>CM042886.1:8669342-9323503 GCA_023653495.1 Melastoma candidum
ATTTGACTTCCCTACAATTTTTATGTTTTGCACTTTTCGATTTGAGTTCGTCTTGGTGGAGTTATGACCGGTTGAATTCGCAATTATTCTGTTATCGAGATCTGATCTCAAGATCAAACACTTCTTCGGTTTTTTTGGTCATTACTTTGGCTACAGATGTCAAATTAACGTGAGACAAGTTGAGTTAGTCTCCATTCTTCTTGAGCTATAATATTTATGTTTTATACTTTATGATTTGAGGTCGTCTTGGATGAGTTATGGCCTGTCCAAAGTCGAGTAACAAAATATAAGGG
Source organism: Melastoma candidum (assembly GCA_023653495.1). Classification (NCBI taxonomy): domain Eukaryota; kingdom Viridiplantae; phylum Streptophyta; class Magnoliopsida; order Myrtales; family Melastomataceae; genus Melastoma; species Melastoma candidum. Next base: position 8,669,636 of record CM042886.1, read on the forward strand.
TTCTGATCTCGAGATCAAACATTATTTTAATCTTCTGGCTATAACTTTACAAAATTTCTCGACTTGAGATACTCTTTCTTGAGAACTTTTTACGTCTTATATCGAGAAGATATTAGTGTCTCTCTCGGTATTCTCTGTCTTGAAATTAAAACATGAAAAAGGAGCCTGAATTTGTGTATCAACAGTTTCGTAGCCTTCATGTCGATCGGCAGATTCCCTTCTTCCGTTGAAGATATGACGGTCTGATTGATTGCCTTGGAAAAGCTTGCATGTCGATACCATAAATCCAATTTCATTTCAAGTATGGTATTTTTCTTTTAGGTGTTTCATAGGGAAAGGCTAAACGAAAACTATGGCGTACTGGCGTTTGTCTTCAGCAACACGCTTTCGGTCATGCCTTCTCGGATATTGATCGCCTTTCTTTATGGAACAATATGTTACCTCATGGTCCGGCTCCACCCGAATTTCATGCAGTACCTATTCTTTGTGTGATGCCTCTATGCAAGCGTGACCGTCATTGCGAGCCTGTTGATGGTGATCGCCAGTGTAGTCCCGAACTTCCTCATGGGTATAATCATCGGGGCAGACATCAAGTTAAGAATTTTTTAAAGCAACCGGTTGTTGTAAAATCCTCAGTCACACACATCCTAATGTATATGCTCTTGCTTCGCATACGAATGCAAGGGATATTCATGTTCGTGTCGGGATTCTTTTGCCTTCCCAAGGAAATCCAGAAACCCTTCTGGCATTACTCGTTGTCCAGTACCAGTTACTACAAGATGAAATAATTCGCTACTGAAATAACTTTGGTTAAAAAGAGAAAATGAAACGAAAAAAATTCAAGAAAAATATAAATTTTATTTATTATATTTTAAGAAGGAAGTATCTAGTCTTGTTAAAATAAAGGCACGAATTTTTTAAAAAATCTAAGTGATATATTATTTCCTTTTCAATAAAAAATTAAAAGGAAAAAAGATATAAATCTTATTTAATAAAAAAAAGAAGCCGATGACGATTGAAATAGTTATTTTCTTTTTTCATATTAAACTCATTAATTATAATAGTAATTTTGTCTTAAAGAAACGACTTTCTCGATCAAAGTAGCATATTCAAATAGCGAGTTGAGAGTAGTAATTAAGTAATTTTAAAACCTAAATAAATTTAAAATCCTCAGCGGCAACTTGATTACTTAAATAATTGACTAACCAAAAATGTACCGGCTAAAGAGTATTGAATAGTAACTAGCTTTGGATATCCATGCAAATATGAGAGAAAACCTTAAGCCAAAAGCCACATAATTGGGTCTCAAGCCACGAGGACGTTCCTTTTGCAACCAAAAAAAGAAAAAAGAAAAAAATAATCCAAACTGGGTAAGGCTGACACTTTTTATTATGATTATTATTCGATCTGTCCAGCAAAATGTACACAAATGTAACACAGGTGGCACGGAATGAAGCACTTGTAAGTCTGTTCGCGCGTCTGCGTTCTGCCGACTCTCTTCGTACGCACACGTATTTGCCGTCATTCTTCGAGGAGTTTTCCTTTTTATTCGTAAATTATTTTATAAAACAGGTAAAACACCTTGAACATAGAAATAAAGAGTCCATTTTAAAAGAACTTTGTTTAAAAAAATGAAATAAATCGGTATATAATAATGCGTTGACATTTTTTTAAAGATTGAAATTGATATTATGGACAGCTATTCTTTTTAAGACATGGACTCCATCCAACTTGTCCATTCCTACATTTATTTCCAATAACACCTTTTGACAGATTTCCTGCCACAGAGCTAGATAAGAATGGAAATCCTTTGAGAAATAGTACTGCAGAATGTGTTCTGAATTGGCAAAGTCAGAATACCTTAGCACAAAACTCGAATTTAAATGTAAATTTAAAAATGTTAAACAACGAATTTTAAACTTCCAATAATTATTTGTAAACGAAATAGTTTTCTTGGTCATGGGCCATGGTCAGAATCCAACGTGACCGACTGCCCCCATTCAGAGGGAGGGGGTGTCGGGGTCCCATCACCCCGTGCTCCATGGAAAATTATGAAATACGATCAAGTCATAATAAGACGGGTCTAACAGCAGAATGAACATGTCATCAAGAGTTCTCAAAAACCAGCGGCCAGAAATGCGAACAAAGGCCTCTCAATCTTGTGTTCAATTCAAACAAGGTAGAACTGCGGTTGACGATTCATCCCCAACCCAACAGTCGGATTATAAAACCCAATCGCGTATTTTGAATTTATTTAATCGTGGGGTCGAAACCATGTAACAGTAATTGATCGATCACCTTCAGAAATTATGTTGGAACAACTATATTTTGAGAGTGTTTAACTTTAGAGAGACCGCCAATAGATAGGGCAGGGTCTGGATCGTTTTGATTATGATCTGAAATTTGGACGATGATCCTCGAAACGACATGAATGATGAGCTTGAAAGTTTGGGTTTTGAACCAAGATATGTCCAGCAAAAAAGGTACACGAATGTTAACACAGGTGTGCCTTCTGCCGACTCGTTCTTCTTTATTTTATTACTTGTATCGTTTTCTTGCTCATGGGCCTGAATCCAACGTGACCGACCGAGGACTGCTCCATTCGGATAGGGAGGGGGTGTCGTACCATACCGAGGTCCCATCACCCATACTCCGTAAAAAGATTATGAAATTCAATCAAGTCATAAATAGTAGGACACGTCTAACAGCAGAATGAATATGGCATCATGCACACGTCATGTGATAACAAGTGAGACCCACCACCTCCCCCCCAAATTTATCTCTTAAAATTAATTTCAACTCACCTCCCCTCCCCTCCCCTGTTTTTGTTCTTAAATAAGTCCGAGAAGCTTCCTTGTTCTTCCAACCACAACCCTCCTCTCCTCGGCCTTCCTACTCTCCTCCTCCTCCTCCTCCACCAACATCAGCTTTCTTAGCATCGAGCGACAATATCAATATGGTCGTCACGACTACAACCGCCGCAGAAGGCCGCGACGAGCATGTCCACTTTTCCACCTTCGCCACCCGTTACGTCCGCAATCCCCTCCCCAAGTCAGTGTCCTCGACCGCCCTTTCTTTGGGGAGTCCATGTGCTGCTTTCTGTTGTCTGCCTCCCATCAACTGACTTGTGTATGGTGTATCTTGGTAGGTTCAGGATGCCTGAGAAGTCAATCCCCAAGGAGGCCGCCTACCAGATAATTAGCGACGAGCTCATGTTGGATGGCAACCCTAGGCTAAACCTTGCGTCCTTCGTTACCACTTGGATGGAGCCTGAGTGCGACAGGCTCATCATGGCCTCCATCAACAAGAACTACGTCGACATGGACGAGTACCCTGTCACTACTGAGCTCCAGGTTCGATCTGTTTCTTTGTTAGTTCCTGGTGTTTATTGAGGAAGTTGTAGCCATGACGCGTGATGACGCAGAACCGATGCGTGAACATGATCGCACGCCTGTTCAATGCCCCGGTTGGGGATGGCGAAACTGCGGTTGGCGTGGGGACTGTCGGGTCGTCGGAGGCCATCATGCTGGCCGGCCTAGCCTTCAAGCGGAAATGGCAGCAGAGGAGGAAGTCCGAAGGGAAGCCCTGCGACAAACCGAACATTGTCACTGGAGCTAACGTGCAGGTTTGTTGGGAGAAATTCGCCAGGTACTTTGAGGTCGAACTGAAGGAGGTCAAGTTGAGCCAGGGCTACTACGTGATGGACCCCGTGAAGGCTGTCGAGATGGTGGACGAGAACACGATCTGTGTCGCTGCCATTCTTGGATCAACACTAACAGGGGAGTTTGAGGATGTCAAGCTTCTGAACGAACTCCTTGAGAAGAAGAATGCAGAAACAGGGTGGGACACGCCCATCCACGTCGATGCTGCGAGCGGAGGCTTTGTTGCCCCATTCCTGTACCCTGATCTGGAGTGGGATTTCCGGGTGCCACTCGTTAAGAGCATCAACGTCAGCGGCCACAAGTATGGGCTCGTTTATGCCGGTGTCGGGTGGGTCATTTGGAGGAACAAAGAGGAATTGCCAGAGGATCTCATCTTTCACATCAACTATCTCGGATCCGATCAACCCACTTTCACTCTCAACTTCTCTAAAGGTATGCAATTCCTGAAAACATGGATGTTGGATGATCTCCAATAGGTGATCGTCGATTACACGCTGTTTGTTTCGACAGGTTCAAGCCAGATCATTGCTCAATATTATCAGTTGATCAGACTGGGATTCGAGGTAAACATTTTCCAAGTCGTATCCATTTTCACAAATAAGCAAATGAATCCGGTTATCTCCTCCCACATGGTTCCGTGCGGATTTGTCCGGGTTTACTTGTGATGGGTTGGAAGGCACACCCCTATCGAACCACTGAACAATTTCTTTTCTTCTGCTATTAGGGGTACAAAGGTGTAATGGAGAACTGTATGGAGAATACGAAAGTCCTTCGTGAGGGGATCGAAGCCACCGGACGGTTCAACCTCCTATCAAAGGAAATGGGAGTACCCCTTGTAGCCTTCTCCCTAAAGGACAGCTCCCGTTTCACGGTCTTTGATCTGTCAGAAAACCTGAGGAGGTTTGGGTGGATCGTTCCTGCCTACACGATGCCAGCCAACGCACAGCATGTTGCTGTACTTCGGGTAGTGGTGAGGGAGGATTTTGGCCGGAGTCTTGCCGAGAGGTTAGTAAATGATATCTGCAAGTTGATAGACGAGATGGATGTGAGGCCTGGCCGCGTCTCAACTACTGAGGCACATGTCGACATGGAAGCAGATAAGCACTTTAGAAAGAGTGTCCAGCAGATTAAGCAAGAGGTTACAACTCACTGGAGGAGGCTAGTTGAGGGGACGACACGCGGTGTTTGTTGATCTCGTTGCGACGACGCCTACTTGAGTGTGCTTAGATTCCTGTCCTTTGGCCGCTGCTGTTATCTTTGCTGCTTTTGTGCATTGAGTACTTTTGGTTCTTACATTTTCAGAAGTAGCAAAAAAATGGCACACTGTCATTATGGTGTACATGCTGCTACATTTTCTGGCTTGTTTGTTTTGCATATTTGTGTGGAATCTTAAGCTCTATTACATCTATTCGGGTTCGAGTTCAACGAAATGTTCAGAAAATGAAGGAAAATAAATGTGTCCAACAAATTTCTAGTGCAATGTGTTTCTCATGCAGTAACAAATTCAGAGGCCAAATCGCCCTGTTTGTTCCTGGAATTAGAATGAGAGAAGCTACAAAAACCTATCCGAGATGGAAAAGGATGAGGGATAAGGTCCCAGATCTCACATTAGGGTGATCTTTTCACCTATTCGCATTTGATGTAGCGATAAATGTGGCGAACGAAGAGCAGTGCTGCTCGGAAACCTATGGAGCCAAGCATGAGGAAGAAGCCGTAACAGATGCAGGCCATGTAGCCGAAAAAGAAGGATGTTTGCATGAATCCAGACATGTCCGACCGAGCATAGTAGTAATACAGACAGTAGGCATATATGAACAGGCCTGTTGATCCACCGCAGAGAAAAGATCTGTCATCAAGAAATAGATGTCAGCGGAGTCAATAAGAACATGTCGTTGCTCACAAACCCAGAAGATCGAATTTTGCCTTACCTCCACCACCTTTCATGGTCCTCTGCAGCTAGTTGGAAGTAAGTCAGTGCCACGGTAATGAAAGCAGTGACAATCAGGAGAATGATGAACACGATGAACAAGATGCTGTATATGGTGTAGATTCTATGACCCCAAACACTGGCAAATATGTAGTAGAGCTCGATATAGATGGCGCTGAACGGCAGAAACCCTGCCATGGCCATCTGTGGAACCGTCGATCTGTACCAGGGCAATTGCGGGATTTCTCTAGGGTACTTGGTGGTTCGACAAGGTGCTTGGAACTCGGACTTGCTGTTTTTCCCAGCAATGCCACCCAAAACCAGCAGAGGCGATGTCACAAGCATCCAGATGAGAACGATCACCATGATTGTGCCAAATGGGAGTGCGGCTGTGGCCGTGTAAACAATTGCCACTGTGTTCAGGAAGCAGAAGGTAAGAAACAGCGGCCCACAGAAGAGGCATCCGGTAAATAACAGATTCCTAACCTGTTACACATTCAATGTGAAGAAGGAACTTCAATTCTGTCGACAAAATGAAATCATATCCATGGCGCTGGCTTTACAAAAGCCTTACCCAATTCGTTCCTTCAAGTTGGCAGTAGAATGAAGTAGCAGTGTAGCCTGCTATTCCGGATGTGAGAGCATATATGACGACCAATGCCGTAAAAAGTGCTCCACGATTGTAGGGATAAAAGACACCAACCAATGCAAGGACAAAGATGAATATGGCTCTGCATTACACCAAGGAAAATCATCGAACCGTTCATATTCCATGTGTTCCAGAGTATCAGTAAGTAGGCCATTCCACTTGTTCGCCGCAGAACTATGATATGACTTACAGTGTAAACAACTGGGTCCCAGAACCGAGTGCCGCCGCAAACAAAGATTTGTACTTTGGGTACCTGAACACATCTCCATGTATGTATTTCCATCCGGTTTCTTCGGCATCTTCAACCGACTCCTCATCATGAGCATACCTAAACTCGGATAGTTGACACAAGTGGAGATCATAGAAATTTTTCAAAATAAGGCCTCGAAGAGAGGAAAAAATAGCGATCACTGATCTTACTTGATGAAATCGTTCTTGAGAACCCGCATGAGAATAGTAGCTAGAAATCCGGTCAATAGAAGCACGGTAACACAAGAATTGATGATCGAAAACCAGTGAATCTCCAGATGATGAGGTAAGGAAGAAGATTGTGAGTACTTGTCCATCCTCTTATCGAAAGGGGTATCCGTCTCCTTCCACTTAACCGTATACAAGAGTTCTACGCTGGTCTCTTTGTCCTCCGTCACATCTACAAGGGCATCAGGGTCCATTCTAACATTGATCTCGATAACCCTGTCGCCATTGTAAAAGACATCGAAATGCACGTGCTTATAAAGGAAGTAGTTGTACATGCTGGGATCTTTGCCTTCCCTGTCGACCTTCCCGATGAAACCCCAGATGGGGAGGTCATCGTAGTACATCTGGTAGTAATAGTCCTTCATGACCGCAGATCGGAACTGTGCCACTTCTTCTTTCGCGAGCTGTTTCTTGCATACCACCTCAGATTCCTTATCCTTCATGAAGTCAAGCTTGAAGGGGGCGCTCACGAGACGATCTCCATTCAAGACTTCACCAAGCGCTTCTGTCTTCTCTTTCACATGATCTGACAACACACAAAACACGCCCAGTATGAAAGCCGCTGCTGGATAAAGTAATGAAAAATGCAGAAATGACGAGCCAGTCTTAGCCAAAGGCGACGCAAACCTGGAGTACAGAAAGGCAGATCGAAGTAGCGATAAGTTTCGCTGAACAGAACAAGAACAACAGGGTGAAGAGAACAGCGTTAGGTCCTTACCAGACAAAACGAGCAACATAGAGCCAATCAAATTCTCCCATTACCCTATCATTGGTGAACAAACAGAGATCGTCGAAGCCAGAAACCATTTTAAAAAATGTGTAGATCCAGCCCAAAATATGAGAGACGTGGGCCACGGGCAACGACGACGAAATGTTCGGTACATTAACACTGTAGCCTCCATTCCTTGACAAAATGTAGGGTATCCGGCAGATCACTATTAAACAAGAAGGAAAGAAAGAGAGACAGAGGGAGAAGGGAGATGCATCACTGGGATTATGGAAAGGGCCGACCTTGTTGGCATAGAAAGGGACCTGATCCCCTTCCTTGTATCGATGATCTGCCGCGTCCGGTCTCACCCTGACCAACCCCGACATGGTCAACAGGATGGCCATCCAGACTGCCGCGGCCATCTCCGACCGCTGCCACCCCATTGATCCAAAAAAAAAAAAAAATCCAGACTACTGTTAAGACGTAAGAATGAGAGAGGAAAAGAGCGTCGTCACGGGTGGCTCTTTTATTTATTGACTGTAAAAATGATGTTGTGATTTGAATAGGCATAATGAAGAAGAGAGACTAGGGATGGTTGTTGAGATGGTGAAGGAAGAGGATGCAAACACAACAATACGAATGAGTTCCTCCATGCTGTAGGGCGTTGAAGACATCCAAAACTCCTCCCCCATACACAAGGAGAAACGTATGGCCGGCACGACGGATGCCGCAGCTCGTCATTCAGACCTCTGAAGCTTATGGACACACACGCACTGCTTCAAGTAATTTCTAGCAATCAAATGCTTCACTTGTGCATACAATGGCCACACAAATATGTCCGCCAGTTACTTCAAGCCTCACGTACGCTTATCGCGGGCACATTTGAGGCCATCGGACATGGCGGAAGTACCATTCCGAACTCTATTTTATTCACTCGATACTTAATCATATATGTTAACATCTCGAAAAGATGATGCTCGGAGGCCTGAAAGTAGACCTGTTAATTGGGCGGGCTCGGGCCACTGATTAAGACTTATACTCAAGCCCGTGTAGACTGGAGGAAGGACCCACTTTCCGAAAGTAATGTCCAGTCCAGTCCAAACGACCCTAACATAAAACATTTTACCGTCGGGTCGGGTCCGGCCATACCAACACTGTCCGTGTTTTTAGGTCATCCTAAGTTCAGTTCTCTGCAACAACCATCGTTAGAATGATTTTGCAATTACAAGGATAGGAGGATACAGACGTCGTACTAACATCCCCCCCCCCCCCTTTTTTTTGTATAAATTTTCCACTAGTGAGTGGTGGCTGAAGTTCATAAAAAGGGAAATCTCCGAAATCCCATTCCTCTCATGAAAACTTCTCCTTCTTCGAGTAGTCATCTCCCAGCTTCCACAAATGGCTAAACTCAAGCAAAATATGACGAGAATCAATACCACTTCTTCTTCTTTCGATCCTTCCCCTTTCCTTTTCTCAAATCACCCCAACAAGAGGAAAAGGAAACCCCCAGGAACTCCAGGCAAGCTGCTTACCAACTATCTTGTTATTATTATTATCCCCATTTGTTAATCCATCCATCTTTTATGTCATCCACAAGTCGTAGATGTCGTCGTTGTCATGGAGATTCCAGCGTATTCTTTCTCATATATGTGAGGGTTTTGGCAATTAGACGGACTGACTCTTCTTTCTCTTACTTCTTGTGTGATTCGTGAAATGAATTGAGAAGATCCTGATGCGGAGGTGGTGTCGCTGTCGCCCAAGACGCTCCTGGAGTCGGGCAGGTACGTGTGCGAGATCTGCAACCAGGGGTTCCAGAGAGACCAGAACTTGCAGATGCACCGGCGAAGGCACAAGGTGCCGTGGAAGCTCCTCAAGAGGGAGAGGAGCGGAGGCTGCCCCGAGACCGCGGCAAGGAAGAGGGTATACGTGTGCCCAGAGCCTAGCTGCCGGCACCACGACCCGGGGCACGCGCTGGGCGACCTCGTGGGGATAAAGAAGCACTTCCGGAGGAAGCATAGCGACAGGAGGCAGTGGCTGTGTGGGCGTTGCAGGAGGGGATACGCGGTTCAATCAGATTACAAGGCGCACCTCAAGACGTGCGGCACCCGTGGCCATAACTGCGACTGTGGCCGCGTGTTCTCCAGGTACGACTCCAGTAAAAACTCTACACTCAACCTGGATCCTTACTTTTCTTGGTTCTTTTTCAGTTGAATCTGATCTATCGATATGTGAATTGAATGAAACGTTTTACAACTGATAATACAAATACGGATAAAGCAGGTGGTTTTATATTGGTGTCGATTCGTTCCCTGACTACAAAATCTTTTCTAAGAAAAGAATACGACGGATGATGATAATTTTTTAATGGTATGGGATTGGACCTCAAATTTGGTTGTCTCCTTGGCTTCGCCATGACACTGTTTCTTTGAACAGTGGGATTGGGACAGTCTGTTCGTCTGTCAGAATAATCTCGTTCGCTTCTGTCTCCCTGGTGGAGTTTTTGCACATTTCTTTGATTAAAGGAAATCTCTGCTTTGCTAATCGGAGAGTATAACATTAACATGTTTATACTCTAGTGAATATATTTACCCCCACCCTTTTACTATTTATGCATATTGATGACATTATTTGTTAATTAACTTGTTATTAGGGTGGAGAGCTTCATAGAGCATCAGGATTCTTGCAACAAGGGAGGAATGAAATCATCATCGTCCGCGATCAACTTCCCACATGCATTCCAACCCCAGTGCCTGTCTGGAGAAACAGCTTCATATAGCCCTTACCCTGGTAGTGACACCAACATCACCAACAACAACACATTATTACGACCCTTTTCATTACAATTACCCACCTTCCCCGGCAACATCTTCAGCGGCCTCGCCTCGGCCAAGAGAAACACTGTCCCCGTCAATGGCGCCTTCTTCCACAACCTAGACCTCCAGCTCTCATCCTCTCCAGGAACTGGTGTGAGTACCCCCATCCCCACCATAAGGGACGGTCGATTCCCTCATTGTTCCACCCAATTGCACCTCTCAATGGGAACATGTCGCGACACCGGGGACTACGAGGGGATGGAGTGGTCTTCACTGGAGGCAGCGTCGGTGGCAGAGAAGGACTATGCGGAGCGCGGCAAGGCAGCAGAAGAATTACATGGACGCCTAGCAGGAGAGGCCACGAACCCCGAGGGACCGAGCGAGTGATCAGAGCACCACGGTCGTCCTTACGCCACCTGCGGCGCTCACGAGGACAGGGTCCAAGGTAAAAGGGTGGGAGTCACGACCGATTACATGCGGAAGACATGTTAATGTTACCAAGATTACATATGCCATAAGCTTATGCACCATGATAAAGCTTATGGCATAAGACATAACTTATATCAAGATTACTATTATTTTCCTAGAAGGAGAAGAAATGTTTGGAGGGATGCAGGTCACTTATTATTTTGGGAGGGTGTCATTCATCGGGGAATGACTTAGTTTGTGTATCTAAAAGTAAAACTATGGTAATTATAACCATTATCTAGTATTGAGGACGTCAATATGCAATAAGACCCGGATGGTTTCCCCCCGGAAACCCGCACTGAGTATAAATGCTGCTGCCGTCCTTTTGTTACATTTCAGACATGGGGGCGTGTCATAATTTCGTCGTAGATAAACAACTTTAATGTCAAGAACACCCCTCCCCCTTTTGGATTTTCTGCTTGGACATACATGTCCAAAGCATCTGCTGGAACTGGGCATTTATACGTCCCGACCCCACGCTGTTTTTTTTTTTTTTTTGTTTGGTTGCAGAACAACAACATCATAGTTCGGTCGTGGCTTCTCTACAGTGAGTACGGCAGTCTTTTATTGATGATACACAATGCCTTTTTTTTTTTATGTTTTGCCAGTTGGTACGGGGGGAAAGGGCAACGAAAGTTTGAATTCATGTATACATCTGCCATCTTGCTTTTGTCTCTGAAGCATTGCAATTAGAGATGAAGTCATTGTGGTGTATTAACTCGGAGATGTAAAGAAATTAGGGTTACAAAAGAAATGGCTACAACTCCAAAGGGAAGATGTTCCTTTTGTGAGAGCTTTTATATTGACCACTAATTATGGCCAAGGTTTTTTGTTTTAAAAGCAAAAAATTTCGTTTGTTGCTTCTAAAATCGTAATAAAAATTGGAATGTACTTCGATTGATAAAAAATTCAACAGTTTTTTTTTCTTTGCCGACAGGCAAGTTATAGTCTGGTGATTCATTTAGTATTTCACAGGTATGACACATTTTGGGGTTGGGGATTCAAGGGGGTATCATCGCACTATAATATTTTTAGGAAATTAGATAAAGAAGGCTTAAATTATGAATAAAAGACGTACCAATAATACTACTGCCCATAACGTAACTTGCGTGGCCTTGTTACATTTCTGTTATGTCTTTTTCATACGACGATCCACGTGGATTAGAGAATCAAAGTAAATTTTAGGACGTTTGTTTCCAATTTAAATTGTTTAAGAGTTTTTCAATGAGTTGAAACCCACCCATATACACATTGTGTGATTAACTTTGTTTCGTTCTGTTTTAGATGAATTAGATGTTGTTCACTTAAAACCCTTTTTGATAACTACAACGAAAGGAAAACGTTTGAAGAACCTTGTGGAAATTTCAGCAAATGGGGCTTCGTTACCTACAGCAGGAAAAAAAAAAAATTGGTAATTGTTTTGAAATTACAGAAAGAAGAAGTTTTAAGGGTATTTATTTTTTAAAACTAAACTTATTATTTTCAAAATTATTTAAAATACAATACTGTCTAAATCCCCTCTATCAAAATCTTGGTTACCAAATCACGTGATTTCTAAAATTTTCTATTTTTTGATATATATATATTGATTAGGAATGTCTACCTAACGAAGAAGCATTAAAATCAAACAAAGTAGCGCCAGGAGAGGTCGCTTTCTCCTCTTGAATTTCTCTCAAAGGCCTACGACCACACATTACTTGGTTTTCAGTGCCCCCCCACACCCACCTGAACATATGAATGGACCACCGCCTTTGCCCTGCCCTATTATCTAAACTTGGCAGAATATGATGTTCCTGTTCTTTTACTATTATTATTATTACAACCAAGTAAAAAAACAAAAACATTAAGTTAAAACGTTGAATCCTAATTAGTGGATTAAGGATGATGATGTTATATATGGAGTTGTCTGTCAAGCTATCTTTTCAATTCCAAGACTGTAAATGTTACTCTTCGGGTTTTCCAAGATAACTGCACCGAATAAATACTTGTCCATCATATGTGATGCGACCACCATCTACATTTCCGATTGCTAAAATCAAGTGTTTTTGGTCCTTCGTTGTATTTTTTTCGTTATTATTACGACAAAATCAAGTTCATATTTGACGGTCAAAGTCAAATTTATATTTCGTTTCGAAACGTCATCTCTTGTAATGATTTCGGTGAAATGGTCGCGATCATGATACCGTAGTAACGTTCGACCGAATACACAAAACAAATTGGGTTAAAAAATTCAAGCACAAGGTATTGCAATGAAATTGAAAAAAGAGGTGTTAACCATTTCCCTTATCCGGACGACTGTTTCAGCAAAAAGGTTTTCCTTAAAAAAATAGAAAGCTCACAGAAGTTGGCTTCTCCTTTTCTTTTGGCTATCAACGTGAACAGTCGATCTTTTTACAACTCCCGACAGATTTATATGATCCTAAAATACAATAAAAGTAAAAAAAGTATAAGATCATCAACTTTCCTTATTAAATACCGATGGGAAACGATACCAGGAGGGCATGTACACTCACAGCACGTTCCGCAACTTTTTTCTTTAATTTTTATTATTACAATTTTGAAATTTTATATTTTTAAAAATATGTTATTATGACCTGCGTTTTAAAGAATGTTTGTATTAATCTTTGTCATTTCTATATGTGAATAATTAAAACCCCTGTAACTTGGGGAGCGGATGATTTCAATTTTGTATGATACATACATTCATTCCCCTATGATAAAACATTTAGTAGTTGGTTTGTGAACTAAAGACACTGATTCATCTTGGGGTCACTATCCCTACAAATATATATATAAAAAATATATATAAAGTGAGAAAATTGATCAGATGCCTAATCATAAAATGAAGTAGTTTTCTTTTATAACTTCTTGTGTCCGGGACCCTTTTTCCTAAAATCAAGAATTTTTTCGGACTGAAATTGGGAAAAATTATTCATTCAACATTTTAATTCAATGACACCTCGCTCCACGAATAACGAAGCCGATACGGAAATATGACACGACGAAATGTAAATTTTTGACAAATTACGATACACCCCGGTAAAAAAATTCAAAATATAATATTTACTAAACATTATAAAATATGAAATTAATATTAAGTTAAATTTCGTTTGGCTTAATAATTTAAAAAAATTGTTTTTAATTTTATTACTCTTTGAAACATTTTATTTTATTTTATTTTAGATCATTAGAAAACATACATATATTTAATATTTTAATAATTCATTATTATTTAAACGTGGTGTGATTTTATGCGATAATATTTATAGCCGTACCATGCTCGGATACTCGAGTTTCATTATTTAAGTTTAAAGATCTTATCTTCATTTAGAAATTAGAATAATTTACGGGGGTGATTCTCATTAGGATCAGGCATAAATAATTCAATTATTTAAACCCACAATCCATATAAAAATATGTCATTATTTTAACCAATAATTAGACTATAGGAACATAAATAATCTAATGGCCATCATATCTATAGTCCTAGAATACGGTAGATTTCATAAATATGTTATCATGTGAATAGTAAGTAGGATGCTAATGTTAGTTTTAGGAAAGACTTGTCCTTGGATGAGTTAAGGCGTTACTTTTGAGCCTATGCTGAATGGGCTCAACCGTGGGCTTAGGACAAGAGGCTCAAGGCCACACGTCATTGTAAGGAGAAGACGTGGGTTTTAACTTTTCGTTTTAAGTTTCGGGTTGACAAGCAGGAGAAATCAGTTTGGGATTGCAACGATCACGTGGGATTTGCCTGTAATGTTTTGTGAGGGGTGTTCACCGCCATAACAGCGACGCCCCCAAACACCAAGAAATGAGACAGCAGGAATTTGCATGCCTTCCTCTCTCATTTACTACATTAAAGGAAGAAAACAAAAACAAAAGGGATGCGTCTCGTTCAGGTAGCGATTGGGCGGCTCCAAAATGTTGTCCTCATCGCAGGGACAGGATCACACTTTTGCATCTGTTACTTACAAGGAGGGACTTCTCCCCCGTGATCGCATTTTACCCGCCCCTGCCAATTGTTTCCTTGTCTAGTCTCAACCTATAAACACCTGAGAAAATAAAACCGACAAACCACACGAAAAGTGAGACAACACGGCGTGCCACACTCCTTCGACTTCCCCGCCTCTCCCGAATGTGAACTCCATCCTACCCCGTAATCTATTCTTACCATTGGCAGCCTGGCATGGACTCCTTTCTTTATAAGGATGCCTCTTGTTATGGGAGAGTACGAGACTCTGCCGTAAGGAGATAAACATGAAGACTGAGGCATGCCGTCTGCTGCTTTTCAGGTCACGGGCTGAGGGGAACCCGAGAAGGAGGCTCGTGCTCGCCATCAGGCACGGGAGGAAACTGAGGTAGAGAGCCATCAGCCGAGGTTGATCGACCTCAAGGAAGACTGGCCCCGTTTCATCCCTC
Organism: Melastoma candidum; assembly: GCA_023653495.1. Classification (NCBI taxonomy): domain Eukaryota; kingdom Viridiplantae; phylum Streptophyta; class Magnoliopsida; order Myrtales; family Melastomataceae; genus Melastoma; species Melastoma candidum. The sequence continues at coordinate 8,684,763 of CM042886.1, forward strand.
CTTTCGAGGATAGGGAAGAGGAGGGTACAGAGGAGGGATCCCAAGGACGGCGGGGAACGAGCGCCCTTGCGTTGCTGGCTGGGGAAGGGGACGATGATTGAGCTTCGGGAAGTATCTGATGGAGGTCATCCTAGAAGAAGGGAGGGTTATGGGGATATAAGGGATGTGGAGTTGAAGGAGCGCAAGATAAGAAGACAAATGACATGCTCGTACACCTCACAACAAAATAGAGTTGCAGAGAAGAAGAATAGATATCTTGCAGGAGTTTGTAAAAACATGCTTCGTGCAAGGACTGTTCATGAAAGATGCTCGACATAGTGCATAAAGACCGTTACAGACATTACAAACAGAATACTGCAATTACATCTAAACTTCAAGACACTATTTTAGTTGTTATGGAAGATGAAGCCTCCTATAATGAGTCACTTTCGGGTCTCCGGGTCCGTGTATTATGTGTTCGTCCCTAACTATTCGCGAAGCAAGTTCTATAAGAACATAACAAAGTGTATCTTCGTTGGGTAAGACAAGAAGAGAAAATGATGGAGATAATGCGACTTGACAACCAATCGCTACACTGTATTATGCAACGCTATCTTTAATGAAGCAACCTCTTTGTGGTCGTCTTTAAAGGAAATAAAAGACAAGGTTCTTGCGAAACAGGGGGAAAATATACTTGAAGCCTATGGTCGAAGAGATAGAAGAGGGTCCTACTACAACGAGGGACACTGATGCAGAATAAGAGAGACCTTAACAGACATAAATATAACAAAAGGTCATCCGAAGAGACACTAAAAGAGAGGAAGAAACGGATGTGACAACACCTCTAAGGATTGGATAGAGAACTGGGACAATGGTTATGCTGAGGAAGATGAAATTGCTCCAATAGAGGATAGCTTGGCTTGGTCTCTATCCATGAGCTTGCTAACTGCAAATGCAACAGCAATCACAAGCATCATAGCCCATGATCCTGACATTCTTAACGATGAAAGTTGATGTCATCTGGGAAAGAGGTAATCTCTGAGCGTTTCCCTCCTGATACAGTCACCCAAAAACCAAAGAAAAGGACCACAAAATATTATAAATCATTTTGCACCAGCCGGGAATCGAACCCGGGTCTGTACCGTGGCAGGGTACTATTCTACCACTAGACCACTGGTGCTTATTGAAAGGAAGCGTTTGGCTATATAATAATGTTATAATCTGTAATCAGAAGAGGAATGGCGGGACAGCTGAGCTGAGGGGAAGGAAAGGCTGAAAACTAGAGGTGGCAGAAGGACGAGGCTGACGGAGGACGGTGTTGGGGATGTGGGGGGGGGGGGGGGGGGGACGCGAAATGTTGGTCCCAGCAGCGGTTGCTATTTTCAGTTTCGGGGACGGGCATTGTGCAGCCTTTCGGCTGCAAAAACCAATTGTCCCCCCGCCCCCGGTTGTGTTTGATTTGGTTCTGGCTACTTAGAGATTTCCAGGAAATTTCAGGTCAATTTTGATCCTCAGATGCTGCTCAAGAAAGCACACTCTGCTACCTCATCAGCAGGGTCTGCCACAGCGTGCGTTTTTGTTTTTGTTTTTGTTTTTGTTTTCGTTTTCGTCCACCATTGATGACATCCTCTGGTTCTGTTGACTGCTCCTAACTATGGATGATCTCAGCAGAAGGATTGCCATGATAGAGACGGGTGGGATCCTGAAGATAGCGAATCTAGTTGATTGTGGACGGAAAATCATCCGCCCCTGTAGGTTGCTTTATCTTAGTCAGTGCCAAAACATGAGTATCACGGCTGATCCTTGAGAAAAGTTCATCATGCCTTCGTTGTCAGGGCTGATAATCTTCTCTAACAACACCGCAGGAACACTATTTTGATTGTCTATTGCAGCTAAGCTCGGAAGCTTTGAGTCAGACATCCCTAGATGCTGTGGTAACGGTTTCCATTATCTTTGTTTTGCGGAAAGATGACAGGATTTTAGGCCAAATACCTTAGTTCTTGCCTTCTTTTTCATCCAAATGTTTCGAAATCTTCAGCTGATGTATAATCTTTTCCTGCTTTCGGCCTTGCCAGAATCTGTGGCAATTGCATGCATGCCCTGTTTGGTCCTTATAAATTGTCAAAAGAAAACTAAAGTTTGTCAAATTCAAAGTCGCTTATATTCAAATCATTTGCCTGGTTACAGTGATATTGTAAATGAATAATTCTTTCCCTCTGTCTTCTGTTGGAATGCAAAGGATGCTGCCTAGCTGTATTTCAAACTGCTAGGTCAGGTTGGGACTATATCATACTTTTCGACCCAAGATTTTATGCCCGTGCCACAGCAGCTTGAACTCAAAAGTGCAATTGGAAGTTCAAATTGTCCGTAACTGCAGTCTTTATTGGAGGATCACTCCCTGGGAATTATATATTGGATTATATTCTGGTCTGCAACATGGTAACCCTAAGCTGCTTGCTACTGCATTCCCCCTTCTTTTGTAGATTTTAGTGCATTCTATGTAAAGAAATTGTTTTAGGAATATGAACATGATCCAAATTTATGTTATTGTGTCCCTACTAGTTTTGCTATGATAGGTGACTATAGTTCTACTTGCTTCCCACTGACATTGTAGTCAGCAAAGAGCCAGTGTGAAGTGGTAAAAACAATAATCCTACATATTTCTTGCATCTTAAATGATCAATCATATCCACAGTGTAAGATATCATTTTCCGGGGATTGTTTGCCGTTGACCGTGGAGTTGATTCGATGATTTTCCTTTCATGTCTCTGCAAACAGCTTAGTACTGTTCAGCTATGGAGAAAGATGGTGGGCTCTTCGACCATGTTTTTGATAAGGAAATCACTTCAACAGTGGCGGGATGCAACGATGTTTCAGAAGCCGGTATGGTTTACCTTGATATGCAGATTGAAGTTGCATTTAATCTTCTATTTTGGCGATGAGCATGCAATTGGTTCATGTGTTAGCCAAGGCGCTAGCATGGATCTGACTTTTGATTCCCCCTACTCCATAGAGGCAAGATATGGGGTAAGGAACTAACTTCACCAACCGCAAATTGTCACCATAGAGACTTCTCACAGGTGCAGGGTTTCGATGTTCCATCGTGGAAGAAAATAGTTGCAATTCGGTTGACAGGCAGGTATTGTCATCCCTACCTTTTTCGGATACAATCTTCCTGGTTCTACAAAGTTTGGTGCTTGGCCAATTGCGGCATTTCAGGCGGAAAGCTTGACGACATCACCGTGGTGGTTGGCCGAGTTGTTAAGACGCAGAGTTCCCTCTAATGGATTACCGAAGTAGACTAGCAATTATATGTGAATTAAACCTAGATAACATTCAGATTGCCAAACTGGAAAGTGTATGTACCGTTGGAAACGTTAGCGGGCATTCGCTGCAATTTGCCGGAAAATTCGGCGAACTCACCGGAAAACAATCGGATAATTTTTGGGAAAGACTCACTGTAGCTCTCTATATTCAAATTAACATTACAAAAAAATTTAAATGACAAATCACCAAGCTACTCATCTGCCCAAATTGAAACAAATCTACAGTTATCAAACACCATGGTAACAAAAATTGTCTTAAATTAATTTTATTAACATGTACATCATCCAGCCTATGGTGCCAAGAAGACTCCGGACTGCCCTGGATGGTGGTGACGAGAAAGCTCAAATGATGTGATGATCTTTTACCAACCCCTTGAATCTTAGAACAGGCTTGTGAAAGCAAAGAAAATCTCAGGAATCAAGAAGGAAAATAAACGGATGCCCAGAATAACATCTATATGTCTTGAAAGAGGCATCAACAACTACTCTGCTCAAAATCTTTATCAAGTAAACTTTATCCAGCCGCAACCATGATGATTCATGGTATTAACAAATTAAATTGGCAGCAGTTCACGAAAAGCAAAGCTCGTATAAGAATCAGGACCCTCAACCAACCTCTAGTTACAGGCATGCTACCCCACCGATGTTATGAGGCAATATGCGACTAGGTTCACAGTCAGTGCATGGAGGAGGCATTCTAAGCCTCGCCAGTGTGGAGCTTAAGAAAGGAATTGCTGTGAAGCATGGTACGATCCTTCATGTCGCGTCTCCACTGTCATTACCATTGAGGTCCTGGAAAAATGCCTTGGAGGCTTCATATGTAGACCAGCAAATTGCAGCTGCGGGAGCATGGAAAAGCATCCTGGGCATCCACCCCCTCATAAGCCCTCTGTATCCATCCTTCTCCACTATTATTTTAATCACATCTCTCATTGATCCTGTCTTTAATCTATCACATCCGCAAACACCCTGCAGAACAAAATTAAGGAAGTCCATGGTCATGTGATTGCGACGAGTTCAGATCAGAAGTTGGAAAAAGCAGCCAACAGTTGGTTTTTACGGGACAATTTCTAGGGCTTTGAATCCCATTCCTACCAACCAACGAACTGTCCATCTCAAAGAACAGCCATTAAGAGCACAAGTTGAACTCGAGCGTACTACACAGCTGCAACAACACTGACTGTGTCTGTGTCTTCTTTGCTCACTAGCACAAATTGCTATAAGATGCCAGGACGAAACCTTTCCTAGAAAGAACTGATGCAGTGGCTTTCAACAAGAACGATTAATGGCTAAAAGAGATCCAAATCACCAGGTAACTAATACAACGATCGACTTAAATGCCAACGGCCTTTGAGAGAAAGGCCACTTAGACAATCGGATAGGTTAACAGTCAGCGGGAAAAAAATGGCACCTAGAGGCAATGAAGCTGAGGCAAATACCTGACACTGCAGCTGAGTCTTGACCACATCAAGGGGAGTGGTGACAGCAGCTGCTAAAGCGCCGGCTGCAGCCCCTGCAGTGGCGTGGACCACCCATCCTTCGTCTTCCATGCTCTCTGGGGAAACCTCCATCAAGCACCTCTTGGTGGCCTCATATGTTGAGAAGTGCATGGCGGTGAAGGGGGCATTCATGACAACTGTAGTCCTGTAAGAAGCATAGAAGGCCCTGAATTTCTCTTCCCTAAGGACCTTCCTCACACAATCCAGGACACCCTTGTAAGGGCTGTTGTGCAGCTGCAGCCTCTGCTTGATCATATCCATCGGGGTGAGGATGGCGTCACTGGCAACGGTCGCACAGACTCCAGACACGGCGTGGGCGGCAGGGTTATCAGGATGGCTGCGGGAGAAGAAGTCCTTGCAGACCTCGTAAACAGAGAAGTAGACGGCATGTGCAGGGCCAGCGCCCAAGCCCATGGCACCAATTCCTCGGTAGAGGCCACGGGGGCCATCATGCTTGAGGATGGAGAGGAGGGCTTGGCGGAGGCCGACGGACCTGGCGGGGCAGGAGCCTAGGGCCTGCATCTGAGTCTTGATGGTGTCGACGGGGAACATGGCCATGTGCTCAACGGATCCGGCGATCGAGCCAGAAACCATGAATTGCCAGAAGAGGAGGCCATCGTGGGCGGAGGAGGTGGAAGAGGAGAGGGAGACATCAGGCCGGTAGTCGGGGCGGAAGTCCCTGTTCTGGAACTCGGTAGCGGCGTCGGTGGTGTCCATCGGGTAGGGTAAAACCTTTGACCTTTTTGACAAACTTGAGATCCCACCAAACCCCAAGCGCAACCAAAATCCAAACCCAACACAACCCTCAAGAACCCAAACTCAGATCCTGGCTCCTGCCTATCTCTCGTGCTGAGGATTACTTCCCAAAACCTTGGAAGCCCACCGCCGCTGGCGACAAGTTCCTGGGAGCCGACCGTCCTTGTCCCTTGATTACAAAATAATAATAATAATAAATTATTTGATTCACAGTACGAGAAGTTCGTATTCGGGGGGGTCTTTCATCCATTCATTATCTTTTAAAAAAGGCAACATATTATCTATAAGCAGGGAGGGAACGGTTTCTGAAAACTGAAACTTTTAATCCAGAAAAGAAAAAAACGATGTTGATGTTCCTGCTGTCGTCTTCCTCCTCCTCCTCACGGAATGATCGGGGATCCCCCCAACGTATTTAAGCCCTGGAGGAGGAAGCCAAAGACCGGTGGAAATGGGGGTCCTTGTCCACGGATCAAGAAGAGGAGGCCTTCCTCCTCCACCTCCAGTGAGACGACTGCCTTTCCCCCTCCTCCTCCGCCGCCGGCTCCTCCTCCCCCTCGCCCTCTCCTTCTTCCTCCTCCTACTCCTCCTCTACAAGGCTGACCGCCTGGCGAAGCAGACGACCACCGTGGCCGGGCACAACCTCGGCCCCACCCCCTGGCACCTCTTCCCTCCCCGAACCTTCGACGACAGAACCCGCCTTTCCCTCGCTTCTCACATCATCCGATGCTCCTACCTCACCTGCCCTCGCTCTCCCCCTCCCCCTACCCTCACCCGTCCCTCCTCCCCTTCCTACTGCCCCCGCTTCTTCTCCTTCATCCTCCGCGACCTCCACCCCTGGTCCGCCTCCGGGATATCCCTCCCTCACCTTATGGAGGCGAGGAAGTCCGCGGCTTTCCGAGTTGTCATCCACCGGGGGAGGCTGTTCGTGGATTTCTACTTCGCATGCGTGCAGAGTCGGGCCATGTTCACCATCTGGGGGTTGTTGCAGCTCCTTCGGCGGTATCCCGGTTCTGTTCCCGACGTGGACCTCATGTTCGACTGCATGGACAAGCCTAGTGTTAGCATGCTGTTACGTATGCACAATGAAGGTCGCGGCCGAGGACGGTGCAACTCGGTCGCAGCTCGTGAAGGGAGGCACGGGCAAGTGGGCGAAGAGATGGCTTCCCCACAACTCCAAGCAAGATGGCAAGAAAGTCTTCCTGGCCGCAGAGGATGATCAGGATAGCCTGACGCGGCAGGATAAGCTGACAGCCTGACGCGGCAGGATAAGCTGACGAAGCTGACGCATGGGGATAAGCTGACCCGGCTGACGCATGGGATAAGCTGATCCGGCTGACGCATGGGATAAGCTGACGCGCAGGGGATGGGCAACCCCTGGCCATCATTGTATAGTTGAATTCTTGCACCCACGACCCCCTCTATATATGTAAGGCTTGTAAAGGGGGCTGGGGATAGATAGAGTTTTGTATTGGCTTTCTTTGGGAGTGAAAAAGAAAAGTCGGTGACCTTCACCGGAAAGCTGAGTGTCTCCCCCTTCGTCCCCCTTCGTCCCCCTTTGTCCCCCTCTGGTCCTGCCCCTGGTCCTTTGAGAAGGCCCTTGGGCGTGTTCGGCTAACGACCTCCGGGTGTGAGCGTGAGCGATACACGAGCGGAGCGTGAGCGATACACGAGCGAAGCGTGAGCGATACACGGGGCGACACTTGGGAACGTGGGCGATACCTGGGAAGGGAACGAGCGGGAGACTCTGGGATTCCGTCTGCGCGTTGCTGGTCGTAGCCGTGAGCGGATACGACGCTAGCAGGTTCGAAAAATTATTGGTGTAATTGTAGACCTGTGACAGTTGGCCTCAGAGCGAAGGAACGATGACTCGGACCAATGCGGAACGTTTGGAGCGGCTGGAGCGCCTTGTAGGTGATGCCCCTACCGGTGAGCAATCTTCGATCTTTGAGAGGATAGATCGTATCTCTGGTGGGCTGTTGACGGTGCAGGCTTCTCTCGATTCGTCGAGTGGGGCAGAGGTGGGAAGGCTCAAGGATTTACTTGATAGCTTGAGCCAGTCCATTGACCGGATGAGTAGCAAACAAGAGGACCTCTTATGCGAAGTTGCAATCCTAAAGAAGGCGGTAGCTGCCCCTACACCTCCCAGCGGGGATGGACGTTCAAAGGTTAGAGTGCCTGAACCTCAATCTTTTGATGGTTGTCGCGATGCGAAAGCGCTGCAGAACTTTCTGTGGGATGTGGAACAATACTTCCTTGCGGGGAGAGTCCCCGAGGAAGAGAAGGTGTCCATCACAACTATGTATTTGTCGGGCGATGCTAAGCTTTGGTGGCGGACCAGAGTGAAGGACGACCTGAATGCTGGGCGCCCAAAGATCGATACGTGGGAAGCTTTAAAGAAGGAGCTGATGGATCAGTTCTTACCTTGCAACACGAGCTGGATTGCGAGGGAGGCATTGAAACGGCTTAAGCATTCTGGTACGGTCAGGGAGTATGTAAAACAATTTACTTCCCTCATGCTTGATATCACAGATATGTCGGAAGCAGACAAGCTGTTCAACTTCCTTTCGGGGCTACAACCTTGGGCTCAGCTCGAGTTGAGGCGGCAGGGCGTGAAGGACCTTCCCTCTGCTATTGCTGCCGCTGATTCTCTTGTTGACTTTCGCTTGAGTGGGGCGACCGACCCCAAGGGGAAAAGCGTGGCTAGAGAGAAGGGACCGCATAATGAGATTCGGAAGGGAAATAGGAATGGGAAGCAGAAGTCCAAGGGAAAACAAGGCAATGGCTCTGCTCCTGGGTCGAATAGCGGCACGAGTGGGGAGTTCCGAAAAGACCCCAAGTCCCACTCGGGTTGCTTCATATGCGATGGTCCTCACCGTGCGAGGGACTGTCCAAGGAAGGAGAAGTTGAATGCCATACTTTCGGAGGACGATGCTACCCCGACCCGTGTCGCCCCTCTGCAACTCTTAAGCGCCCTTCGAATGAAGAAGGAAGGTGTCGGTAAGGGACTGATGTATGTTCCTCTGTCTGTGAATCACCACCAGGTGCTGGCAATGGTGGATACTGGAGCTACACACAGCTTTGTGGCCGACCGAGTGGTGGCACGGTTGGGTCTGCAAGTGGATGGTCATCCCTATAGAATCAAGGCTGTGAACTCCAAGAGCCAACCCATTAGCGGTTTGGCCCAGGGCGTGGAAACTACCCTCGGCTTGTGGAACGGTACCATTGATTTCATGGTTGTCCCTCTTGATGATTTTGACGTTATTCTGGGGAACAACTTCTTTGTGAAAGCACGAGTAGCAGTGATGCCGCATTTATGTGGGCTCTTCATCGGAGATGAGGACCAGGCATGCTTCGTGAAGGGGCAGTATGTTGAGGGGAAAGGCAGCGGGGGAAACCCTGAGCTTGTATCGGCGATGCAGCTTGCAAAGGGATGGAAGAAGGGACAGACCACTTACCTTGCGGCGATTTTCGAAGTGGAGATGGCAGATCCCATCGAGATTCCCCAAGAGGTAGTGCCGGTGCTGAACGAGTTCCAGGATGTGATGCCGCCCGAACTACCGAAGGGACTCCCTCCTAGGCGCGCGGTCGATCACAGAATTGAACTACTCCCCGGGACCCTTCCACCCGCCAAGGCGCCCTATCGGATGTCCCCAAAGGAGCTGGCCGAACTTCGCAAGCAGTTGGGCGAGTTGCTGGAAGCGGGAAAAATCCAACCCTCGAAGGCGCCCTATGGGGCTCCCGTGCTGTTCCAGGCAAAGCATGATGGCTCACTACGGCTATGTGTCGACTACCGCGGGCTGAACAAAGTAACAGTGAAGAACAAGTACCCGGTACCCCTCGTCGCTGACTTGTTTGATCGCTTGGCTAAAGCTTCGTATTTCTCGAAACTAGATTTGCGATCTGGATATTGGCAAGTGCGTATTGCGGAGGGAGATGAGCTCAAAACCACAATGGTTACAAGGTACGGATCCTATGAGTTCCTGGTGATGCCCTTTGGCCTAACAAATGCCCCGGCAACCTTTTGTAACTTGATGAACGATGTGTTCAATGAATATATCGACGAGTTCGTTGTGGTGTACTTGGATGACATTGTGATTTACTCCGAGACGCTGGACGACCACATGACTCACCTACGGCTTGTGTTGTCAAAACTAAGGGAACACTCTCTTTATGTGAAGAAAGAGAAGTGCGAGTTTTGTGTGCAGGAAATCAATTTCCTCGGACACGTTGTGGGATGCGGCAGTGTAAGGATGGACACAAAGAAGGTACAGGTGATTCGGGAGTGGCCAGAACCTGGAACGGTTGCGGAAATGAGGAGCTTCTTGGGACTAGCCAACTACTACCGGAAGTTCGTGAGGAACTATTCTCGGCGGGTGGCTCCCTTGACGGATCTACTGAAAAAGGATCGGGCATGGTGCTGGAGTGCGAGTTGCCAGCAGGCCTTTGAAGACCTCAAAGAAGCAATGTCCACTGAACCCGTCCTAAAGCTCCCTCAATTCGACAAGCCGTTCGAGGTACATACTGATGCTTCTGACCAGGCAGTGGGAGGTGTCTTGGTGCAGGAGGGCCACCCTGTTGCCTTCGAAAGTTGGAAACTAAAAGACGCGGAGCGACGATACTCTGCCCATGAAAAGGAAATGCTGGCTGTCATCCACTGTCTGAGGGTGTGGCGGGTATACTTGCTGGGTACTACTTTTGTGGTGAAGACGGATAATGTGGCGAACACCTTCTTCAAAACCCAGAAGAAGCTCTCCCCGCGACAGGCTCGGTGGCAGGAGTTTCTGGCCGAATATGATTTTGAGTGGGAACATCGGCCAGGACGGCATAACCTAGTGGCGGACGCACTCAGTCGCAAGACCGTTGAGATGGTTTCCGCGATTTCCACCTTTCAGGCTGATATCCTCGATAAGGTTCGTAATCTTGCGAAAGCTGACCCTGCCTATGTGAAACTAGCCCAGCAGGTCAAGGAAGGCACGGTACGGAGGTACTGGCTGGAGAACGAACTATTGTATTGCGAGGGAAATCGACTTTACATCCCCGTTGGCGGTGGGCTACGACAACGGATCCTGCGAGAGTCTCATGACTCCCTTTGGGCTGGACATCCAGGGAGGGAACGTATGATAGCCCTGGTGAAGCGGAGCTACGTGTGGCCGCGCCTAGATGACGATTGCGAGGCATATGTGAAGACTTGTCTTGTTTGCCAGCAAGATAAACCAGAGAGGCGGAAGGAGGCCGGCTTACTCCAACCGTTGCCCATTGCCGAGAAACCGTGGGTGTCGGTTTCGATGGACTTTATCTCTGGATTTCCTAAGGTGAACGGTATGTCATCTATCCTGGTAGTTGTCGACCGCTTCTCCAAATATGCAGTCTTTGTGGCAGCGCCTCATGCTTGTACTGCGGAAGTCACGGCGGAGCTATTCTTCAAAAGCGTGGTGAAGCATTTTGGGCTGCCCTCGGACATAGTAAGCGATCGGGATGCTCGTTTCACGGGACGTTTCTGGACACACCTCTTTAAGCTGATGGGCTCTGAGTTGAAGTTCTCCACGGCAAATCACCCACAGACGGACGGGCAGACGGAGCGGGTGAACGCGCTGCTGGAAGAATACCTTCGTCACTACGTGACGGCCAGTCAGAAGAATTGGCTTGATTTACTTGATAGTGCCCAATTCTGTTACAACTTGCACAGGTCGTCTTCGACGGGCTTTAGTCCGTTTGAGCTCGCCCTTGGCCACCAACCCCTCGCGCCTCAGGATGTTGCTCTACAGCGCACTGGTGGTCCGTGCCCTGCAGCCTATCGCTTTGCTCGCAACAAACAAGAGATGCTCGCGGAGGCACGGGATAGCTTGGCCAAGGCTGCTCGACGGATGAGGAAATACGCTGATCGGCATCGGCGGGCCCTTGAATTCAATGTTGGTGACAAGGTGATGCTCAAGCTCACGCCGCAAATCTGGAAGAAGATTAGCAGCAAGAGCGTGCATCGTGGCTTGATTCCGAGGTATGACGGTCCCTTCGAAGTTGTGAAACGAGTTGGTCAGGTGGCGTACCGGTTGCAACTACCGGAGCGGTTGAAGATCCACCCGACCTTTCATGTAAGTTTCCTGAAGCCATTTCACGAGGACATGGCTACGGAAGGGCGTACCCAGGCGAAGCGGGCGCCTCCAACGATCCGGGAACAACATGAGATTCAGGTTGAATCTATACTCGATCATCGAACTTTGGGGCAAAGTAAGAAAAACCGCAGGACAGAGTACCTCGTGCAATGGAAGGGAAAAGACCCGGCGGATGCTACGTGGGAGAAGGCAAACTCCTTGTGGCAGTTTGAGCGAGAGGTACAGGCGTACCTCGAGAAGGTGTCGACGAGGGCGTCGACTTCCTCTGGTGGGGGAAGTTTGTTAGCATGCTGTTACGTATGCACAATGAAGGTCGCGGCCGAGGACGGTGCAACTCGGTCGCAGCTCGTGAAGGGAGGCACGGGCAAGTGGGCGAAGAGATGGCTTCCCCACAACTCCAAGCAAGATGGCAAGAAAGTCTTCCTGGCCGCAGAGGATGATCAGGATAGCCTGACGCGGCAGGATAAGCTGACAGCCTGACGCGGCAGGATAAGCTGACGAAGCTGACGCATGGGGATAAGCTGACCCGGCTGACGCATGGGATAAGCTGATCCGGCTGACGCATGGGATAAGCTGACGCGCAGGGGATGGGCAACCCCTGGCCATCATTGTATAGTTGAATTCTTGCACCCACGACCCCCTCTATATATGTAAGGCTTGTAAAGGGGGCTGGGGATAGATAGAGTTTTGTATTGGCTTTCTTTGGGAGTGAAAAAGAAAAGTCGGTGACCTTCACCGGAAAGCTGAGTGTCTCCCCCTTCGTCCCCCTTCGTCCCCCTTTGTCCCCCTCTGGTCCTGCCCCTGGTCCTTTGAGAAGGCCCTTGGGCGTGTTCGGCTAACGACCTCCGGGTGTGAGCGTGAGCGATACACGAGCGGAGCGTGAGCGATACACGAGCGAAGCGTGAGCGATACACGGGGCGACACTTGGGAACGTGGGCGATACCTGGGAAGGGAACGAGCGGGAGACTCTGGGATTCCGTCTGCGCGTTGCTGGTCGTAGCCGTGAGCGGATACGACGCTAGCAGGTTCGAAAAATTATTGGTGTAATTGTAGACCTGTGACATAGCATCAACAGGACTGAACACGCCGCATTTCCCCTCCCCTTGTTCCGCTATTGCACCACCCCTAACCATTTCGATATTCCCTTCCCGGACTGGTCCTTCTGGGGATGGTATGAATGAACTCTGATGTTTCCTCGACCATTGCTTTTGTTATGTTAGCCATTCTGCTTCTTCCTTGGAGAACTGGGTATTCATGGCTGCCTCCCAGTGGTCAATATTTTGCGTATAGTGGCACTCTTTCTGTGAGGTTTCATGGATGCTGCATTTCACCTTATTCTGCGGCATTGCAGGCCTGAGACGAACTTGCAGCCATGGGACGTGGAGTTTAACAGTATCAAGGATGGGTCTCGAGCTTTGAGTTGGAGGGAACGATTTCCTTGGGCCTACTGGAAAGGCAACCCAAATGTCGGGTCCCCTATCCGCACAAAGTTGATGAAGTGCAACAACTCGAGCTATTGGGGTGCGGAGGTGATCCAACAGGTCATTTTCCCCACACCATGACACAGCCGCTCTCACATGTTCATGTAAATTCAGAATAGGCCGGTTAATTACTAGATAGCTGAATTTTTAGCCCCTAACTGTTACAGAATTGGGAGAAAGAAAAGACAGCAGGATTCGAGCAGTCACAGTTGTCAAAGCAATGCAAACACAGGTATGAAGTCTTCGTGTTGAGGGGACGTCCTTAATTCTTCAAGCCCCTCCCCATCATCTCCGCCTTGTGGATCCTTGTGATCCCCCCCCCCCCCCCCCCCCTCAGTGCCTCTTGCTTTCTTTCATTTATTCACCCGCTTATCGGGCTTGTTCTCTCACAGATATAAAATTTATGCAGAAGGTTATGCTTGGTCGGTGAGCTTGAAATATATCCTTTCATGTGGGTCTCTTTCGCTCATAATATCTCCAGAATATGAAGATTTTTTCAGTCGCGGTCTCTCTCCCCGGGAGAACTATTGGCCCATTTCCTCCGTCGATTTGTGCCGTAATATAATGCGTGTGGTTTCCTGGGGAAATGCTAACCCATACGAAGTAAGTTTCTATACTAGCTTTCTAGTGATATTGTCATGTCGAGCCCTTTTACTATAGTCATATTATATCAAGCTTTACTCTCATAGCTCTTCCTGTGCCTTTAACTTCGTCCACAGTCACCATTCCTCATGTAACAAAACATGACGGGTTCCAATATGAGCATTGTCTTCATTATCACAAATATTTCAAGGACTGAACTTCGGATGTCGGAAAGTGTGCCGTGTTATCTTTTAAGTTCTTTGCTGCATTAATATATTCATTGAATACATGCTTCTCTAGTTGACGAATTTCGTGTGCACCAACTCTTGCTTCCGGATGTTGTTAGAACTGCTGAGGGCTAACAGTTGTTGTTGTGGATCTCTGCATGGATAGGCTGAAGCAATTGGGCAAAGAGGACAGGAGTTTATGGGAAATTTGAGTATGGATCATGTTTATGATTACATGTATAACCTTCTCACTGAATACTCTAAGCTCCTTCGCTTCAGCCCAGTCCCTCCTTCTTCGGCCGTGGAAATATGTGGGGAGTCCTTGCTTTGCTTTGCAGACTCAATGCAAACACCACTTCTCAAAAGATCAGCTGTGCAGCCATCTCCTAGTGAGCCATGCACCCTGATGACAGCCGATAATGAGTTGTTTGCAAAGTGATTAAAATGGAAGATGAGACCAAGATGCAAGAATCCCCAAGCTTAATAAGACCACAGGTTAGATTGGGAACACAATGACAAATCAATTTGGATCCCCAGCAATGTGGTACTCAATCCTACCATCAAATATTTTAAGTATTCCATGGGAAAGGGTATGGAACTTCCATGGCCATTGATATTGAGCTATTTAACCTATTGTTTTATAAACATTGGTTTACTTCAAAGTGGATTGACTCGTTCGTCTGAAGTGGGTTTTTCTTCTTCTTTTTCTAGTTAGCTTTGTTCATTTTCATCCTCCCTTCAGATAGTGAAATTCAATAGTTAAGCCATGCCTTTTTGGTCCGGTCTTTCTAATAGATAATGTATTTCTTCCTTCCTTCCACAATAATAAGCTGATGCCTGTGCTTTCGGGAATGAAGAATCAAACTGCGTAGTAAGTAAAACAGGTGCCTAAAAGTGTCCTTGGTGCTCTTTAACTTTTCATAAGCAATCTTTTGTTGTGGGATCCCTTTTATTCCCTTTTACTCCTCCGGTTTTAATAAGGGCACGGTGCGGAAGGCTTTTCTTGTGGTTAGTGTCAAAGAATATCTTTGGATGAATTGTGTATCAAGGAATATATACTACCCAAGTTACCCCTTTTGGGATAGGGAATAAGTGATTTGCTTCTGTCTTGGATGGCCTTTATATGATAACACAAAGGTCGACAAGAAGCAGCCCGCTATTCCATTACACAGCACAATTCCGGAAATGTCAAGGCAGGCCTATATTTTCAAGATATGCTTTTGTTTCAAGAGGATTTTCAAGCTGAGGGAGGCTGAGCCTCCAGGAGACGTCAAGCAACTCTTTCAGGATTACTCTGAGGATGGGATAATGAACATTGATGATCTGCTGAGGTTCATGGTGGAATTTCAAAAGGAAATGGATGCCACAAAAGAGGATGCCCTGGCTATATTCTGCAGTCTGAGACATCTAAACATCTTCCAGGGGAAAGGACATCACTGAGATGATTCCTCTGGGATTGCAGCAATCGGAGAAGAACAAAGAATGGAAGAAGGGCTGATCGGAGAAAGAAGTCAGCTGAACCTTTCATTCAATCAAGAGCTTGCAGAATACAAGCAAGATACAGAACAAGGAAGAAGATTCAACGGAATTCAACAACCCAACTACTAGCTTACTCAACTCCTTCTTATAGCTAAATGCCCTGTAACTACTTTGTAACTAACCAACTTCTACAATTCAATGAAACAGTGAAAACAATATTTGTTTCTTCTGCCTCTCAGCTTTGTATCACTTCAGCTCCTCTTCTACTTCCCAGCAGCTCCTCCTCTGTTCCATAGCACGCTTCAGCTCCTCTTCTGTCTTCATAACAGCTCCTCCTCCGTCCCATAGCAATCACCTTCATGCTTTCTTCAGCTATCTGCTGAGTGATCTCAACCCTCCCCTCCCCCATCCTCAAAAGTGGTTCTATCATTTAGCACTCAGCTTCCGTTATTTCAATGCTCTTATGTTGGACCCAATTATGAGCTGTCAGGTGCACCATGACATGAGCGTCCCCTTTCTCACTGCTTGGTGTTAACCGGTAATAACTCGTACTTCACTGGTAATATGTTAAGTAGTGATAGCAGCAGCGCACCCATCATAAAGGCCTTAAAGAACAATGTCATGGTGATTGAGTTGGATCTCTGGCCCAATGCTGGAAGAGATAGAGTGGATGTTTTTCATGGGGGTATCAACAGAGCTGGTCTCTCTTATTTTCTGTTTAGCCATGCAATAACTCTGTGACTGATGCTGCAGTCTTTAACGTACAGAACATTGACGTCTCCAGTGGACCTGGCCTAATGTCTGCATGCCGCCAAGGACTATGTTTTTCATGCTTCTGACTACCCAGTTGTTCTAACATTTGAAAATTATCTGACTCCATTTCTTCAATCCAAAGTGGCTAAGGTTTGTCTATGAATGACTGTTATTTTTTCCCCTCCTATATTTGGCACTGGTAAATGACCCAAAACGATAATTCAATCACTCTACAGTTGGTCACTAAGATTTTTGGTTCAATGCTACTCTGACCAGAAACAGGTCCTACAGCGGAATTCCCTTTGCATGATTCTCTGAAAACGAGAATCTTAATTTCTACAAAGCACCAAAAGAGTATCTTGAAAGTCAAAAGAGTATTGAAGAAGAAAATGAGTTGGATCAGGTGAATTCCCCAAAGAAGTATCCTCAGGAACTTCATCATGTGCTGATAGAATTATGAATTATTACCTGATACATATTCGATCAACAATTTGTGTACAGGATGAACAGTCCGCACAACAAGAGCAAGATGAAATCGAGGGCAATGTATTCCCAGAATATAGGCACTTGATTTCTATCCATGCAGGAAAGCCTAAAGGTGGTGTTGAGGGCCACATGAGAATCGACCCGACCAGGGTTAGGCGTCTCAGCTAGAGTGAACAAGAGACTGGCAGAAGGAAATATTTGCTAGCTCTCGCTTATTATTATGGTTTTGTGGAATGTTTGTCTAGATGATGTTAACCTAATCCATTCCTGCATAGGTGGCTGTGCTGATTTTATAAAAATAGTTCATGACATTAAGGTGGTGGAAATTAATGATAAATAAGAGCAAACATTTTCTTGGCTGTAGATTTTTGCAGAGGAACTTGCTTCGGATATATCCTAAGGGACTTTGATTCGACTCTTCTAATTACAACCCATTCCTCTGGTGGGTACACGGAGCAAAAATGGTGGCATTCAACATGCAGGTCTGCTCTCTTCGCCTGCAGAGACATCCATCATCCATCACCTGCCTTCCTTTGGTTTATTCCTGGATAGTGTGTAGTTGTAGTTTGTCGTCATTAATCATGTCCTCAATCGCGGTGCCTAACCTGATATGAGTTCATATCTTTGGACTGGACAGAAGGGATATGGCAAATACATTTGGATAACGCAAGGAATGTTCTGGGGCAATGGCGGACGTGGCTATATCAGGAAGCCAGATCTTCTGATGAATCTGGCTGACATATTTGATCTCAGGAAGACGCTGCCTCATAAGACCATCTTGAAGGTCACTTGTATACGTGTGAAGGGGCGGCATCTCGATTTTGGGAATACTCATTTAAATAAGCTCTCTCCCCTCCCCAGATTTCTACGCGAGGGTAGGCTGACAAGCCCGAGTGTCGATGCCTTGTTAATCATCATTTCATATGCTTCTATGGGGAAAGTTGTGATGCAGGTATATCTCATGTGAAATGAGTCGGACAGATCGGGATTGCAGGAGTCACTGCAGACTCGGTCATGAAAAGGACAAAGTCGATCAAGGATGACCGGATACCGTCGTGGAACGAGGAGTTTTAAGTTCCCAATGACAGTTCCAGAGCTGGAGGTCTTAAGGATAGAATTTCTGGGGTACGACACAACCAAGGGTGCCCGGCTTTGGTGTGCAGACTTGCTTGCCGGTGGCGGAGCTGAGGGAAGGTATCCGAGCAGTCCCTTTGCACAGCCGCAAGCGAGAGGGATACCAATCGGGGAAGTTATTCATGCGTTTCTGGTTTCATACTCCTTAGTTTTTCACAGCCTGCTGTGGTGGGATTAAAATTATTCACTTGGTTCCAATCCAATCTAAAGTTCCATTTGTTCCTAAATTTTTTTCTCCAATTACACTTATAACATAACTCCATCGAGTAAATAATTTCGAAATTTTGAAAATAAGGTTTCGAAATCGAAGTTCGATTTTCAAAAGATATTCTTAAGTCCGATTTCAAAAAATAAAAAATAAAAAAGTGACGTCGGAGTTACAAAGTCGGACTTACATTTTAAACAAAGTAATACTTTATAAATTTGATTTGCGGATATTATTTTTTGAATTTTGAAACTGTCTCCCGTATTTAACAAATTTTCATCAGACGACTACCTTAAAATGAAACAAAGGCTCATAAATAAGGAGTTTTGTACAGAAATACGGTTAGTTTTTTTAAAAAATTTACGAAATACGTTCCGAGTTTCGTAAAATACGGTTTTACCGTAAAAACCGTGCCCCTCAAAATACAAAGAGGACGGGTAAGGTAAAAGGCAGAAATCCGCCCCTATGGGCATTCCAATGATAAAGGCGCGTTTGTTTCGTCGGAACTTACGAGATACGTTCTCCGGGTAGGTGTATTTTACAGTTTATCTCAATTATATTATACTTTGTGCGAGTTGATTTAGGCTAAAATTTAATTATTTTTTATCTTCCGCCCTAAAACTAACAGGTGAGAGGGCTTGATTTTCTGCAACTTGAGGGGCACACAATTTCCATATTTGAGCGAATCCTTCTGCTCATATCACGCTGTGCCACCCAAATATATTCATACATACATATATATATATCCACACACGCACGGAGAGGGAGGGAGATCATCAGATCCATCCGACAGCCATGGAAGCAATCCTGTGCCCTTCCCCTGCTCCCGACTCTTCTCACTTCCTCAACGGCAAAAACACCAACATCTGCTGCCCTTCCAAAACTCAGTCCGCCCACTCCCCTGCCGTCGTCGCCTCCTCTGAGGCCACCCTCGGCCGCCACCTGGCCCGCCGCCTCGTCGAGATCGGCGTCGCAGATGTCTTCTCCGTCCCCGGTGACTTCAACCTCACTCTCCTCGATCACCTCATTGCCGAGCCAGGCCTCAACAACATCGGCTGCTGCAACGAGCTCAATGCTGGTTACGCAGCCGACGGTTACGCCAGGGCACGTGGCGTGGGCGCTTGCGTCGTGACTTTCACCGTCGGCGGCCTCAGCGTCATCAATGCCATCGCCGGTGCTTACAGTGAGAACCTCCCTGTCATCTGCATCGTCGGCGGTCCCAACACGAATGACTATGGGAGTAACCGGATCCTGCACCATACTATTGGGTTGCCTGATTTCACCCAGGAGCTCCGCTGCTTTCAAACTGTGACCTGCTACCAGGTTAGTTCAGTCCTCTTTGGGTCTGTGTATTCTATAATGCGGTTCCTTTTCCGATTAATGGTCCGAATGCAAGGAACTTTTGTCAATTTACGAGTATTTTAGGCGGTCGTGAATAACCTAGAAGATGCGCATGAGCAAATCGACAAAGCCGTTTCGACCGCCCTGAGGGAAAGTAAGCCCGTGTACATCAGCATCAGCTGTAACTTACCTGGCATACCTCACTCGACATTCAGCAGAGAACCGATTCCATTTTCCATCTCAGACAGGTATCGCCATCCGATTTTCTCTTTGTTGAGGTCTGTTTGATCTGGACTCTGGTGTAACGCCGCAATAATTCGATGTAACAGGATAAGCAACCGTGTTGGACTGGAAGCAGCTGTTGAGGCGACGGTGGCCTTTCTCAACAATGCAGTGAAGCCGGTTCTTGTCGGCGGGCCCAAGCTCCGTGTTGCTAAGGCCTGCGAGGCATTCATGGAATTGGTTGATGCCAGTGGTTACCCTGTGGCAATAATGCCTTCTGCCAAAGGACTCGCCTGTGAACAACACCCTCAATTCATTGGGACCTACTGGGGAGCAGTGAGCACTGCTTTCTCTTCTGAGATAGTTGAATCTGCCGACGCCTATCTGTTTGCCGGACCCATATTCAACGATTACAGCTCCGTGGGCTACTCGCTCCTCCTCAAGAAGGAGAAGGCGATTATTGTCCATCCAGATAGGGTGGTCGTGGCTAACGGCCCTACTTTCGGATGTGTCCTCATGAAGGATTTCCTCAGCTCCCTTGCTAAGAAGATCAATTTCAATGGTACTGCTCATGAAAACTATCGCCGCATATACATTCCCGACGGCATCCCCCTCAGATGTGATCCCGAGGAACCTCTAAGAGTGAACATTCTCTTCCAACATATACAGAAGATGCTTTCTGATGATACAGCCGTGATTGCTGAGACCGGAGACTCCTGGTTCAACTGTCAGAAGCTCAAGTTGCCGAAAGGATGCGGGTACGTAACGTGAAACCGGCTCTTCTTACATTCATAAGATATAATCCGAGGTAAAATTTTGGGTCACTGAGTGATGCAGTTATGAGTTCCAAATGCAATACGGCTCCATCGGGTGGTCAGTTGGTGCCACCTTAGGATACGCACAGTCGGTACCGGAGAAGAGAGTCATCGCCTGCATCGGGGATGGGAGCTTCCAGGTTTGGTTATTTTCATGATTCTTTTACCCTTGGACGTGTGTCACCCATCAGAGAATCTTGTCTGTGTTTTTAGCCTGCGAGAAGCCTGGCGATGATGAGATAGATATCCTCTGGTTACAGGTGACCGCACAAGATATATCGACAATGATCCGATGCGGGCAAAGGAGCATCATCTTCCTGATTAATAATGGGGGGTACACAATAGAAGTAGAGATCCACGACGGCCCCTACAACGTGATAAAGAACTGGAACTATACAGGGTTGGTGGACGCCATCCACAACGGGGAAGGGAAGTGTTGGACAGCAAAGGTAGGGACTACCTCCTCGGTGTCGACTGTTAACACAAGCAGAGGATGAGCCGTTGTACATGCCAACAATGCAGGTGAGATGCGAGCGGGAGCTGATCGAAGCCATAACCACGGCCACGGAAGAGAAAGTGGACTGCCTGTGCTTTATCGAGGTCATTGTTCACAAAGACGACACCAGCAAAGAGCTGCTGGAATGGGGATCGAGAGTCTGCTCGGCTAACAGCCGCCCACCAAATCCACAGTGAAGGAGAGGAGCCATTTTTTTTTTCTCTTTTTTTATAGGCCAGGGATTGTATTGGCCTTGTTGTTTTTCACTAAAAGTTTTCATGGGTGGTGGATGCCCCGTGAAGGGCATGCGAATAAAGTAATAACCACCAGAATGTGAGAGGCATCATCACTTTCCGCCAAAACATTTTTTTTTTTGTTCCTACATTCAATTCAATTCAACACATTAGATTTTACATGTCTTAAGCTGTTACTTCTTCTTTTGATATGTATTAACGATCCTACCTACCTGCGTCTTCTTCCTCATTACACCATCAAATTTCACCTCTACCATTCTATGAGTCACCTCTCTTTTCTCGACATAATTTTCTTCTATCGACTTGGACGTATATCTAACACCGTTTTTATCATACGACACATGATATTTATGAAAAATCTCCAATTTGATACCTTCATTCAATTTCATTGCTTCAAACGTTACTGTTTCTAAATCAACGTAAGAGCCAATTTACTTGTAATTGACTCCTCATAATCAGATGTCGATTATTGTTTACGTCATCCCAACCGTCAAGCATACGACCATTTCCGTATATGAGCAAATTTATGAAAAATCAATACCAAAGATCGAGATGCGTGCCGTATCTTTGACAAACACTCAGAAAATATACAAAACATGCATTTACAAGGAAAAGCATTAATCCTAAATCCAACATTAAAAAACAACCACAACAACTAAAGCCTAAATTGAACACTAAAATGAAAAAAAAAAACATTGAACCAAATGCTAACCCTAAATCGAATTCTAAATTAAAAAAAATAATAATAATTAACCCAAAATCAAAC
Source organism: Melastoma candidum (assembly GCA_023653495.1). NCBI lineage: Eukaryota > Viridiplantae > Streptophyta > Magnoliopsida > Myrtales > Melastomataceae > Melastoma > Melastoma candidum. The sequence goes on from CM042886.1 coordinate 8,706,674, forward strand.
TTTAATTCGAAACCAAAAACCTAATAAATAATCTAATAATCCAAAAATTAAACCCATAACCTAAAAAACCACAAATAATCTACGAATTTGGCGGATTTGGAGGGGGAGCCACCTTGTGGGAGAAAGGATCTAAATGGGGAGGGCACGAGAGTCGGCCACGGGCACGGTACACTGTTGGTAGACGAGCACAGGCATCATGGAGTCAAGGACTCCCAAGGTGCTAGGAAGGTAGCAAGTACCCAAGGTGAACTCACTCGCTGCTTCGAGCAGAACAGAAGAACTCGATGCTAGGGCGGTAGCAAGTTCTCACAAAATGTTGGTTTATCATTCTAAGAGGAATTTTTCAAAATTTTGAACACTCAAACACATTGCGTGAGAAATCGCTATTTAAGTAGCGAATTACTTCGACCATAAAAAATTTTACTCCTTGAAGCGGTGGTAATGCATCATGGCCAGAAACTCACTGGAGTTTACGATAATAAATCTAAAATTTTCAAACTTGTTACCTGGAAAGAAATTTATCGAACCAACCATAGGGATGTAGAAAGCAGCTCCTTTTTGTTTACCATCACGAGCTTTCCATGTGGATCGTCCCCCCACCCACCGTTTCCCGTTGTCTTTTGCCCTCTTCTTACTCCGCTTCTCTCCTTGCTTGATCGGATATGATGTCTCCTCCTCTGGTGTGTCCCCCAGGGAATTTTGTCATTGCCGTCCCCTCTAATCCAACCCCAAATACTAATAAAATATAGACCAAATTAGCAAATTTATTATGTATTATACCAATTTTTTTCGATCTATCCCGTTTTATGAAACACTTCGAAACCATATCTGTACTTAATCCGTTATATTAAATCCATCCTCCGTTAGTGTTGTTTCTCCAAGGCCAAATTAGCAAATTTATCCTGTACTATACCCATTTTTTTTTTATCTATCTCGTTCTTTGAAACGCTTTGAAACCATATATGTATCTACTCTATTATATTAAGGCTAAATTAACAATTATATTCTGTATTATACCCCATTTTTCCGATCTATCGTATCGTTTGAAACCTATTCTACAGTAACCCGTACTTAAGGCGTTATTTCGACGTTATCTTCCATTAACTCCCCTTCTGACGGAGTCCAATGTGTCGCACACGTGGCTATGACGGCGTTAAAAAATCAACGTCGAGGGGAAAACCCAATTTTATCCCCACCCGCTTTCTCAACCCCAGCAGCTCGCGAACCCCTCATAAATCCTATCGATGTCCTTCTCCAACTGGATCCCGTAACCGTGGCGATCTCCAAGGGGGACGATCCCCAAAAGAAATTCCCTCCGACATCGATCACGTTGTAAAGGAAGTAAGGCAAGACACCGTTTGGGAGATGGCCAGAGCCGGGTCGCCCTACGGAGCATGCAAGTTCCTCGATAGGAAATGTGTTAAGGGTTGCGTCTTCGCACCTTACTTCTGCCACGAGCAAGGTCCAGCCCATTTCGCGGCCATCCACAAGGTTTTCGGTGCCAGCAACGTGTCGAAGCTCTTGGCCAACCTTCCGGTCGGAGAACGGCACGAGGCGGTGGTCACGATCTCTTACGAGGCCCAGGCCCGGCTTCACGACCCGATTTATGGTTCCGTGTCTCATATCTTCTCCCTGCAGCAGCAGATTCGGCTACTGTCCCCATAAGAAGTAACCCTAATTCGCTTACAAATCATAGTTCTTTCTCAGGCTAAAGCCCCGGGGATTTTCTTTTTCGTTCCCTTCAGGTTTTCAATTTGCAATCACAACTAGCTTGCCTCAAGGAACACGCATCTCAATGACCCTGGGAGAGAACGGCTCCTTCACTAGCTTCGACGAGTCTGCGGGTTCCATTTCCACCTTCGGCGACCTGCAACCGACAACAGCCACCTCGAGCAGGGTCCTCTCGTGACTGGGGGAGGAGGAATGGGCGTCGCGATCGCAGTCGCCGCAGAGCGCGAGGTTGTCGAAGGAGCAGAGGGAGGCGGCGACGACCTGCGACGACCATCAGATCTGACGAAAGGCCCCCGCCCCAACACAAAATGGTGTGCGACTATCTGGGTCGGCCGACGCATGCTGGAGGTCCAGTTGCTTTGGCGGTGGACTTCTGGAAGATTAAGACAGGAAGGAATCACCTAACAACAACCCAAATGCTCGAACTCGTCTGCTGTTTCCCCCTGCAGCAGCTCGCGATTGGGAGTATAATTCGCTCTCTGATTGATTTTCTGGGGACAGGGGAGTGTTGAACTCGCGATTAGTTTTATTGTTGTACAGTCGGATTGGGGAAGAATACGAAATTGGTAGCCGGGGGTTTATTTCACTTTTTCTTCAAAAGGTTTAGGGGCTCGAGCTAATTTTGGACTATATGGATCTTTTATATTTTTGGCCGAATTAGCAATTTTATCATGTACTTTTTCCATTTTTTTCGATCTATCATATCGTTCAGCTAACGGTGATTTTTAACGCCGTCATAGCCACGTGTGCGGACACGTCGAACTCCGTCAGAAAGGGAGCTAACAGGGGATAACGTCGAAATAATGTCTTAAGTACGGGTTACTGTAGGATACGTTTCAAACGACAGGATGGATAGGAAAAAATGGGTATAGTGTAGGATATAATTGCTAATTATGCCTTATATTAAATACAATCTCAGTTAGTGTTGCAAATAACGGCGTCCTACTTCTCATCCATGTTGGCACAAGCGACGTTAATACACCTCAGTTTACATGACATGACAGAAATGACACACGTGAAGCCTAGGGCTAACCTACTTTTGACGGGATCATAAGAGGAATTAGGGCTTTTGGGTCAATTATGATGGGGTAATAAGAGGAATGACCTGCTTTTGACACCATCGCTCCACATCAGACTTTTCTTGCCACGTCGGCTTCACGTGTGTCGATCTGCCATGTCGTATAAACGGACGTGTACTAACGCCGTTTGTACCAATAGGGATGACACGTAGGACGCCGTTATTTGCAACAATGGATTTAATATAACGGAGTAAGTACAAATATGATTTCAAAGTATTTCAAAGAACGGGATAGATTGGAAAAAATGAGTACAATATAGGATAAACTTGCTAATTTAGCTTGAATATGTGTGTAACGCCATTTGTGCCAATATGGCTAACACGTAAGACACCGTTATTTATAATACTAATGGATGATGGATTTGATATAACGAAGTAAGTGCATGTATAATTTCGAAGCTTTCAAATGGAATAAAAAAAAATGAATATACTACAAAATAGACCTGCTAATTTGACCTAAAATATATATACAAGCGTATCTCCTCTGTTTGTCTTGTCCGCACCTGTAGAGACGGTCAGGAAGCGGCAAAAATACCCTGAGAGGTGGTGGTGGTGGGTAGTCGAATGGACAATCGCCGCCCCCCCATGTCTGACCACATCCTCCACCGTCATGAGCCCCAGCAGTCTGGGGTAGAGGCCGAGGCTACCAAGAGTAGCTGCGACCTCCCCCTGGATGACAAAGCTCTCGATGCGGTTGCCCAGGTCAGAACGGAGGTCAACAGGCTGGCCGAGAAGGTTTGATCGCGCGCTCCTGACAGAGTCGTTAAGAGGGTCCTCCATCCATCATACTCTATGCTAATTCTTCCTATTTCCTCAGGTTGCAACACTGGAGGGCGTGTTTCGTCACGGCAATGAGGCGGCTGAGAGGGAGCTCAGCATCCTCACCGAGATGCTGATGGTGCAGCTGCTCAAGTTGGACAGCATAGTGACTGATGACGGCGAGGCTAGAGTCCTGCGGGGCGTCGAGGTAGGGCTCAAAATCCTGTAGGAACAACCACAAATCAACTTGACGTCTCACTGGTAGGCGGTCCGCGGGGTGCATTACAGGTACGGCGAGTCCAGAGCATTGTGGATAGACTGGACAACCTCAAGGAGGCCAACCTGGGCAGCTGCAGTTCCGACACGGGGCTAGCCGTGGGAACTACGGCAGGAGATGGCTCGACCAGAGTGACCTACGACTGGGTGCAATTCGATTGAGGGACGATGAGGATGCTCTTCTTCTCCACTTTTAACTCTTGAGGTCAACATTCTCACACACACCCTTATTAATTTGAAACGTTCGCTCGGGCTGGATGTATTTTTCTGGATATCTTGAGTTATCCAGCGAATCATCAAAATGAAGGAATTATACCAACTGAGATTTGTCCTCAGTTCCCCTGTTTACTCAAAGTAAATGAACTAAAAGATTTCGAGTCTTGTCAAATTCTCTTGGAACACCAGTAGTGAGAACAGTAGTATTCCTGTACCAGGATTCAGCGGAAATAAATGGATACCATCGGGATGTCGACATCGTTGTCATCCTCATCCTCGCAAGCCACCACGACGTCTATGTGGCGTCGGTAGTCTGGCACTTCTAGTTTTGCCACCTCCCGGGCAAGATCCACCACTTTCTTGTCCATTCGATCTCTGTGCTTAGGGAACAGGCTGTTAAACAGCAGGCAACTACCACAGGAAACGCTATAGGCATTGAGCCCCTTCTTTTGAAGCCACTGCAGTAGTTCTCTCAGAGTGGGATTGTTCTTTATGATCCATCTATCCCACACAGTCCAGCTCATGTCACGATGCTTGATTACCTTAGGAGGAACAGGCTCGGCCATGGAGAACAGAGGCAATGCTAAGTTGGCGAATGTGTTGCGGTAGTCCTCCAGCTTGTGCCCGCCATCGAGAACCTTATAGAGCTCCAAACAGACAAGCCCTGTAGCCATGGCGGTTGATGTCGCGATGGCAGGAATAATCCTTCCGGCAACGAACTTGGCCTTCAGCTTGTCGACTTCAGGGATGCTATAATTCCGGGCCCTCATATTAGCCAATGCAGCTATCAGGTCCATATGGTAGTTTGTATCGTCATCCTGCACGATCAATGCATGACCCTTAAACTCAGGCAGCAGAACCACCAAACTCACAAAAGCAACAGATAAGACAAACAAAGAACATGGTTAGCATTAGCAGCAAAGCAGATGGAAAACCTTCTCAAATTGGATGGGTTTCATCCTAAAACCCGGACGAAGGTTCATACGACACTGCTCTAATCTTGCAATCAAGTCATGAATGACAGCTTCATCATCTACTGAAGCAGAAGAGAGGCTAGTTGCCTTCTCGTCCGTCAGTATCTTTGCATCCTTCTTTGGTTTAAAATCTGGTATTATGACTTTCTCGACAGCTTCGGCTAACTTTCTTGGATGCTTCATCCAGTCAGGTACTGGGATCCCAAAAGTCTCTGCTCTGAGTATTGATGCAGACATTACAAAATGCAGGTGTGCAGGATCAGAAGTGGAAAACTGGAGAGGGCGTGGGAAGCGCTTTGGAGCGGACCAGAATGGAGCCCCAGTACTTGTTGCAGCATCTTCAGGAAAAGTATATATCAATTGCTTTACACGGTTAGCGAAATAATCTTCAAACCTGGCGCAAAAGAAGAAAGAGTCAGAAGTGAACAAAATAATGAATCAAATTTGTCTGCAGCAATAAAATAAGGATCAATCTGCAAACAATATAGTTGAGGTCCATATTACTTGAGACGAGCCCAGGTGATGCAATCTTCAAAAGTCTCACATCTTTCCAGGTCCAAGTACTCAAGAACATGTTCCAACGTATCCCTTGCCTGAGCATCACCAGCCTTTATCATCAGCTTAGAATAGTCGGATGGATTAGACAGATAGGCATTAACTTCAGCTGGAGTCTTTTCAAGCAAACCCTCAAATTCTGATCGCGCCCAAGTCAGACAGTGATCAATGTTATGTGGGAAAGAATGAACGGTACACATTGGAGCCTGTTTCTCTGGCGGATCCCGTGAAGCACCATAGTTCTCAGTTAGATGTGGAATGACCATTTGAGTATTGCATTTGGCACCAAGTGTTCCTGAGTCAAGAAGTGGCTTCTGGAAATACAGGCATCTTTGATCGACATACAGCCTAGCATTCACATTATCCAGTGCATTAATTGTCACGTCCAGGGTTTCCCAAAAATCATCATCAAACACACTTTCTGTTTCTGCACCAACCCGATTCTGCAGCGCTTCAACCTTCAGATGAGGATTTATAGTCTTAGCAGCCGAAGCGGCCACCGAAGATTTCGCCTGCCCAATATTCCAATCATGAAATAGGAACTGCCTACTCAGGTTGCTCTTCTCAATCACATCATCATCTGTCACAGTCAGCTTTCCTTGATGGCTGCAGGAAACACCCATCAAAGCTAAGTTCTTTAGAAATTCACATCCTAAGGCACCAGATCCTACAAGAAATACTTTAGCCTCCTCCATTTTCCTTTGCAGCTTGGAACCAAACACAGAAATTTGTGCATCGTATCGACCATTCAAAGGGCTGAAGTCGCCGACATCTTCTGTCTTTGCGGGAAGAGACTCTGATGAGTCAAAGTAGAAAAACTGCAATCCATGAAGTTCAATTTAGAATTATCATACATGATTCACAACAATTAGTGTTGCCGGATGGATGTGTTATGCCGTCAACAGCGCAATAATTCACTCCAAAGCAACACAGAATCTCCAGTCATCTTTTAAATTGAACAATGAGAATCCGTCTTCGCTCCATAACAACGACTACCATATGAGCCAACAATAACAAATTATGGTCTATGTATGTGTTTTGATAAAGCAGGCAAAGCTTACCTGAAAGAGAGGATGGAACTTCCCCGAGCATGCCTTGACCACCTCCTGTCCAACAATTCCTCCAAACATAGCGGCCATTGGGTTGAGAACAGCTCTAGATCCAAAGGCAAAGGAACGCAGAAGTTTTGGGTAAATATCTTCCAGTTTGGCATCACCAGCACTGTCATTCATGGCGCTGGCAATTGATATAAGCCCTTGTGCATCATCTTCCGAACCGGCCACCGGGAAGCGTCCAAAATCACAAAGAAATTTATCCAGTGCTTGAAATGCTAAGTGCAAGAGTGGTGGACGATCGATCTTCGAAAAATCACTCAACAGAAAATCACCGGGATCTTTCAAAGCTTCTTTCAATGGCTTAAATTTAAGTAGCTTTGGAAGTTTCACCTGAGTGACAATACCACCCCTCTCATAGGTGCTATACCCTGAAGTATCCTCCTCGAGTACGAATGAATAAGGCCTTGCATTCTTGATCCTTCTCGGCTTATTATCATTCAATTCAGACATACCCTGAACTTCAGAGAACACAACAAGATCCCCATCTTGAAACTCAAGTCGTTCATCATCCACGCATGAAACCAGTGCAGGATTGTCATTGCTAATGGATGCAATAATACCGGTGTGTGGATCCTCACCATCGAAATCTACCACAGTGAACGCTGGACCAAAATCACAAAAAACAGATCCAAACAGACCTCTGACTTCAGCCTTGATGAAAGCAATAGGAGGCTGATGCATATGGCAGAAGTGATCAAACTCAATGGCTGTCTCAAGATCAATATCTGTGAACACCACCGCCTGCAAGTGTCAAAGAAGAACCCTCCAGCTTGTGAGGAAAAACCGGAGAAAAGCCACAAAGAGCACAGTCAACACTCAAGACACATTCATTGTTATCTAGACCACTACTAAGTCACGCACCTCGTCTAAACAATCAAAAATTGAAGATAAGGACACACCTTAAACGATTATCTACCTTCATCGATAATAACTAAAAAATGGTTACCAATTGAGAGAAACAACCATATTCAAAAGCAAGCTGCGGCCTACAATGCATGACATCTTGGGATTGCAGAATAAGTAGGCCAAGCCATGAGTATTTACATCTTATCAAAATACCTGGAAGTTCGACAGCTGCTCTTTGGTCAATCTTGTTGTAAGCGAAGAAACAACCACAGAATTATTAAGTTCCTGCAACTTAGGCTTAGATGCCACAGCCCTGTTCTTGCCTATATCATCCTCTGAGAAGATAAAGTTGCTCGAAAGATCCCACAATTCCACCACTGATTCATCATGCAGTGTGACTGACTTGACACCGGCAAGAATAAGGTTCTTCGCTGCAAGGAACAAATGAATAAACAATAAGCAAAAGCATGTCCATCCGCAAACTTTAGATAATTCCGACAGATTTTTGAGTCATCATGCTTTACATGTCGGAACACTGAGGAAGCCTAGGATTCAAGAAACATCTAATCGAGGTAGGTTATATTCACTGAAACAAAAAACTAGACATTGTGCCAAACAGTTGCCAATGCAAATTCTGAAACAAGCTATGGAGACTATATCTATGAAAGTCAAGAACAAGGATCCGAACAGCAGAAGCCAATTCATTATCATTCAAGCCGTTTAAACAAAAAGAAACTAACGGCATCTTAACCGAAGGGCAGAAAGAGTAGCGTGCAAAGGGCATAGTCAACGGTTAATGACAGAGCACTGACTACAGGCTAAGCAACCGAATCCTCCGAGTATATAAGGTCGGGACAGCAGGCATAACTCGTAGGAATCGAAGTTCAAATGGAGAAGCCACGAGAAGGGAAGAAATCGAACGTGTTGATCGGTAGAAGCGGCGGCAACCGTACCAATTTCAGCACCGAGGCCTTGCATTCCGGAAACAAGGACGTTAGAAGCAACCAGGCGGCGCATCGTCTCGCGGCCATAAACCGCGAGTTGCCTGCTGTGCAGATCCTCGTCTATGTCGGCCGGATGATCGGAGTCCCCCAAAGCCATGGCCGGCGGAGAAGTTGGAGTGACGTCCGGTCGGCTAGCGGTCAGCGTCAGTTAGGTCCGATGTGTAGGGTATGGGGGGAGTATGAAGGTGGGCTTGTCGTGAGCCAGAAGCAAGTCGGGGAGAGAAGAGGAAAGTAGAGGGCAATCGGGATCGCGGTGGGGAGACCGGAGCCGAAAGAGTAACGAACGAACTAACAAAGCAACTTCACAGCAGCGTCGTCGGTTGGCTTGGCACGCAGAATTAACACGGCCCACTCCTTTGACCGGACGACAGGCCCATATACAATTTGGTATCGAAGCTGGAGGAAACTGGGACTGGGAGGATTGCCTGCCCCCACATTTCTCACCTCACTATAATATCTTTACCATGACCCTCATTACTTCAATTATCCATCCCGGATAATATGCTCTCGTACATATACAGCAGCAGACACACACGGACACACTCTTTCCCTTTCGCTCCTGCTTCTGCTTCCCAGTAGGAGCTTTCATGTACATGTTATGTCTTAGTCATCTGCTACCTTTAACTGATCCCGTTGCTGCACTGCTCCAACATCGACAATATGTCCGGGAAAGAGGGGGCCGGAATTATTCCAGCACTTGCTCATCGGGGATCTTAGAACCCCTGGGCAGTCCTTGGGAATCTCTGGCCTTAGACCAGAGGCCGCTATCCCCACGGCCGCCTGAATCAGCGAATAAGCCGCGTATGCCGCCTCCCCCGACACCATCTCCCAAATTACCATCCCGAAGCTGTATACGTTGCTCATCCACGTCTCTGCAACGCTTTCAGGGTCACCGGCTATGATCTGCCAAACCAGGAACAAACATTGACAGAGTTAAGCAATCGATCAGTTAGACTAGCACTCTATATATGTCCAGCCAATGATGAGAAAGTCACGTCCCCAGACGGTCTCCTTCTGATAAGGAACACAGTACCCCCCAACATGACAAAATGATGAGGGTAGATGTTGACAAAACAGGAGGGGCGCTTAAATAAACTCGGTCCAATCTATGGTAGCAGGTCAAGCTCAAAGTGGTTGGTGTGTTCTGACTTGTGAAGCTTGAATTATCACGATCATGCTACTATAACCAAGTATTCAGCTCGACCAGCACTCGAGAGCTGCGGCCATCCGCCTAACCCAAGAACTCTAAACCAGGTCAGAGCGAGGCATCGGGGGTGTGGGATTTTACTGTCAATGAACCAGTCCAGGAAAAACTAGAAGGACGAAGAAGGAATGAAGAAGAGGAGCAGACGAAGAAGAAGAAGGAGAGGAAGAAGAAGGAGAGGAAGAAGAAGAAGGACCAGTTCATTCTCGTTAAAAACCAAGAGCTCATTACATACTTTCGATATATAGGATAAGCATGCAGTACAGAGTTTGTTATTTCTAAACAACTGCAATTTGTTGTAGCTCTCGATATTCCCAGGTGACGGTGTGCTGTACGCAGGAGTTGTTTGTCAAACAGATTTTGTTCTCTTCTGACATCCTTTAGTATTGGACCACGAACAAATTCTTTCCTTAAGCCTTTTGAGTATCCTTCTTATAGGTTGGGCCTTGGCCAACTCTTCATTCGGTCCAACACTTCCCGTCAACAACAACCCCATCGCCACTCCAACACTTCCCGTCAACAGCAGCCCCATCACCACTGGTTAAATCACCTTTGTCACCTCCTGTTAAATTTTGCTCTTCTTCTTCCAACTGAATAACATACTTCATTCTGCCAGCATGATCCCCACTTAAATCACCATGTTGATCACTTGTACTGATATCTTCCTCCTCATAAGAGACTTCATGATGCCACTCTCCAGGGTCATCAGATACCGTCTTGCTACTACCAACTGTCAATTTATCTCTTAACAACACAAATCGATGACTGGGAATGAACTTTGTAAGAGGATCAGCAAGTTGATCTTCCGATGCTATATGATTAACCACTATAGTGCCATCAAGAATCTTCTCGCGAACAAAGTGATAATCAATTTCAACATGCTTTGTTCGAGCATGGAGAATTGGGTTTGCAGCCAACTGTATGGTGCTCAAATTATCACAATACAAAACAGACGGTTTTTGGAAAGGTACCTGGAGTTCAGTAAGTAGCTTATGAAGCCAAAGAACTTCAGCCACACCGTTAGCCAACGCTCTATACTCAGCCTCTGTACTAGAACGTGACACAACTCGCTGTTTTTGTGAAGACCAGGATATCAAACTAGAGCCAATAAAGGTACAATAGGCTCCAGTGCTTTTTCGGTCGTCCGGGCAACTTGCCCAGTCCGCATCCGTGAAACATGCAACATTAAACGAGTCGTTTGCCAGAAATGTTATGCCAAACGAGATTGTACCTTTAAGATATCGGAGAATCCGTTTAACAGCTTTGAGATGAACTCCAGTTGGTTGCTGTAAGAATTGGCAAGCTTTGTTCACGGCAAAGCTAATATCAGGACGTGTATTTGTGCAGTACTGAAGTGCACCAACAAGACTCCTGTATTCTGAGGGATCAGCCAGAGGTTCTCCATCAAATTTGGACAAGCTTCCCAGGGAGGACAGAGGAGTCTGAACTGGATTACAATCCTCCATGCCTGCTTTGTGAAGCAAGTCTTTAACATATTTTTCTTGGCATAAGTGCAAACGGGATCCTTGTCGCTGGACTTGAAAACCAAGAAAATAACTCAATTCTCCCAAATCTTTAAGAGCAAACTGAGCATTTAAGCGAGGTAACAGACTGCTAACCTCACTCTGATCTGACCCAGTAACTATTATATCATCTACATACACGAGCAGAATGACTATACCAGCAGGAGAGTGTCTAAAGAACAGAGAAGCATCAGACTGAGAATTAGAATATCCCCACTGCAATAGACAACCACTCAACTTCATGTACCACGCTCGGGGGCTTTGTTTCAACCCATATAAAGCCCTTTTTAATTTACATACATGAGTAGGATAGGTGGGATGTTCACAGCCAGGTGGTTGATGCATGTAGACAGTTTCTTCCAGCTCCCCATTCAGAAATGCATTATGGACATCCAGCTGAGTTAATTTCCAGTCCAAAGAAACAGCAAGGCAGAGGACTACCTTGATAGTTTGATGTTTAACCACCGGACTAAAAGTCTCTTTGTAATCCAATCCAGCCGTTTGATGAAATCCTTTAGCCACCAGCCGAGCTTTGCATCTCTCCAGCTCTCCATTACTTTTCAGTTTAACCTTAAACACCCATTTGCAGCCAATTACTTTCTCTTGACCTGTGAAGGGAACTAAGTCCCACGTCTCATTTCTCTGCAGCGCCGCAAGCTCAGTGTTGATAGCCTCTTTCCAGACAGGAACAGCTAGGGCCTCAGTTAGACTTGTAGGTTCAGTGGGTAAACTGGATGAAGGTAAGGAAGGGAGAGTTATAGTAGTTGAAAGAGAGGGTTGAGTTAAGGTAGAGACAAGAATTCTTGGCTTATGGATGCCGGCCTTTGATCTGGTAACCATGGGATGAACATTTATCTGAGATTCTGCCTCTACTGGTGGAAGCACTGCTGTCAGACTGGGAACGGTTGAAGTACGAGGTAACACAGAGTCCTGGTATGAGGAAGACAGACTCCCAGGGGAAGAGGAAGCTACTGGAGGTATAGATACTGGAACTGGTAACATTGGGTTGAGAATAAAACTCGGACCAGATGTAGACACAGAGGGTAATGAAGGAACAGGTTGTTTATATGGAAACACTGTTTCAAAAAATTTGACATCACGAGAGACATATACCTTATGAGATGCAATGTCATAGCAGATGTATCCTTTGTGAAAATGACTTCTACCCAGAAACACACAAGGACTCGATCTAGGCTGTAGTTTATGGGAATTAAATGGACGAAGTAAGGGAAAACATTGACAACCAAAAACACGAAGCATAGAGTAATCTGGAGTAGATTTAAAAAGTAGTTCACTTGGAGACTTAAACTGGAGGACTCGTGATGGTAGTACATTTATTAGTGAGACAGCCTCATGAAATGCATACGGCCAAAATGACAGTGGAGTTTGAGAATATTGAAGAAGGGTAAGACCTACTTCGACAATATGTCGATTCTTCCTTTCCACTCTACCATTTTGTTGGGGAGTGTAAGGACAAGACACTTGATGTAAAATTCCATGGTGTAAAAGGTATTTATGAAGAGTGCGATACTCACCTCCCCAATCTGACCGTATTGTTTTAATTGGCTGTTGGAACTGTGTCTTAACCATATGATGAAATTGACTAAAGGCAGTGAGAGCTTGTGACTTTGAATGAAGGAGATATAGCCAAGTGAAACGAGTTGCATCATCTATAAACAAGATAAAATATCTAGCTCCAGTAACTGAGGCAACAGGAGCAGGCCCCCAAATGTCTGTGTGAACTAACTCAAAAGGTAAGCTGGACTGTGACTCAGAAATAGGAAAAGATTGTTTATGAAGTTTGTTTGTAACACAAGTTTGACACATGTCTACAGAGGTAGTTGTCTGAGTACAGGCAGGAATAACTCGAAGAAGTGTATCTTTGTTGGGATGACCTAATCTGAGATGCCATGTAAAATGGTCAACCTCTGTGGACTTGGTTAAGACGTTTGCAGAAGGAGAGCTTGGACCGAGAACTTGGGCTTGTCTAGACATTGGAAGAAGGTGGTGGAGGTGCGGATACAGGCCGTTCTGAGTTGGTCCCTGCATCACTATTTGGTTTGTGCTCTTGTCCTTAACAAAGAAGACATTAGAGTGAAACTCAATAAAAACATTATTATCATGACAGAGCTGTGACACACTTATGAGGCGTTGAGAGAGTTGAGGAGTGTGTAAGACATGTTTAAGATGCAGAGGAGATGACATAGAACCAGACTGCAAGTAAGAATGACCTATGTGGGCAATTTTTAAAAGCTTACCATTCCCAATCTTGACGGAGGATCCACCATTGTAAGAAGTAGCTGCAGAAAGATCAGATAAATGTGGTGTAATGTGATGGGTGGCACCAGAATCTATAAGCCAGGCAGAAGTATCAGGGTTGGAGTATTGAGTGTCAGAAAAATGAGGTGGTAGCTGAGTTTCATCAGGGTACGGACAAAGATGATACTCAGGCATATAGGAAGGAGGCTGTTGAAAGCTTGTAAAGTTTGTCTGAGGTAAATAGGAGGGGGTCATGCGGTGGTAGCAGGTTTGGGCAGTATGACCAATTTTATAACATATCTGGCATCGGGGTCTCATAGTAGGTTTGGTTTCCCATCGAGGTGCAGTGATATGAGGAGGTCTGGAAGGAGGTCTGCCCAGGACGCTTGTTGGGTAATTTTGAAAATGTGGTCGAGTGTGGAATTCTTGTGGTGGAGCAGAAGGTGGTCTGAAAGGTCGCTGTGGTGAGGGAGGTCTAGGGAATGTAGATGTGACAGAGGCAGGGAAGGATGGTCTGTAGTGTCTGGGCTGGTATGAAGACAGTCTGGACTGAGGTGTTCCTGCACCAGAAGAGGTAAATGTATACTGCACCTGCGGCAAAACAGAGTCAGGGATGTGTCGCTTTTCCAAACGCAGGTCAAAATTAAGTAACAACTGATGAACTTCGTCAATTGCTGGCTGCTCTGCTCGACTATAGATGGCAGTAACCACAGGATCATACTCAGCAGGGAGTCCCTCAAGCAAGTACCACAGATAATCTCTATACTTGACTGGTTCACCAATTGCACTCAACTGATCCGCATACATCTTGACTGTATTTAGATACTGTTGCATCGACTTTCCGTCCTTCCTTGCTTGTTGCATCTGTATCCTGAGGTTTATAACTCGTGTGGTTGATGCTGACTCAAATCGCTGCCTTAAGCTTTCCCATACATCGTGAGCCGAGGCACAACAAACAACCTGACTCAGAGGTTCAGAAGTAAGTGATGAAAACAGAAAGCTCATGACAGATTTGTCAGTTCTATGCCACTGTTTAAACGCTGGATTAGGTTCTATCATCTGACTATCTAGAAACTGACTGGGTGGCTGCGTAGTACCATATATAAAGTCCTCGTACCCTCCAGCCACAATGGCTGCTAAAATCTGACCTTTCCAGAGGGTATAATTGCCATCCTCGAGTTTAAGGGTTGACGAGAAAAACCCAGGTGGGATCTGTATAGGAGCAGGGATAAGTGTAGCATTTGAACCTGGATGTTGCATAGATACAGACCCAGGAGTGTTCAAGACGCTCTCTGCCATTTGAGACGTGGAATAGGCTTCAGGATCAGCAGTCGCTTGACGCAAGCTCTGATACCATGTGGGATTTTACTGTCAATGAACCAGTCCAGGAAAAACTAGAAGGACGAAGAAGGAATGAAGAAGAGGAGCTGACGAAGAAGAAGAAGGAGAGGAAGAAGAAGGAGAGGAAGAAGAAGAAGGACCAGTTCATTCTCGTTAAAAACCAAGAGCTCATTACATACTTTCGATATATAGGATAAGCATGCAGTACAGAGTTTGTTATTTCTAAACAACTGCAATTTGTTGTAGCTCTCGATATTCCCAGGTGACGGTGTGCTGTACGCAGGAGTTGTTTGTCAAACAGATTTTGTTCTCTTCTGACATCCTTTAGTATTGGACCACGAACAAATTCTTTCCTTAAGCCTTTTGAGTATCCTTCTTATAGGTTGGGCCTTGGCCAACTCTTCATTCGGTCCAACAGGGGGAGTGTGGGCTGTTTTGGTTAAAAACTAAAAGATCTTTCTTTGATTGAAGGGTCCCGTCCGTGATTGACTGGTGACCTTGGCTGCTTATATTTAATGTAGTTAGATTGGAGATGGGATCTACCGACCGGGTACGAGACTGTCAGAACCCCTTCCCCCCTCTCACCCTTTTTACATTATTATCCATCAACATTACAACGCCGTGTGATTGATCATGCCTTTATACTAAACCATGTTCAGGGCTTTAGACCAAGCCGTCGTGAATGCTAAGCTAAGGGACATTGGCAGGAGGCTATGATTTTTGTCATGTCACTCCACTTCATGTGATCCCAATCCCAATCCCATCAACGTGTCGTTTGAGCAAAAACATCGTAGTACCCGCATCACTTTTCCACCGGAAAAACAATATCCCCCCAAAACACAACCTCGTCCATCATTCCGTGTCTGGTTGTCCCGGGATTGTCCGCATCAATCTGGTCCCTCCACCCCAAACAGTAATTTCCCAATGGGAAAATGATTTACCCCCGCAGCCTTAACCCTGAGAGCAGCAGCAGCTTCTCCCCTGGATTAGGCCGACGTCTCTTTCCAAAGTGATCTCACAGACACGGACGACACCGTTACCAAGCCCTCGTCCTTAGCTTGGACAAAACTCGGCCCTTTCCTTCTGCCGGTAGCTTCGTCAGGCGGCGGTGGGATCCATTCTTGTTTGACTTTGATGGCACGACCAACGCGCACGTAAAAACACACTCTCTTGTCCCTCAATTATAACACTCACTTAGCATACAACGACGTGGAAATGAGATGCAGTCAAGGATAATCCCGAAGCCCATACCATGGCCCCAACCGGCACTGCTAACTTTTGCTTATAATAATAATAAAGCAAAAGGCGAGACAACAAAATTCAGCTCTAAATATTAAAATCACGGTTTGGTGTGGCGATGATGATGTTTTTTTCTCCCATCCCTTAACCAAAATTAACCAAATATAGCAGAATGAGTTGTGCCCCGCATCGGACTCCTACCAGAAACATAGTTGATATAACGTCCCACTCCTCCCTCCCTCTTTCCTTCCTCCTTACTTCAACCCGCACTCGGGGGCAAGCCAGAACCCTACCCCGTGACCTGCCGAAGTTACATGGAGCCCGGTTCCGGTTCCGGGACAGAACCTCCTGCTCCGGGTGCGTCGGAGGTCCCTCTACGGCTGCCGCAGGAGCTGGCGAAGGTTCATCCGGAGCCGCTGCCCCATTGAGCCGGTATGAATCCCAGAAGAGGCGGGACTGGAATACCTTCCTTCAGTACCTGAAGAACCACAAGCCCCCGTTGATTCTCCCGAGGTGCAGCGGGGCGCACGTCATCGAGTTCCTCAAGTACCTGGACCAGTTCGGGAAGACCAAGGTGCACGCGACGGGTTGCGCCTACTTCTGGCAGCAGAACCCGCCCGAACCCTGTGCGTGCCCGCTGAAGCTGGTGTAGGGAAGTCTGGACACGCTCATCGGGCAGCTGAGGGCGGGGTACGAGGAGAATAGAGGGAGGGCGGAGTCGAACCCGTTCGGCGACAAGGCGGTGAAGATATTCCTGAGGGAGGTAAGGGAAGGAAAGGGTAAGGCGAAGGGGATAGCGTACGGGAAGAAGAGGAAGAGGAAGAGGAGACGTCCGGAGGTGGGGAAGGGGTCGAGCCGAGGAGAAGGGTCGACAGGGGAGGGTGGAGGGAGTGTCGGTGGAGCCACTCCTTAGTCTTATTTAACAGTTTGCAGTAGTTGGCTCTGGATGGAGGTGAAGGAACAGGAAGAGGGCACGACAATGGTACCCTTCCCTTCATGTTTGTTATCATTTTTTAATTTACGAAATCTTAAAATTCTTAATTCACTTAAATTTAACTTTTAAAGTTCGAGATATATAAAAAATTCGAATCTTAAGAGATCAAATTTGACCATATAAAATGTACTCGAACTTATAAATTCGATTTCATAATTCCACGTAAAGTCGAACTTAGTCCAACTTATAAAGTTCGAGTTACTTGATAGGTTGAGAAAGTCGAAGAGTTCGACTTCCTCGCTTTATTAAAAAAATAAGGTTCGAGAAGAGGGGCAGACAAGGGCAGGGACAAAGCGGATGGGGTAGACGGGGACAAGGGGGGAGTGACGTGTGGATTGGGAGAGACGAGGCGGGCAAGGGGATCAGGCAGACGGGAACAAAAAATTATTTTTTTTAATATCACTCGAGGAGAGTTCGACTTTTTCGAGACCTGGGAAAAATTTTTAAGTATCGGAGTCGTCTTTCTTAGACGCTAAAAAAGTCGTACTTATAGAGTTCGAGTTCCTTTTAGCTTTTCGAAATTCGAACTTTAATAGTTCGACTTCTTGACTTATTAAGACAAAATTATATTTAACCAACTCCAGACAAAAACACTCCAAAGTATCTACTGTTAGTTTAAAAAAAATTGTGAAATAAGGTTTCAATCTCAAAAATATTTGGTTTATCGTCCTAAGTGTTGTTTCAAAAGAGAGACTAAAATTACAAAGTATTCGTTGTTCGAAATTTTTTTCTAAGTATCCCTAATGTTTGAAACAACAAATTTGCTATAATTTGTCAAAATTCAAACAACGATTTCTTTGTAATTTTAATTTTGCAATTTGAAAGAGCGATTTATGAGCTGTAAATCAAATATTTTTGAAACTCAAATCATATTTTACAATTTTTTTCAAAACCATACGAAGATACAAACCTCTTCCAAACACTAATGTATATGAGCAATCGCCATTGGCACAGTGAGTACAGTTTGCCCCCGCAGAAAGATCCATCTACGACGACATACGACACACGTGGGCCTCGAGCACTACTGTTTACGGACAAAGCACGTCGAGATATAATGAGGACTAAAAATGTTCAAAAAATGTGGTCACCAAGACTTTTAAGCAGACAGTAATGTGAAAAACAAGAACAAAAGCACATAAACGCAAACACTTACTTCCATTTTTGGAAAACAGAATACATATAGACAGCTAAGCAGCCCTTCAGGGTCATTGAATGATTGTCGTAGGTTTATTACAAATGGCTGACCACATATTTATACTAACACTTAATCCTATACAGATAATAATCGCTAATAAAATCTCTAACATAACTGCTAACACAACTGGTAGACACATTTTGTACATGTTTTATTTAAACTAACTGCACATTGTCTACTTCGACTAAGTCCTGATGAAGTTCCCATCAAAAATTGGCTAAGTCTTGAAACTTCAACCATAACTCTTCCTTCTATTGTCACTTTATTCGATGGGGTCTCGATCTAACTACACCTCGTCCGTACTTCGACATGTCCTACCTCGACGTGCCCTGCTTCGACGTCCTTGAGCTTCGACTGTGTGCTCCGACGATCGCATCTGCCATCACAATGATGTGTCTTACCATCATTGAAGCCCAAATTGCTTTTTTGTGTAAACAACTACTAGCAAGTCATTTTCGTTTCCTTAGAGCCCTGTGAATTCCACTAAATTGTCTGCCACTTGCACCTTTCTTCCTGCTCAGGTCACAAGAGGTTAATCAACCTTATGAAAAACAATCCCCTGTCGGAGTCCACGGAGCTTTGATCCCTGCAGCCAAATTGGAGCTTCGAAGTCCGTGTGCTTGTTCGATCCGTTCCATCCCTTTCTTTTCCTACCTATCTCGAGACATGAATCATCACACGACGAATGAACAATTAGCCGAATGACTTGCCATTCCATCAATTTTTCATGAAGGTGGTAGAGCGTGAGAAATGGTGGCCAAGAATGCAGATAAGAATGAGAAATGTACGAGTCGCTCACCCCACGCGTCCCCCCTGGGAAGTTGTCTCGACAGTTATCCTCTTTCTATGCAAGTAGTCCCTTCCTCTCCACCCCTAAGTTCTTCTCCTCTGCTTTAAGAGATCTCCCGCGTTCTTTGAGATCTTTCAACCCAAGCCGGAGATCATCCTCCATTTGCTTAACCTCATCAAATTTCAACTCGAGTGCCTTTTGCATCGCTTCCCATCGGAGATGCTTCCTCTTATACTTCAAGTATTCGTGACTTATCAAAGTATACTGATGCGAGAGAACAATTAGCTGAAGGACGACATCACCCACCCATCCATTTTCGATGGCTACATAGTGACTTCTAACGCTGACATTGTCAATAAACGTCCCCCTTCATGATGCCCGTTTTCAATCAAAAGCATTGTTGCCAATTTTCTAAAAAACAACCATGATCTCGAAAAAGCTTCATTGTCAATACTAGAGGACCGGCTACTTAAATATAAAAACAAATTTGACCGTAGATCTACGTGAAAAGCACTCGATGGTGAGCATTCTATCATCTTCTCAAGTACATTCATATCCATAGAGAAGATAACATCATTCGGGCAATCAGGACAATAAAAATCGGTATTCTTCAAATCCTCCATCGATCAAAGAAGCCTGCATATTCAACATGCACCTTAACATCACAACCATCACAGCATACCCAGCTTCCACCATCTGAATGGTGCCAAATTCTTTTGCATACACCACAATATTATCTTGATTTTATTAGCTTGTAACGGTGCCTGCAAAATGTCTGATATTCTCCACCCGGGCCTTTCATCTTCTTAACTTCATTTCCATGAAAGGTCAGGGCACGAATATTACATGCATGTATGTCCTTACAACACGCAACTCCCACATCGATCTCCTCGAGTTGGAACAGAAATGATCTCCAATTCGGTGGCTTAGCAATTCTTGTGTAGTTTTCATATCCTCCTTTGCTCGTCTACGAATTCGTTGTCGCCAAGAGATCCTCTAATTTTTTTCCCCAATTCTAACTAACTCTTCGATGTCTTTCATCAAAGAATGGATGGTGTACATCTTACTCTGTTCATAAGGGTTGAGATAAGTCTCCATCGCATATGTGAAAATAACAATATGTGAACCTTCGCTTTCACGAGTGTTGATCATCTTATGCCTATGCCAATCTTCAACTTCCACTTGAGCAATCGACATGACCCCTTTAACGACGACCGACTCTCCATCGATCGAATACACATCGATATCCTCATCTCCATCAGGATATTCATCATAAATAGGCATTATTTCTTTACCAAACTCTTCTTCTGCCTTCCGGTGTTAATTTTCATCTACTTGCTTCTTCTCATTTATGTCTGTATCTCCAATTTGGATCCAACCACCGTTGAAATCTAAGGCACATCTCTCTTCCAATCCACCTCCTCCTGTGTTATTTAGAGGTTCGATTTCACGGAAAAGATTGACTTCGATTTCATTAGATTCATCCTCAGTACTACCTTCCGGTATGTTTAAGGGGTTGTAGTTGCTTTCTAGAATCTCCATTCGAGCTCCCACGCGTTCTTATCGCAGCAGTTGGACTGCTCGCGATAGATCTTCAATCATACTTCGCATCTCAGCAAGTTCCGTCTGTTCGTGTTGAATCCCCTCTCACGACCTTTACCACGATTAGCCATCCATCGGGTAGAACTCAAGCTCTAATGCCAATTGATGGAGTAGCATAGTGAAAATGGGATAAATCACATAAAACTAGGAGAAAACGAATAAAATAAAGAAAACGATAGAGAATTCTAGAACTTGTAAGAAAACCTCAAGAAATTCTTAAATTCAGATAATAGGTAAAAATAACAAATGTCCTACTTAGAAACTCTAAGGCCTTATTTATAGATCAATCCTGCGAGACAAAATCTCTTGGCGTGATTACCGAGCATAATGGGCCAACTCACGATCGGCTTTGGCAAAGGATACACAAGGCGCATACTTGAACTTCAAAGCATTTAGAAGTCGTAGGCCACTGATTATCAAATACTTGAAAAGTCAAGTTTGTCCCCAGCTAACAATCATATGCAGTACGACTACCTACAAGTAGTCAGGCCTCACAAATTATGTACCCTAGTGCTCCAATACACACAGGCGTGCGTGCAATGATTTCCTCTAATATACGTCTTGCACGCTCCCACCAGACACCCTAACAACCTACTCAACTTACATAAGTAAATTAACCTCTGAAAACCAGTCAACCGCTATCACTGTCCGAATCTACAAAGCTGTAATCCGTCTGGCCATCAAGCTTCAACATTATGGTGCCCCTGTTTTCTTCAATCCATTCTATCCCTTCCTTTTCTGCCAATTTCAAGACCTATCCATCACAAGACAAAGAAAACGATCCTGTGACTGAATCATCCGGGAAGATGACAAACTTATGTTTCAAATTTAATAAAGTTTCTGATCAGACCGATTGCTTCAGCTTTGATTTGCCCATCCCATGTGTCCCGCAGCCAGTTATCACCCTTAGTTTCTTTATAGCTAAATGGAAACCAACAATAAATTCATCTGTATCAGGATATTCTTCCAGGAGAAACTGAAATCACCAGCATTAGGTAACCCTCAATGCTTCAGGCAACAGCTAGAGGAGCAAATAAGGGACTACACGAATACTTACAGGGTAATAATAGATGGATCTTCAAAAGATTCAGCGCTTGTTTCACATGTTGTCCATGCAAATCAATTGTCACATCATTCTCAATATTCTTGTTTCTGCAAATTATACAGGTGCAAAAATTAACCAGAGAAAATTGCACCCCTGGAAGAATCTTTCAATTGAAACAGGTACGACATGCACCTACCGAACTTTAAATATCTCCAGGCTAGCCTTCTCATCTGCTGCTTGTCCCATTACTGAGTACTTTCTTCCCTATTAAAATCATAACACAATAAATGACTGATGATAGGAAAGAGGCTAAAATATCCATGCAATCCTAGACAAAGATAAAAGAAAAACAAGCCAGCATTGTCCACAAACAAGCAACATGAAGCAATATGCACCTGATCAGATAAGTAAGCTGCATAACTCTTATCTCCTCTGGAATATGCAGCTGCAGCCTTCACTCAACGTTCATTCCAAAAGATCCGTCCATGTTTATCACAGGTAACAGATAAAATTTCTATATTTGTCGAGACTTTGTATCGTCTCTGCCAAAGCATGAGAGACAAAAGAAAAGGTTTTACTTTTTGATAAGACGATTTCATTGAATCCCAGTGGTGTTGGGCCTTTGTCCTCAATAATGAATATTCACCTCCTTCAGCTACAATTTCAAAAAGGTATAAACAAAAAATCAATACATACTGTATTTATTCTCAAGGCACTTTCTGCAATATCTGGTTTGATCAGAAACAGAAATCCTAGGGTAAGCATCAAGCTGTTTCAACCTTCTTTTTTTCTTTCTTAATTAAATTTATGTTGGTTAAACCCACAGTTCTGTACGACAATAGCATGCAAAACTGACATCCCCAAAAAAAGTAGCTTATAAAATGAAGTCATCTGAACAAAGCCCTAATTATAACGACATGTCACGATTCATACCAGGAATAACCGGAGGTTTAGTAGGGCAATCAGGAACATCATAACCACTGCCAAATGCACCCATTTTCTTGGCCATCTTTCGCCAATTCATCGTTTTCGGTGCATGTTGAGGGCTCTTGGAAACCTTGTAAAGACTTCCCAGAACCTCTTGGGAAGCATTTAGCTTACTATCACCGTTTGGTGGAAGAAACTGAATTTCAGGAATAGTAGATGGTTCAGGACTATTCCTGCCACTTAAAAGAGAATATAAAATCACTATCACTCACCAGCTCATATCCACTATCAGGACTTTAGAATAAGACAAAAAGTAGGTTAACTGCACAATTTTTATGCTTCCCAAAAGTGAGAATATAGCACTCAATACCAGAAGAATATGAACATTACCTACGGTTCACGCCTAAGGACCATATATTGTCAGGAAGTTCACTATCACATGAGTGAGAAGTGTAGTCAGATGCCGAATCATTGATCTGCTCCAAAAATCAGAATAATAACACATATCAGGAAATATCCTAAATAACATTCTAGTTTGATTTCTTACAAACCACTAAAACATTAAAGACAAACAAAAGTTAACAGGCACAATTAACAGGAGTCCCTTGTTCCACTGAAACTTCAGTGAATTCATGGAGTCCCCATCCACAGAGATTCTTACACCATCTCCATTGTCCGGATGATTGGCGAAGACTATATTGGCATGCTCATGGGAAGAAGCTGAAAAATCCAGCAACACATCCAGAGCCTGCAAAGCATGAAGAGGAAAACAAATTGTAAGTATGCTACCGAACTGCACAAACACAGGAGGCATATAGCTGAATTTTCATACCCGTTCCACATCATAGGCACATTGACCTGAAAAAGAAAACAGTTGCTCAGTGTTGAAACCAGACAAAAACCTATCAGTTCATACATTACAAACAACCAGGTATATATATATATATTTTTTGGCAAGTAACCTCAGATAAGTTAGTTGCATATCATGTCGTCCGAAAGCACAAGACCGTTTCAGTTAACAGGAAACACAGCCAAATCCAGACATCAAAAGGCAAACCACGGCGCATGGAGTGATTCGATAGCATGTCAATTTACCCCACGATAGAGTAATTACTGTCCGTAACCCTCTTTTATCACTATTCCCATAGCGGGTCTCCTAGAAAATCGATCTCCGTCTGGGCACCCTCTGCGTCACAATACCCATCAAAACAAAGAAAGGAAAGAACTTGCTCACAGAGGACGTCTCTAACTACGTCGAAGTTAAGCTCGTTCTCCTCCCCGAGCATTGTGCAAAGGAACTGCACCTTCTCTTTGTTCTCGTCCTCACGGTCGTGAATTTTCCGAAACCCCACGGGTTTGGGCTCCACGCCCTTTTGCAGGTCAGCCTTTAGGTACTCCTTCCCGAGGACGGAAGAGACCGTGCCCGTGGAGGCAACGACCATCTTCGGCTTGAAGCGGTCCCTCAGGCCATTCCTATCCCCAACGAAATCGGCCTCAACATACCCGTCACTGGATCCGGAGAGGGAGCTCTTGCCGAAGACGGAATCGGAGGATGTCGAGCAGGTCGAGGGGTGGTCATCGGCCTCGGACAAGTTGGAGGCCAGGGTCTCGGACAAGCGGGAGGCGAGGGCCTCGGCACCTGGGTTAGGGTTACCGAGGATATCCTTGCAGGCAGAGGGGACATCCTCAGGGGAGACGGACTTGGCGAAGGCCTCGACAAGAGCCCCGAAGAGGGCGGCCTCGGCATCGGCGACGGAGGGGAGAGGGGGAGTTGAATCCCGGGGTGGCTTCCTGTGCTTCTTCTTCTTCTTGTTCATGGAGGGAGGAGGGAATTGGAGGCGGGCCAAAAGGACGGGAACACGCGTCCGGCGTTGACTCTTGGTGATTGCTGTGATCGGTAGTCGGTGGAGGAAAGGTCCCGTTCGTCGTTTTAATTGGGGTAGGAAAGGTTGGATTCGGGTTCGCTTCCTTCTTGTCGATATTTAGATCCATATTTAATTTAACGATTACGTGATATTATCTTTTTTAGGATTAGCCAAAATAAACAAATTCATAATCCAACTATTTATACTCTTTGCTTTTCATAATCCAACTGTACATGTTATATTTCTGAAAAAATCAATTAATCGAACATGATATTCAAAAAAGAAAGTTAATTAAAGATAAAATATTACAAATAGAAAATATAGTTTTAAAATTTTAAAAATAAATTTCGATTTTACTAAAAAAAAATCAAATTCATAGGAAAAACACCAAGCCCGACTTCTTCGAGAATAGTTCCTTCTTACAACAGTCAACGAAAAATTTTACTCTGTTACGGTTGCGAGTTTCAAAATTACCGTTTTACGATAATTTCTCCCTTTATTTTTTCTTACCTCAAAATTGACCCAAAAATTTTTTAATTTGTTAATTTTAGTCCTTCAAGACAAAATTAGCAAATTTTTCTTAAGCGGCTTTGATCCCAATTGAAAAGACACTGAAAAATTAGCTTAGCCAATTAACTCCCCAATAGTTAAATATCAGCATGCTAGATATTTTTCAGCAATGCCAAGAATCGAACTTAAGAAGATTTTCCTAATTGTCTTTGTCGTCGGCGTTCCACCAACCTCAAATACTCGTTTGAGTATTTTGAACTAGCCGTAAATCCGAGATTGGACTTACCTTCAAGGAAATATTCCTCAAATTCACTCTGTACTAGAGTCAGTTCTTCTTATTTCTTACAATAACTTTCTACCGGCTTGGATAACTGAGTTATCTGTGCAGATAGAATTTCCAAACGATCTATTACAGTGTTAAGAAGACCAATAGCAGAATCCCTGCCCACACCGGGATCCAAATGGAATAATTCGGGGTTTGGATAATCGGTCATATGAATGACTCGTGCACTGGCACCTGTCTTTCAAGATAGAAAGATCAATATAAACAACTTAAAACAAGATGCTTATCATACCTTACTCAAATGGAAAGCCTTTAGGATTCACCAAGCTTCCGCAACTTCTGGAACTTCAAAGAGTTTCTCACTTCTCAAAGTTGAGAATCCTGTGAGATGGAAAGGCTCTTCTGTGTCAATCCGAATGCCCTTACTTTGAGGGTCTTATATAGACACTTCTCATCCTACACAAGGTTTAATCACAAGGACTTTTCCTTCAAGGGTTCGATTCGTAAATCTAACCTTAAGTTAGTATTAACCAATTCTGATTAATTCTAACCACTCTTGATTCCTTAAGGTATTCTTGGAGAACGATCAAAGAATTTTGACTCAGAGAGATGTGAAAGAAAATTCTCTATTCAGATCGCCTCCCCAAATGTGGTAGAGAGTCATGAAATATATACACAAGAAGCTGGTGTATATGCACTATTTGCCAGCTCAAAAGTAAAAGGAATCTATTTTGTCAAAAACATATAAAAACTAGCTAGGAACAAAGCTGTCTAATCTATCTTTATACAACTTTCTTCTCCCGTCTGCATTATTGCTTTATCCTGGGAGATTCCTTCTTCTTTGGCGTTTGATGTCTCGCCAATTTCCTCAGAGAGCCCTTGGGAATTTTGTCGGACTCTTTCTTCATCTTGCTCAAATCGCTGGGCTAATGATTTGTCGGTATAATCAGCGATTTTTCTCCAGGCTTCAAATGTGTCTGTCTGGAGACATAACTCAGAGTTTTCTCTCTTCCAGAAGCTATCTAGAAGATCTAAAACTCTTTCCCATCCTCGTTCCCCTGCTTGTTCATCTGCATAACTTAGATAAGAACGGAGGATCATAACGGTTGTCATCCCGTCACTGAGCACGTAATACAATTCCTTGCGGGCGAATACATGCTCCTTCAAGAACTCAACATTTATGGCTTTTCTCATAGTTTTGTCTTTGTAATATTTTCGCCATAAACCTTTCTGATCAAGGTCCTCAACAGGCTCTATCAGATGTCTACTCTCATTAGGATGGATGTCCCAAACTTGCATGTTAGGAAGAATTACTTTCCCAAACTTTTCATGTTCTTCTTCTTCATCATAGTGCTAGTGATCAATGCCGTGACATACTTTGGTCCATATCCAAGGCATCCGAGTACAAACTTTACCAAATGAGGTAGTGGTTCTATCTGCTCCGGTTCTGATCTATCAATATCCAGAATGTCGACAAAACCTACATACAAATATGGTAAAGCTACTCCTACCATTCCTGAATTAATTCTCAGGGACGACCACTTCTCCGATATCCAATGCAGATATGGGCGAAGTGCAGAGTTCTCATCGAGTGATGATTTTCTTATATCCACTACTACCTTTTGGGGTCTCAAAGTCTTTGACCTCATATGGTATTATGGACATAGTTGTGGTGAGAATCTGTTGTCTTTCCCGTATGGTCATAGACAGTTCTTCTCCATTGTAGATCCCCCAAATCGTGTTAGGATCGGGCGATATTTAGTTCGGACCTTTTTTAAGCTTACCCCAAAGATGTGAGGACTAATTCACAATTGTCCAAGTCGGACTAATTTTAAGAAATGCGAAAAGTTTACACACTCAATCCAGGATCTTACAAAAGTAAAATAAAAATAATAATAACAATAAAGGAAAAGACGTCTCTTGAGATGGTGAGCAGAGACCCTACGGAAACTCTGATGCTTTGCTGCAGGACCGGTCCGTGGTGCAGCACGAAGCAGGCTCCACTCGGCAAACGAAGCGCCAGTTTGCAGCAGCACACAGAAAGAGGACTTGCAACCGAACTAAAAATGGGCATAAGATGGGATCGGTGGGAGGAGGCGGCAAAGCAAAGAAAATACGCTCACAGTACCTGCTGCTGAAGGAGACGCCTCCGCCTTTCCCCCTCTAATTTTCTCCTCTTCTGGACGGCGCCGTCTCCTCAGGCAATGATGGCCTCACCTCCTTGGCGCAAGAGCCGCAGCCGATAAAGACAAAGGCCAAGGGAAAGAAGAGAAAAGGGAAGCCTCTATAAAAGAAAGAGGCAGAAGAGAGAAAGGAGGACGGACAACCTCTTCACTTGCCCCTGTCTGAAGCAGAGAAGAAGACCTACCTCTCGCGTGCCAGCTGAATCCTTTCTCCTCCTCCCTTCAGCCGATTCCGCCCAAGGTAAATAGAAAATTCTTGTTAAAGGAAACCCCCTGGTCCCAAAGAGAGCGGTGAGCAGGACGACTTACCTTCAGCTGCGACAGATCGCCATCCCCGGACGTAGCAGCGACGATGCCCAGCCGCGACTAACAGAGATCAACCTCTCTTCCCCCCTTTTGATTGGCCCGACGAAACCCCCCACTTCACTGCCCATGGCAGAGATTTGTGTCTGAGCTACTCGCGCGTTAGCGCCGTGAGGAGCTCCCGTTTTTTTTTATCTGCTCCCTTTCGTGCGCAGGTATACACTGTGAAGATGGCGGCCTTCTATCTTCGTTGCAACCGTGGACCAGTAGCCGCAACCGTCAGCGAAGACCTCCCCGGCTCCCAACGACGATGGCGCCAAGGACGCCGTATCCACAGCGACCCATCCCAGATCTGGCTACGCCGAGCTCCTCCAAAGTCGCTTCCTCCCAGATCCAGCCGGCCGCTCCCCCCGACGTCATCTCCGACTCCGATCGGGGTGTCTCTCCTTCGTTCACTTGACTCGATCGAAGACCAACCCAAGCCCAGCGGTGGATCCCGTCCCTCCTTCTACTCCTTTTTCCTTCAAGCCGCTCCCTCTCTTCCCACCTCAAGACGGACCCGCGGACGCGCCCCGACGGCCGGCTCGGACACCAGGAGCTGAGGAGGAGCACACGATCAAAACCAAAATAAAAAGAAGAAAAGGGGGGCCATCTGAAACGGGAGGGGGGGAACATCACGATGAAAGGTAAGTGCCCCCTGTCGTTTTCCCTTTTTTTATTTTTTATTTTTTTAAATAATAATAATAATAAATAATAAATAATAAAAATGAAAATCCCACCAAGGGGTGACGATCATAAGAGTAACTTTAAGTTTCGGTCAGATTTTTATTCATTTATTTATTTAAGCGACATTCATCTGCATTCATCACTAATGCCTTTTTCCTGTCTTTCATGAAAAACACGGTGGGATACTGGTGAATATTCCCAAGCAATTTCAAGATCGATACGCAGGCGTATAATTTTGGAAGACCGACATCGATGGGCTACAAAATCTTACAACCACCTTGACCGGTAAGTTATGCCTTACTTTTTCAGTACGATTAAATACATGTCGATTTAATCGTTACTCATGCTAGGCTTTGCATCTCTCTTCTCCTTTGTTTTGTATGTTAAAACAACGAGGAAATATCATCTTTCAACATCATGAAAGCTCAACATCAACGGGCCACGCAACGCTCGATGAGTATCATTATTACTCACCAGTTAATTCCATATATTCAATATATTTTGGAATTTTCTGAATATCGTCTTCTCTACGGTGTTTTGATTTTGCATAAAAAAATCAACCGAGCTTCATGGAATCCTAACAAAGGCGGTATTTCGAAGATAGAAAAAGCTTGAATGCGAGGGTAACAAACCGCGCAGGTTGGATCTACCATGGCCTAAAAAACCGTCGGTTCGAAGTAAAGCGGCATCAACCGTCATCTCAGGTACATGAGGGAAGTGCGGGCTTCCCGTCTTTTCTATGTTTCCACATGTAACGGGTCGTGAGCCCAGGTGTATAGGCTCACGATCACCGCCCTTCCCCGCTCCCTTTGATCTCAATAATTGGTTGTGATTGTTCGCATGCTTTAGGCTCGTAGGTTTATCATCGCATGCTGCTTGCCAAATACACATTGAGTTCGAGCCCAAAAAGCTCGAATCGGGTTCAACGCCTGTAAAACAGTGACATAAGTCCGAAGTCATGCCCGGATCGGGTTCAACGCCCGTTAAACAAAAGCCAAACTCTGTTAGAGTAAACACCACCTCTTCGCATGCTTAGAGTGTAAGGACTAGTAAGTAGGAATCCCCGAACCAGCTGTTTTTTCGACTTTTAAAATAAAAGTTGGTGGCGACTCCGTAATAGTTTACCTAAGTTAAACAACAACGACATTTTACAAACGGAGCCATTTTGGATGGGTGACGGCAATACGAGCCGCTCCCTGGATCCTCCCCGAATTTCCCAAGCGAGGTCTCACGTAGCCTTTCACCCGTCGCCTTCAAGGACTGGAGACGGTCGGCGAAACACCCCGCAGATCCGTTTGGGAACCAAGGGAAGATTCAACCCGATGCCCCTTCCGCAGCGTCCGACGCTCGAGTCGCGACGTCGACCAGATTGGGCCTCGGGGAGCGGGCCTGGATCCCGTGTTACTGGAACCGCCGCGCGCGTGCTAGGTCGGAGGGCGCGCGTACTTCCATCTGAAGCCTTATATAACAACTTGGCCTCCAGATCTTTGATATACTCTATCGCCTTTGCATCAAAAAACTCAATCTGGCGTTGAAAATTATTTCTGATGCCTTTCATGAGTCCTCCACAGACAACAGTTGCATCCCAAGATAGGGATCCATCTTCGAAAGAGTCTAAATCAAAAAACCAAGATCCATCTAGATCTTCATGATTTTTATCATCGTGAGCTTGCTCACCAGGTTCTCTAATCGAACCTCCTTCAGGAATTACTTCCTCAAGGTTCTCCTTGATTTTAAGATTACCTTCTTCGAGTGTGGTTGGTATTTCGTAGTTGAAATACTCGTCATACTCCATTTATGCCATGTCATCAGGTTCTTCCTTTTGAATTGGCTCACCTATGAAGGCTTTGAATTTTGCCTCCCCCTCAGCATACTCAGTTTCCATTTGCCCTTTCTCATCCTTCCGACTCTGTAATAGAATCTTATAGGATTTGACAGCTTGATTTATGGAGATTTTCTGCTCTTTGGCTAGGTGATTACGACAGTAATCAAATTGCTCTGTGGTTAATGGGAACCACCAAGGTTCTTCAACCTTTCCATCCTTCTCAGGACCAGAAGACTTAAGTTGTTTTGCTTTTATCATCTTTTTGGTTTTTCTTTGGGAATCAGCATGAGCTTCTTCCTTCAGATCTACCATCTTCGCATTTCCTTTAGAGCTTTCCTCTTCAGGATCAGCCACCCTCTCTTGAGAGTTTTTCTTCATGTTTCCTTTGGAGTTGATATTATCTTTCTCCTTAGGATCCATCATTCCTTTCTGGGAATTTTTCTTTGCCTTTCCCTTGGAATTGGTTAGAACCTTTTCCTTGGGTTCAGCCACCCCCTTCTGGGAATCAACCTTCGTTTTTCCTTTAGAGTTAGCCGAAGCATCCTCCTTTGGATCAACCATCTCCTTACGGAGGTCTGTTTTCACTTTTCTCTTGGAGTTGATAACTTTCTCCTCCTTGAGACTAGCACTCCCTTCTGGGAATTCTCAGTTTTCGACTTACTTGGACATTCGAAAGATCTATGTCCAGGTCGCTTACACTGCCAGCAAAGAGTTGATGTCGTTCATGAATTGGAACCAGCATCACCCTCTTTCTTATTAGGACATACCTTTTTGGAGTGTCCCTCCTGCTTGCATCCCCAGCAGATCTTCCTCTTCGCGGCTGGATCCATCTGCAAGTTCTCTAGAGAGAGAGTCGACTATTATGTTTTTGTCTGAAGAGATGTATTCGACATCAAATTTATAATACTTATAAACGGGTTCAGGCTTTCTTCCTTTAATTTTAAGGACAGGCCCCCAGAACTCGTTAGAAGCATCAATTTCCAGGACTAACTCATCTTTATCATATGGTAAAGAGAGTTGAGGTAAATTTTTAACCTTTCTCTTAATCCTCTGAATAGCATGAGTACCATCATCCTCATATAACCAAGGATTCACAGAAGATGTCTTCTTTGAAATCCTTCCTAAATCTTGAGAAAGGTCTTTCACAAATTTTCGAGCATAGTTAACAAATCCACAAAACCTTTGAACTTGTTTTCTATCCTCAAGTCTGTCAGGAAAATCAACAATCTTCTCGGCAATATGGCTTTGTAATTTAATTTCTCCTTGTTCAATCTCCATGCCTAGAAAATTTACTCATTCCTTAAACCATTCTATCTTTCTTTCTGATAGAATCATGCCTTCCTATCGGAAGACATCAGTCACCTTATCAAGGTGCCTCATGTGATCATCTTCAGTCTGGCTGTAGACTAACACATCGTCTATGTAAACCACACAAAATTTGCGGACCTGCTTGAAAGCATTATCCATTTTGCGCTGAAAGAAGCCTGGAGCATTCTCCAGGCCGAATGGCATTACCAGCCATTCAAACATTCCTTGTGGAACATTGAAGGCAGTTAGAGGAACCGAATCTTCTTCCATCTTGACTTGTCACTAACCACTTTTCAAATCAAATTTGAAAAAGAATTTTGGTTGGCTCAAACTAATTCTATCAATTAGGTCTCCAGCTGGAGGAATCTTATAGCCATCATCTTTGGTAGCTTTATTAAGCTGACGATTGTCTATAACCATTCGTGTTTTCCCTCGCACCTGCTCAGCATGATTTATTACCATAAAGGCAGGACTAGAATGCGGACTATAGCTGTCCCTAATCAAGCCTTTTCCAAGCAACTCGGGAATTTGCTTGTCAAATTCCTCAACCATTTCAGCCGTGTATGTAATATTTCTGGCTCTTATAATGGTTCCGGGATCTTTCAATTCGAGTTTAGCCTTTAGGCTATTCCGACTCCACAATTTTAATGGATCTTCACTAAAATTGTCGGCAAGTTTTACAAGGAACTTATCCCATTTTGTCCCTGTTAACTTTACTGCCCCACACAGTTCTTGTTTAGGAAACAAGTCATCATACCAGTTAGAACTCCTGGTATCCGCTGGAGAAAACAGGGTTTGTACCCAAAAGTCATTTTCTTCCAACCGTATATCACCACGCTGAGCTCGCACTCTGAAAGCTCTTTCACATGGTGAATTTCCACAATATTCTGTCCGTTTTACCAGATATAACCCAAATTTTAACCTTAATTTAGGTTCTTGTAGAATACTGATCTTTACACCACCTATGGACACATGATGGACATCCTGTACAAAAGGTAAATTTTTCTTTTGTCCCTTTAGAAAGGCATTATCAAGAATGATATCTGCCTCTAATAAAGGATGGGCCTGATCTCTTTAATGATGAACTTTTGTCCACCAATAAAGAAAGGCACATTATTGGCCTGATGGCTAACTATTGTTGACATTCCATCTACATTCACCAGATGGATGGGCTTTTGCAGTGGTTTCCACTACTCATCTGGTAGCGCATTGAGTCTAGCACAAGTTATGCTACACCCAGTGTCTGTCAAAGTATCCAGAGAATACTCATAGTATCCAGGGAATTTGAAACTTAGAGCTACATACGTGCTCAAATCTTCTCTCCTAGCACTAAATCCAACGTTTCTGGGTACTTCTTGGGATGGTTCTATCATCCTCCAGATTTCGTCTATTGATATAGACCTCTGCTCGGCTATTTGTTCAATAACCTTACAAACTTCAGGAATACTGGATAAAGAGTTATCCGGATAGGTAACTCTCATCATCCGTATTGATTCCTCTCTCGGTTGATCTACTGGATCTTCATAGACTGGTAACGATACCTGTCTATATCCTACGATTCTACCCGTATGTTGAGACGGGCTTCTCGAATCAAGAGATCGTCGAGACATTTCCTCAACTAGTGGTGGCGCAGATGCCTCTGCTGGTCTAGACATGATTATGTCATCTCCCACATCACTAGCTCTATAAGAAACTTTAGAGGGCATTTGAATTCTTGGCTCTATCTGGATTGGTATACTCACAGGCAGATGCCTGTTAGCTCTATCACTACCTCTAGATGGTTCTCCCAACATTAAAGTAGTCTCGTTACCTCTCTGTCAGATATTAGCCGCACTAATTGGTCTAGAGCTACTCCCCGGTGCATTCATAACCCAATTTCTTGGCCAGGTTAACTCCAATGGGTTTACCTCTCGCATATGTTGATAGTTATTATGACCCTCTTCAAACAACTCAGTCAATCTTGAGATGTTTCTCACACCAGGATTATTGGTATTTACCAATCGATAAATTACCCTAGTGTGATACGTCAAAAACTTGGCCTGGGAATTCATTCTATCCATATTCATTGATTTAATTCTTAAGGTCAATGAATTCCCCAAACACCGGTCGTTCAAGGCCATCATGAAATTTGGATGGACCTGGAACCATACAGGACCATGTGCAAGGTTGGCCTGTATACATGATATCAGCTGATCTCTAAATTCTCTCCATCTTTTGTCTATTACAGCTGCTACCACAGGACTATCCACTGGAAGATGAAATAGCGGAATTAATCCTACCTGGATTAACCCAATGTGTATATAGTTATATACACCTCTCGTACGTTGCATGGTTTCCCTAATGCGTTGTACGTTTAATAATGGGATATCCAAAGTCTCAAGTTCCGTACTTGTAACTTGAGCCGTTGCTTCTGACTGTGAAATGTCTATTATAAATCTAAAATTAAATCTAGATACATTATAGACTTCTCTCACATTAATATTAGGCAACCTCCATTCCAGGACTGACTGGGATGGATCTTCGTACTAGTGAGATTCTTCTAGTACCTGATTTGCTGTTTCCAATGGAACCAACTCATGACCATCCCCACTTTGATCTGCTCTCATCATGAACAGATGCATTTTCCAGAGATCAGAATCCTCTTCTGAGTCTGTATCGTAATTTGATACAACTTCATAGATAGATTCTACTTCCGAGTCCAAGTCAGAAATATCCTGCTCATCTATTGGTTCATAAGCCAGGATTTCTTCCTTGTGACTCTTGTCATCCAGAAACACCATTCGGAGTCTTTCCCTCCTTTGGTTCGTTTGAGGACAAGTATCCGCTTTGTGGGTTTTTGATCCACAAAACCAGCAACAATTGCAATTGCTCAACGGTTTCCCTTTCGGACACTTAGGTTCTCTGCCATGCTTTCGCTTAAAGGCATCTATCCTATCTTTATCCTTAAGGTTATTCCGTCTCCATACAAACCTTCTTGGTTTGTAAGCAGGACCTCTCTTTTGTTTGTTCTGGAGGTCTCTCTTTGGCCAAACTTTCCTTTTATTGTATCTAACAAATTTTCTCTTCTTCGGAAAGTTTCTTGCTCTCATTGATTCTCCTGAGGTAACACATCCATACCTTCCAGGTACATATTCAATCTGAGAACAACAGCTCTTGTTTAGGTACGACAATTTTTTAGCCGCTTCCTTAACCTGGAGCTCAGTACACGCTTTCCTCATTGCGTACTTAACCGCCTGAATTTTTCCTCCGAGTCCCAAAACAATTTTTTCTTCACTCAGAAGTAATTCATAAGCCTTTTGCGCAACTTCCGGCCAAGGTTCTGGAAGTTTTGAAAAAAGGTTCCTAATATGAACTGTTGAGAAACTACATCTAGATTGTAATAATACTTCTGGAATTCACATACGTAGCTATCAAACAGACACCTATCACAGATCTGTAGTTTAACTAGAGCAGTCAACGATTGCTCCTTTTCCACAGTTTCAGTGGATAACAAAAAACCACAGAACTTCCGTTTTAATGCATTAGTGATGATTGCTAATACACCATCAACGGTCAGCGCTTGATCTATCTTTTCTTTGATGTCTGTATAAGCCACCAAAGATTTTCAGTATTTCTGCGCCGTTCCCATGAGGGCTGCCACACATAATTCGTAAACTGATCCAGGGGATAATATCCCAGCAGATGCAGTCATTCGAATTAGTGATAACCACTCATCTATCTTTTCAGATACATGCTTATCACAATCTATGTCTAGAAAAGCACCAGGGGTTATTATTGGCTTTAGTACGTTATCCCTCGGAATAAACTCTTGTTTAGTTTTATGGGGATAATCGGGCCTATAAATTTCCCTTTCGCAGTCACCAATTCATTAAACGTTCTATTGTCTAAATGAACTGGCATTTCCTCTGCCAGACCTAAAGTTTTCCTTAAGTCTTTTGCCAACTCCCCACTTTGGGAGTTTAAATTTACATTTCGCTTTCGTGGGTCTAAAATGTAAGGAGTTACTAACTCCTTGTACATTTTTTCCACACTCTTGCCTTGATCCTGTTTGGAATTTCTTCCTCCCAGTTTCAATTTGTCGACTGGTTTTCCTGTAGTACTCTCCAGTCCAGAAGTCGCCTCGGCTTTATGCCTCTTTAAACTTCTTTCATGCTCAAGAGCGTCTAGCATCTTTTTTACTATAGAGCCTACTTCTTGAGCCATATGGTTTCGGCTTTCAAGATTCTCTGTACACCCTTGAATAGTTAGTTGAGTTAAAATATCATTTATACTCTTGCTAATTCCAAAGGGAGACATCCTAGACTCTG
Source organism: Melastoma candidum (assembly GCA_023653495.1). Taxonomy (NCBI): domain Eukaryota; kingdom Viridiplantae; phylum Streptophyta; class Magnoliopsida; order Myrtales; family Melastomataceae; genus Melastoma; species Melastoma candidum. Next base: position 8,742,657 of record CM042886.1, read on the forward strand.
AAACGAACTCCAGTCGTGACGGAGTTCCAGAAGGATTTCCCGAAGATTTTCCTTCTCCAGCCATTTTCAAGGACTTAATTGAAAATTTTTAGAATTTTGTGATTTTTATTTGAAGAAAGAAACAAAGTAAGAAAGGAGCTGTAAATTGGTAATATTAAAACATACCTACCTAAAAGAGAAAATTTTTTGTTTTAACTATCGTCCGACTACTTCAATCGGGGGAATACCATATGGTTTCAATCATTGAATTGGATCTTTCCCGCTCTTTGAATTACATACACTACAATCGATCGGGCAGTACCAGGGATTCAATTGGAATCATTCGATTAAGATCCGGTCCTGAAGCCGGGCATAGTCCGCGTAGTAATGGGGGCGTGCTTCCTCTGGATGAGCCGCGTATGCATACCCGCCGTGGCTGGAGATATCGAGTCCCGCCATTTCGTCGTCCACCGATATCCTCGGTATGTCAAGCTTGTGAAGAGCGTAAAACAGGGGACCCATGGTCGCGCTCACCCATCCGACTATCGCTAGAATCTCTACCACCTGTGATCCCAGCAGGTTCCATCCCCCGCCCAGGAATAGGCCATAAGGGCGTGAAACTCCGCTCGCGCTGAGTCATACGCTTGAACCACAAACTCCTCCTTGGCGAACAGCCCCGTGAAGATCAGACCCCACGGGCCACAGCCACCGTGCAGCTGTGTTGCCTCTAGCGGATCGTCGAACTTCAGTTTCAGGGCCAGAATGTTGAGCCCGATCAGGACCCATGCGGATACTAGTCCGCAGACGATGGCCGCCCATGGCTCGACCACGGAACAGCCGGACGTGATGGCGACGAACCCTCCAAGCACGCCATTGCACACGTCCAGGGCATCCCAATGGCCAACCAATAGCCGTCGTCCGAACAACGTCACGATCCCTGCAGTCGATCCAGCGAGAGCTGTGGTGACGGCAGTCCTGCTGACTCCAGTCCAGTTGCCCTGGTCGGAAGTGGTGGGATAGGACACCAGTATCTTATCGAACGAGCCGGGATTAAAACCGAACCACCCGAACCACAGGAGGAAGGTACCGAGCACAACAAGAGTGGCATTGTGTCCTCTCATCGGCACAGGCTTCCCGAATGCGTCAAACCTGCCAGCCCTGGGTCCTTCTATCAATGACCCCCAGAGTCCTGCGATCCCACCAACCAGGTGCATGACCCCACTCCCAGCGAAATCAATCGCCCCAGAATCTATGAACAAGTCGCTCGCGCTGGGGCTGAGCCACCCGCTGGATGACCACATCCAGTGCGACACAACCGGGTACACAAACCCGGTGAGGAAGAAGGAGAAGATGAGGTAGGTGCTGAACTGGGTCCTCTCGGCGATGGAACCGCTGGTGATGCCAGCGACGGCGATGGCGAAAGCCCACTGATAAAGGAAGAAGCTGAAGTCATAGGTAGAATTGGGAATGTCCTTGAGAGCGAAGTAGTAGGTGCCTATGAAGGGATTAGAACCAGAACCTTCCCCGAACGCGAAAGCAAAGCCAAAGAGGTAATACGAGATGCTGCCGACGACGGCATCGACGACGTTGGTGAGCATGATGTTCATGGCATTCTTGGCACGGAAGGAGCCGGCACAGAGCATGGCGAAGCCTAGCTGCATCACGAACACGAGGTAGGCAGAGAAGAGCAGGTAGATGGTATTGATCGACTCTTCAACACTGGTTTCCCAGGAGACTTCCATGATTGTTCTCTTTTCGGAGGGATTCGAAGGGTGGAGTGTTTCTAAGGTGGAAACGGGAGATAACATCCATCAACGTGGAATTGATTGGTGAAGAAGGAGAGACTTTTGTTGATTTGTTGAATGGTAAGTGTGATCGATCCCCAGCCCCATCTATGGGGGAGGCTTACACGCCATACCCAAAGCAACTAGGGAAAAGCCATTTGTTTTTTCTTTTTTTTTTTTTTTTGACCCAAGGGTGCCCGCGAAGCATTTCTACCACTCACGATCCTCTCAGCTTCTTTCTAGTATGTTCGTGGTTAGGCCTGAGGGGTCACTCCAGTAGTTGATTGAACCCATTAGCGACAACTTCAATTAAAGGATTTCAAACTAAAATAAAGAAACGCTCATTGACAACTGACAAGTGGGTTGATACAGTGTGTTTGAGGGAAGCGGCTAACGTTACGACGTTACGTAGTTTACTAAATTTCATCAATTTAGTAAGTTTTACTAAACAGTGACATTTTTTTAGTAAAATCGTTAGTAATCGGATACTAACAGGGTTACTAAATTACTAATGAAATTTACTAACCCCGTTAGTATCCGATTACTAACGTTACTAACCCCGTTAGTATCCAATTACTAACGTTACTAACCCCATTAGTACCGGATTACGAACGTTACTAACCCCGTTAGTATCCGATTACTAACGATTTTACGAATGAAGACCGATTTTTTAGTAAAAACGTTAGTAATCGAATACTAACCCCGTTTGTATCCGATTACTAACGTTAATAACCCCGTTAGTGTCGGATTACTAACGTTTTTACTAAAATTGTTAGTAATCAAATACTAACGGGGTTAGTAACGTTAGTAATCGGATACTAACGGGGTTAGTAACGTTAGTAATCGGATACTAACGGGGTTAGTAAATTTGTAATGAATTTTACTAACCCCGTTAGTATCCGATTACTAACAATTTGTCTAAAAAGTCACTGTTCATGTATAGTAAAAAGTTATTAATTGTATTTGTAAAAGTGCGAAAGTTTTAGTAATCATTTACTAACATTTGGTTAAGATTTAGTAAATTACTGTTCAAATTTAGTAAAATTGTTAGTAAATGTCCGCTAGGTTTAGTAACGCGTTACTAAATAGTTTAGTAATTTACTAAACGTAACAGTGAACTCCGAACCTAATTAGTAACCTTTGGCCGATGTGAAATTACGTAAATGCCCCCGTTCGTTTTTACTAAAGGTTTTACTAACCTAGGTACTAACCCATTGTTTTGCGTTGGCGGGGGTTGTTGGCATCCGTCGTCCTCCCCGTGCGTGCCTCCCCTCCGACCGTCCCCTCCGACCGCATTCTCTCGGCGTCCCCTCCGACCGTCCCCTCCGAGCACATTCCTCCCCGCCCCTCTTTGCGTCGTCCTCCCCGCCCCCTTTGCGTCGTCCTCCCTCCTATCGTCCGTTCCCACCGGACCCTTCGACCGTAATACTCGCGATTACACATTTTACGTGCTGTCCGGCAGAAGTGATGGCGTCAGGTGAGAGCGCATTGTGTTTGTCGTCTCCGTATTGACGTGTATCCCGAAACCCTAATCATCACCGTCGACCCCTCTCTTTCCGTTTGCGATTGGAGAGTGATTATTAGGAATTTAGTTTCTGTAAATGGTTGAAGATTGTGGTTTCATTGTGTTAAGGTGTTGGTATGTTAGGATTTCTTGATTTGTGGTCTGTTGAAATCCGCTTCCGTTCTGTTACGGCAGAGATTGAAGGAGATGCTGAATTGGCCGCTGAAAATGCAAACATTCCTGAGAGTTCGAAAAAAGAAAAAGGCTAGAAGAGTACGTGTTGATCTGGTAAGTTAGTGTTCCCTGTCCCTGTTTTCTTGATTTTGCCTGTCATTAATTGTAATGGTGTTAGTCTGCATTCTGTGGTTCTACTATTATAGGATTACCTGTATACTCGATGTAGTCCAAAGAAGTTAATGTCGGTCCTGGACACATTCGATGAGGAGAGGAGGTCAGCGTTAAAAGAGTTAGGTTTTGATGGTCTTCTTCGTCTGGCAAGTAGGCAGGTGAATCACAGCGCAGTGAAGTTGTCTTTGAAGCTGTTGTTCGATCCACATAAGAGGGTTATGGTGATCGATGATGTGAAACAACCCCTGCTCTCTACTAATGTACATGACCTAATTGGCATACCATCTACAAAGGTTGTTGTCCCATTTAGCGGTCACATGGAAACCGTACGAGAAGAGCTAAAGGGACACCTAAGACTAGGTAAAATTTCTCTGAAATCTGTTGAGAGTAGTCTGCTATCAAGAACTGCTCCGGACGAGTTGTGGAGAGTAGAGGTAGTCATTTTCATCATAGGTTGCTATTTGTGCCCAACAACGAGCTTCGATATCCACGAGGAGTACTTGCTTGCAACCCGCGATGTGAATGCAATCTGCAAATTTGATTGGGCAACTCATGTTCTTGATAACTTGTGTGCCCAAGTTAAGACATATCAACAGTGTTGTATATAATGTAGTTATTCTATGCTAGTAAAGTGTCCAAGGCTGCCGATATGTTAGGAAAGAAGAACAGGTCATTGCCACTTTGTCAAGATTGGGATGACGATCGGCTGAAATGCGTTTTCAAAGGCTGTAATGTTGAAGCAACATATATTGTAAGTTCTTAGTCCAATTATTTTTACATTTCGAGGCACAATACCTGAATTGTTTTGTATAGTTGTATTCGTTCCGTGGTATACTGATGTTAATGCACTTAACAGGATGCGAACGAATTGCCGAATGTGGCAGATGAAGAAGCCGACTTGGTCCACGACTCGGAGACTATGATTGCTGTAATGCGGCGGTTGAAGGTAAGTTGAAAGTCATCGCGATGTACAATTTAAATGTCAATGATTTTCCCTTTTACATTGGTGTAAGATAGACCTTTGCTGTAAACAGAGTTTGGAATTCGCTGTTAGAGTCCTGCAAGGCAGTAACATCGACATACTACGGAGATTAGGTCTGATTCTTACCGAATTGCGAAGAATCATACCTGATTATGATATTCCAAAGAGTCAACCCCACCCTGAAAAGAGGCTGAGTCCTGCATCCAGTGAAAATGTGGAAGATGGCGAAGGGGGAGGTGATGATGTAGATGATCCAGTGAATTGTGATGTCGGGGAGATAGGTGTTGATCAATCAAATGAGCCATGCCCTGTCGAAGAGACTGCCTCGCCACCTACTGCTCGGGGTTTAGAGAAGCCGAGGGAGGTTATACAGGTATGTGAGGTGGGATCGACGATGGTATCCGAAAGAAGCTTGGTGCCCTTCCAACCTTCTCAGGTAGGACAGCCACTCCCGGAGGGTAGTGACGATTACTCAGATGTTCGTGAGTTACGACTCGCGCGGACACTGAACAAGTTGGGCGCAATGATGGCCAAGGGTAATTTAAACGTTCCTGAGTGTACATCTGACTTTGATTTACATTCACATATTCCTTCATATATCGGTGCATCCTTTCGCACCGTTGAGTGCTTCTAAGCTCCTCCCAAAAATGTCCATGAAGATACGTTTGCCACCACATATGTCTGCAATGATAAATCTGTTGTAGCCATCTGGTACTTATCGTACCTGTATGTGTCATTAAAGAATTCCACTCTTCTTCAACTTCTTCGGATGGTCTACTGTTATACATGAAAGAGGATATACGTCGTCGCATGCCTGCATCCTGTACACGGCGCGTAATGTTCCTGCTGAAATGCCAAAGGCATAACCCGTGCCTAGCAGTTGGCCACACTTCTCTCACGGAAGCAATCATCGCCTTGTCGGCGTCAGTTACAACACTTATCGGGTGTTTTCCTCCCATGACCAATGTATGAGTCTGCAATAGCCAAGTATAATCAGCAATGGTTTCAGAAGCCATCAAGGCAGCCCCAAATACGGTTGTCTGATGATGATGATTCACACCCACGATGATGACCATTTACATTCCATATTTGTTCGTCTTAAAAGTAGAGTCGAAAGCCACGACATCACCAAAAAATTGGTAATCAGCTATTGAAGTACTGTCCGCCCAATATATGTGACTCACTTCATTCTTCTCGACAAATGTGTAAAAGGCCATACCCGTGTCGCTATTTCTCCTACAAAGAAGATATGCTAGCACAGAATCACAACCGCCAGTACTCCCAACTGAGTCTTCCTTAAGCTTCCTGTTATTGAGGTCCTTCATTAAGAAACCAACACGCGGATGTCCACCAGATACGTGTACAAGTAGCCGCATAATATCACACTGTCTAAACCCAACATCAAGCATTCGGGTTATAAATGTCATATCTTCGTCTGAAATGTTCCGCCTTTCTCGCATGAAATAAGACAGCCCGTTACTCACCATTTCATGATTGTGCTTCAACTGAAGAGCTACAAACTTCCATTCTCCAGTCTCGTCAACTCTAGCTTTGAAGAAACAGTTGCAAGATGTCCTCATAGACGCCCTCACCCGACTATTGGCCGTCAACATAGCTGAATCAGAACATACACCTTCCCTTGAGCAAACCCACTTTCTCATGACACATTCTCCATTTCTCACTTTCTAACGATCCCTTTTCCTAATTGAAAATCCATGCATCGTTGCGTACATTTTAATGAACTTTTCAACTTCTTCATCAGTACGAAATGACATATTCATCAACTGATCTTCATTCATATCCCTAAGTATATTGAGGAAGTCATTTGTATCCTTCTCACCTGCACACACATACCGTAAATTAAGGGACAGATACTGCATTTTGTATTCCCAAACACTTGGTTGCAAATCAAGCAAATATATGCATGAAGGTAAGAAAGCATTTACCGAATGTTGCGTGCTCTTGGTTGAAGACAAATTCCATTTCTTCAAGAGTGGAATGCGACTCGACACCCTTGCATCCTAGGTTGAATGTATCCACCAACTCATTCGAACATATGCACACATCTTGTTCGTCATTTAGAGGCTGCAAAAAAATCAAAGGTAATAGAAATTGCTATGAGCCAATGCTGATCCAGATCATTCGTTTAGCAGCATTCAGTGTCAACACTTGCAGATCACCTGCAGCACACCTGTGAATTTCGCAGCTAACTTCACTAACACATTGGGAATGGCAGGCAGCACACTTCACTACGGCATTAACTTCCCATCGAAATCAAACCAAACAACTTTTACTTTACCCCAACAGCCGGCAGAATAACTTCCACACCGGCGGATCTTCCTCTCAGCAACAATCGTCGCCGTATTCGGATCGAGGAGTTGTAAACATCCTTCACTGGAAAATCCGACTGATCACAACCGTGTCACAGCTGCTGCATCCTCCATAACAACCACAGCTGGTGCATCCGCCTTCGAGACACCCGCATCTCCTACTACATTACTCGTGCTTCCTCCGAATGAGGCAACTATAGCACCGCCGAGAGGAATGCGGTCGGAGGGAAACTTCTCGGAGGGAACGCCGACAAGGAATGTGCTCGGAGGGGATGGTCAGAGGGAAACTTCTCGGAGAGAACGCCGACAAGGAATGTGCTCGGAGGGGACGGTCGGAGGAAAACTTCTCGGAGGGGACGCCGAGAGAATGCGCTCGGAGGGGACGGTCAGAGGGGACGCCGAGAGAATGCGGTCGGAGGGGAGGCACGCACGGGGAGGAAGACGGATGCCAACGACGCCCGCCAACGCAAAACAATGGGTTAGTACCTAGGTTAGTAAAACCTTTAGTAAAAACGAACGGGGGCATTTACGTAATTTCACATCGGCCAAAGGTTACTAATTAGGTTCGGAGTTCACTGTTACGTTTAGTAAATTACTAAACTATTTAGTAACGCGTTACTAAACCTAGCGGACATTTACTAACAATTTTACTAAATTTGAACAGTAATTTACTAAATCTTAACCAAATGTTAGTAAATGATTACTAAAACTTTCGCACTTTTACAAATACAATTACTAATTTTTTACTATACATGAACAGTGACTTTTTAGACAAATTGTTAGTAATCGGATACTAACGGGGTTAGTAAAATTCATTACAAATTTACTAACCCCGTTAGTATCCGATTACTAACGTTATTTACCCCGTTAGTATTCGATTACTAACGTTACTAACCCCGTTAGTATCGGATTACTAACGTTACTAACCCCGTTAGTATCCGATTACTAACGTTACTAACCCCGTTAGTATTTGATTACTAACAATTTTAGTAAAAACGTTAGTAATCCGACACTAACGGGGTTGGTAACGTAATCGGATACAAACGGGGTCAGTATTGTTAGTAATCCGATACTAACGGGGTTAGTAAATTTCATTAGTAATTTACTAACCCCGTTAGTATCCGATTACTAACAATACTAACCCCGTTAGTATTCGATTACTAACGTTTTTACTAAAAAATCGGTCTTCATTCGTAAAATCGTTAGTAATCGGATACAAACGGGGTTAGTAACGTTCGTAATCCGGTACTAACGATTTCACTAAAAAAAATGTCACTGTTTAGTAAAACTTACTAAAAAATTTAGTAAATTTTACTAACCAAATGATGAAATTTAGTAAACTACGTAACGTTACGTGCACGTAACGTTAGCCGCTTCCTGTGTTTGAGTTTGTGCGCGCGCCTTCCGGCCTAGCACGCGCGCGGCGGTTCGGACGACCCGAGGATCTGGGCCCGCTCCCCTAGAGTCTTCCGGTCGGCGTCGCGACTCGAGCGTCGAACGCTGCGGAAAAGACCAGGGTGGTCCCTCCTTCGATTCCTGATCGGGTCTGCCCAGACTTTTCGCCGATCGTCTCCATGCTCCTTACGAGGCGACGGGCGAAAAGAAACGCATGGTCCGAGGAGGAAGCTTCAGGAGGTTCTATGAGCGGCTCGTGTCGCCATCACCCATCCAAAATGACTTCGTAAAAAAAAAGGTTGTTAATTATACGGAGTCGCCACCGACTTAGTTTTAAAGCTTGGTTTAAGTCGGAAAACCAGAGTAGGGTTCGGGGGTCCCTAATTACTAACTCTTACATTTAAACATGCGAAAAGGTGGCGTTTGCTCCAAAGTTTGCTTTTGATTAACGGGTGTTAGACCCGATCCGGGCATGACTCCGGACTCATGTCAATGTTTTACGGGCGTCGGACCCGGTTCAGGCTTTCTGGGCCTGAACTCATGTGTGTTGGTTTAGCAAACAACATGCGACGATAAAATCCTAAAAGCCTAGGAACATGCACCGCAACCACAAATCAAGTATTTAAATCAAAGGGAACGGGGAAGGGTGGTGATCGTGGGCCTATGCACTTGGGCCCACGACCCGTTACATGTGGAAATAACAAAAAAAATCGGGAGGCCCGCACCTCCCTCATGTACCTGAGATAACGGTTGGTGCCGTTTTAATATCTTGACATCGCGGTTTTTACACACGCGGAAAGATCCACGCGCCTTCATGTAGTCTTCGGTCTTTGGCCTCCGCCTTGTTGGATCATCGCATTCGGGGCGTTGTGAGCCTGTTAGTATTGATTCCTCGAGTTGGCGAAGAAAGATGTTGTGAATCCTCATGTGAATTCCGTGAAATGTGCGTGCAATTTTGCCGCTTTATGAGGGGATTGGCAATCATCCGTCACTGCAGGGGGAGTTCGATTTTGTCGAACTCGAAGGGTGCCATAACCCGACGAAATCAAAGTGAGGCTATAGCTCCATCTCCGTGGGTCAGTGGCCGAAATGGACGCTACGTTAACGGGAGTCTAATAGCTGAGGTCGGGGAGGCGCCGACGGAGAGGGTTGAAGAGCCAGTGACTTTGGGAAGTGGGTTCGCCGCTGTTAAATCCGGAGTCGTCGGGGGGCTGGACGGTCGAGATGGGAAGCCGCTTTGGGGCAGGAGCGTCACGGTGGCGGGATGGGCCCGCCGCCGGTTGCTGGATCTGCGGGCATCTAAAGAAGATGGGTTTGCCGTCGGTTCGGGAGAAGACCGGGAGGACGGGTTGTTGTTGCTGCCGGCCCTGGGGATGCCCAGGGGAGGCGGGTTCGTTGCTGGGACTCCTTGGGGGCGCGATCGCGATCGCATCTTCCTGTTGCTGGGGCCGTCTTTGGGGCCTTCTTGTTCGCCTCCGACCTCATGACCTTGGCTGGAGGGTGACGGGGATACGGTCGGGGAGGAGCACAAACCTTTAGTCCTTCGGCCGGAGGGAGTCCTCTAAAGGAGAGCTCTCGTGGGTCTCTCTGGAAGGTGACTCCAATTCTCTCCCGCTGTAAGTGTTGCGTTCCCCCTCTGTATATAGGTGGTCTGTTCTCTCTGAAGCTGAGTGGTCGTGTCTGTATGTCTTCCTACCTCCAAAACTGTCCCCCCCCCCCCCACTATCTTTGTGTTTAAGGAATTTCTGTGCCCCCCAAATCTCGAACCCTTTTGGACTTTCGTGGGGAAGCCGTTATTTTCTCGTATTATTTCCATTGGAAAACAAGCAGCGTGTCATATCCTTGGCATGTCTTGGCCTAGCAATGTTTCCTTATGCGGTTCCTGGAAAATTATGTTGGCATCTGAAGTCACGGTCTGCAGCGGCGTCGTACTCTTTAGCTTCGCTTAGTACCAAAATATACAAACGCACGACACGTTTCCTCGGGACTGGTCATGTTCATTTCGGCCGAAGTCCTGGAAGGTAAATGAATCGTATTCCTTCCTCAGGAAAGGTCGTTGAGGTGGCAGCCCAAAAGTCCATCATTGAAGGCAACTACTGATCCACGTTTATTGAATGTTAAGGTCCATTGCGATGGAAATGTAAATATCCTCTTCCTGCTGCAACTCCGGGAGTCACTTGGAGGGTTTGCTCGTGTTTGCTATGAGAATATGGAGAGGTGACTAATTGATATTCTCAGCGGAACAAGGCGTTTTAAGTGCCTCATGCTTGGCGGCAGACTCGTGGTGGTCTCCTTCCACAGTTTAGAGGATGGGATCATGGAACAAACTTTCATTTCCGTCGCCAAGCCATGTCAGACAAGTGGCTCCACCCTCATGTTCATTGGTGGGACGAGGAATGAATGCTGAAGATCCCAAATTATTAATCTTTGATTCATGCTTTCAGTGACAACAAAAGGAAAGTTGATTGATAATTGACGTTGACTTTGGTTTCCCCAGGAGGTAAGCGGCATTTCACTTACAGAAATATAACTTCCCCAGCATTGCTCAATTCCATATCGTGAAGGATATGTCTGAGGACCACGCTGGGATCCTTCGAAGAAATAAGAAATGGTGTCTGCACTTTCCCGGGAGCGAGCTTTGCTGCAAACTGAACTCCCAGGCATTTGGACCTTGGGTATCAACTGCTTTCTGCCATCGAGCTGTGTCGGCCATACCGAGAAATAGGTAATGACGACAAAGCTCACGCACATATCCATTATTTTTTTTCCTTTTGAGATATCGACACCGATTCTCGTCGAAATAAGCCTCAGTGTACAAAAATGTTCACAAAATTCATGGTCCATTTCCTTGGTGAAATGACAAATGCATCCCCAATCCAAGCATAACTCTGGACATCAAGTTCAGTAACTCCAGATCATGTGCTCGGCTTCATCTGCAATTTTCTTTAAAACATGGTCCGCTTTTCTGGGGAACGAAAAGTGACCCTTAAACCAGCTCAGCTCGTGACAACTTTGATGATTGACAAATCAAAGTTTTAACCTTAGCTGGACTCATAAAACTATTAAAAACTTCCTCATGCATCGGTTGGTGTCGAAAATAAAAACCTGGAAAACGAGCATCAACAGGCGGGCAACAACTCATTTTTCTTGCATCAAATCATTACCATTTCCCTTTTTGGATGGTCTTTTCTTTTGTTCTTCTTTTCTCAGTCCATTATCTGAACACATTTCAGTCTCCACACTTACAATCCCAAGAGTGAGCAAGCCAAAATACTTTGTTTTACTTTCCTTTCCACACGACGCACTGAGAGGTTGGCCTCGTCTTCTGTCGCCCGGCCTTGAGTGGGCACGTCGCGGCCAATGGCGGGGCCATACAGTTGTACTGCGGGTACATCGAGCTACTCGTCGAGATGTTGGCCGTGGGACTGATCTCTATACCTGTCAGGAAGTTGTGTTGTAGGAATAACACCTAAATCCCGACCTTAAGCAACCGGCCAACCAAGTTCCCCGGGACGCGCCCAATGAACCTGCCTGAACCGTCGGACAGGTCCCGTGAAGGCGTTGCGCTGCAGCTGGAGGTTGTTGATCGGGAACCCGAATATGCTCAGGTCCAGATAGTTAAGTTATTCTAGCCGGTTCAGTGGCCCGTCGACTGGGCCGCTTAGCTTGTTCCACGAGAGCGATCGGTACTACAGGGATGGAGGGAGGAAGAATGGCCCGATCGAACTTGTAAGGCCGTTGCGCTTTAAGTCAAGCCGGGTTAGCGAATGGGAGATGAATGGAGGGACGGAGCCGGACATCTTGTTGTGGCAGAGGATCATGTTCGACAACTCTGATAATTTGGGGTATCGACAGAGTTGTCTTCGTGTCTAAATAGTTAAAAATATAATATTTGTATTAGAATTTATATGTTTTTTTAGGTAAACTTGTTTTTCTTTTATTCTAGTTTGAATTCTTTTTATTTGACATTTACCTAAACATTAAAAGTAGCGTTATATAGAGGAACATATTCCATCGACAGTATAAAACGTACTTTTCTCAACATATTTTTCATTCATATTCCATCTTTTCACGCGTAATCCCAGACAGATTTTATACTGTAAAACATATTTTTTAATGAATAATTTTTATGAAATTCATTTTTATCTATATTGTTACTTGGATATGAAAATTTTACGGGAATGTTTTTTTTTTGTTATATTAATAAATTTTGTGATGTTATTTATTTAAAAAAATGAGTTAAAGACACGACACTTACTTACGCTAAGCCCGGATATGAATTGTCATTCCTAGCATCGGTAATCGGGTCTTAGAGAGAGAGAGAGTTCAAAGAGGTTCAGCGTTTGGACAGCTAGGTGATGGGGGAGTGGGAATTCGTATGGAATATTCATGTTTACAATGCATAGTTAAGCCCATTGACGGACGGGGATGAGGCTGTCCACAACAAACTCCTTGGAAGCGGCTAACGGTACGTGCATGTAACGATTATATAGTTTATTAATTAATTTACATACTTTTTTACTAAGTTTACGTTGACTTTACTAAAAGTTGACCGAAAAGTAGTAAATTTTACTATATTTTTTACTAAATATGGGTTGACTTCGTTAGTAACGGTCAACTTTTAGTAAAATTTACTACTTTTCGTTAGTATTAATTAGTAAACTACGTAACCGTTACGTGCATGTACCGTTAGCCGCTTTCCACACTCCTTGGGTACTTAATCATCACCCCTTGCCCCTCCGTTTCCTTCCCAAGTTTCGGCAAATGCTCTTCTTGTAGGAAGCGGCTAACGTTACGTAGTTTACTAAATTTCATCATTCGGTTAGTAAAATTTACTAAATTTTTTAGTAAATTTTACTAAACAGTGACATTTTTTTTAGTAAAATCGTTAGTAATCGGATACTAACGGGGTTAGTAAATTTGTAATGAATTTTACTAACCCCGTTAGTATCCGATTACTAACAATTTGTCTAAAAAGTTACTGTTCATGTATAGTAAAAAATTAGTAATTGTATTTGTAAAAGTGCGAAAGTTTTAGTAATCATTTACTAACATTTGGTTAAGATTTAGTAAATTACTGTTCAAATTTAGTAAAATTGTTAGTAAATGTCCGCTAGGTTTAGTAACGCGTTACTAAATAGTTTAGTAATTTACTAAACGTAACAGTGAACTCCGAACCTAATTAGTAACATTTGGCCGATGTGAAATTACGTAAATGCCCCCGTTCGTTTTTACTAAAGGTTTTACTAACCTAGGTACTAACCCATTGTTTTGCGTTGGCGGGCGTCGTTGGCATCCGTCGTCCTCCCCGTGCGTCCCTCCCCTCCGACCGCATTCTCTCGGCGTCCCCCTCCGACCGTCCCCTCCGACCGTCGCCTCCGAGCACATTCCTCCCCGACCCTCTTTGCGTCGTCCTCCCCGGCTCCTTTGCGTCGTCCTCCCTCCGATCGTCTGTTCTCAGCGGACCCTTCGACCGTAATACTCGCGATTACACATTTTACGTGCTGTCCGGCAGAAGTGATGGCGTCAGGTGAGAGCGCATTGTGTTTGTCGTCTCCGTATTGACGTGTATCCCGAAACCCTAATCATCACCGTCGACCCGTCTCTTTCCGTTTGCGATTGGAGAGTGATTATTAGGAATTTAGTTTCTGTAAATGGTTGAAGATTGTGGTTTCATTGTGTTAAGGTGTTTGTATGTTAGGATTTGTTGATTTGTGGTCTCTTGAAATCCGTTTCTGTTCTGTTACGGCAGAGATTGAAGGAGATGCTGAATTGCCCGCTGGAAATGCAAACACTCCTGAGAGTTCGAAAAAGAAAAAGGCTAGAAGAGTACGTGTTGGTCTGGTAAGTTAGTGTTCCCTGTCCATGTTTTCTTGATTTTGCCTGTCATTAATTATAATGGTGTTAGTCTGCATTCTGTGGTTCTACTATTACAGGATTACCTGTATACTCGATGTAGTCCAAAGAAGTTAATGTCGGTCCTGGACACATTCGACGAGGAGAGGAGGTCAGCGTTAAAAGAGTTAGGTTTTGATGGTCTTCTTCGTCTGGCAAGTAGGCAGGTGAATCACAGCGCAGTAAAGTTGTGTTTGAAGCTGTTCGATCCACATAAGAGGGTTATGGTGATCGATGGTGTGAAACAACCCCTGCTCTCTACTGATGTACATGACCTAATTGGCATACCATCTACAAAGGTTGGTGTCCCATTTAGCGGTCACATGGAAACCGTACGAGAAGAGCTAAAGGGACACCTAAGACGAGGTAAAATTTCTCTGAAATCTGTTGAGAGTAGTCTGCTATCAAGAACTGCTCCGGACGAGTTGTGGAGAGTAGAGGTAGTCATTTTCATCATAGGTTGCTATTTGTGCCCAACAACGAGCTTTGATATCCACGAGGAGTACTTGCTTGCAACCCGCGATGTGAATGCAATCTGCAAATTTGATTGGGCAACTCATGTTCTTGATAACTTGTGTGCCCAAGTTAAGACATATCAACAGAATGAAGCAAGATACATCGGGGGTTGCGTGCAGATACTTGTGGTGAGCATTTCTATGATACGACTTTGTTAATATATTCTGCCCACTGATGTTAATGAACTCATCATCATTCGTTGTCCTTTTAACCAGCAAGCGTTCATGTTGTGTATAATGCAGTTATTCTATGCTAGTAAAGTGTCCAAGGCTGCCGATATGTTAGGAAAGAAGAACAGGACATTGCCACTTTGTCAAGATTGGGACGACGATCGGCTGAAATGCGTTTTCAATTTGTTTCCGCAATTTACGGAATGAGTTGTCCGATTTTCCTGCCAAGAAGCACATACGTCTGCAAGATGTCATCAATATACCCTGGCGCAAATCATCGACATTCACACCGTTATCCTGGTGTGAAAATAGAGCATCACTTGTTTTCTTGGCGTCCATTGTCCACCTTTGCTTTACCAGATGACTAGGTATGGACAAGAACCCTTCTATTTTGGCAACGTGGAATAGGTGGGAACATGGAAAACCAAATGTCTCAAAATGTAAGCAACTGCAGCTCAGTTGGATAGAAGACTTCGCGGATGTACATTGCACGCACCGTTGCTCACCATCATAACACGACAGAGTGTACACCATGGCAATGTTTCCATCTAGTACTTCTTCTACATAAAATTTTGATTCCTTCTGTATCTCAGCCTGAACCTTACGAAAAGACTTCATTGTATATATGCGACGCGCATCCTCCTCAAGTCGGCGCAGCATGGTAATACACCTTAAAGATTTCTGAGATGACTTGAAGTCCTCCTCATATTCCTTGTGACGAATATCTTCAACTGCACGCTCAAAATTGTGTACGAAATCATAAAGCTTAAGATTTACATTCACATATTCCTTCATATATCGGTGCATCCTTTCGCACCGTTGAGTGCTTCTAAGCTCCGCCCAAAAATGTCCATGAAGATACGTTTGCCACCACATATGTCTGCAATCATAAATCTGTTGTAGCCATCTGGTACTTATCGTACCTGTATGTGTCATTAAAGAATTCCACTCTTCTTCAACTTCTTCGGATGGTCTACTGTTATACATGAAAGAGGATATACGTCGTCGCATGCCTGCATCCTGTACATGGCGCGTAATGTTCCTGCTGAAATGCCAAAGGCATAACCTGTGCCTAGCAATTGGCCACACTTCTCTCACGGAAGCAATCATCGCCTTGTCGGCGTCAGTTACAACACTTATCGGGTGTTTTCCTCCCATGACCAATGTATGAGTCTGCAATAGCCAAGTATAATCAGCAATGGTTTCTGAAGCCATCAAGGCAGCCCCAAATACGGTTGTCTGATGATGATGATTCACATCCACGATGATGACCATTTGCATTCCATATTTGTTCGTCTTAAAAGTAGAGTCAAAAGCCACGACATCACCAAAAATTTGGTAATCAGCTATTGAAGTACTGTCCGCCCAATATATGCGACTCACTTCATTCTTTTCGACAAATGTGTAAAAGGCCATACCCGTGTCGCTATTTCTCCTACAAAGAAGATATGCTAGCACAGAATCACAACCGCCAGTACTCCCAACTGAGTCTTCCTTAAGCTTCCTGTTATTGAGGTCCTTCATTAAGAAACCAACACGCGGATGTCCACCAGATACGTGTACAAGTAGCCGCATAATATCACACTGTCTAAACCCAACATCAAGCATTCGGGTTATAAATGTCATATCTTCGTCTGAAATGTTCCGCCTTTCTCGCATGAAATAAGACAGCCCGTTACTCACCATTTCATGATTGTGCTTCAACTGAAGAGCTACAAACTTCCATTCTCCAGTCTCGTCAACTCTAGCTTTGAAGAAACACTTGCAAGATGTCCTCATAGACGCCCTCACCCGACTATTGGCCGTCAACATAGCTGAATCAGAACATACACCTTCCCTAGAGCAAACCCACTTTCTCATGACACATTCTCCATTTCTCACTTTCTGACGGTCCCTTTTCCTAATTGAAAATCCATGCACCGTTGCGTACATTTTAATGAACTCTTCAACTTCTTCATCAGTACGAAATGACATATTCATCAACTGATCTACATTCATATCCCTAAGTATATTGAGGAAGTCATTTGTATCCTTCTCACCTGCACACACATACCGTAAATTAAGGGACAGATACTGCATTTAGTATTCCCAAACACTTGGCTGCAAATCAAGCAAATATATGCATGAAGGTAAGAAAACATTTACCGAATGTTGCGTGCTCTTGGTTGAAGACAAATTCCATTTCTTCAAGAGTGGAATGCGACTCGACACCCTTGCATCCTAGGTTGAATGTATCCACCAACTCATTCGAACATATGCACACATCTTGTTCGTCATTTAGAGGCTGCAAAAAAATCAAAGGTAATAGAAATTGCTATGAGCCAATGCTGATCCAGATCATTCGTTTAGCAGCATTCAGTGTCAATACTTGCAGATCACCTACAGCACACCTGTGAATTTCGCAGCTAACTTCACTAACACATTGGGAATGTCAGGCAGCACACTTCACTACGGCATTAACTTCCCATCGAAATCAATCCTAACAACTTTTACTTTACCCCAACAGCCGGCAGAATAACTTCCACACCGGCGGATCTTCCTATCAGCAACAACCGTCGCCGTATTCGAATCGAGGAGTTGCAAACATCCTTCACTGGAAAATCCGACAGATCACAACCGTGTCACAGCTGCTGCATCCTCCATAACAACCACAGCTGGTGCATCCGCCTTCGAGACACCCGCATCTCCTACTACGTTACTCATGCTTCCTCCGAATGAGGCAACTGCAGCACCGCCGAGAGGAATGCGGTCGGAGGGAAACTTCTCGGAGGGAACGCCGACAAGGAATGTGCTCGGAGGGGACGGTCGGAGGGAAACTTCTCGGAGGGGACGCCGAGAGAATGCAGTCGGAGGGGACGGTCGGAGGGGAAGCACGCACGGGGAGGACGACGGATGCCAACGACGCCCGCCAACGCAAAACGTTAGTACCTAGGTTAGTAAAACCGTTAGTAAAAACGAACGGGGGCATTTACGTAATTTCACATCGGCCAAAGGTTACTAATTAGGTTCGGAGTTCACTGTTACGTTTAGTAAATTACTAAACTATTTAGTAACGCGTTACTAAACCTTGCGGACATTTACTAACAATTTTACTAAATTTGAACAGTAATTTACTAAATCTTAACCAAATGTTAGTAAATGATTACTAAAACTTTCGCACTTTTACAAATACAATTACTAATTTTTTACTATACATGAACAGTAACTTTTTAGACAAATTGTTAGTAATCGGATACTAACGGGGTTAGTAAAATTCATTACAAATTTACTAACCCCGTTAGTATCCGATTACTAACGTTACTAACCCCGTTAGTATCGGATTACTAACGTTACTAACCCCGTTAGTATCGGATTACTAACGTTACTAACCCCGTTAGTATCCGATTACTAACGTTACTAACCCCGTTAGTATTTGATTACTAACAATTTTAGTAAAAACGTTAGTAATCCGACACTAACGGGGTTAGTAACGTTAGTAATCGGATACTAACGGGGTTAGTATCGTTAGTAATCCGATACTAACGGGGTTAGTTCCGATACTAACGGGGTTAGTAAATTACTAATGAAATTTACTAACCCCGTTAGTATCGGATTACTAACGATACTAACCCCGTTAGTATCCGATTACTAACGTTACTAACCCCGTTAGTACCGGATTACGAACGTTACTAACCCCGTTAGTATTCGATTACTAACGTTTTTACTAAAAAATCGGTCTTCATTCGTAAAATTGTTAGTAATCGGATACTAACGGGGTTAGTAACGTTCGTAATCCGGTACTAACGGGGTTAGTAACATTAGTAATCGGATACTAACGGGGTTAGTAAATTTCATTAGAAATTTACTAACCCCGTTAGTATCCGATTACTAACGATTTTACTAAAAAAAAATGTCACTGTTTAAATTTACTAAAAAATTTAGTAAATTTTACTAACCGAATGATGAAATTTAGTAAACTACGTAACGTTACGTGCACGTAACGTTAGCCGCTTCCCTTCTTGTACGGGGCAAATGTATTTTACATGCTAAAGGAATCAGGAGAGGAGCATCCCATCGAAGGGAAAGCGGCTGATTTCAATTGAGGGCCGTCAATCTTTCCCATCTCCAAAAGATATTTTTATCTCCTCGTATTTTTTTGTCCCGACGACGACAACTTTCCCCATGAATTACTGTGGACTCACCGAGAATAATAATAATAAAGAAAAGGAGAAGACCATACATACTTGCTTCGCTGTGTCCCTCGGGGCTCGCGTGGCCTTTGATTTATCAACAGCTGAGATGTGAAAGGGCGGTTAGATATTTTCTGGTTCATGCAATTTGCAGAAAATGAAAGGAAGTAGACAAAAATGAATTCGAGTCTTTCCCACCGTCGAGTGGCTGCCCCAATAAATTGGGGCAAGGGCTGCTTTAACAACTAAAACGAGGAGGCGCTTTCCAGGAAGAGGCGAGTCACGAGCACATGATGCCCCTTCTCACAAGGAAAGCTTAGATGACGATTATGTTCGCCTCACTACGTTTCTTCCGGTTGATATAGGCCGACTTTCTTCATTCTCCCCCCACCCTCCCGAGCTCCTCTCATTCAGTTCGATGGGGGTGAAGGTTGCGCGGGCGTCCTGTTTTGGACTTTCGCAGCCCATAGTCCCCCAATCCCCTTCTTCCTCCCAAGCCCTCGCCTCAGCCATCTCTTCCCCTTCCCTTAGGCTGCGCACATGCAGCGACGTCGGCCCTCTTGTTTGCCGTTTTCCCCAACATCAAGACTGCTCATCGCCTTTTGCCTCCCCGGGGATTCCACGGCCGGCATCTTTTGACCTTCAACACCCCTGGAGTGCCAAGACAATCCCCCGAGCGTCTAGTGCTGCGCTCGACTCTTTCTCGGACGAGGAGTTCTCGAAGAAGATTCAAGAGCTCGCTCTGCAGTTCCAGCTCTCAAACGACGGCGCTACCATCGGCAGACAGAGCAATCCAGATGATGTTACCACAGACAAAGAGTCGGAGACAGTACCATATAAAGCCGATGAGCACAGAATTTCCCAGATGGATTACTTGCACCTGATTTGGCCGGATGAAGTAATTCCGGCAAATCTAGAAAGGAAGGCAAACAGCACGGATATCCCAGTTTCGTTGAGAATCATCAAGAGGAAGATGCAGTGGGATGAGGGATTTCGAGAGGCCGGGGAGTCTGCTTACTGCTCTGTCAAGGCGGCCTTCTCCTCGATGGTATTCATAATCAGAGAGCTCCACAGCTTCACCTTGCGGACGAGAGAAATCATGTCATACGAGAAAGTGCAGGGAATCCTCGACCATGTCCACAGGGAGATGAACGCCTCGTTCATTTGGCTCTTCCAGCAGATTTTCTCTCACACGCCTACTCTCATGGTGTACGTGATGATTCTTCTAGCGAATTTCACAGTTTACTCCGTGGGTAGCAACGATGCCGTTGCTGCTTCGATATCACATGTTGGGTCTCCTTTGGCCTCAACAGAATCAGTTTCGGTTCTAGACATCAAGGACTGCGAAACAAAGCGGAACGGTTTCGATTCCTCAGCAGCGAAGAGTTTCAAAATATCTCCCTCGGGGGGTAAGACAACCTCGGTGGGAGGCGGCCATGGAGGAGGCGGGAGGTACCGGCCAGTGGCTACAGGGACAGGAGGGGAAGGGCTATTCCCACACACAGATAACTACCGCGTCATTTTACCCGAAGGCGGTGCTTCTTCTCACCTTTCATCACTGGGAACATCACCGAAGGAAGAGGAACCCATATCGGGCAGAGAAGCAATTCAAGGAGAGGTCGGACTTTGGAATTCAATCGTGGAGGAGGCATCGAAGATGGACGGCTCGCCAAGCCACGAGTCCCTAGATCACGAGACGAGGCGGAACCTGGTCTCACCCGTTACAGCGAAGATTGAAGCAGAGGACTACACGGATTATATTGCGACGGAGATGTCTTATCACAAGGGTTTGTCCCAGGATCCGAATAACCCTCTCCTGCTGGCCAATTACGCTCAGTTCCTCTACCTCGTCTCCAGCGACTTCGACAGGTAAAAGTTGCTTCTCAACAGTACCGAACATTTTACTACAATGCCTCAATTGTCCGTCTGGGTAAATTTTTCTTGTGTTGTCGTGACTATATCATATCTATGTAAATTATTTTATTGTTGGTAGATTTGGAAGCTTGCCTTTCTTTGAATTTTCGATTTGAGTGGAACATGTGTGGTGGTGGTGGTTTGGATTGACCCCAATGTTTTTTTGAGAAATTAATGACCTGTCCATTTCCTAGCGGATCTGATCTTAAGGCACTTACCTTTATGATTCCTCGGGGACTGAATGTGAAATAATTTATCATTGTTTTCAGAGCGGAGGAATACTTCAAGAGGGCGGTGGCGGTGGATCCGCCGGATGCTGAGTCTTATAACAAGTACGCGAGCTTCCTGTGGAGGGCGAGGGGTGATCTCTGTGCGGCGGAAGAGGCGTTCCTTGGGGCCATCTCGGCCTACCCCGCCAACTCGTTCTACGCCGCCAGCTACGCTCACTTCCTGTGGAACACTGGCGGGGAGGACACTTGCTTCCCCCTCAACCCCGACTCATCGTAACACAGAAAAACCCCACCCGGTTTTTCACATAATGTGAACAGCTGCTCCATTGGCCTCCTCCGGATCTATAGGTGCTGGTTGGGGAGGGAGGTTCTTGCCTGGCCTTACACGCAGTATATTTCTCCATGCCCTGCCGGAGTACTAGTCATATCATATCGGCCGTGATATATGGAGTCTATATAGTAAAGGAAATCTCTCGGCCGGACCATTAGGCACCTCTGGGATCTCTTCAAGTGAAAGATCTAGTGTGTCATAACATCGGAGGAAATTTCGACACGGTACGCACATGCACGTGCGCAAGCACATTGGATTAAGAAAATTCCGCTAGGTACAAAATCGAGTTTCAGACTGTGATCATGTTCGACTCATCGGAGATCTTCCATCTATGGAAAGAGGGGGAAGCAAGCAAAAGTTATGTCCATTTAGATGGCACAAACAAGTTTCGCTCCGCGGAGGCGGAAAATAGAAAAAGGAGAAGACAAGAGGCAAGATGCGATGGCTTTTTTGTTCATTTGAATAACTCTTTGTCTCCTCCTCTACTTAATAACGAATTAAATCAGGAGGAGAGGTCTAAGAACAACGAAATGATTTGGCTAAGCCCCAGCCTTTGGTATCTTCTATCTCCATCTCAAATATTCATTACTATTTTGCATTACATTACATACAAACAAGGAAATACCACCAATACCATTCTCCACCCCCCCTCAAATAAAGGTCTCTTCCCCATGAAAGGAGGACGACTCCATGGGAGGAAGGCTCCAGTATTACCCGCCTGTCCTCGGGTTACTTCCCTTGATCGTTTCCTCTTGAGCCAAAACTACTCGACGGCCTATCGTTTCTCGAAGAGAAGCAGAGACCCCAGCCCTGTTGCCAATGATATCACAGCTGTCAATGTTGGCTCTGTTCCATGGCATGGCACAGCTGATGCTCGTTCGGGCGAACACCAGCGAGGAGGCAAGCTTTATTGGTGGTATCTTTGTAGACCATGAGAATAGCCACGAGAACTGGATGTATGACCAGAGAAAACCCAATGAGGTTGTGAAGGAAGTGCCGCGGAAGCCCGTCGCGGGATCAACCAAGAGATCCAAAAGAGAGCAGATTCCCACATTGGTTTAGGGTCAGTGAATTGACGGAGACAACCCGTGGGCTTGTTTGTTTGCCCTTTTTTTTAATGCAACATTGCATGATTTCGACGACAATGTCTAGAATTCATATACGCGACATGATCCCAAGGTCGTTACCGGCTGGATCTTTCCTCTTGACAGGAAACTGATGGAGTTAGTGAACGAATATGGGATCCAGAAATGGGCTTAGATAGCCGAGAAATTGGTCGGGAGAGCTGGGAAGCAGTGTCGAGATCGATGGCACAATCATCTCCATCCTGATATCAAGGTTTTTACTACTGATCGTTTCTATAAATCTATGAGTTCCAGAAAGACTCCTTTCTTCGACCCGGATGTCCATAGTCGAAATCTCTTTCTGGTCAGTTTACATGTGTTTGTAAACACATTGAATATCACAACAGAAGTTTAGCAGTCATCTTGTCTGAAAATCTAATTAGTCGCCCGCCACACTTCAGGGCTTCTTACATTAAATTTCAAATGTAACATGTGTTTTGACAATGTTTCCTTTAATCTTTGCTGTTGCTCTTTCTCGTCACCGTCAATGCACGTTTCATAAGAACAGAAAATGAAATGGGCACCGAATGTTCTTTCTAAAAGATTAGGGCTCCATGTGACGAAAGATCGTGTAATATAAATGAAATATGCGGCACATTTAGTGCCATTTCTTATTCGACATATAGCGTGATAGGGGGTTATGGTGATTGTTGTTAATGACCTGCAGAAGGATGGTCGTAGCGAAGAAGAGGAGAAACTACTTCTCCAAGCTCAGGAAGCCGTATGCAACAGATGGGCGGAGATAGCAAAATGCATTCCCAGCGGGATCCGGGAGGATCCTGAGTCCCACTCTGAAGGCCCCCATTCATTGATCTTGCAACTGATGAATGACGATGAGCTGCTGTTCATGCAGAAACTATTCGGGCAGAATAGCCAAGGTGGACACCAACCGCTCAGTAAAGATAATGTGACTGGAAGCTGGGTATCAGGCAACTGTGATGGTAGTAACGACAGCTATGCGATCAATCATTTTCCGACAGCCCATCTCACTTCTGATATCTACTTGTCACACTTGTTGAAAGAAGCAGAGATCGGGCACCCTGCTTATTGCCATGGATGTGGTTATACTGACAGCATGAAGGGAAGCATAATGGCGATAGGGATGAAGCAGGATCATCCATTGGCTCAAGGGAAATGGAATTGATGGAGCTGGTTCTTCCTCTCCGTTCTCGCAGATGATGTTAGGGCAGGACTCCATGTAGTCGATAAGTTTAAGCATCCTCTGGTCGGTTGATTCTAGCTTAGTTTGAGTTTTTGGATTCTAATAAAACGGGGATTTGATGGTTTCATGGCCTTTAAGTTGATAGACCAGTGATTAACAAACTTCTTCTTTCATCACATTTGATCACAGAGGCTACACAGAGAGTACAGGACCAACGCTCTCTTCCTTCCACTCTCGCTCACTCTCAAACTCTAGGCAAGAAACAATTGAATCTTCCTGTCGTCTTCCCCGACCACTTAAATCGGTTCGGGAGAAGTTGCCACACGGATGATTAGTATGCAAGCAAACTCGATAAGACTATCACTCAACTATCTTATATTTTACAAGCTGGAAACTGTGGTATGTTTCTCAAACAGAGTACACAATCACAAAGCACGGAAGCACCGCCCTGGGATTAAACACCACCAGCTCTTCTTCATCCGCCCTCACAGCGGCCGGGCTGCCTACCCTTCCGCTGCTCCCTCTCGCGACGTAGGAGTCGAACCCTCCGTCCTTGTCTGCATCATCGGCGGTTGCCACCCTCCCCGCGATCACCCGACATATCAGCATGGCCTTCTTCACGTTCATGAACTGGAACTCCTCCACTATGTCGTCCGGCACCGTCAAGTGTGCTCTGTAACCACTCGACAGGGTGCTGATTCCTTCTAATTTCGGTGAGAACCCAGACATGATGATGCCACAAATGTTACAATGTTGCTGATTGCAGAGGGCGGAATTACCACCGACTCCCAGGTCGCATGCCAAGGTCGAGCAGTGAAACCTTAGGAGCTCGTTACCGTCCGCGATGCACCTTTCATCTCGTTTTCTGCTGACCGTGCCGCAGCCAATCCTTGCTGCCTTGGATTTGACCGATTCCCTATGCTCTTCAAACCTCGAAAGTACCCCCTGGCCGTTATGGATCTTCAGGATACGGTCAATCTTAGGGACACGATCTCTGTCACTCCAACCGGCCCTGAAGATGATGTTCACAATGTTCATCCCCGATTCTTCTCCTAGGAGCTCCGACACCGCATGCCTGACCGCCTGATGCTGCTCCAGGAGGTGAGGCTTGGGGAAAACCTCACCGCAACTCGTGCACGGGAAAATATCGTTCCGAAGCGGGAGGAATGGGTTCTCGCAGGAAATATCGCATTCCCCAAACGCATCGGGGATTTCATCCAGGGACTCGGGGTGGGGAGGCAGTAGCAGCTCGGACGAATTGACGAGGGAGAGGACGGAACGATGGGAGGCCCTGGCAGAGGAGAGGGTAGTGGTCGAGGGGTGAGGCCGGATATCGTTGGAGCAGAAGTTGAGCCGAGGGGAGAGGATGCGCTTGAAGAAGGAGAGGGAGGAGGACAGAGCACGACGGGGCTTGAAACGTTTCTTAAGGAGCCTCTGAGGCGGAGGATGGACGTTGTCGTGGTTTTGGCCTCCGCGGCGGGGGGCGGAGGAGGAGAAGATGAAGCAGCCGAGGTGGAGGAGCAAGAGGAGGAGGGAGAGGAAGTTCTCGTGGAATGACTTGGGACTCGTCATGACTCCGGGGCAGGGAGTCGCTCTCAGGATGGGCGGGGTGGATTGGAGGGAAGGCTTTTGGGCGGAACAAGAAGGGAAGGGAAGGGAAGGGAAAAGTCGTGGAAGAGTAAGGGTGGGGGGAAGGCCTTAAAGGACACGTCCTGATTACGCCTCAGATTCGTTTTTACTATGATTTTTTTATCCGAATATGATTGGACTGAATGGCCTCCCCTCCATTATTATCATTCCCCCCCATCTGCTTGCATGGTATGAATGAATGTTATGGACCATCCCTCCCTACATGAATAATGTATCCAAGACCCTTTTTCTACCCCCTGTTACTTCCAGTCAACAACGAGCCTGAGAGGTTGTGCC
Organism: Melastoma candidum; assembly: GCA_023653495.1. NCBI lineage: Eukaryota > Viridiplantae > Streptophyta > Magnoliopsida > Myrtales > Melastomataceae > Melastoma > Melastoma candidum. The sequence goes on from CM042886.1 coordinate 8,768,416, forward strand.
ACAATCCCACGCCTTTTTCTAATTATTAAATGTATGAAAGGAAAGGGAAACCAAGGGGTGATGAGAGAGTAAAGTAAATAGGTCGGGGGAATTGGAATCACTTCCATGCCACTACTGTCGGAAGCGGCTATTTGGACGATAATTCGCGGATACAAAAATAATTTAATAACAAAAATATATAAATGTACAAGCCCTTTATTCCTCTCATCAATTACTAAGCTAGTTCAGCCGTTACTAATGGTTTTTTAGTACATTTTAGTGTTTAGTAAATCATATTATACCGTATTGACATGTACTAAAAAATTTAGTAAATTATATTGTATAAAATAGTAAATTACTAAAAATTCCTAATAAACTACTAACAAATTTAGTACATCGATACAGTAAATTATTAAAAAATTTAATAAATCATATTATACCGTATAATAAATTACTAATAAATTTAGTAAATTGAATCATACAGTGTAATGTACTAAGCCCGTTAATGTTCATCCTTATAAAGTACTAAGTCCATGATTATTACTAAATAATGTTCGGTAAATTTCACTATTTTATAATTTATAAAATGATTATAATATAGTTTTTTACATTCTTGTGTAATAATGTACTAAAAAATTCGGAAAAGCATGGAAAATATTTATTAAGAAGAATTTTTTTATATTATGACTAATTTAAAAAAATTTTCTTACCTACGGGCTTGGAAGAATAGCCGCTTCCCACTGCCGTCTAAATTTAAAAAATATTTGAGAGAGTAAAATCATGGATGAGAGTTGGTGATCTCGTGTTTGCCTCGTCCCTACCTGAAAGGAAATAGAGGGATGGGATACTCATCCCACTCCCCGAGGTGTCGGTCTCTCTCTCTTTCTCCCTCTCTCGCTCTTTGGGGGAACTACCAAGCAATGATATGACCTTTAAAAAGATCACGGAACGCGTGGAGGGTCGTTGATTTAAAGTTTTACGCGGTTATACTACGATTAAAAATTTTAAAATATTTAATAAATTTTAAAAATTTACTTTTTAATTTACTAAAATAATAAATTTTAAAAATTCGTCTTCTTTTTAAATTAAAAGACGTCGATAAATTTGATATTTTAACCATATTTTATAAAATATTTTTAAAATTAACCGTTATAAACTTTCATTGATTTGTCCCCCTAATCCAGGAGAGGGGGTCAAGAAGAACGACAAAGTCAAATTCAAGGAGAAGAGATTGGATATTAGAACAGTCTTTTTTTAATTCTCTTGGTAAAATAAGGAGGAAAATAAAAAACAAAACCATTGCCGACTCAAATGATGGGTTTGGTTGGGGTGGGGGAGGGGAGGGTGTTAGAAAGGTTATAAAGAGGGGAACCCCACCTGTCGGATAAAATTATGGTGGTGATGATGACGGTGGTGGTGGTCTCCCAAGAATGAGATTATTCTTCTTCTTCCTCTTCTTCTTCTGTTAGTTCCTCTTTTTAACAAGCTACTTTCTGGTCTGATGGGCCTTACTTTGTCCCATGGCATGAACCCCAGATCCATTTTCTCTTCGCGCCCATTCGCAAACCCATGCAGCCTTGACATTAGCCAGTTCCAGGAAGTTTGGCGGGATGTTTTCATCAGACTTCTATGTAGCCGGCCGGAATTGTCATCCGCGATCTTTTCTCCACGGGGCGAAAAAGATCCCGGGATTGGATGCAAACAGAAGATGACTTGGAGCGACAATGGGGTCCTCTAGTTGCCCTGAAGAGGAGCAAACCACCCCGAATGACCCTTTTCTTTTGTTAGAGCTTTCACAACTAAAAAGGATTGTTACGTGCCGCGACAGTGAAACCAGATCAAAGGGTGGAATTTTTCGATCGATGAATGCAGAAAAAATGAGCGACAATGTAAGGCAAATGCACGTGAAGGTAAAGAAAAAATAAAAAGGATGAAATCAAACATGCATGTTATAATTACAGTCTTCCCACATCATTCCCTCAAATTCTATCACGTAAGGCGTTTCATCACTCCCTCCATTGGTACACTAAATTTACTCTATCAAATATGTGCTCGTCTCTTGATATATATTGTCCCGTCTACTGTTGTTGATCCTGAACAATTAAGCTTTCATCTGGATCTGACCACAACATAAAATTGTGCTCTGCCCGGCTTGCAATAATTGGGAATCTCTTCTTCAAGACGTTGGATGTCCTCTCGATTGCACTCCGAAGACATAAAGCATGTTGATAGTTAAATACCCATATCTTTATATTACATGTGGAGCCATGTCCTGACTCCCCTGGGTAAGGGGGGCAGTGTCTCGTCTCTTAGGGGCTTCCACGTGTCGCTCAATGAGATGAGGGGAATAGGCAGAGGATAAGACACTCTCTGTCGGAAGGGATTTGGCTTGTGCTCACTGCGCTTACGCTCATTGCCACCATATTCCATACCCGAACGACAGAAAAACCATGGCATCTCTTGTGGGCATCGCGTTCATCCCTTCGTCCGGGAGAGTGTTTGCGGCCACTGCCGCGAAGGAATCCCCCGGAGGCAAACAGGAGAAGAGCCTCCTGGACTGGATCCTTGGTGGTCTGGAGAAGGACCAGCTCTTGGAGACTGACCCCATCCTCAAGAAGGTCGAGGAGAAGTCCGGCACTGTCAGCAAAAGCTCCGTCTCTGTCCCCGCAAAGAAAAAGACTGGCGGTTTCGGCGGACTCTTCCCCAAGAACTGATCAATCTTCCCCTCTTCCCTTCCTCCCTCGCATCGATTCGATGGTTTTTCAATCTGTTCAAATTTACTCTTGTGAATTCAATCTCATTCTATTTCACGTGGAGATGGCTTTCGACGAATTACCAAGTAGGATCCGATCCATCTCGTGTGTTTTAACGATTCTCTGCACACCCCTCACCATGGGAGTGTGGAGACGGTTCTTTGAGTTTCCTGGAACTTGAAATCTCTGATTTTATCGAGTCAGGACATTTCATACAATGGGAATGCTATCGGAACTGGGGGAAGAGAGAAAGTAAAAAAGAGAGGGAAATTGGAGAATTGTCATCTTCTATAGAAGCTGCCACTGCCCAAAAACAAAAAAAACGTGCAGAGATTACTATGTCGAAGAAGTACTTGAGATAGACTTGTCCTGAGTAGTAGAAGTGGGAGAGAAATGAGGCGGGGGAAGGGTAATGGTAACCGCAGCAGTGGCAGACGATTCACTAATCAGCCGCGGAAGTGTTTGGTAAGGGACGGAGGTTTTAGGGGGAGGCGACCTAGATGGAGCAATTGAAGAAGAAGACATGGAAGAGGCCGAGTTAATGTAACTGATGCAATCCTCAACGGCTTAACTCCTGAGGGAGTCGGAAGATGCTGACGGTTGTTTTGATGGTTTAGGAATGGTGGCAGAGGAGGGTGGTGGTCCTGCTGGTTGTATCCAACTCACGCATACTAGGCAGATGAGAGCGGCTTTAGTCCTATCTCTCAGGTTCCCCACACTCTCATCGCAGGACGGCCTGAAATCGCGACATGGGCTGGCTGAGGCACTCTGAAGCAGCCATATCCATAGCAGCAACCCTTCCTCCCGCAAGCTCCCCAGGCAGCATTGTGTCCCTCATGTTGGATCATTTGCTTCTTCATTCCTCCATTTGAACCCGCTTTGTTCTCTACTCTTGTCGGCATGATAATGTGTGGAAAATAGTCCCACTTCGGTAGTATGGAATACTGATGTCCGCTACAAAAGGGTCAATGGGCACTCCCAACCTTGGTTGGGCACTCTCAGAAAAGCCCGTAATAAGTGGTATCAGAGCCTACTCACTACTCTCCATGTATACGGCGCAATTCATAGTGGGCATAAGGGTAATGGGCATATCGTTCCACAGTATTCCGATCGTTCAGTCGATTCGGAAGAGAACAGCCCTTCGAAGGGGAGGGCGGGCGGGCAGCTATTAGCATTTGTCTTTGAAGGCATCAATCGAAATCGTACTGACCATGGGCTGTGGCATGAGAGATTGTTGAGTGAGGATGGTCTATCGGTAACCACCGTCACGTTGCAGAAGCATAAGGCACAGGGATTGCCCATGTTATGGCTGACGCACTGGATTTTCCGCCGCCTCCGCGAGGAAATGCCTATTCCATCACAACCCCGCGAAAAACACTGACGTAGATCTCCATTCAGATGCATGGAATTCCACCGACGGTGCTCCACTTCACTGCAGCGGAAGGGCCCTGCCCCTACACGTTCAAAGTCGTTCTGGTAAAGGCATCTCTTTCAGGGAACCAATGTTTGAACCAAAGACGGTATCCTTTGGGCTAAAATGGCTTGCACATGCAATGATATAACATGGCTTTAGGACAGTTACACTTTTTGCATCCATCCAATTTGATCAAATGTTACAGAAAGTAAATCTAGTTGTTAGGTATTGTACCGACGAAATTAAAAAAGATAATACTTCGAAATCAAATTGGAAAACGGATTTCTTTTTGTTATCTTTCATTAAATTTTGGGAGAGACCCAAAAAGTACGATGGAGGGAATAATTCAAGCAGAGGAACAGAAAAACCAAAAAGCAAATTTCTATTTCCTGACAGGCCGGCCTTTCTGTGAAAGGGTGGGTGCCCAGAGAAAGAACACCCCTACAAAGAAGGATCTCTCAATTTATTCACAACCCAAAATTGGAAATCCACAAAAACTGATTCTGGGAACCAAAAAAATGTTCCCACCAGTTTACTGGAGTTTCAACCTTTTCCCTCTGTTTCGACCCTCCCTCTCCTTCCTCCTGGATTGGATGAAAAGGCCGGTTCCTCCACAATCGAAGCGACGTATTGAGTTCCCCTGTTGGGACAGCAAGCTGATGAAGAATGTAAAGGATGCCCTCTCCTCTGTCAAGGAAATTGTTCGAAACAGCTGCCGATTCGTGCAGCTTCACCCTAACTGCTCGGGGACGACGGCGTTCTTTCTAGCGCTGTATCTCGTTTGCCCCTTTGGCTTCAAGTTCTTGACTTACTCCATCACCATTTTCTATGGGGTTGCGTTTATAATCAAAGCCATTGCAAATACCGAACCACGTGATGCAGGCGAGGCTAATAAGCATGCCTCGAAGAACCGTGAATTCCCTCCACTGAAGTCCGACTCCGCCGACGGTGGTTCCATTGGCCGAACGTATCAGAAGCCAAAGATATCCTCACAAATGAGCAAGCGTCGCAACTTCAAAATAAGAATCGAAGACCTGGAAACTCTGGATGATTCTGAGATAAAGCTGTTGTCCTCCCCAATGCTTGGAATGGGGAAAGTCCAAGATCTTCTCGGTGATAGGGAGATGAAACTGGAGCTCTCTTCCTGGCACTTGGGCGCAGATGATTCAATTGATCGAAATGAGAAACTTTGCCGGAAAGATGGTGAAATGATGCTAGATAGCAGTATCATTGCTCAACAAGGAGAGAGCTCGAGTCCAGAGAAATTGGCTGCAGGAAAAGCTGCCGAAAATTTAAATGGCAATGAGTTGATCCCTGATTTCGCACCAGAAACAGGGGAGCCAAATCAGAGCAGAGAAGGCAGCCGGAGTCATTCCGAGGCGGATGTTGGTTCTGAAGAAGATGACAGGAGACAAGCAGTTGAATGGACGGATGATGATCAGCAGAATCTGGCGGATCTTGGCTTATCTGAGATAGAAAGAAACAAGAGGCTCGAGAATCTTATCGCAAAGAGGATGGCGAAGAAATCGATGAGCATGAAACATTTTGAAAAATTCGTAGACCTTCGCATGGGCCCCATTTCGCCTGTTAATACCTCAAAGAAACCTTTGGTGCCGCATCATCCTGCAGGCGACTTTCCAGACTCCCACTTACCTGGTTCGGCTCCTTCAGTGTTCTCGCCTGAACGGAATCCATTTGACCTACCTTACGACTCAAACGAGGAGAAGCCTAATCTCACGGTGGATAGCTTTGGGGACGAAATTCTGGAACCCCATCCCAGGGACATCCTCAGCAGGCACGGGAGTTTCTTTTATGGATCCTCATTCATGCCAGGATTCGACAAAGATTCAGGACACGAGAACGCCCCATGGTTTTCAGTTATGGAGAAGTGGAATGCCAGGGAACCTCGGCACTCTAGATTCAGACAGAAATCAGGTATTTTTGTACCCTCTCTCTTTCAAAATCCGTCGATTGCTGTGTTTGTCGGATCTTTTGTACTCACGAAAAATTGTAAACTTCATTTATCAGACAACGATCAAAATGATTGGCTGGTAGAACACAGGCTTTCCAAAGGGAAAGATCCTAACAGGCTGCAAAATGAAGGTACAACGAACTCAATTCATGACAATCTTGAAGACTTGCCCGATGAGCAGGTGATTAAGCAACGTCAGGAAGATGCTTCAGCAGAAGAGGACACCATAACAGAAAGTGTATCTTCCACGTCCGAAGATCAGAAAGAGGCCACCGAAACATCGAATGACCTCGATTTTTCATTCCAGGGGATTTCACCTCGCCTGGCAAACATATTATCGTATGAAAATGTTAGTCAGGCCACCGAACACACAGATGGTAGAAGTGGCCATACGTCAACTTTTTCAATCGCTTCAGACATGCAAGTAGAGATATCCGGAGGCAGCACTCCAAGAAATCTCGCGGATTACACGCCCGATGATGCCGAGTCCTCGACCCATGATGATGACAAGGACAGGCGGGCAGGCTTTACTGACGAGGAAATATGGGGAGCCCTGTCTAAGCGCAATGATAGTATAACGCTGGACTTACCTGACGGGGGTGAGGATGAGGAACCATCTAAAGAGAACAACTGCCACAACAGCAACAATATGAGCTATCCTTTCGGCTCATACATTTCCCTCATTGAATTGGACAGAGAAGAATTCCATCTACTGAAGCAGCTCAAGGGCGCTCCGAGCCCCGAGAGCTCATGTGATAATGATGTAGAAGTTAGGAAATCCAGATTTGACGATCCATCAAACGAAAATACATCAGAATCAACAGCTTCAGAAGATGAAAATTACTCAGTCCAGTCTGCGTCGGATCACACACCCTCCGAGCGAGACGAGGTACTTTCTTTTGTCCTTTGCATTTCACTATATCTTTCGTTAACCCGTTGCCTGTTTGTATTTCAGAGCATATTCCATGTTAATGTGATTAGTTCATCTTTCACAGGAAGTAAATGAAGAAAATCAATGAAGGATTTCTAGAAGTCGAATGTTCAATCACAATAGGCCTCTCCGTTTTACATGGGTCAGAAGATTACATGAAGGTAGAAATATCAGAATCGGTCGAGCAGATGCGGCACGCAGAACAGTTGATGGCAAGGGGGTGGCACCTCCGAGGACCATAACCTTGGATTATCAGGTGGAGAGCGTGGTTGCTCGGTAGATCATGAAGCCGTGACGAAATGAAGGAGTGATAGTACTCAATTCTTTTATGCATAATACCAAGTGGCCGAGCTCCCCCAACGTCCACGATGAGCTCGACTTCATCCTGAAGGGGGCATGGGGTAGGCATGATGAAGTCTGGAGAGAGGGGGGGAATAATCGCAGATAGGACTTGACAGGGAACAAAAGACTGACCCAAATGAGTCGTTATTTCAAAAGACATGTATAAAACATTCAACTGGTGGTGAAAGTTACAAAGAATGAAGTGGGTGGAGAGATCGATCTGAGCGGGATGTGTAATGAACCGAAATTTTGTAAATCTGGATAAGTAAAAAAATGCAATCTTTAAAAGTGTTTTGAAATGTATTACTAGTGAGCAGTTACACTAGAATCGAACCGTTAACGAACACAAACGCAACGCAACACGAGTACGATGGGTTCCAATTACTAAAAATACGCACATCTCCGAATTGATACAGGAGCGATATGAAACGAATAAGAACGTAGAATTACACATTAAGGTGGGGGTCAAAATTCGGGAGCAATTCGGAGTCGCACGTGTACGAGAGACAATCGGAATGAGAACAAGGTTCCCGAGTCAGGCGTTCATTTGATGCAAGAGTGGAATGAGAAGACATGGTCAAACTCACCGTCACTCTCTAACGTTCTAAGACCAAGACGAGAAGAGAAGTTGAATTTGGCCAACAAAATCTCCACTTTGATTTTTCTTGAACCAATTAACTTTGGCTTAAAATCAACTATTGAATCATTCTTGTTAAGGGGTGGGAAGCTTTTTTTTTTTCCTTAAGCTTCAAAATATAAATAAATAGGTGATTCCCACCCACCATTATTGTGTACAAACGACACTTGGGGGAGACGAATGACACGTGGGAGGAATTAAAATTAAATCTCTCTGGTATTGCCCTTTCAAGGGACCTCGAAAATGATTTGAAGGAAAAAAAAATGAAGGAGGAAGAAAACCGTGTCCAATCAAGGTGGAGCACCTGTCGAAGAAAGCACGTCGTTGGGTGGAGATTCGGAGGAAGAGCATAAAGGGTAACGTGTCTCGAAGCGATATCGTTCAAAGGCGGAGAGAACATACGGAGCTTTGTTGTGAAGGAGGAGTAAGGTACGTTCCTTCGCCTTCTTCCTTTTCTGCACCTTGTACGGCCATATACTTGTTGCCTTGATATTGTTGTATTGTGGTGTGCATGAGTAATTGGTATGAGGAACGACGGAAGGGGGAGAGGCAACCTTGCCTCGGAAAATTAAGGGAAGATGTTTTGCCCTTTTGGAGTGTTAGGGAGGCTGTGTCTTTTAGTGTGGAGGCCACGACAAATCTTAATTTCTAGGATGGCGTGTGTAGTTCTCCGTGGAGGAAATAGAGGAAGTGTTTAAGAATAGAAACGTGAAGTGGGTTGTCCTTTGTTAAGTATTACATGAGTTGGTTGTGCTATCGTTAGTAAATTGTGAATGTGAATATTAGAATGGGGCCAAAGCGGATTTGTGAGTGCCTTGGCTGGCCGTATTGGAAGGAATTACTCCCGAAAGGAAGGGATATGATAACGTGCAAGAAAACAGAAAGAGTAGTAATGAGATGGTCCCTGGATTAGGAATAGAAAGGATGAAAAGTGAGGGGTGATCGAATTAAGAGATTTATCCCCGGAAAGTCCTTACGATACATGCCTTCAAGGCTGGTCAGTCGGACGAAATAAGGCTCGAAATGTCTCGTGGAAGGAGTTGACTGCGAGGGAAGTGTGCTCGGATGGGTAATCCGTGAGCATGAATCCGTGAGCATGAAAGGAAGGAAAATAAATTCGCAAACAAAAAGTGTTTGCATGGTACGGGAAGGAGTAGAAAACTTCATATTCTCGTGCTGGTTTACGAATAAGAATGAAATCCTTGTATTACCAGAGATTCGACAATAAGTGTCGAAGTCGCAGATTAAAATATGTTTGGAGTTAAACAGAAAAGACAGTCATATATTTCAATGAATATTATTTTAGAGTGCTGCTTTAGCCACATTTAACTATTTCCACCTTTTACAGGTTAACAGAAATTATGCACACGTTAGTCGCAATTAGCTAGAATAAATGATAAAACAACCCTTAATAATGTTTTAGTATGAATAGTATAAAAATTTTTCCTTATTTAATTTCTATAATTCGTAAAAACTTAGATCCTTTTAGGAGGGACTTGGGGATTCATTCATTCACCCACCCAAACACTACATTACACCTACAACTACAACTCTGTTTCTTTCTGAGTGGGAGTGGAGATGATTTCCGTGGTTAATAATTTTAGATTATCAAGTCTTTCCACAAGATAATGTAAAGATCATCACCCGGCTGATAGAATGAAGTTTTCTGATGCAACTAACTTGCAGTAGCGTCGTAAGTCAACCAATAACTCCCTTCTTTGACAAGGCTGCCGTTGAAACACCAGAGGACCGAATTAAAGAACTTGTAAATTCTTGGAGACTTTGCACAGTCACGCAAGTAGAGGAGTTGAAGACTGTCATCCGCTTACTTCCCATATGGGCTACCGGCTTAATCTTTGCCACCGTATGCAGTTAGATGAGCACCCCGTTTGTTCAGCAAGGGAATGTGATGATCCAAAATTTGATGCCTCGGCTGCATCTACGTCCGTTGCTGACACGCTCAGCGTCATTTTCTGGGTCCCTGTCTTTGATTGCGTAATTGTTCCAATAGCAAGGAAATTCACTGGTCACAAAAATGGGTTGAAGAGGATGGGGATTGGCCTGTTCATATCCATATTTGCCATGGTATCCGCCACCCCTGGTGGAGATCATCCGTCTCAACAAGGTCAAAGGGGCACAACTACTATGAACTCAAGCAGGTGCCCATGTCAATTTTCTGGCAGACGTCTCCGTATTTCATAATCGGTTGTGCATTAGTTTTTACATTTATCGGGCAGATAGAGTTCTTCTACGAGCAAGCAAACGATGCCACTAGAAGCATGGCTTCAGCAATCTTGCTCACCACCAATGCACTGAGAAACTACTTGAGTACTGTGCTAGTGACCATGGTGACCGATATCAGTACCAGGAATGGGAAGCTGGGTGGGATCCAGGACAACTTGAACTTTGGTCATCTGCAGTACTTTTTGCTCTTGGCAGGCTTGAGCGTGATCAACCTGGGAGTTTATCTCTTGATAGCGAGGTGGTACTCATACAAGAAGGCACAAGGGAACTGGAATTCTGGCTCCACTTTTCATTCTCCTTTTGCAGAGATTGTTAGTCGGGCCTAAGTGTATGCCTTTAAGAACTTCTAAGATATTATCTAACAGGGCACATCTTATCTTCCTGCAAAGGAAATAAACTCTGGCTAAGGGTCACATTGCACCAAGTTTCTTCATATTTCTTGCCCATATTTTCACTCAAAAGAATACTTTGTCGTTTCCAGCAATGTCACCTCTCTCTCGAAAAAAAAAGAGAAACCCAAATGTTATCTGACGAGACACTTTTCTCAATTGTTAGTAAAAACTACTTCTCGTAACCAAAGCCTGCAGCAAACATTATCCACCTTAACACAAGCAACTGTCGTAAGTCTAGCCAGTTGAATACACTACAACAATCTTAGTTCAGCAGAGTTCGATCACTACTGAGAAGATGCTGGAGGAGCAGACTCCGAAGATGACGATGGAGTTGAAGCAACTGCTGCAGCAGGGGGAGCAGAGCTCAAAGATGCAGGTCCAGGCGGCCCGGGATTCGGATGTTGTTGAGCAATGGCAGAGGAAGGTGGTGGAGGACCCGATGAATTGGGTTGCTGCTGGTAGTGTTGATATTGAGGAGCTGGCGGCGGCATATAACCATAGGGAGGATAAAACTGGGGAAAGTATTGTCCGGTGGGCGGAACCATTCCTGGATAAGGAAAATGGGGTGGCTGCTGCTGCCTGGATCCAGCCCTATGCTCACCTGATCCAGATGGACCACTGGAAGACCCCTCTTGGGAAGAAACCACTGCACCCATGCGCTGCGGATCCATGGAAGGATAATATGCTCTATCAGGCTGATGCTGCGGCATCATGTTATAGTAGTTCATACCCAGGGCTCCATCCTGCATATGGTTCTGTTGCTGGGATATGACTGCCCTAGGCAGCAACCCACTATGGGTCACTGCTGCCTGCTGCATGGCAGCCTCCGTGCCATCACCTTCTGGCTTTGGGGCTTGAGGTCGACCCCACATCAACTTCAGCCTCAAACCCTTTATCACCAACCTATTTGAGAGTTCCTCGGCAGCCTTTTCAGCACCTTCCCTAGTTGTGTATGTCACAAAAGCGCAGGCTCGCTGCAGTACCATCCTTACAGATTCAATCTCCCCATGGGCATAAAAATTATCCCGCAGATCCTGCTCTGTCACCCTAGCGTCAAGGCCACCAACGTACAGAGTCCGGATGCTCTCATCTTCGGGAGGTTCCAATGAAGGCATTTCACCAGCCTTGTTAAGTAGCTTCAGAGCCACTGGATCGTTAATTCTGAAGATATCAAAAGAACAGTTAGCAGAATGGATGCGGTTTCACGGCACTCGATGATAGCCAAGAATAGTCCAACTAAACAAGAGTTGGGTCATGCCCGTAAAGGAAATTATGCGAATAAAATCCAAGGATATCGCCATCCAGAATGAGGACACACAAGTTATAAGAAGAAACCAACAGCACTCTGGATTACATCAGGTGAAATTCAGAAAACAGAAGCTATGGTGTAGAACTGACTGAAAGAATCTACAAAGTAAGGCTATACTGGTGTTTAACAAGATTGCCTAGAAGATGTGACAATGGGACATCAATGTAATAGTAAACAGCTAGCCGTGAATGGGACATGAGATAATTAATGAAGATCATTCATGGTTCTGAGGCATGGGATGTATTTCAACAAAAGCAAGAAAGAACTTTAGCACCCATATTCCCATTTAATCATCCCAAACACTTTTAAGCAAACTACTTTCTGCAACAAAATTCTTCCATTAATGCTCATGTCCAACAGTCTCCTTCAAGGTTAAAGGGGAAACAGGTCAAGAATATCTCAGGTATGAAACTTGATCAAACTGGCATATATTATGCAAATACACACACACAAGGAACTGAGGAATGTATAAAGTATACCCATAATAGCGATCCTTTATGTTTTGCTGAGACAATTCTCCTGTTTCTGGCATCTCATGACGATAAGGACATTCTGCACCCCTGGTACACTCACCTCTAATATAGAAACTGCAAACATGTGCACGGTTTCTTTTGTAGTAGGGGGTTGTTCGTTGAAGTTTCAAAATGGTATCATTAGGACGAACCTTGCCGTATGAGGACTCGTAATCCAAACCAGCAAGGGCCTAGAAAAGAAACATTATAAGTTTCCATGCATTAGTCAGTTAAAGCACACCATAAACGTGTAAAAATAAAATAAAATAAAGGGCTGTTCCACAAATAGAATGCCTTCACTCCCAGCTACTTAATTAATAGTCTCAACATCATCTTCATATCCTTAAAACTTAGGAGAAATAGGTATTTTAAACATCGAGTTCCGAAATTTTTTCAGGTGAAATTAGTGTTACAAACACCGAGCTTCGTACAAATCAAACCCAACGTTCTAACACTGATTGAGGGGCAATATTTGGCGAATTTTGAAAGTTTCTGCCCTATTTTGCAGAATATTTTCCCGCCAAATGTTATTTTGAAACATGGCTCCATTATAGTGGTCATAAACAGTGCATGAAGTTATGCTCATAATGCATGCAAATGTCTAGTAAAAATGAAATGGAGATATCTACCTTACGATCATGCTCCTCAGCAAAGTACTCCCTGTTGACATCGCTCTTAGGGATGGCATCATTGGAGTCAATGGATAAAGCAGTGTCTCTAACTTGAACTGGTAGCCCATATTCAAGATCCAAGAGGCAAACTTGGCAAACATTCTTCAGCTTGCAACATGTCTGGCAAATCTCAGTCTTCTTATATCTTGCATCCCGACCAGGCCTCCATCTAAAAACTGTAAACGGCCTCTGGCAGATCTTACATTCCTTGTCATAAGATGCTTTTGTCTACAGAAAAGAAGAAACAAAAGAAATCCAAGAACCATGACAAACGGGCGAAGGATTTCAATGAGTAAATGGAACAAATATTGCCCCAAAAAAAAATCCATTTCCATGAAGAGCCTGGTCGAGATTTCAAAGTCTAAATTGAACTGGAAAATCAGGCACCGGGGATTAAGCCATGCGTGCTAAACAGGACGGGGCAAAACCATTAAAACAAATAAAACAGGCCAACAAGTCAGAGACCCAATAAGCCAATCAAAATCAATCCCCCAAAGCTAATCCGGAACTTCAACGCAAAGTTAAAACTCTATACTGCCGACATCAGCGTGGACTCAACAACCGAGGACGGATCGCTGCGCTTTCTCGGAAACCGAAACAATCGTATAATCAAGTCAACACAGAGAGGGGGGGGCCGGTACCATCCGGACGTAAGGGTTATCGCCTAGGCAGGACTCGCAGATGATGGGGAAATCGGATCGCTCCCATCCGTCGGCCTCCGCATCACGAAGCAAACGGTGCGCCATATCGATCCTCCCGATAAACAATCGCTACAACCTCTCCGGCGGGCGGAGGAGCGGAGAAGAGAAGGATCGTTTTCCGGTGGACAGAAAGAGGGAGGATCAACTGGGCGCTAACCCTGAAAACAGAAGACGAGCAGCCGATCCTTTCCTAATGATCGATAAGGCCCAACTTCCATCAGCTTAAAGCCCATGGGCCCAAGACGGGCCTTGGAGACGGTGTTTCCCCGGAGAGAGGAACCACCACGATCACGGCGGGAAAATTCTTCCACTTCCCGCCCTTTGCTGTTCCCACCATTCTTCTTCTTCCTCCTCCTCTCGAACCGCCATAAGCGTCGTCTGTGGAGAACCCAAACCCTACTTCGACATTTTTCCCGCCCCCAAAGGAAAACTCCTCTAGAGGGAAGCGAAGGAGATGTTGGAACTGAGGCTGGTTCAGGGGTCTCTCCTTAAGAAGGTTCTGGAAGCCATCAAGGACCTTGTGAACGATGCCAACTTCGACTGCTCCGCCACCGGGTTCTCCCTCCAGGCCATGGACTCCAGCCACGTAGCCCTCGTCGCCCTCCTCCTCAGATCCGAGGGCTTCGAGCACTACCGCTGTGACCGCAACATCTCCATGGGTATTAACCTCGGTAACATGTCCAAGATGCTCAAGTGTGCCGGCAACGACGACATCATCACCATCAAGGCCGACGACGGCAGCGACACCGTGACTTTCATGTTCGAGAGCCCCAGTAATCCTCTCCCTTCAATTCCCTCGAATTTTATAATTGGCGGTTTAATACCTTGATTAGGTGATGGCGATCTTTGTGCTTGTCGGTCTGAAGGAAATCGTTAGGTGTGGTTTAATCATAATTGCTTATGTTCTTCCTGTGCCTGCGTGCAATGTCATGAATTGCCGCTTTCTGTGGCTATTTGGTACTTACTTTAAATTTGATGCTCGCAGCCCAAGATAAAATTGCGGATTTCGAGATGAAATTGATGGACATTGATAGTGAGCATCTTGGTATTCCAGAGGCTGAGTATCACGCCATCGTCAGGATGCCTTCCTCCGAATTTTCTCGAATCTGTAGAGATCTAAGCAGCATCGGCGACACTGGTATCCCATTTCCCCAAAATCCATCCCTAGTTTGTTGTTCCTAGCTGCAAATTGGTGATGTCTGGTGAATTGATGAGAATTGTGTCTGGCATTCTCCTTCGTTCGTCCTTTCAGTGGTTATTTCCGTGACAAAAGAAGGCGTGAAGTTCTCCACCAGAGGTGATATTGGGACTGCCAACATTGTCTGTAGGCAAAACACCACGGTGGATAAGGTCTATTCCATGAATTACCTACTCTCTTTTTTCTCTTCCAACATCCAGTGACTTGTTTTTACTGACTTTGTCTTTCTCAATGTTTATTATGTTGTGTTAACAACTTCAGCCTGAGGAAGCAACTATTATTGAGATGAACGAGCCCGTGTCGTTGACTTTTGCGCTGAGGTACCTGAACTCGTTCACGAAGGCGAGCCCTTTGTCCAACACGGTCACAATAAGTTTGTCTTCGGAGCTCCCGGTTGTTGTCGAGTACAAGATCGCAGAGATGGGTTACATAAGGTTCTACTTGGCTCCCAAGATAGAGGAGGATGAAGATGAAACTAAACCACAGATGTAGTGAGATGTTTGAGCATGTTGACTTAGGACTGCTTCCTGCGTTCCTTTCTGACCTGAGGTTGTAATCGATCCTCCGCAGAACTGTTACTCAGGATCTTTGTTTTTCTCATCCAAGGATGCAGGTTATTTTCCAGAGTTAGGAGTGTGTATTGTTGCAATATTTTGATCTCATTGTTTGGTTTGGGAGATGAACATGATAGATTACTTTGGCTAGTTAGATCCTTGCCTGTTGAGTAATTCTTACAGATCACGAACCAGCGTTACAATATCACCTTATGTATACAGATACATTCCCTACTGGGAGTGAGAAGATATGAGAAATTGTCCAATATTGGCTGCAACAGTGATAATTAATCGCCCTTTCATAAAATAACTAGGGTTGTTCAGTATACTTCAGGATACGACAAATGCGCTGGAGGAACCTGTGAAATGGTGGATTGCTCCTGTGATGTCCTTGGCAGCACCAAAATGCCTGATCCGGTAAACGCCCGGAATCGTGTAAGCAGGTATTCTCCATTCTATGGTTGCAAAGCTCTGAGCGCTAAATGTGGAAGGTCGCGACCACTTGAAGCGTAGGCAGAAATCGTCATCATCGAAGGCAGGAACCCATGTGCCTTTTCCCTCGAGCATTTCCACGAGCGAGAATGTGCCTTCAGTCATGAGGTCGTTTCTTGGGCAAGCTGACCAGAAGACTGCCGAAACCATGTCCCCGCTCTTGAATGTGGCATTTCTTGGCACATCAATTTTGCTATCGCCAAAATGAACTCCAAGGCGAGTGGCATCCAGCAACACTGGACTCAGCAAACTTATCTGTTTGTCCAAAAGATCTGGGGGTTGGGGGCCTGGATCAACAGGCTGGCCTTGCAGAAGAGCGCTTGCAAGCTTCGTCATCTCTTGAATATAAGCATTGAGTGTGTGAGGACCATACAAAGTTGAGGCACCCTACGAGCAGCATATTTAAGTTCAAAATTTGCAAGCGGGGTCGCTAAAGCAGCTTCTAAGATTTCAAATTTTGGTTACTCTTCGTTTCCAAAGTAGAACGGTAAAGTTTGAGAAACGAATATCGGGGTGGAACAAAAAAGATCGGGACTCGCCTCGTAACGCTGCACTTGATATTCTTCAGGAGTGGTCACATACTGTGAATAAGTATTACTCAAACCAGCTATAACCACATGGATGTCTGCACTGAACTGGCTGTCTCCGTCATTGGTGAGTACTGCCTTCACAGCATCACGCAGGCGCCTCCCAGCCATTGTTGTAA
Source organism: Melastoma candidum (assembly GCA_023653495.1). Classification (NCBI taxonomy): domain Eukaryota; kingdom Viridiplantae; phylum Streptophyta; class Magnoliopsida; order Myrtales; family Melastomataceae; genus Melastoma; species Melastoma candidum. Next base: position 8,785,223 of record CM042886.1, read on the forward strand.
GCTCTGCATAAAGTAACGAAAATCAATTCAATTGACTTGGTAGTGTAGGGATAGTTGCATAAACTGATGTATCCCAGACATCAACTGGACTTCAGAGGAACCAATCATGTCAATTTCAACTTCAAGCATCTCTAAATGAGCACAAATGGACATTAACAACAGTTGTAAAATCGGACAAGGAACGAATATGCTTATGTTTCGGGGAGGCATATGAACAATTAAGCTGAACCTGGTAATTACCCCAACAACAATACTCGAGGTCATCTGTGGTTTCTATATACAACCCAGGACTGTGGTTTCTTTAAAAACTCAAAATGAAAGAATACCTCCAGGGACAGAGAGAACTATTAGTTGCCCAATCCTCAGTATTTGAATCGGGACAATAGAAGGCTGCACAAACAAGAATAAACATATAAGATCTCCGCGATCGAAAGCGGACTTTATGAAACAAGCCACAAGTTCACATAACCATTCCAAATGCTGCTTCATGACATCATGGTTAATGCATGAACCACGAAACAATCGAGAAAACTAAGATTTCCATTAGGATTCACCATCCCCATATGTGGCTGTTTGTTTTTCCATAAAGTTAAGACTGGACAAAGTAATGTCTACGGCAGAGATGTAAATAGAAGATCCTCGATTACCGCCCAGGCGTATGGCACTGTCATTTCACCAGTGTCTATCAAAATAGGCTTGGGATGATGACAATCAACTTGTTCCCTGGTTGGTGTCTTCAGCAGGTTGCCTACAAGCTTCCAGAAAAGATTTCCCTGAAAGGCGGAGTAAACATTGGACATGGAATACAACCTCAATTTTTTCGAAAACTAATAATTGCAGGAGGAGAAATCAGCCTAAACCAAAGCAATGAGTTCCGATGCCACACCTGGTCATCTCCCTGCTTAAAGTCGAAAGCCCCAGGTCCATCAGTTGTCCCAGCAGCAAACGCGAATCCCATGGCTGCAGGACATGTTTTAACCACCTCCGTGCGTCCTCCTTTCTTTGGAATAGTCACCTCAAGCTTGGAGAAATCCAGATAGGCATGCCGGTAGTCAATGCTACCCTGCAATTTTTCAGATGCAGTGTTGAACAAATCCAGGGCCTTTCTAAACTGCCTCTCACCTATGATTCGAGTGTTTTCAAATTCATCGGAGCTGCAAGAAGCCATATTACCACTCAGCTAATGAAATGGAATTACGTCCAATATTGATAGTAGGCACTGAACCACCTACCCAGGCCCACGGCCGTAGCACAGCTCATTTTTTCCTCCGCAAGTACTGTGATTGAAATCACAAGGCAAACCGGTGTCTATGCAGAATGCTCCAAGAACATTAGGACTGACATCTCCACAGTTTGATTGACAAAAGGCAGCAACAAATTGTGGCTTCTTAGCCTGCCTTTGAGCATTCCTTACGCGCCTCGAAACACTTAAGACCATCCTCGTCGGTCGTCCAGAAGGAGACCGAAACGAGGCAGCAAGTTCTAGCAATTCGTTATCTGCATTAGACGGAAACTATAATTATCCAGAGAATGTTCAAATACAACAATGGACTCGAAGACCATACTCAAAAGTTCGGCCCTTTGTGAGTCAACAGAGAGCAACTTATTGTGCAATGTATGAAATATATTATCAAAATAGGAACTGAGTACAAAGTTCAGCAGCTTATAGGCAGTTTCTTCATGTCTACTCAACATGTATAACCCAAGCACCTAAAGGCGTAGCACTTGCCCCCTCTTTAAATAAATGATAGAGAGGAATGATTGGAGAAGCGAATAAAGACGGCTTACGGTTGCTGTGATGATCAGGTATTACAGTCAACATTCTTCTTGAAACTGTGGTGACATTAACATTCCCAGGAGAAGAGCCAGTACTAGCATTTTTATTAAACCAATCTTCCATGAAACGAGCAGCAGCACCTTTGTTGTCTCCACTGATCAATGAGTTTGTACGACTCATTGAAGTTCCATGAGTTGCGAACCAGTTGAAGCTGCCAACCGGACCCAGCTTATCATCAACAAACTTCAGGAGGGTCATATCTTTATCCACGTCGTACTTGTACTTGCTGCGTTCTCCGGCGGGGTTATTGAGGTAAGCGCTAGGACTCCGGTTGACCCCAGCATCCAACAGCTCCCCTGTTACAGATCGATGAGATAAGAAGGTATGGGTACCGAAACAAAGGATAGCTTCCCACCCAGAAAATATTCCATTCAAATGCAAGCCAAGGGCATTTCTGTAGCAGATTCAGATACGCCGATCCCAGATACAGGAGACAAAACAACTCCATATCATCTACCATATCTATCTTGCTCACCCTTGTTCACAAAAATAGATCCTGGCCTCAAGTTCTCATGAGCTTCAACAATGCTCTTCTCGATACCATCCACGATAACATCAAACGACTGGCGTACGAACCCCAGTGAAGTCACGATATACACGACGTATTGAAGATAGCCGCCTGGACCAGCATGTGTGTGAATTCCGCTGATAGCTACGTTCTTTTCTGTGTACAGATCACCATATCTGCCAACACCACGTCCACAACAACAGCAGAAATCACTTAATCTTCCAATAAAAAATCTCAATTTAATTGGTGGATCTGACAGTCAACTCCATTAATCTATACTCGAGAGATTCATCCACGACACGTTCATTCTAGGATAAAAAAAAGGGGGGGTTAAACACGACCTGGCCTTAAGTCTTTCGATAACTTTAAGCATCACGAGCTGCGACGCCATACAAGCATCCAGGTTGACAAAGACGACGCGTTTCCCCTGCGGCTCGGCTACGACGAAAGCCCGAGCACGCAACCTGAAGTGAATGCCAGCGGTGACTTGCTGGTCATTAGCGTAGCCCATCATGTTGACATCGGCGGCGGGGCCGGTGATGTCGTAGCTTCCGAGACCGATCAAGTAATCGGAGACGGAGGAGGACGACGCGGCCTCTCCGCTCAACGGCAGCACCAAAACCAACGCAGCGAGCCACGAACAGAGACTAAGCTTGGGAAACATCCCCACTCAACAGGCTCCGGATAAGCAAAACGAAAAATATAGTAACTCCTCCGGCAATCAGTAGTAAAAGTAGGATTACCCCTGCGGAGGAAGACGAGGGAATGGATGAGAAGCAGAGAACAGAAAACCACTCCGGCAAAGCCTTGAACGAAAGGAAGTAAAAGTAATAGTCGGAGAAGAATAAAAAAATGTGGCCACCCGAGAGGAAGAGGAACAGCAACTTCCCCGAGGAAGAGGAAGAGGGAATGAGAGTCGGAGGGGGGTGGAAACAGCAACAGAGGTGGGATGATGACCTGACCGGGACCACTTCTATATTATCCACCGTACGGAATCTTGCTCGAAACTAGTTTTAGAAAAAAAAAAACAAAACCGAAGTCTGAGTTCAATGTTATTGTTTTTAAGTAGTTGAAATATGATAATAATGAATTTTTTTTTTAATTTTTAAAATTGATCCTTTCATCCCGGAGATTGAACACGGACTTATATTAAACTAAACTTATATAATCAACTTGATCGTAATCCAGTTTGCCTGGCCAAACCATGTGATTCCTGTTGATTTACCATGTCTTCCCATTTTCCCTTAAGTTAATGTTAGAATAAATCGGGGATTATTAATTCGAAGGACAGGATCAAGATGTGATATACTTAAAAATTGCACCGCCATTGCAGCCGAGGTTTTTTTTTTTTTAAATCCAATTGCCTTCTTTTACCAGGCTCTTCTTCCTACTGGCGGCCGATATGCGACGCATACTTGAAAGCCGAAGCACCCCGGTTGAGGTTGAGATACTGAGTCATGAGCCTCAGACTGAGCGTAGGCCTCGAACGTGCTACTAGCTAGCTCCGGAGGCGGAGCCAACCAGTTTCCTACTGTCCAACACTGCTATGCACACCGAAAAGGCTTGCAACGCTGACAGAGACGACTTGAACTCAACGGAGTAGATTTTGTCCTTGAATGGGGTCAGGCTAAAAACGGGTCGCTCTTCCTGCTTGTTGCCCTGTTGAGAAAAGATCGGGATTGATTTATACTATTTGTACGCCAAAGATAAAAGGGAGATAAATGAGGAAATTCGCAGCCAGGGCGGTGAGGCATGCCTGAGAGAAGAGGGAAAATGAATCTTCGCTCGAAGAAGCTTCTGCCGAACTTGGTTTCGTGAGGAGACGGCAGTTGCTGGATAAAATCTGGAGCTTACAACCTACATCCCAGCCTCCGCAATCACAAGACCCGCCTGATCTCCAACGTTCTATCAACGATGAAGGCCCCCCGCTGCTCGGAAGGCTGTGAATGCCACTCGGGAGTATCACTGTCGCGTTCTTAGTCTCTCCGCTGCCCGAGGAAGGCCGACCATTCGGATGTTTTTTGGTGTAAGGCTCACAAGCGCCACTAGGCTGACAATGGGACAGTCCTGCTACTGGGGTCTTCGTTACAATGGCCGCTAGCTCATCATGTGGTTGGAAGTCTGAGGTACTCTGTCCTTGTTGTGATGGGTCAATTCCAAGTAAAACAAATTCTTTCAGGCTAAAGGAAAGATCTTCAAGATGCTGCGATGTCCTTAATTCACTATCAGAAACCTTCATATGGGCGATGACATTAGGCACATAGTTGGATGGCTTGCTTTTCTCACCTTGCATGATCCAATTACCATTCTTCTTTCCAACCTCTCGGATTGTGAAGAAAGTATACATCCAACTGGGGTCTTCGTTCCCTGAGGGATGGCTGTCTTTCATCGTGGCCGCCAGAATATCGCTGTCATTGTCGAGAGCAAAGGTAAGCAGAGGAAGGCCATTCTTTGTCGCCACTCTGAGAAGCGCTTGTACCGCCACAGGTTCAAATTTCTTGTTCCATTGCAAGTCTTCATTGACACGGATTGTCCTGTAACCAGCTATTTCCAACTTTGTCTTGGCAGACTGGGAGTTTCCAGGTTCAGCCTGTCCAGCAGCTTGTCTACATGCAACATCACCCGGAACGTAACTTCTTCGCAATGTGTTGCCACAGTTATGCGAATCAGGGGTCTTAGGCTTTAATATAGGGTCCAACAACCTCCTTAAAGGGCTGGACCTGGACCTCACGGCAGAATTAGATCGATCCCCAACCGATGCATATTGACAAGCCAAGGCCTCAGCCTTGTCAGAACTGGACCTCCAAGAATCATAATGAGTTCCCGAATACCCATCGTTTGAGCTGGATTTCTTGACAATTTTGGTCAGATTATGGCCTAAACGGCGCAGTGGCGATGAGCTTCGTGGTTTTTCCGAGGATGCTTTTGCACTAAAGTCGGATCCTCTCAAAAGCCTAGGATCCAAAGCTGGTGCTATGGCATTAGGCTTCCTCGCTTGAAGGGTTCCAACAACTGACCGAGAAACGGGCACTCTGGTGGGACTTAATTGATGAAGTCCTTCAGACTTAAGATTCGAAATATCCACGGAGTCACGGTAATTCACCTGCGCTGGCTTACGGAGATCAAATTCCAAATGGAATTTGGAACCAGGAACTCCCCTTATATTTTCCGCCCTACCTCTTCTACTCATCTCAATACGTCTCTTTCCAGCAGTTCCTGGCGAGTCTGAAAGTTGAGCGGCCATAGATACAGATACATCCTGCCTTGAAACATCTCTAGGCACAAGATTGAGTGCATTGTTAGGTTTCTTCGCCATCTCTGGCTCGGTAACAAGACATCTAGGTACTTGAAACAACTCTGATCTGCTTCTCAAATTGCTTTCTGGAACCTTCTTTTCATCCTGCCCAGAAACTCCTCCTGAATGACTCCTGTTGCAGGATACAGCCTCGTTAATTTTACTCTCGACATTTTCAACAGCTTGAAGCCTCTTGACAGCAATATTGTGTGTGGACTTATCTCTGTAGTCAGACAGGGGATCAAAAATGTGTGGATCTCCACCTTTTGGAGAAGGTAGCAGACGAGATTGCCGCATCTGGTGGTTCACCCTTTGTTGGATAGGAGAACGACTGCAACCTCGACTCGAATGGCTTGATGAAAGGTCTGGCGAGAATGGTGATGAGGAGCTACTGCAAGAGCTAGAATACCTGGTATGTCCTGGCAACATCTGTTTATAGCTGTTCAGCCATTTCTGTAGGCGCCCCCAGTCCAGAACTCCAACGCTAAAAGCTTTCTCTGGTATATTTTCAGGTTTCCTGAGAAAAGCCGGTAAATTTGAAATGTACTCTATCATCTCGTCGCCATCATTACTATCTGTCTCAATCTTCGGACTTCGTTCATAGTCGGAAGAGCCACCATAGCGTATGTTTTCTATATTTTGTGTAATTGAATGGTGGAAATCTGCACAAGACAATTTACCATCCATTTGAAGCCGCTCCTGTAGTTTCATGTTTTGCGTAGCCACTGCCTCTTGCTTGGTTTAAATGATTTTAGGCAGTCTTATGAACAACTTTATACCCCATAGTCGACAATTCACCATTCAGAGGATGTACATACCATTCTACTTCCCCGCCTCAAGATCCACCTTGTGTGCTAGCTTCTCCAAAAGGTGACAACCTTCGTGGCGTATTCTGAATCAGACCAAACTGCTAACAGGTGAGGATGCTGTCCGCTCTGCAAATGGCGTGAGAAATCAAAACGCTGTTAATAGTCAGAAAGTTTCATGATTGATGGATAAACAACAGCAGCAACCGGCGACTACCATGCCGTGCATGCTCCGGAAAAGGCAGTCTAAAATGGATCATACAATCCCAAAGCCATCTAAAGATCCCCCAGATTAGACAAATAAAACAAATAAAAATCTGTAGTTTACTTTATATTCGATATCAAACAACTGCATGAACAAAATTAGCAGGGAAGCTAAAATCCTCCCCAAAAAACAAGAAAGAAACGGTTTCAGTGCCCTGAACAAGATATGCAGGGGAGCTAAAATCCCTACCAAAAACAAGAGAGAAAATCACACTGTTTCAGCGTCCCCCCAGATCAAGTTTCCAGGAAAAGCCAATCTCAGCTGCTAAACTACAAAAGGATTGAGCATATCCACCAAAACAGGAGGAGACTGAAAAGGCTAAGTAGATGACTGTGAGGCCTAGAAACCTCAAATGGGAGGAAGACAACAATAGCAATACGGGCACGCCTGTGCGAGAATAAAATTGTCCAATTCTTTAATCCGATTCGGATGAGAGGAGAATGGAGCGATCCATCACAAGGAATCCAAATTTCAAGAAAATTTAAGATAAGGAAGGGAAGACAGCGACCCCTCATAACAATTGCAGATGAAAGATACCCCAACCGAGAGAGAAAGGGACAAAGATCCAGTCGATTCGAAAAAGCAGCTGGGCTGTCCATTTCAACATCCCACTAAAATCTACAAAAACCACAGCTCCCCATCACTACCACCATTGCCAGAAACAACAAAGCCACGCCCTAAGAATTTTCTTTTAAAGAAAAGTTAGAAACTTTAAGCGGGGAAAAGAAAAGGCACCCAGAATTTTCCAAAACGAGAAGTACCCAGATGGAAGCAGACGGAGGAAGAAGGGGTCCGGTGTTGTCCGGAAGAAAGGGAGGAGCAGAGCAGACGTGTCGGTGGAGGGAATGGACCCCACAAGGGCGAGATCAGAAGGTACGGCTTGTGCGCGCGGCAGCCGCCGAGGCTCGAACACAGCTACTTGACCTGCCTGAGTTTCACACTGATGAAGAGGAGGAGAAAGGGACAGAGATGCTGATGAGGAGGAGAAAGGGACAGAGATGCTTAATCACGTTCACTATCATCACCCGGAACGAAATCCCAGAAGGAAAGGTTTCAGCTTTCTCTCACAGGCGAACTCCGAGGAGACCACAACCACGACAGACAGCGTAAGGGTGAGAGAGAGGCAGGGGCAGCAGCAGAATCACTCTCGAGATCCAGGGAGAAGGAGGTTCAGTTAAAAAAAGCTTAAAAAGAAGAGGAAGATGGAGTTGGTGGGGGAGGGCGTTCCGTGTGAATGCTACGAAGAATGCGGAGTGGTTAGAAAAGCGGAGCTTTGTTCCGTAATAATCTAGTCTCAAAGGAGTTTGGAAATTTTTTAATTAGGGTAATAAAATAATTTAGTAGGAAATCGGTTTTAAATTTAAAAAATAAAAATTGTCAAACATTAACTTTTTCTAAAGTGATTGTTTCAAACTCTAAAAGACACAAAGACCGATTTTTAATATTAGTCAATATTATATTAGAAAAGCGGATGGAGGCGTAGGAAGTTCAGACGGTGGATGGATCTCACACCCCTTCTCTGTATCAACTGTACCTCCTTTGGGATCATTACATTAATCGTCCCATGACGTCATCGCCTGTCCAGGATTCTTTCTTCCGAGCTTTGTTCCGTGATTGTCCGCAAATGTTACTAATTTTTTTTATTTTTTGACTAGGTTAAAAATATCAGTTTTTCTAAGGTCGTTTTTTATTTTTTAGAGTAAAATACTTATTTTTTTAAGTTGTTTTAAACAACGAATTTTATTTTTAAAATTAGACCGATTTTTTTAAAGGGACCTTTACAAAATTCATTTCTTGATATTAGTTAAAAAATTTAAAAATTCGATATTATAATTTACGAACTAATATTATTTAGTAAAAAAACACTCTTTCTTCATACTCACACGCACACACTTCTGATCCATCACCATGCCACCTCAAAACAACGTTCAATTTTTTTCTTGTGGAGGGTGGGACTGGGTTTGGTTTGGTTATCATAAAAATAAGTTCAGTTAAATTTACAAAAAGGGTTTTGGGCCGAAAAACACTTACGGATCCAATAGGAAGGAAAAGAAAACAATAAAAAATACGAATCTCAAGAAATAACCCTCTTTGCACGTTTTTCGATTTCTTTCATTTTCATGGGAATCCTCGTTTTCCAAACAGAGCGTTAGGATTTTATTTTCAAAATTTATGAAGATTTTTAAAAAAGTGGAGCAGAGGACATTGCTAAACACTAATGAAAAAACAAAATTCGACGTGATCTCCAAGTACTCCCCCCCTCTACCCTAAGCATGATGATGACTTCGATGATAAAAGGGAAAGCAGCAGAACCGATTAAACTGTGTGAGAAAGCAAGACCCCACCCAAATCAAAAAGACAAGAGCAACAGCAACTGTTTTCGTGTTCCGACGGAATGAGGAAAAGCGAGCAAAATCCCGAGGAGTTATCACGTTCAACTTTTCTTTTCTTCCTCGAACATCGGAAGCGGCTAACGGTACGTGCACGTAACCGTTACGTTATTTACTAAAATCGATTTTTTTTAGTAAAGTTTACTAAAAATCGATGTTTTTTAGTAAAATCGTTAGTAAATTACTAAAAAACATTAATAATCCGTTACTAATTTTTCACTGTTTGACCATTAGGAAAGTTACTAAATTAGGTTTAGTAAATCTGTGGAAAAATTTACTAAACTTTTTAGTAACCGATTACTAAAAATAACGATGATTTGACAGTTTTTTTAGTAATCGTTACTAAAATTTCACTGTTCAACTTTAGTAATCGGTTACTAAAAAGTTTAGTAATTTTTTTCGCCAATTTACCAAACCTAGTTTAGTAACTTTCCGAATGGTCAAACAGTGAAAAATTAGTAACGGTTACTAATTTTTTGTAGTAAAATTTGTAATACTAGTAATTTTCCAGGTAGGCCGTCCGGAGATTTTAGTAATGATTTACTAATTTTGTAACCGAAATTAGTAAATTACTGTTTGACATAGTAAAGTCGTTAGTAAATTACTAATTTTTTTATTTTTTTTTCGTAATCGTTTACTACTTTTTGAACAAAATTCAGTAATCAATTACTAAACTTTTTAGTAATTTTCGTAAATGAACAGTACATTCCGAACCTAAAACTGAACATGTTTTCAGTGTGAAATTACCATTTTACCCCTCCGGTAAAATTATAAAAAGGTTCGGTTTTAGGTTCGGACTGAAAATTCATAAACGATTTTGTAATTTATCGCAGGGGTAAAATGGTAATTTCACACTGAAAAACAGGTTCAGTATTAGGTTCGGAATGTACTGTTCATTTTAGAAAATTATTAAAAGTTTAGTAATTGGTTACTGAATTTTGTTCCAAAAGTAGTAAACGATTACGAAAAAAATTTTAAAAATTTAGTAATTTACTAACGACTTTACTATGTTACGCAGTAATTTACTAATTTTTTTAACAAAATTAGTAAATCATTACTAAAATCTCCGGACGGGAAACCTGGAAAATTACTACTATTACTAATTTTTTAATAGAAAATTAGTAACCGTTACTAATTTTTCACTGTTTGTCCATTCGGAAAGTTACTAAACTAGGTTTAGTAAATCGGCGGAAAAAATTACTAAACTTTTTAGTAACCGATTACTAAAGTTGAACAATGAAATTTTAGTAACGATTACTAAAAAAAAGTGTCAAATCAACGTTATTTTTAGTAATCGGTTACTAAAAAGTTTAGTAAATTTTTCTGCCGATTACTAAATCTAGTTTAGTAACTTTCCGAATGGTCAAACAGTGAAAAATTAGTAACCGATTACTAATGTTTTTTAGTAATTTACTAATCAATTTACTAAAAAAAGTCGATTTTTAGTATAGATTACTAAAATTTTGGTCGAATTTGGTAAACAACATAACGGTTACGTGCACGTACTATTAGCCGCTTCCTCAAACACCGGTCCGAAACATGAAAAAGAAAGGAATGACCCAAAAAAGTATTTGTTGGGACGGAGGGGTGAAATGTTCCGAAGTGTTAGACACGTATAAATTTCTGGAATTTGTCACTAATAGGCCAAACGACAAAGTCCTGGAAAAGTGTCGCTCTAGATGAGATGCCGCCCGAGCACTAGGGAGACATTCTGTTCGAGAAGCAACTCTCGAGCGCTCGAGAATAGTCTGCTCGAGAATAGTCTGCTCGAGAAGCAGCTGATGAGCTGGAGAGGTGAAACTAATCATACTCGAGAGCCTCACTGAGCCATGATCCAGGAGTGCTCCCAAGCGTACAACTAAGCTACGATCAATGAAAAGGACACGTGGCAAACTCGGAGAAGATAACTAAGATACGCTGTGGATGTCCCTTACAAAACAGAAAGTAGATCGTGCACACAATATGAGAAGATTCTGAACGTGCCGATTTACCGCAGCCAAAATCATGAGCTATAAAAGGGTCACAACAGACAACAATACACACACAACAACTTAAACACAGACTCAAGTCTTTTATCTTTTACTTTTACTTTTCCTTTCCCAGGATAAGCCTCCGGCCCTTGGCATCCTTTCCACCGTCAGGGTGAGCCTTTGGCCCTTGACGACCAAAACTCCGCATCACTCCACCGTCAGGCGAGCCTCCGACCCTTGACGACCAAAATTCCGCATCACTTCACCGTCAGGGTGAGCCTCCGGCCCTTGACGACCAAAATTCCGCATCACTTCACCGTCAGGGTGAGCCTCCGGCCCTTGACGACCAAAATTTCGCATCACTTCACCGTCAGAGTGAGCCTCCGGCTCTTGACAACCAGACCCCGCCTTCGTACCACCACCAGGGTGAGCCCTCAGGCCCTTAGTGTCCGAACCCGTCAACACCTTCGACCTCCGCCGTTCCACTGGATGAATTCTGCGAAAGGAATTCGCCTCGACCACCTCTCGTCCGTCCCCGATCGTCGCGAAGCGTCACAAGGCCTTTCTTGTTGTTTACCGTTCAAATCATGTCTGTAAATATAACGTTGTAAGCTCGGTGTCGTCGCATTAAATTCCGATAATATGTTTACTCATTATATTTATATTCATTCACCTTGCGGTATATAATACCAAACGCTGTAAATTCAGTACCATTATATTGCGTTTACTTTCACTTCACGGCGACCATTTTCACTGTAAAATTCGACGCGTGTTGCGAGGAACAACTTTTCCGCGCCAACACAAAGTTCATATATACGAAAAGAACAAAATTCTTGGTCAATTAATTAAATTGTTTTACAAGATTCCAATAATAATCCATTTATACATATTATGATATAACTAACAGTGCTAGTTAAAAACTCCAAAACCTGTAAACACATTAACAAACAGTACAAGTTAGTCATGAATGACTAAGTACGACTCCAAGTAGCATCCCTTAACCTTTGAGTTCATTTTCACCCCGTTAGGTTTCACCAAGCCAAGCACTGTCTAATGTATTATTGTCTCCACTATAGATGAAGACCATTTCTACGCATGAGAGTATACATCCGGGCCTTCCTTCCAGCCATGAAGTGGTGCAACCACGAACATTACCGCCCTTAAACGTCACACAGGAATTCCAAGCTTCGCAATGACTAGCCATAATTCCAGCCTGTTTTGCTCGACCAGTAGGACATATATTTAGAGCATTTACTGAGCATCCGAAGTTGGTCACGCCCCTACTCTAGGATGCCTCAATCCGACTTCCTAAGAATCTCGCCACACGACTTATCCTCATGTGAAAATTCCCTCCGTAACCCCACTTTTCCGGGTGTTTGGCCGCTTGTACCAAGGAGACAGCCACATTCCACCCTTCTCTTCCGTTTATTCCGTCCTTATTAAGGACCTTAACGGGATCGTAATCCCCCTCATCAGCACATCTGTATTTATCACGCACAGATACACAATCATTTAAGAACACATATCAATATATATCAAATTTGACTTTCCCTCCTCAGACATCAGTGGCGGTACCAAGGTAAAGCAAGGTTTCGAATGGTCTTCCCTAAATCCAAGGGGCGAGAGAAAACCTTCTCCCTATTCTGTGGCATCAATTTTCTGCCCCTCCTCTCCCCTTTCGTTTGCATTCCGTCATCAACAAGGACACAACAACAACATGGCAGCGAGCACATAGCCAGCAAAAGACGTCAAATAGAAGAAAAGGAAGAAAGAGGCGTACCCTGAGCTTGAGTCCTTGCCGAGTTCTTCAAGCTCTCTCCTCCTCCGTAGCAACTCTCCTTTAGGCAAACTCCGCCGCGAGTTCAAGTCTTCCCTCGAGTGATCTTCGCGATGCCGGACACTTCTTGCTTTATGCTCCACCTTGGACGAGTGTTGCTTCTCCTTTCTTTCTCACGGATCCTTCTCCCCCCCTTTTTTTCTCTTCTTCCTTCCTCCCCTTCCCACCGTGGTTCTCTTCCTTTTCCTTTTCCCCAAATGGCCACCGTTTTCTTTTTAATTTCCTATCTTATCTCACAAGGTTGTCATCTAATAGCTTCTTCCGCAAGCCAGTAATAGTTATGGGCTCATTATTCATCTACCCCAAGGCTTCTTTGATGGGCTCATTATTCATCTACCCCAAGGCTTCTTTCATGTCCAAGCCTTGAGGAAGAAATAAGAGTGGGATGATCACAGTATCCGTCCACTCTCTGTCAGGGTTCATGGGAGCTGTTTCGAATCAATTCGGAATTATATTTTTAAGTATTTTAAGTCTTCCTCCTCAAGTCTATTCATGTGCTAACGTGTTTGTTAGTATACTAATTCAATTCTAACATGGGAGCTTACCCGGCCTATTTGGAACTGGGTGATTATATTGATTCTTTGCTTGAGTTGTATGTCATGGGCCTTTTGAGAAAAAAACCCACAATCCAACCAACGACCATACACACATCCCTACTTTTACCCCTTCCTTAGTCATGCATTCTACCGACAGCAAGTCTCTGCTCCACATATGCTCCTGTCTTCGGGTCGTGCTTCGCGGCCGTCATGTCCGCGGGATGCTGAATAGTGGGCCGAACAGTGAGGTCATGGGGAGCGGCGGCGTGGATTTCGCGAAACTTTCCTACGAGTTGGATCCCGGCCCTTCTGCTGTAGGGGCAACGTTCTCCAAAGCATCGTCACCTTGCCAATTTAGGAAACAGCTCTCCATAGTGAGTTGCTAAACTAGTGTAAAGATAGACCCAATGGGATAGCGTCCGTCATAGTCCCCGTACCAGGTCGTGAGTTAAAGCTCCTCCCGCCTCCATCCCCGACGACGGATGGCAGCAACTGGGGGCTCGTTTCGCTGAAGTGGACCATCAGGGCCTGTGCCACCCTGGCTGGTATCAGCACCGTCGAACGCCCTTCCACATGCGTGACATAAAAACGAAACCCATCAGCCAATAATGTTTCGGAGTTGACTTCGGCCAACCCTAACTACAACCACACACGCATTTTGGTGCGGTCACATAATGGGATCACTGACTTTCCTGTGTTTATGGCTACCAGTCATTACATTCCAAACACAGTACTGCTACTGCTGGCCCAGGATTATTTTAGCTTGGGAGGATAAGTAGGTCGGCCGTCACTATTGCCCATCTAACATTACGCACCGAGATTCATTCTTGCTCAGTTGAGGGATATTGGAATCTTTGAATCTGGGGAATAATTAAACTTCTACCTCCCAACAACCACCCAAGATTCGTAAAGATACCAATAACAATTGATCGTAAGATTATTAGATTTTTATGGCAGTTTCTGTTACCAAGATCTAGACCGAGCTTCGTTTTCATGGTCATTGAGACAGGCGATGTCGTACTTACTTGGCTTCCTCCACGGCCGTTCCCTGGGATTCCCACCCGTTCTGGGTAGGAAGACTCCGGTTCCGGTCGAACCAGTTCTTGAATTGGGGAAAACTGTCCTCGTGCCGGAACCAGATGTGTGAGGAGGATAACAATTTTGCTGCAGAGGCAGAGGCGGAGGCAGAGACAGGCTGATGTAAGATTCTCCGTGAAGGAGGCTGCTTCTTGTTCTCTGCTTATCGTTGTTGGCATGGGGCTTTCGGCTTGCGGGTTCTGCTTGTTTGGGGGGCTTTTCTGGGAGGAAATAGGACTGCAAGACGAGATTGACAAGACCGAAAACCTATGTAAGAAAGTCGAAGACAAGGTGTATGGTCGGATTGCGTTACATCTCTTACCCCACCCGTGTCCTTCGAAATTGCTCGGCTGAAACTGTGGCGGAGCTCGTGGTCGTGATTCCTAGGATTCTGATCGGGGGACAACTCGTTCTGGACAGGTCCGGTCTTACTCCAGGTTTCTTTGTCCAAAAGTTCGGGCGCTAGTGGGGTATCCCAGGCAATGTCCTGTTCCGAGCTCGAGGTCTCGCTGGGCGAGACAAGCCTGAGGGGCACCGTGCCACAGCGAGACAAGCCTGAGGGGGACCAGGGAGTTGACTGAGGCGACGGGACGGAAAACAAGTCCACCCATCTGCGCGTCTGATCCGCTCTTTTCTGTCAGACCAATTCGTTTACAGGTAAGGAGTCATAGATGAGAAGAAAAAGAAGAGGAGGAGGAGGAGGAGGGATCCCATGAATATCTCACGTCGCGGCCTTGGAAGGTACAGTCGCCTGAAACGGAGACTGGCCCCTTGTCGTCGTCGTCCTGTTCCAGGAGGGTGTGGTAAGCCATCTGACGGGTCAACTCGTGGAGGTAGTGGTCGTGGTCGTCGTCGTCGGTGGTGAGGAGGCCCGAGGACGAGGAGAGGGGGGAGGTGAGGCCGGAGTCCATAGAGAAAACAAGCCCTTGCTCATATCCTCCAAGGGAAGTCGGGTGAGGAGGGATTTGGATCGGTGATCGGAGGGGAAGAGAAGGGGCAGAATGAGAGGAATTAGAGTCGGTGGGAGTATGTCCCCCAAGCGTCATGATGGCTGCTCTCTCTACAAACCCCCACCACAGCTTATTACAGGATTTCAACTTATATGTGTTTTATATTAACTTCATTTTGCTTTTGAAAAATAGATAAATAGTTTTAAAATTTGTGGTTATAAAATTGAAATTGATATGAAAAAAACAAAAATAAAAATTGAAGTTGATAACTTTAATTTAATAACTTTGATAAATTTTAAAATTATAGATCATTATTTCGAAACAAACATTATATAGGTAGGCTTCGATATTTCATTGTGGTGGCTAGTTTTGTTACCTCGTGGGACGACGACTTTTGATTTATTTAATGGGAACGAACAACACAGGTTAAAAGCCCCCGAATGTGCGAAGAAATTGAGAGAGAGATATCCCTTTCATTTGAGCGTGAGTTATATATATATATATATAAAGAAACCATGGGGGGGGGGGGGATGTTGAGGCAAAATAATGCAGCAAATTAGTGTTCTTTTTTCTTATGGTAAATAATGATTGATCGTTGGGCGCGACTCATGTAAAGCGTTAATGATTAGCTCGTAGCCCATATATTTATTCTCTTCTCCTTTATTACTGGCGAAAACGTGGGAAGTGGTTAGGGGTATTATGGACACACACACACACACCCATAGGAAATAGAATCATGGGAACTCGGGATCATTTATTCTAATGCGGTGCCTTTTGTGGAGCTCCATTATTATGTAGTCCCGATTTCGGAAGTATTTTAAATATTTGTTTTTTCCTCATGCCATCAAGGTCGTTGTAGTATAGTGGTGAGTATTCCTGCCTGTCACGCAGGCGACCCGGGTTCGATCCCCGGCAACGGCGTTCTTTAGTTTTGTTACTTAGTTTTGCACATCTCAGTAACCTTAATCTTGACGGGAAAGACACGCCTCCTTCCCTCTCCCCCCCTACTCTTCACTTACTTTGCTTCAACTCAAAGCCACGAGCCATTCATTCATCGGTCGCCCCCCTTTTGTTCCTTCATCATCTTCTTCGACTCGAGAGCTGTCGCTCGCCCTGTCAATCTCCCTCCAAATGAGGTCGTCTCTCCATCGCTACTTCACCGAATATGCCAGGATCCACGTGACGGCGCTGGACGGCATCGTCAACGTCAACTCCCTCTTCACCGTAGCCCTCTTCCTTGGCCTGGCCTCCGTCTCTGACCCCAAAACCATAGACCTCAAACTCATCCACGACGACGACAGCGGCCCCCGCTCCTGCTCCGCTACAGTGGCCATGGCACGCAACCTCGTGGCCTTCCACGTGTACTCCTTCAGCTCCTTCATGTTCTCAAGCCTCGTCGCCCTGTCCCTCAAGCAGGCAATCCGGGTCACTGACACCACCGACGACGACGACGAGACCACGGTCCGCGGCCACTCTTCTGGTGCCACGTTGGGGCATATTAACGCGAGGGTGTTGAGGGTGGGCATCCTGATGTCAGCGCTCGGGTCGGCATCGGGTTCCGGGTTCTTGATGATGGCGATCGTGAACCTAGTTCAGATCAAGCTGGGGATGTTATGGTGCGGGAGCAGTGGGGGCCACACGTTGGCCGCGATCGTGCCGCTGGTGGTTCTGGTTCCTTCCTCTCTACTAGTATACTTGGGACTGGCTGTCTACGCTTTCAGACAATAGGGGATATTGTGTGCGCATAACTATATATTAAATGGCAAGCTTAAGGTAACTTAATTTCTACAAATGCCCTCCTCCTTAATCCCATCCCTGTCGTCGTCCGTATTTTCATCCCTCGTGTCGTGGTAAATGTAAAACCAACAGCCACCTCACGTGCCGCCCCCTGTAACAAAAGCACATGAACTACAGGACACGTGAATATCAAAGAGCAACTTTGTTTTTTTCTTAATTATATAAAGGAGGTGGAAAAAAAATCAGGGAGAGATTCTCTGGTGGACAGACAGATACAGACAGGCAGTGGAAAGAGAGCGAGAGTGTGCGTGTCTGACTTCATCTCGTGGGGGGTGTGCTGGGGAGGCTTCCCCATTTCTTACTTGTCTCTTTGTCTCCCCTTCCCTTTCCGAACCTCCTCCGCCCGGCGCTACCCCCTACCGCCAATCCCCATTGGAGTCCATGGCTTCCATCATCGAATCCGGATGGCTGGTACCATCGCCCCTCCCCCTGATAATAATGCTCGTGATTTTCAATGCTTGAGTTTTTTGGATCTGGCTTTCCTATATTCCGACCTTTCTTTCCCTTTTGTTAGTTTATGGATGGTGTGTGATTTGTGGAGTTGTCTGGTTGACTGGGGGTCTTGTGGTTCGCCTCTCCCTCCGTGATTGTCTGTCTGATGGCGTCATCGGGTCGTCCGGCTGATTTTTTATTTTCCCACAGTCACCCCCGGTGGGATTGATTCGATTCGATTTAGGTATAGACGTCGGGCCCGGGCGGGGTTTTTTTGTTTCTTTTCTGAAAGAAAAGGAATTCGCATTCCCCGTCAATGTTTGATCTTACCCCCCCCGATGGAGTGAAGTGTTTTTGCTATCTGCTGGAAGCTTCCGTTTCGGCTTGGGTTTGAACCACCGAACTGTGTGGTGTTTGCATGTGTGGAAAGTTGGCTTGTCTGTCCTCTCAGGAGTCTTTGTAGTCAGCACCAGCTACCTGTCTGAGTGATTTATACGCAAAAAGTAAAGTAAACTGAAATGAGAAAGAAAAATAAAAATTACTTGTTGAAATTTGACTGAAGAGCTGTCCCTGTCACAGGAAGAAGCCCTCCTGATCGTTTCATGCGTTTCTGGTCTTCTCATGCTATTGCTTTCCCTCTTCTATCTATTCAGATCTTTATGGATTTTGCTCTGTCTGATGCAGTATCTTATCACCCACTTCAGTGACTTTCAACTGGCGTGCCTGGGGAGTTTCCTCCTTCACGAGAGCGTCTTCTTCTTGTCGGGACTACCTTTCATATTCCTCGAGAGGGCGGGGTTGCTCAGCCACTTCAAAATCCAGGTTCAATGGACCGAAACTGACTCTTCTAAAGTTCTGTCTGCTTCTACTCTTGCTAGTTCTATCTACAGCGTCATGCATACTAGTCTTTGAAACTGCAATTTCACGTCAAGGATTGCGTGCGGTGCGGATGAGATATCTGCATATAATTTGGTTGATCCGTCCTCTTTTTACAATCCTATGGTCTTTATTAATTTTTGTTATTGCTGTTCTGGGTTTGAACTTTCAGTCGAAGAATAACACCCGCGCAGCTCAAGAGAGATGCATCACCCGACTTGTACTGTATCATTTAGGCGTTAATCTTCCTGTCATGATATTCTCATATCCCGTCTTCAGATACATGGGGATGAGAAGCATCCTTCCCCTGCCGTCCTGGTACTTTCAGGTTTTTCTTTTGTGAAGCTTTCATTCAACTGTCAGGGGCCACGTGTGATAGGGCATCACACAACCGTCCCATATTGGATTCAGTTTGCTCTCACTAGAATTATCATTTCCACCCTCATGGCTTCGCAGGAAAGTGGTGGCAACACAGATTGTATTCTATTTCATTCTGGAGGACTTTGTTTTCTACTGGGGACATCGAATTCTACACACGAAATGGCTGTACAAGCATGTCCATAGCGTTCATCACGAGTAAGTCGTAATAACCATCTTATTTGTCCTCTCGGCACGTGAAGGACCTTATGCTTCGTCAATATCAATGCAGATATGCTACACCTTTCGGATTGACCTCCGAGTATGCGCATCCTGCTGAAATCCTGTTTCTGGGATTTGCAACCATCATTGGCCCTGCGATTACAGGTCCACATCTGATCACTCTGTGGTTGTGGATGGTACTTAGAGTGCTGGAGACGGTCGAGGCGCACTGCGGATATCATTTTCCATGGAGCCTTTCTAATTTCTTGCCTTTGTATGGGGGGTAAGTCTTTAAAGTGAAAGCGTGTGACATTGATATTGGGAGCACTGGACTTTATCTTTGACAGATGTTGCTATTTATGTCACAAACTTGTAGGGCTGACTTTCATGATTATCATCACCGCCTACTTTACACCAAATCCGGGAACTACTCATCCACCTTTGTTTATATGGACTGGTACAATCTGTAGAAGTTGGTTACTTCAGTTTTCTTCGTTCCATCACGAGTGCATTGACGCGTGGTTGGCCTGGCATTAGTTGGAATGACTGCAATAGCTCAATGCAGTTTTCGTATTAGCTTACATCAAGAGATTGTTGGACCTCCATGGTTTATCTAATATCTTCAGTTACTGGTAGAGGAAACGTAAGGTTGATATCTGATATCTGGGGGAGCTTCTTGAGTGGCCTGTCCTTGGAAATTGCTCAACGGTGAACCTTAATTCAGATTGATATGTCACCATTTGGGTTCTTGACGAGGGTTTGGTAATTGCTTGGCTTCTTTCAGGATTTTTGGCACTGACAAGGGGTACAGAAGACTAAAGGCATTGAAGAATGGTCAAGTCGAAGAATCCAGGAAGGAACTCTGATGCTGCAGAGCAATTCCGTCCTTAGTTGTTGACACCGGAGGTCGATTCCTCCTCAGAGAAAACACAGCGAAAGAGGTCCTCTTCCTTATTCCAGCATCGTCTTCAGTGCAACTCTTTTTGTGTTCTAGTTGGGTCTTTTGTTCATTTCGTAAGGTGGAAGGCCATTGCGTGACCGTTTCTGTACCAATCCCTGTTCACTGTGCCAATGCCATGCTCTATCTGTCTACTTGAATTGTTTTGTCTCTTGATTCCTAACTCGTGTAACACAACTCCTCAATTGTAATGCCTGCTCGTTCGCTGGTAGAATGGAGTGATGGGTTCATCGGTAAAGCAGGCAACCGTTTTCTTTTAGTAGCGCTTGGACGGTGATTCGTAAAACAGTGAACGATCAGGCGAAAACCAAACGAAAGCAAAGAGGTGAGCACGAACTGATAGTTTTGTGATGATACTGATACGTGACTAGGTTGATCTCCTAAGATCCACAACAACTACGCTCACGTTGTCCGTACTGTGCCTTGCCAGCGCCAACTTCGTCAGCAGCATCGACGCGTCCGAACACGCCCTGTCAGACCTCTCTGCTTCCGTCCCCTCGTGCTTCCCATGTCTCACTGTCTCCATTGGCTCGCATGTAGGTGCATCCATTTTCCCCTTCAGGCACATGCGCGCTACGCCGCAGGCTGTGTCGTTGGACACAGCATCCCAGAGGCCATCGCTCGCAAGGATTAGACAGTCGTCGTCCGCCGTTCGATCTGTGATTGTCACCTCTGGTTCACAACTCACATATGGTTTTAGGTAACTGTCGCCTATCGCCCTTGACATTGCAAGGACGCCAAGCACCCGTGGCCCATCCCAGTAGATGACTCGACCCCCGGCAGCATGGATCCTGTCCAACTCGTCCGGCCGGTCAGGCTGCGCTTCAGTTTCCGAAAAAACAGAAGAATAACCATTAATAAACAAACCAACCGAAAGAAAAAAAGAACTGCCAAAAAAATTCACATCAAGCGTCTTCAGGTGGCCGGGAGCCAGGAATCCCATTCAGACCTTGTGATCGGAGGAGAGGGGGATGGCCCGGCCCTTACGGGACAAAACGGCCCTCGAGTCACCGCAATTTGCCACGATAATCTTGTCAGGTGTGATGATGGCTAGCACGGCGGTGGATCCAATAGCATCACACTCTGGGGACTGGAGCTTGCACCGGCAGACTGTCTCCCCGGGGAAGCTCCCTGTGTTGCACACCATCACCTCCTTGTCCATCCTGCAGAAGCTCCTCTCCATGGCCACCTTCCACTCTCGGTTTCCGCCGATCAGCTCCTCCTTTATCAGCTCATGCATCCTTTCCCCGCACCTCACCGCGACCTATCAAAGCCGAAACAGCAAAACCCCTTCCCTTATTCTTAGCGGATGATCAGTAAATTTAGTAACAGATGAAGGACCGGTTCTTTCATCTCGGGGAGGCACAGAGCGTACATGAGAGCATCCGTGGCCGTCATACACTCCAAAGTAATGCCAACCCGACGTTGCTTGATCATCGCGATCGACGAAAAATGGGCGAATCGTGAACGCATCTTCCATCTCTCTCCTCCTCCCACAAACTGACGAGGCACCGTACTTCGGGTACTTGTCCCCGAGGGAATCCAGAGCGACCGTATTCTCAGACAAACTTCCGCTAGACCACGCGGCTCTCGTCAGACCAGCCGCCACCTTCTCCACTTTCTGGTCGGACACGAGCTTCATCCGTTTGGATACAAGGGTTGACAAGTGGGGAGAATCCTCTGAACCTCCGACGGACTTGGCCCTGAGGATTTCCATCCTCCTACGCCTGGCGGCCCTAGACACCGGGCGGCCAGCGGCAGGATCCGTTCCTTCAGATTGGCCAGACATCTTGCGAGGGGACTCCACCGTGTCCTGAGGGAAAAAACTAGGTCCGACCTCTGCCAGTCATTCCTAGTCGAGGAAAAGGTTGAAGCAGTATCTTATCCGACCGTCCCCTTTCTCCTCTTCCTCCCTACTACACACACCAAGATCCCAGCAGGTCTAGGTTGTCGGGGACAGAGACCAGAAAATTAAACAACTGCTAGTAAAGCAAGGAGGAAGAAAAGGAAGGGTGGAAGATAGGCACAGTCGTGGTCCAACGTTGCCCCATCTGTTGGCTTGCTGCATTCGCCAACACCCGAACGCGTGTTACCTTCTTCTTCATCACACCACTTTCCGTTTCTGGGGAGGACATCCCCCCCCTTTCCCTTTCACGTGGACGAATAACACCACTACACCAAGCGGCACAGACATCAATAAATTATAATAAGCCGAACCGTGAACTACTCTTACTTAGCTCCTCCTCCTCAATCAACGAACAAAAAAACCACACGGCAATAATGCATTTGGGATTTTTTTTATTAGTTCCCTGAAAATATTTTGAAAATGTTATCGATTTTTTAAGTATGAAATAACAATTAAAAACTCTCTTATTAGCGTAAATTGATGTATCGTATGTAACAAAAATTTAAAAAAAAAACCCGAAATGATTTTATACGTTAATAAATTTCAGTTGTACGTCGAATTATTGTATTATAATAAATTTGAAGTTCTGATTCTTTTTCATACGTTGTTAGATAATGAAAGTATTTGATTACTATAAATTAAATATTTATATTATTTAAAATGTCAATTTGAAAAGTGATACCATAAATCACGTTCAAAATTCAAACGAAAACGAGACGTTTCCGTCGTCCCGGCAGCTCCACCCCATTTTGAATTCCTCCCTGTTTTTTTTTACCTTTCGTGATGGTTTTGGACGGTGGCAAATGAACCAGGGAAGGACGTGATTGATGTAAGTAATACGTTCTTATAACGTAAGGTAATTTATATTTAATTTGTTATATCACCCGTTAATTTATAATATTATATATTTTAAATAGAAGGGACAGATTGATGAAAAAGTATTCAATTGCTCCGATATTAATTTATTCACGTAATAATAAATTAATAAAAAACATAAACCCCAGTCAACTTAGAAAATGGAATTGGGGAAGTGAGAAGTGAGGGGGGCTATTAATGTTCTTCCCCCACCACTTATGAATTCGCCATCTGCTGGCTCTATGGGGGATGTCGACGTAGCGAGCGAGAATGTTTGTGAGCAAGAAAAGGAGATGGGCCGAGCTGGTAGCATGAGCTGTGAGCCTGGTTAAAGAAGTTGGGCTGAAGACAGGCGCAAGAACAGGAAGTTGCAGATACATTCATTCATTCGTTTCTTTGAGGGCAAAGGTAAATGTAGTATTCA
Organism: Melastoma candidum; assembly: GCA_023653495.1. NCBI lineage: Eukaryota > Viridiplantae > Streptophyta > Magnoliopsida > Myrtales > Melastomataceae > Melastoma > Melastoma candidum. The sequence goes on from CM042886.1 coordinate 8,808,521, forward strand.
GTTTGTTAGTTTGTTAAGGGAGAGTGGCACGCTGCTGTCAGTTGGAGGAGGCGTCCAGGTTGTTATCAGCAACAACCTGAGGTGTATAAAGGGGCGTGTATGAACATTGTAATTTGTTAAGCTTTTAATGAAATAGTTTTCCTTCTTTTGTTCCTTCATTCTCTGGTTTTTCTGGTTCAAGAGTGGGGTTCCAGGACTGACATGGTACCAGAGCGGGTGTAGACCAGGAGAAGAGGACGAGGAGAAATTGATGGAGCTGACAAGCATCGACAGCCAACAATCGCCGTTTTATGTGAATGCGGTGGACTTATAGGCAGGGGCTATCGTTGCTCCAGAGCTTTCGGAGGGAAACTACACAACGTGGAGGCGCTCGTTCGAGCTAGCCGTGTCCATCAAGAACAAAGCAGGCTTCCTTGATGGATCAATTCCCAGGCCAGCGGAGGACAGCCGCTTATTCCCAGCGTGGAAGTGATGCGACGATCTGGTGCGGTCCTTGCTGCAGAGGTCTGTGTCCCCAGCTATAGCATCAATGATCTTCTATCTGCACACAGCACAGGAAATCTAGCAGGAGCTCCAGGAGTGGTATGGAGAGCCAGATGATTCACGGGTCTGCCGCCTCCAATTGCAGTATCACTCGCTAGTGTAGGGGGGTAAGACTATCTCAGCCTTTTATAATGAGATGCTGGGAATTTTGAGAGAATTGAGGGAGTACAGACCTTACCCAAGATGCAAGTGTGGGAAGTGCGATTGCAGCTGGGAAAAGCTGTACGCGGAGGAGCTGCAGATGGACATGGTCTACAAGTTTCTGAATGGCTTAAACCGTGAGTATAATGCCCTGAGAAGCCAAATTTTGTTACGAAAACCGTTCCCTACTCTTGGAGAGGCGTACAACATATTACAAAGAGAAGAACTTCAGCAAACCATAAAGGAAGAGGAGTCGTCTCTGTTTGGAAGCCCTGTTGCAGCAGCAGTAAAATCTGGGAAAGACCCAGACGCAGCAACGCGACATGAACATAACAGGATGCTGGCGTTTGTTGAAAGAAGGAGGTCACGACCGGATATAATCTGTGAACACTGTGGGAAGAAGGGACATCTGAAAAGTCGATGCTATCAGTTAATCGGTTTTCCACCAAACCAAACCTTTGGTAGAGGCAGAGGACAAGTTCCCTTGAAGCAGTCGGGACCTACAGGGAGCAGGAGACAAATTAACATGGCGAATACTAGTGTTCAGCAATTCCCAGATGCAACACAGCAACAGCATCACCTCGCACTGTTAGATACCCAGGTTCAGAAGCTCATAGCTCTGCTCAGTGTGGAAAACTTAGGCCAAACAACAGCTCAACAGGGACAGATTACCAATCCTTCCTTTTCTGTTGAATCTACCAATCACATTGACAAATTTGTAGGTACCCTTTCCTTTCACAGAGTGTCTAACCACCAGAAACCAAGTACCTCCTGGATCATAGATACAGGGGCCACGGACCACATCACCTCCACAATCGACCAGTTTGACTCATACTATAAGTTAACGCCTCCTTTGTAGATTCAGCTTCCTAATAGTACGAGAGTCCTAGCCACCCACATAGGGACTGTCAAATTCAGCGACACTCTAATACTAGAAAACACCCTATTCGTGCCTTCATTCTGCTTCAACTTACTCTCTGTTAGTAAATTGACCCAGGCTGGTACCATTTGTGTTCTTTTCTCACACCGTTGCTGTTACATACAAGTTTCGCTCAGGTGGATGACGATTGGACTGGCTGAGCAGGAGGATAGCCTGTTCGTACTCAAGAAGCTAGCTGGGAATTAACACAGTACTGCTCCTTCACAAGTTAGACTTGTAGCCACTTTACCCTCTCTCGTCAAAACTCCACATAAACCTCATACTACTCTAGATGCTTTTGATCTCTGGCATATGCGGCTTGGACATGTGCCATCTTCAAAACTTTCCTCGCAGTCCATAGAACCATCCATTACAATGTTATCACACAATGCTTGCACTGTTTGTCATGAGGCTAAGCAAAAGCGTCTTGTTTTTCCTGTTAGTGACATCAAAACTTCTAGGCCTTTCGATCTTATTCACTGCGACATTTGGGGACCAAATTCTAACATTGCCTTGCATGGATAACGTTTTTTCTTGACTATAGTTGATGATTATACACGGGTGACATGGGTTTTTTTAATGAAACACAAATCTGAGGTCAAATCTGTGCTGTGCAATTTTTATCAGTTTGTCAAAACCCAATTTGATACTAATATAAAGGCTTTACGCAGTGATAACGGTAGTGAGTTCCATTTACCCAATTTTTATCAGATGCATGGCATTATACATCAGCAGACTTGTGTGGCCACACCACAACAAAACGGTGTGGTGGAGAGAAAACATCAGCACCTATTACAAGTCACTAGATCTTTCTTATTTCAGGCTCATCTACCTTCCCAATTCTGGGGTTATGCGTAAATGGCTGCTACACATATCATTAACCGTTTACCATGCAAAATTCTGTTTGGGTCCCCTCCATATGAGAGATTGTTTCCCAAGAAACCTTTACTGCATTATATGCGTGTCTTTGGTTCTTTGTGCTTTTCTTGTACTCTACATACAGGCAGGAAAAAATTGGATAAAAGAGCACGAAAATGCATCTTCCTTGGTTATCCTTTCCATGTAAAGGGTTACTTTCTTTTCGATCTTGTCTCACATCAGATTTTCATCTCGAGGGATGTTATTTTCTATGAATTCATTTTTCCGTTTAGTGACAATCCTAGCTCTTCACCACCACCTCTAGTTCTTCCCATTCTAGACTCCTCTGCTATTCCTACATATGCCACATATTCTTTTCTTTCCTCATCTAATCCAGAACCTTCAACTATACCTACTACCATTACAGCATATTCTGAGCCTACCTTGCGAAGAAGCACGAGGCTGCACAAACTTCCCAGTTTTCTTCAGGATTACCATCACGGTTTGTCTTCTCCACAGCAAAGTCCCGACCCATCCGCATTGCGCACCTCTGTAAGTACAGCACTCTCCTTTACACCTTATTCCATTACTTCTTCCATTTCCTACAAAAAGCTGCCCACACCTTATAAAGCCTTCTTGCTGTCTCTAGAATCCAACTACGAACCCCGGAGCTATAGTGAGGCGAAAAGTTTTCCACACTGGGAGGCGGCTATGTCCTCTGAGCTGAAGGCACTGGCAGACAATTGCACTTGGGATTTAGTGCCTTTACCACCAGGAAAGCGTGCAATTGGGTGTAAGTGGGTTTATAAGACTAAATTACAGGCAGATGGGTCTGTGGAGCGTTTCAAAGCTCGCCTGGTTGCCAAAGGCTACACTCAGCACGAGGGGTTAGATTATGATGAAACTTTTAGTCCAGTCGCAAAACACACTACAATCCGTTCATTCTTAGCAATGGCTGCTATCAGGGGATGGGTTTTGCGACAATTTGACATACATAACGCGTTTCTCAATGGTGATCTTACAGAAGAAGTATACATGCAGTTGCCGCAAGGCTTGGAGATTCAGGGGGAGACATCTTCAGCTGCACCTCTTGTCTGCAGGCTCCGAAAGTCCTTTTATGGTCTCAAATAGGCTTCGTGTCAATGGAACTGCAAATTGACCTCCAGTCTGCTTGCCTATGGCTTTACTCAATCAAAGGCTGATTATTCCCTCTTTACTAAGCAGGATTCTGCAGGGTTTGTGGGAGTACTTGTCTACGTCGATGATATAGCTGTTGCAGGGTCCGATACTCAGCTCATTGATGCTTTGCGGGTCTACTTACAAAGTACCTTCAAGTTACGTGATCTAGGCACATTGAAGTACTTCTTGGGATTGGAGATTGCCAGGTCACGAGCTGGGATCTTCATCTCTCAGCGTGGTTACACTTTACGCCTGTTGGAAGATCTTGGCAAGCTGGGAGTCAAGCCTTGTTCTATACCGCTTGCCCTCAATCACAAGCTAACACACGCAACAGGGGATGTGCTTGCCAATGCGTGTGCTTATCGGCAGCTTGTAGGCAGACTGATCTACTTGGGCATCACACAACCAGATCTGGCCTATACTGTACATGTGCTCGCTCAATTTGTGGACAAACTTGAGCAGAAGCATTGGGATGCTGCTGGTTTGGTACTGAAATATCTGAAGGGGACACCAGGGCAGGGAGTCTTCTATTCGAGCTCATCTGAGCCCCGACTCCAAGCCTTCTCGGACAGCGACTGGGGAGGTTGTGCAATGAGCAGGAGATCAACTACTGGCTATAATGTTTTCCTTGGCGATTTACTTATCAGCTGGCGTTCCAAAAAGCAGAGTACGGTGTCACGCAGCTCGACCGAAGCTGAATACAGGGCAGTTGCCACTGCCACAGCTGAGGTGATTTGGCTTAGAGGCTTGTTAACAGACCTGGGATTCTCATGGCACAACTAGTCACGTTGTATTGCGACAACAAATCCGCCATCTATATTGGCAAGAACCCGATGTTTCACGAACGCACCAAGCACTTGGAGATAGACCTTCACTTCGTACGAGAGAAGGTAGAGGGAGGAGTCATCCGGCTGGTACACACACCGACACAATTTCAGTTGGCGGATATTCTTACTAAAGCTTTGCACCCCAGGAGGCTGAATTTTCTGCTTGGCAAGCTGGGAGTTACAGACATTCATAACTCCCATCTTGAGGGGGAGTGTGAGCAAGAAAAGGAGATGGGCCAAGCTGGAGGCCGAGCTGATAGCGTGAGCTGTGAGCCTGGTTAAAGAAGTTGGGCTGAAGATAGAGGCGCAGGAACAGGAAGTAGTAGATACATTCATTCATTCGTTTCTATGAGGGCAAAGGTGTAAATGTAGTCTTCGGTTTGTTAGTTTGTTAAGGGAGAGTGGCACGCTGCTGTCAGTTGGAGGAGGCGTCCAGTTTGTTATCAGCAACAACCTGAGGTGTATAAAGGGGCGTGTATGAACATTGTAATTTGTTAAGCTTTTAATGAAACAGTTTTCCTTCTTTTGTTCCTTCGTTTTTTGGTTTTCCTGGTTCGAGAGTGGGGTTCCCGGACTGACAACGTTTTCTTTCTTTCTATCTATATTCCATGAGTATATGGTGTATTGTGTACGTCATTGTTGGTTAGATTTAATTGCCCTCATCGACCGCCCTCTTTGTCGAACCCACCCCCCACCCCCTCCCAGTAGTAGTAAGCAGAGCTGTCCATGGGTCGGGTTGTACCAGGACTCGGCCCTTTAGACCACCAGCGTCAACCCGTATTTGGCAGGTGCTCAGTTCTCGAATCGTAACCGGTTCGGTATCCCGTATGCCAGTTACGAGTTACGTGATCTTCGACCCGTCATTTTTAATGATCTCACGGGATTCATTGGATGTCCCAAGTCGTCGGGATCCCACTTACAAAATGTTAGAATCATGGTTACACGTTGCTTGGATCACAATAATACACTTGTTTTAAACTCTTAATATTATTTTCCATCGTGCATATTGTAACTAATTTTGAGGTGACCACGGAAACACACCAGGCGAAGGCTTGCTGGGCGAAGCAGTCACCAAGCGATAGGGTTACCAGGCGACGGGCAACATGGCAAGCGACAAGCGACAGTCAGCTAAGCGCAAGAGGAAACTCTACGGCGAAGGCCAATGGGCAATGCGGTCGATCAGTGAGCTGTTAAAGAATATTCCAGACGATCCCAGGATGCAGAAGGAGATTATTGCCAAGATTGCTCATATGGAAAGGAGATATTCCATGGAGACCAGCAGCAAATGAAGCGTAATATATGTGCAATATTATATTACCGTATATACATGTGTCTAGCTTAGTATAAATACTTGTTCTTAGGCATTGTACAAAGTCACCTCTCTACAGACGGACATATTGTCAATTTATTTTTTCAAGCATTCCAGCGTTCAAGTTATCTTTGTGCTCTTGCGTTCCTGGCATCCGTAAGTGCTTCCGATTAAGGGTGTTCGTCCGCTGTCTTCTCCCTTTCAATTCTTTCATTTCATTCGGCGACCACACACACAAATACAACGAACCTCCGGGCACCAGTCCGCCCGTAGTGCCAGAGATTTCCGACGTGTTCGGATCCGACTTGTTCGCTGTCACTTTCGGAGTGAACACGCCTTTGGCGACCACAGTGGGAGGATATCTAAGTCAATCATGCCTAGAACCCGAGCTGGTGGTAATTCGAACAGTCTCGGAGATAACCACTTTGATGGGGAAAAGTGCAATGATGGAAACAACTCAGACCCAGCCATCGCTGGAGAGCTGTCCGCCTCATAAGTGCTCTCCAACTCTTAATGGAGAAAGTCGGTGCTATTGACCAGAAGCACAACGCTTCAAAGAGAAGATTGACTCCAAAATAGAGGTCGTCTTTCAAAATCTAGGAACTATGACAGGGGTACCGATGAGCAGCCCTAGTGATAGGAAGGATGAGCCAGCCACCAGGCGTTAACCTTATTACAACCCTCACAGGGTATCAATCGCTGAGGGAAAGAAAAAGGTTGACATGGACGATGTCCCAATCATCCTAGTGGGTCCTAAGAGGGTCGTGCATAACAATCCACCACTCGTGATAAACGAACATAGAACGGCTGCACATCAGAGTCATCATGTGACGTATCAACCCCCTTTTTAGAGGAAAGAGAATGTCAATTGGCCGGTGGATAACGAATTTGTTCCCACTGAAAACCATGAACGATCTGAGTACTCTCCTCAACCCGTATATGGAAGGGGAATGCCGATTCAGGAGGCAGTGGCGCTGCCGGATCTCGCACCCGAAATCAGGGATTATGTCACCTGTTTAGTGGAACAAGCGATCCTGGGGGCGGACGATGCTAATGAGGTGCAACTCTATCGAGCTCCTTACTCTGTTAACATTGATCGGGATTATCCTTTTCCAAGGGGATACCGCGTTCCTGAATTCGCCCGTATTTCGGGCGAAGAAGGCATTTCGCTTGCGGAACATGTCGCCCGTTTTATCCACTAGGCTGGGGAGGCTGCCACGAACGGTTTCTGGAAACTTCGTTTGTTTCCAAGCTCTCTCACAGGAGCGGCTTTCACGTGGTATGTAATCCTTCATCCTAATTTAATAAGAAACTAGGATGACATGCCAATCCAGTTCACGCTGGCGTTTGCTTAGACTGACCTAGCAGTGACCTTACAAGATCTCACTCACATAAAATAACAACCTGGTGAGCCCGTGACTATCTTTTTAAACAAGCTTCAAAAGGCACAACTCAGGTGTAAAACCTCTGCATCCGAGGCCGAGCTCGTTGCCATTGCTCAGGACTCCCTTCTCCTTCGACTCAGAAAGAAATTAGAAGGAGAAGTGTTTAGAGATTGGAACGAGTTGGTCAAGAGAGCTATCCGATATGAAAATCTCATTAGAAAGAAAACACAAGCAAAAGGGAGTTTGGTCACGGGACCCTTATGACCTATCATGCGGAACCGGTCGTAGATGTTGACATCGCAAAATATGTGAAAGGGCAACATGCGACGAGTTGACCAAGAAAAACTTTCGGTTCAAAGAATCCCCGAAAACTCAGGAGGAAAGGAAATACTTATTCGACGAGGCAAAGACTGATGAAATCTTCGAGTTCATGCTCCAAAATGGGCGAATTCGACTAAAATCGGGCCATAGAATTCCTCGTACCGATAGAGAAAAGTCAAGGAATTTCTGTAAATGGCATGGGTCATTCACCCATACTACCAGGGATTACATCACATTTAGGAACTTGGTGCAGGACCTTATTGAGTCTAAGGAGCTACATTTTCCAGACTCGCAAGATCAGGCATTAACGGAATCGCATCCATTCGGGGATTTAGTTGACATAAATGTCTTTGATGTCAATTGCCTAACTACTTTCCCTTTGCCAATGCAGGGAGACAAAGATCAGTCGCTTGAAACTGGCGAGACACTCATTGCCAACATGTTATTCAAGCGGCTCGCGAGCAAAGGGATACTTCAGTACCCCGCTGAACTCAAAGAGATGCAACACAACCGTTGTCGCTGGCATATAGATCCGTCGCATACTACCGATCATTGTCATACTTTTAGAAAATAACTCCTTAACGAATGAAAGGCAGAATGGTACGACCTCAATCGTCTTGAAGAAATGGCGATGGGAATCAACAATGGCTCGAGGGCATACCAACGCACAGAAAAACGCCTAGGGCAAAGGGATACCCCACTGAGTGGAAATAAAGGGCTTTGTACCCTTGAAGAACTCATGAAGCAAGAACTTGCAGGCGAAAGCGAATCCAGTCAAAGAGGGGTTCACACCAAAAGGGTTTCCAGGCGACGCGCTGTAGATTGCCTTGGACCTCAGCATGCGAAAGAAAACACAGAGCGACAAGACCATCCTTGAACGACGAGGACGCAATGAAAATGGGGACATCTATAGCTCAATTTCTAACGACTGACATGCTCTGTTACAGGTGCAAACCAATAGCAACCCACAAGCAGCTCATTACTCAGATATGCCAGCTTTGCTGTAACCAATACTTCCTGCTTTTAGCGGGATTGACATCTGAAGGAAAAATCAAACTGGAAAAGATCGACCTCCATCAAGTAACTTATATGACTCCGGATTTACTCGTTCCTCAGAGGCTTCGCCCGAAAGGAGACTCAAAAAGGGTTATGACCCTCATCAAAGGGAGTTTGTTCAGGTTGATAATCGCCTGCAACCTCTCGCAAACTCACGCTTTGTTCGTGTACCCGTCCTTCCAAGTGTAGGGACATGGCAAGAAGTGGGCATGGAAACACAACCCCAGATACCCACTGAGAAAACCAAGAAACGAAGAGAAAGGAGGGCACGACGCGCTGCAGAGAAACGTGCCAGGACGGCAATCCCCGATGCTAAAAAGGCTAAGGAATCAAGCGAAAGTGACATTTCGTCTAACTCGCTGAGTGACTACAACCCAGTTCAATCCGGGGCACCACCTGAGGCGAACGAAGCTGCCTGTAACGTCCTCATACTACCGGCTGAATTCGCTAAAAAGGAAGATAGTCAAGCGAAAGGTAGACTAACACTACCTTTTAATTCTAATACTACCATCGAAATACCTCGGAATTTTCCGAGCAGGTGGTTAAAAGAACCTCATGCATCATTGCGGAAACACATGTTTCCCCTCTATATCCAAGCGACAATCAATAACATAGTGATACGTCGTGTCCTTGTAGATAATTGAGTGACTATAAATCTGCTCCCCTCGAAGCTTACAAGAGCCTAGGGGATGACATAGCCGAACTTGGAGAAACTGACGTAAGAGTCAGCGGGTTCAACAGAATCACCTCTTCTTGTTTAGGCACGGTTTCTGCTAAGCTCCGGGTGGGCAAGCATGAAAAGAAGGCGGCTTTTTTCGTCATTGACATAAAGCCTTCCTTTAATGCTTTACTCGGAAGAGATTGGCTCCACAAGGCTAGAGCCATACCTTCTACCCTCCACCAAGAACTCCTGCTTTGGGTAAAATATGGTTTAGAAGTTGTTATAGGAGAGGCAAATGAAAACGCTAATGTGCCTTATGTCTGCGCAGGGGCAGTCAAGCAAGCCAAAGACATGATATTAAAACATAGTTATGCCATGGGAGACCCAAATGTGAGTCCTTTAGGCGAAGCAGGCTACGAGTTCCTGGTCTCATTTGACGGACCACCTCTGGCGCCGCCTCAGAACCCAATCATCCTGACTGGATGGGGAGACGAGCTCCAGCTCGAAGTCAATAAAGATCTAACCCCACTAGAAAAGGACATGCATGAGGCCGAGATACGAGATGACAACGACACACATCAGACGGAGACGGATTTGGAGCCCGATAGACTCCTCAACCCATCCTCGTCTAATGGAGAGTGAAAGTTTGATCCAATATCGGATGTCCTAGAGAGACTAGATAGTTATAGAGCATCCAGAATAAGTAGGACACAATGTAATGTGTTCCCTCATGCACGCCAGGACATGCTAAATATTCATTCAATCAATAAAGAAATTCCTAATACTTCTGTCGTTCCACGCGATCCTTTAAAGGAAATAAACCTAGGGACTGCGAAAATGCACGTGTCTCCTATCTTAGTTCACTAATGAGTAAAACTAAGGCATATGACATAAGCAAGGTTCTACATACCTCTAAAGATTGCTTTGCGTGGGACTACACCGAGATGCCTGGACTAAATCGGGATTTGGTTGAACACCGACTCCCGACATACAGCAACTTCAAACCCGTAAAACAGATTCCAAGGAGGATGTCGCGGGAAGTAGCCTAGATGGTCTACGATGAAATCAAGAAGTTATTCAAGGCAGGATACATAAGGACGGCTAAATACATAGATTGGATTTCTAGCATAGTACCTATTGTCAAGAAAAATAGCAAGTTCAGGGTGTGCATAGACTTCCGCGATCTAAACAAAGCAACACCTAAATATGAGTACCCCATACTCGTCGCTGACGATCTTATAGATAAGTCGGCAGGACACGAGCTGATGTCATTTATGGACGGATGTTCTTGGTACAATCAAATTTTCATCGCTGAGGAAGACGCGCATAAGACAGCATTCAGATGCCCAATAGGGATATTCAAATGGGTAGTTATGCCTTTCGGATTAAAGAATGATGGAGTTGAGGTATACATTGGTGATGTGGTGGTAAAATCCGAAAAGAAACAAGATCATCATGTTCATCTAAGCGAAGCATTTGAAAAGATGCAAGGTCATAACCTCAAATTCAATCCATTAAAGTGCGCCTTCGGAGTACAAAATGGGCAATTTCTTAGATTCATTGTGCACCAACGAGGGATTGAAGTAGATCCCTTGAAAACTCGTTCTATCCAAAATCTCCCAGCTCCTCGAAACAAGAAGGAACTCCAAGCCTTCCTTGGGAGAGTAAATTATATTAACCGCTTCATAGGTAACGTAACATCTAAAACAAACATCTTCTCGATGATCCTGAAAGGGAAAGAGAAAGAACAAATAGATTGGACATCGCAGCACGAGCGAGCATTCCAAGAATTAAAAGAATATATGAACAACCCTCCTGTAATAGCACCACCAAACATAAATGCACCATACATCCTCTATGTGGCTGCATCCCAACTCACCATTGGGTCTATGCTGGCGCAAGAACATGACGGAGTAGAAAGAGCGATTTATTACCTATCACGGTTACTCACTGAAATCGAACAGCGATATACCTTAACTAAGAAGATCTGCCTAGCAGTATACTACTCGGTGATGAAACTCAGACACTACATTGGGTCTAATGATGTTTATGCCGTCTCTAAGACCCCTGTGACCAAGGTATTCTTTGATAACCCCTTGCTCACGGGAAGGATAAGCAAGTGGAGCTTAGTGCTCTCAGCATACAATATTTACCACAAGCTACAAGCCTTAGTTAAAGGTCATGCTTTAGCTGAATTCATAACCCACTATGGGGAATGCAATCACGATTCTGTACACGAGGAAGCTCACCCGAACGAAAGATGGGCCATTTGGTTTGATGGGTCTTCCAACAAGTTCAGAGCTGGTGTGGGCGTCTTTATCAAGACATCATGAGAGCGAAAACCAGGATAATTTGTCGCATTAACGGAAAAGTGACTAACAACGAAGCAGAGTACGAGGCCTTAATTTTAGCCTTGCAACTCGCACTAGATTGGAAAGTGGAAACCGTAAAAATATGCGGCGATTCACAACTAGTGATTCAACAACTTCATGACCAAAGTGAGTGCCACGCAACCCACCTTGGTCAATACTTACGCAAAGCGAAAGAACTCTTCGCAAAACTGCGCAGGGCTAAAATCGTCCACGTAAAGCGGGACGACAATCAAGAGGCCAACCACTTAGCACAATGGGCCTCAGGGTTGATCAATGACTTGGAAACATCTAGAAACAATATGATTTTGTTCGTAAGCATACGACCAGTGTTTTACAACAATGGTGAGGTAAGAACCGAAGAGGCGTGTACCACCAAACTGTTCGAAAGGAGAGAGGATTAACGAGAACCAATACGACAATTCATCAAAGACACCAGTACAAAAGTTGAAAGGAGGATCCGAGTGATCGCCAGATATTACGTACTCCTTGATGGCATTTTCTACAGAAAAACCAACGAGGATGTCCTTTTGAGATGCGTCAATCTAGATTTGAAGCTATCCCAATCATGATGGAAACACATGAGGGGTTGTGCGGAGCGCATCGGGTTGGATCAAGATGAGCCGGTCGATCAAACGACACGGTTTCTACTGGCCATCAATGGTCAAGAATTGTATTGAAATAGCTCGAGCCTGCCAGGCTTGTCAGAGATGCGGGCCAATAAAGCGAACCCCTGCGGCTGACATGAACGTCATAGTAAAACCATGGCCTTTCAGGACGTGGGCATTAGATATCATGAGAGAAATCCATCCTCACTCAAGCAGAGGAGATGCTTATATGCTCGTCGTCACGGACTCCTTTACCAAATGGGTAGAGGCAGCGGCGTATAAGTCCATTAGTTAGAATGACGTAATCGAGTTCATAAAAAATTTCATTGTTTACCGATACGGAGTTCCCTAAAGTATCGTAGTAGACAATGCAAAAGTGTTCAACAACGATCCTATGGACGTATTCCCTGAAGATTTTGAGTTTAAAGTGCTCAACTCAACCCCGTACTATGCCCAGTCAAATGGGCAAGCTGAAGCCTTGAACAAACTCATTAAACGAGTAATACAGAGGATGATTGGTAACAACCCACGCACATGGCATACCCTTCTTCAGGTTACGTTATGGGCACTCCGGGTCACCAAAAGATAAAGCATAGGCGTCGTCCCATTCAACCTTGTTTATGGTCACAACGCAATGCTCCCGATAGAAATACGATACCGTTCGCTTCAACTCCTCAAACACCTCGGAGAACACGAGGAGTATGATGAAGACATGCACGTTGAGCTAGAACACCTGAAGACCACCAGGATCAATGTGCTAAACCATATAGAAGCCCATAAGAGGAACGTCGCCCGTTATTACAACAAGAAAGTGGTCCCTCGATCATTCAACAAAGGCGACTTGGTTTGGAAACTCAGGTTGCCCGAGAGAGTCCGCGATTACTTTCACAGTAAATGGACACCGAACTGGGAAGGCCCTTTTCAAGTGGTTGAATCCCATCTTGGGAATTCATATCGTTTAGGGGGGCTTGATGGATCAGTGCATCACCTCAAAATCAACGGAAAATACTTGAAAAGGTATAAGCCAACGATATGGGAGATGCACAAAAATATTATCGCATAGCATTTCCCCACCCTGTGGGGACGAATACAAACGTAGTATTTTTTCATAAATGAGGCAAGGAATACAATAGGCGTTTCGCCCGGGCCACCAACCCGGCGGCTATCACCTCCTTTGCCTCGACATCTGCGGCCTTGTCCCATTTCCTCTCCAAGGTCTCTCGCTCACGCTCGACGGCTTCGCGCTCAGTTGCCTCATCGGCACTGGCAGCGTCTAGGCTCGCACTCGTAGCATCCAACTTTTCCTGGAGACTCTGGAAAGCAGCCAACATCTCCTCTCTCTCCTTGAGAAGGTTCGCCTCTTCAAGAGACAGCTCATGCACCCGAGCAGAGGATGAGAGAGGCTGGAACAGTCTTTCTCTTCTCCATCTTTATTTTCCATCGTTCATATTGTAACTAATTTTTTCTCGCACATATATACACCAACTACAAGTGCTTAAATTATGAGGAACATATCGAAACAACTCGGGGGTTCAAATATTTTAGACTACAACTTATGATGTTGGTCGACCGAACCCTTATTACAAGAAGAAATAAGTGAAGAGACATATGGTTTAACAACAAAAATTCTGTGCCACAGATCTCGGCCTTATCTGTGGATCAACGGTCCATAACACAGGCCTAAGGAGCAGGAAATCCACTAAGGAGGATACCACAGAAACACACTAGGCGAATCACTCACCAAGCGACATGGTTACCAGGCAACGGGTGACATGGCAAGCGACAAGACAGTCAGCTAGGCGAACGAGGAAACTCTATTGCGAAGGCCAATGGGCAATGCGGTCGATCAGTGAACTGTTAAGGAAGATTCCAGACGATCCCATTATTCGGAAGGAGATTGTTTCCAAGATTGCTCATATAGAAAAGAGATATTCCATGGAGGCCAGCAGCAAATGAAGCGTAATATATGTGCAATATTATATTACCATATATACGTAGGTCTAGTTTAGTATAAATACTTGTTCTTAGGCATTGTACAAAGACACATCTCTACAGACGGACATATTGTCAATTTATCTTTTCAAGCATTCCAGCGTTTAAGCTCTTTTTGTACTCCTGCGTTCCTGCTTCCCTCCGAAGGCATCATCGATGGCATCCGTAAGTGCTTCCGCTTAAGGGTGTTCGTCCGCTGTCTTCTCCCTTTCTCTTATTTCATTTCATACGGTGACCACACACACAAATACAACGAACCGCCGGGCACCTGTTCGCCCGTAGTGCTAGAGATTTCCGACATGTTCGGATCCGGCTTATCCACGGTAACTTTCGGAGCGAACACATATGATGTTTTCATGGATTACGTTCATGCTTATTCTGATAAGTGAATTACGTGAGATTTGATTATTCTAATTCAAACAAAGAGGATACGTTTGTCACTTTATACCGTGCACACTCATTCATTTGTCGACTCGTCGGGTTGTCCCATGAATTACGACCACGTAACCCGAGGATTTCAACCCCAGACCCAGGTCGAACCTTCCCAGTGGCCAAGTCTAGAAAGTAAGCGATTGGGTCCGAAAGAGCGTCGGGCGGAATCTTTTATGGGCCGCCATGGGGAAAGAATGCAGGATCCGATGACACGTGGCAGGAGCCCACAAGACAACCCCCCCCAAGACCAAAATACATTGGTCGGATGCGAACCTATTTATATTCCTCCGATTAATCTTTGCCTTTGTTGTCCGCCTCGACCCCCTCCCCTTGTCCTTTCTTCTCGCGTTCCCGTTCCCGATCCCCTAAAGGCTTCGCCTTTGCCCTGTCCCCTTCCTTCCGATGGCTGCTTCCTCCACGACCACGGCCACGACGAGCTCCGTCTACCTCCATGTCATCGAGGATGTCATTTCTAAAATCCGCGGGGAGTTCGTCGACAACGGCGGTCCCGGCGAGGACGTCCTCACCGAACTCCAGGGGGTGCGTCTCCTTCCTTCGGATCCTTCCCGCCCCTTTTCTCCCCGTTTTCTAATTGGGTGCGAGTTCTTCCTTTAGGGTTTAGCCTGATTGATAGAGGATGGGGTGGGGTGGGTTTGGTGGGGTTTGTTGGGATGATTGGGTATTTGATTCTTATCTTTCCACCTAGAGCGTGTTAACATCACTTTGGATTGATACCCGGTTGAATTCGAGTTCTCTTCAACTCGAAGATGCTTGAAATGGGTTTTGGATAGCTTTTTTTTTTTGGGGGGGGGGGGGGGGGATGGGGACGACGGGGCTGACATCAGATTTTAGGTGCTATGAGTAGTTGGTCTTGGGAAATTTATACATTTTTGTAAAATCTTCCAGCCTTTTTTTTTTCTCATTTATTCATCAGTATGGTGAACATTTCACAGCTTTGGGAGGCGAAGATGATGCAAGCAGGGGTTATACTAGGTCCAGCCGACAGGCCTGCAGTCATGAAGCCACCACCCACCGGTGCAGCTGCTCCTGTTCATGATCTCAATGTTCCTTACGAGGGGGAGGAGTATGAAACTCCTACAGCTGATATGCTCTTTCCTCCTGTATGTTTTGCTGTGTCCATTTACTATTATTTCAATCTCAGAAGTTTACCTCCGCTTTTGGGTCATCTCCACAAGGCCTTATTTTAGAACTTAATGCGGATTTTCCTGAGCTGCAGACGCCTTTACAAACTCCGATGCCGACCCCGCTCCCAGGGACTGTGGATAGTTCCATATATAATATTCCTACTGGATCGAGCGACTATCCTACTCCTAGGCCAGAATCAGGGGGAAACTCTGGAGAAAATACTGAGAACAAAACTGGAAGACCTAGCCCTTACATGGTATTTTATAATACATCCTTATGGAGCACCCAAGTATTGTCCCCTTGTTATGATTGTGGCTGTGATTGCGTGAACAGATTGAATACAACAATATGTGCTTGCCTGCAGTTCTTCTTTGTTTTGCAACTCAGGTTTTAGATATCTATTTCAAGTTTTATTTTTTTATCATCCATTTGAATCCTCTCCTACGGCTTGACGATGAGGTGATGATGCTGCTGTCAGGGAATAGTTTCACTGACTGTTCAAACTTTCTTATTGTTTTAGTTGCGGTGAATCTGTTCTGGCTTAGGCTCATTCCTGCTTATATTTTTTCTTAGTTTCTCATCTTTTTAGTAGCAAGTTTATCGTGGGAAAGTGGATTATCTAGATCTTAATGGGACCAACTGTAGCCACTATAATTCGAAACATAGTCTATTGTCCTTGTATTTTCCATACATGTTTATGTCAATGCAGTGGAATAAATTGATAGAGGTGTTTCACAGCCAACCCTAAGAAAAGTATATTGAAGATAAAGTTGTGTGAAGCAACAACACCCTGCATTGTTCTCACTATTGTTTTTTGGGAAATGCTAGGATTTTTTTGTCCCACCATCTGGTAAAAGGAAACGCGAGGATCTTGCACCACAGTATCCGAATGGTGGATATATACCTCAGCAAGATGGTGCTGCTGACGCTCTATCTGAGGGGCTGCAGGTTAGATATTCTAAACAGTGGGTTAACTTTTTACATTCAAATTTGGGATCCCTGCAAGTTCATTAGTTGAACATGGGAGAGAAATTGTGCGAGGGTACACGACTAGGAGTGGTTTATTTTTTATGCTTTCTGATCTTAAGGCAATATTTAATGTTTGGACCATCGTTTATAGCATCTCTTTGAATGCAAGATTCTCATAATTTTGATTTTTTATGTTCAGGTCAAGGGAAAAATCGATTTTTTGCCCCTTTTGAACCAACAGAGTGGGGAAAATTTTACCGATGTCCAAAAGTCAGTATTCAGTCGAAGAATTCCTCAACTAGATGGACAGACTCCTGATCCATATGACAATATGCTTTCCACTCCCAATGTAAATGATGACCAAGCACAGCACTGTTCATATATCATATGGTTGCCACACTTCTTACAAATGGCATACTTCATTAGAGTTGCTAACACTTTATCTTTTCTTGGCTTGATGTTTTGTCGAAGATATATAACTACCAAGGAGTTATCAATGAAGATTACAATATTGCAAGTACTCCAATGCATAATGGTAATCTATCAGCCAGAGCATGATATATTTTTTTTTTTTCTGTTTTTTCTTTCACTACAAATCTAGCCCTATCATCAAACTCTTCAAATTTTACTTTCATGGCCTTTTAGAACTGCAAGCTGGTACACCTGCTCATATTGGAAATAATGATGTCGACGAAGACGACGACGACGAACCATTGAATGAGAATGATGATGATGAGTTAGATGATGTGGCTGAAGACGAGGAAGTAAATACGCAACAGTTAGTTTTGGCCCAATTCGACAAGGTGATTGTTCGATCTTTCAGAAGACATTGGTTTTTGTCCGCATTTTTTCCACGAACATGAATGACTTTTTATGTGCTCCTCCACCGATCAGGTAACACGCACTAAGAGCAAATGGAAGTGCACGTTAAAGGACGGCATAATGCATATAAACGACAAGGATATTCTTTTCAATAAAGTGAGTTTCTGCAGCATATTTCGTGGGTACTCTTCCTTTAAAGTTGAATTTGTTCTTAACCATTTATTCACGGGATGATCTTTGTGTCAGGCTACGGGAGAGTTTGAATTCTGATTTTGGTGATGGAGCATGAGTTCTTCCGTCGATGAGGAATTGATTCTGGCAAGCACATTGAAAATCGCAGTTGTTTGTTGTGTACTTTGTCCTTTATTTGTTACTTTCTAGACATAAAACAAGGAGCTCAGACAGATAGCCAGGGCATCTGGCCTTTTGCTACGTTTACCCTGTTGTACATATCGGAGGTGAGAAATGGTTTACCAGATTTCCCCTTACAAGAAGAATGTTAGTGTCGACGTAGTGTTGAACGCCAACCAGCTGTGGCATGTATGAGTTAGTGGTCCGTCCAAGTGCATGTTAAGGATTATGACCAAAAACCTAAAACACAATCCTATGGAATTGCTGCACTCTGCAAATAGGAATGCCACATCCATAGGAATGCCACATCCACAGGCTGTGGAGAGAGAGCAGCCATTATCCTTTCTTTGTAATGTTAGATGTAATTTCATGTATGTTTATACATGCCGCATATATGTTGATGGAAATAAATGTCCATAAAAGTAAAGCAAGTGTTCCCTGATATGTTTGCTTTAAGGGTACTTCCTAAGGGCATTCAAATGAGCTTTGACTCGAGAAAGATTCAGCTCACACTGCCAGTCATTACAAGTCTTGACGACATTCTGTACAACGTAATCAGCAAACTGATATTCTATCATTGTCTAGATGCACAGATAACAAGCAATCATAACACGTCAGCAGGATAATCTGTTCCACGATTGTGTGAAGAGGCGCGTGAAAGTTGGCGTTGAGCCTTGCGTATGAACTGTGAAAGTTGCTGCTTCTACCATCTGCACATGAACTGTGAAAGTTGTTATCGTTACACTTAATAATCTTGAAGGTTTTGAAAGGTTCTGTTCGATACATAAATTTGTTCTTTCTCTTCACCGGAAATTTTTTTTTCAGAGATCCATACCAAATCTTCTGGCTAAAAGATCACTTCGTTCCTTCCGCTATTGACGTTACTCTGATAGCGCTTGTTAGACTTCTTGATTTCGACGAGGATCTTCTCATGCAGAGTTTTCATCTACTTTTCACATTCCTCGGCATCTCAATTGACCACTCTAATGTTTGGAAGCGACGTTAGTTCAATTGAAACAAAAAAAATTCAATCCATACACTACCTCAAAGGGAGATGACTTGGTTATATAATTGTGTGCTCAATTATAGGCGAACTCTGCATGGGCGAGCTTTACATTCCGTTTTTTCTGATTTTTGGAGACCCATGTCCAAAGGATTGTTGCCATTGCGCGATTGACTACTTCAATTTTCCCATTGGCCTACGGGTGGTAGGTAGTGTTCCATTACATGATTCTAAGCTTATGTAATAAAGTGTTCCAGAAGTAGCTAAAGAACTCGACATCTCAATCTGACATGATTGTCTTCGGGACTCCACGTAATTTCAACAATTCTCAAAAGTATATATCTACAATGTTGGTGGCATTGTTCGTCTCATGGCAGTGGATGAAATGTGTGATTTTCAAGAATCTATTGACCATTACCATGATGGAGTAATTCCTCATATGCTTTCTGGGCAAACCTAGTAGAAAATACATATGCGTTCCTAAGGTTACGCAGGTACTAAGTAGTGGTACAAAAGCCTTGAGGCTGAACACGACCCTTTGGTTGCTCACACATAACACATTGCAGCATGAGGGCTCGAATTCAACATTCCATTCGAGATTAGTATAAGTTATCATGCAACAACAAAATGGTTTTCTCGACTCTTAAGTGTCCTGGAATTTTCATCTTCATGAACTTCTTGGATGAGTAGTTTTTGCGTAGAGCTCTTGGGAACACACAACATAGAATATCAAAACAAGGATCCATTTACTTGACGGAATTGCTCCATGGCTTGGGTAGTGCATTGAGCAAAGATCTCTCAAAAGTCCTCATCTTCCTTGTTACAAGTCCTTCAAGAGCTCAAATTCAATTAGTTTGGCTTCTATAATTGAGATGAGGGCTACCTTCCTCGATAGAGCATCATCAACTACATTCTTTACCCTTGGCTTGTGCTTAAGAACAAAGATGAATGTTTGTAGAAACTCAAACCCACTTGGCAGGTCATCGATTAAGCTTATGTTGACCATTGATATACTTAAGAGCCTCCTTTTCGGTGTGTGACACAAACTCACCAGGCTATTGGTAGTGACTCTAAATTTTGAGTACTCGAATGATAACAAGTAATTTTTTATCGTATGTCAACTAGTTGAGTTTGATGTCATTGAGCTTCTCACTAAAGTAAGCAATCATCCCTCCTTTCCGTAAATGAGCTCCTCCTATTCCAACTCCTAATACGTCGCACTTGACTTCAAATGACTTCGAGAAGTCAGGGAGTGCTAGAACAGGGGCTTCGTTCAGCCTTCGTTTCAGCTGCTTGAAGTTAGTTTGCGCACTATTTACCGCTCCAAAGTTCTCTCCCTGGAACAACTAGGTGTGCGAGAAATCTAACTCATATTTCAAAATTTTACAACAACAAAACAACTCTACAAGATCGGTAAATAATTGAAGTCATTTACACTTGCTTTCTCTCTATTAGACTTATTATTTATTTTCTTACACAAAAAGTCAATTTAATTTTTTAAATAAGGATTGAAATCAATTGGAAAATCAAACTTTTCATTTTTTTGAAATGAAAAGTTTATTTCATCCGGCAAATATGATCGTTTTTTACACAAACCATGTGAAATTCTAATGATGTTTTTTAACCCGAATGTTTTGGTACATTTCTTCTGCCACCAATGGAACAAGGGATTGTGATGGTTGAAGAGGGTTTTTGGTATTAAACAAACATTGCCCTGGCGGTCGTTACGGGTGAAGACTAAGCCAGTTTGGTAGTTCAAGAGGCACCCTTGGGACAATAACCTTAAATGTCGACAAGACACGTGGCAGATTCTGGGATATTCAGGGTTTCAAAGATCCGAATCGGACCAAACCCACAAGCTCAACTGAAGGTCGTGTCCGATTGGATCGCAGGAAGACCTCTGGATCAATCTCCGGAAGGCTTAATCATCCGTTTCAGTTCCGGGTCAGAAGGACAAAAGCCCTGTGCTCCCTGTTTGACTTCCGTAACGAGTCAGTCTATTCTTGAAAGATCAAATCTTTGATCTGCGTTTTCAACCCATTTGTCTCTGATTACGCGATTTTGATTTTTGAGGGAGACATCGAGGTTTTCTGTGGGTATCGGATTAATTGGGATGCCTTTTACACTTGGGGTCCTTGTCTCATTAAGCGATTGTGATTTTGTTTCTGACACACAGGAGGGCTTGAACTTCAACTGATTGAGTTCAATCTCAGGTTCTTTTTTGTTTTTCGAGATGTGAAATGCGATTTGTTGTCAGGGGTAAGGCCGGTTGTTGGCTAAGCGAGACGTGGGGACTTAATCGTCCTTCTAAATTTTGGATCGACCTAATGACTAAGCGAGACGTGGTATTGCTGATTGTTTTCGTGATTAGCATGACAATGCAGAAGCGAACCCATCTGTGATTTATTCTAATCATGGTCATCATGTCACTGTTATCTTGGTTTCAGGACCTTCCGAATGCAGACATTGCTTAGTTTCTCAGGATTGTTGGTTTCCCTTCAGCTATGAGTTATCCTTTCAGAGGTAGCAGGGCAGACATTGAAGCGGGATTTCCATTCTTTGCGAATGAAAGGCCTAGTGTGGTATGTATGAGTTGTCCGGATCCATATTCATGTTCCTCTAGTTTGTCGTAATGCTGCTGTTTCAGGACTGATTATTCTCCTCATTCAATGTCAGCGTATTCGTGGACAACGGCCCATCAATTCCAATTCATTGTCATTTCTTGTCATGGGTAAAGTGGTTCTTGTCCGAGAGCATATTCTCTCTCTTCTTTTGGTGCTAAAGCATGCATGACAAATGCATCTGGCTTTCAACAGTTTTATTGCTCTTCATGGTATTGAACTCTCATCAGACGTCGTCAAACTTTCTGGTACATGGATTGTTTGCTGTGCTTCTGACTACTGTTCACTGAAACATCCTACATTAACCTGGGAGGATATTCTGTTTGTAGCTCTGGCTTGTTGTCGGTGTCTTTCTAATGGCTACTAGCCTCAGGATGTAGGCAACCTATAAACAACTACAAGCACAGGCTCGTCCTCATGCTGCAGCTGCCAGTGGCTTGTTTGGTTATTCTGAATTGCGCGTACATATGCCGCCTCCGATAACTTTTGCAACGAGGGGGCGGTTGCAAGGATTAAGACTCCAGCTTGCTCTTCTTGATCGAGAATTCGATGATTTAGGTAAAATATTTTCCACTCTCTTAGTTCACCTGAAAGATTATTTAATGGGGTAAATATTTTATACATCCATGAAATGCACTGTTCACTTGTTTACCTATCTTATGCTGCTGACTTATCAGGGAAAAAAATGTGTCTCTGTGTGAGTTATTGTTTGTTTCTTGTTGAAGTTGCCTGTGTTTAGTTGATGGTGAATATGGTATTTTACTGAGATGTGGAACATGGTCATATTTTTCTACTTTATCTCCGGTCCCTGAGCTTCTGTGTAAGGTTGTATGATCATCATAACACCACAGAGCAAGGAAAAGATTCATGTAATGCATGGATTGAATGTTTGGTTTTAGCGATGTAAAGGTAGATGACTCTGGCAGCCGAAACGAATTGCCTGAACAATTGACCTTATTGCAGATTATGATGCCTTGAGAACACTGGATTCTGAAGGCATATCTACTAATTCAATGAGTGAGGAGGAGATCAATGCTCTTCCTGTTCGTAAATACAAGGTCTCTGGACCCCAGAGCTAAAGCACCGATGGCATTTGAACTAGTAGAAGACATCTCTGTGTGTTAGGTATTGATCTTATCATGCAGTAGTCGTGATCTCGGTTGGTCACCAGTTTTATGCAAGATCATCATACGATTCTTTCACATTGCCTCACATTCAATGTCACTGATTCATTCCACGTTGTTTATTGGGACGTAGTTGACGGAGAGCCGACAGGGTATTGCTTGACGAGTTAATTAGTTTATCTACTATGCATCATTCATATTTGCAACTGGAGTGTCCATTAATTATATCTCATTTTTGAACTGCTTCGTTGATATTTAATTGCAGTGGCGATTCATCGCAGCAAAAGGGATCATCCTCCTCTAATTCACCAGAGGTAGACACTTTATCTGCATTTCTTTTTCACATTTGTGTCTCCATAGCTTTTGGAACTACGAGATTATACTGGAAATTGTCTTCTGTTTTCCCTGCGCTGATCCAGTGATTGTTCCTCAAGACAGAATTTCACCTATGAGTCTTTCCGGTCACTTTTAACTCTTTTACTCATGTCCGTCACTTTCTTTTTCAACCCGATAACGATAACCAGGTCACCATGCAAGAAAGAGGTGTGGGAGATATAGGCAACAAGCCATTGGAGGACGAGCTGACTTGTAGCATATGCTTGGAGCAAGTCAGCAGGGAAGAGCTCGTCCGAAGCCTGCCCTGCTTTCATCAGGTATTCCTTGTGGTGTTGCCCCCTGCACCTTCCTCATCGATTCGAAGTACGTTGGAATGCTTTTTTTATGCTATCTCTCTCTCTCTCTCTCCCCCTTGCAGTTTCATGCAAATTGCATTGATCCCTGGCTTCGGCAACAAGGCAAGTGCCCTGTCTGTAAATTCAAGCTGGGAGCCGCCTTCCCAGACACCCAGGACAGTGAATCAGACGCCGGATCAGACATGGTTTAGGCTCTGGTCCTATTCTATCCACCCAGATAACTGATGTACTGTACATATATACCGATATGGCTGCGCTCCATTAAAGCAATTAGCCAAGCTAGGATTCATACAGATGAATATAAAATCTAGGATTTCTCTCATATTCTCTTCTCAGTTTTCAGGAAGAAGTAGAGTGTTCTGTCACCTCAAATCAAGACCAGGGAACATTACAGAAATTTGCCTTAAAAGTAACAAACGTCGTCTGCTTCTGATTGGGCGGCCGTGGACGAATCATTCCGAAAACTTATCATCATCAACCAGCTATGAAAAGGATAAGACCAAAACCGAACTACACAAGCTAAAAATACCTGCCCTCTTCTATACCCTCCTAGGCATCTCCATCTCTTCGCCAACGGACGAGCATCCCAATGCAGCGCTTGATTATGTAAAACCTGGCCTTGTGCTCTCTCGCTAGGATGCCGCACTTCCTCGAAATGTCCGATGTCCTCCTTGACAAACTGCGTGCTAGGGAGCCCTTAGGGGAGACAGAGCTCTTCTGCGAGGAGCTCCGCGAGAGGGAGGAGGAGGGGTAACTCGAGCATCTAGCGGAGAAGCTCCTCGGGAGCAGGTTCTTGGATGCGTGCCGCGACGGGGACAATGAGTATCCCCTCAACTTCGACTGAGTCGGCCTCCATACATCTTCCATATCCATTAACACAGTCTAAGGAATCTCGAGTAGAAAAAAGAAGAGGGAGCTCTGTGACTGGCAGTTGTGTGTGATACAAGATGCATTCAATTGGCTCAAACACACACATATATAAAGGCAGGCAGCAACATGGAGCTGAGGATGGACTCGAATTCATTCATTCACTCACTCACTTTGGGGCACGTTCCAATCATATGATTATAGTCCATAGACTATACTTTAATTCACCATGCTGATTAAAAATTTGACTGGCCAAGGACAAAGACTGCATGGATTGCGCCACAGAACCATTTGCTTAAAAGGTCAAAGTTCATATTGGGTGGTGGCTGGGGACATGGCATCATGGGTTTAGCCACCGCCCTCTAACATTATTCTACACCCAACTTGCATGCCTTGACAGTTTAGATCTGGGTCCATAACATAATTAATTAATAATGTAATGTGGTTGGGTCCTAGGTGCATTGAACATCGACACATAATATATAGTTTTTTGTTGGCGGATGGATGGGTGACGTCACGTCATGTGGGTCGCTGTCCTAAGTTGAATTACAGGGAGGAAAGAGCTTTCTGCACCTGCGAGCATCTTGTGGAGTTTCCTTCCCACGTGCTCACATTCAATCAACCATCTCGACTTTAATGGGGACTGTCGGGTTGACCTTGACCCATCGAGAATGAGTTGGTCGTGTTTATCGGCAACGCGATATGGGCCGGTTCGTCGAGGATAGTTTCAATTTACCCCTGGAAAATGAAAAATTTTGTCCTTTAGGCTACTGAGTTCTAAAATTCCCATTTTACCGCCCCTCCTTTTTTGACTTTTTCTATTACCTTAATTTAGCCAAAATTTTGAAAAATTTTCAATTAAACCCTTGAAATGGCTAAAGAAGGAAAATTTTCGGGAAATCCTTCTGGAACTCCTACAAGATTGGAGTTCGTTCTAGAGTTTAGGCTGTCTCATTTTGGAATTAGCAAGAGTATAAACGATATTTTAACTCAGCTAACAATTCAGGGGAGTACAGAAACTCTAGAAAGCCGAAACCAAATGGCAAAGGAAGTAGGCTCTATAGTAAATAACATGCTAGACACACTGGAGAGAGAAAGAAGTTTAAAAAGGCCTGAAGCCGAGGCGACTTCTGGACTGGAGAGTACTACAGGAAAACCAGTCGAAAAGTTGAATCTGGGAGGAAAAAATTCCAAACAGAATCAAGGCAAGAGTGTGGATGAAATGTACAACGAGTCAATGGCTCCTTACATTTTAGACTCACAAAAGCGAAATGCAAATTTGAATTCTCAAAGTGGAGAATTGGCAAAAGACTTAAGGAAGGCCTTAGGTCTGGCAGAAGATGCTCCAGTTCATCTAGACAATCGGACGTTTAATGAATTGGTAACTGCGAAGAGGGAAATATACATGCCCGATTATCCCCATAGAACCAAACAAGAGTTTGTTCCTAGGGATAATGTATTAAAACCCATAATCACCCCTGGTGCTTTTCTGGACATAGATTGTGAGTAGCACGTATCTGAAAAGATAGATGAGTGGTTATCATTAATTCGAATGACTGCGTCTGTTGGGATATTATCCCCTGGATCAGTTTACGAATTATGTGTGGCAGCCCTCATGGGATCAGCGCAGAAATATTGGAAATCTTTGGTGGCTCATACTGACATCAAAGAAAAGATAGATTAGGCGCTGACCGTTGATGGTGTGTTAGCAATCATCGCTGATGCATTAAAACGGAAGTTCTGTGGTTTTTCATTATCCACTGAGACTGTGGAAAAAGAGTAATCGTTGACTGCTCTGGTAAAACTACAGATCTGTGATATGTGCTGGTTTGATAGCTACGTGTGTGAATTCCCGAAGTACTATTACAATCTGGACGTAGTCTCTCAACAGTTCATATTGGGAACCTTTTTTGCCAAACTTCCAGAACCTTGGTCGGAAGTTGCGCAAAAGGCTTATGAATTACTTCTGAGTGAGGAAAAAATTGTCTCAGGACTCGGAGGAAAAATTCAGGCGGTTAAGTACGCGATGAGAAAGGCGTGTACTGAGCTCCAAGTTAAGGAGGCAACTAAGAAGCTGCCATACCTAAACAAGAGCTGTTGTTCGCAGATTGAGTATGTACCTGGAAGGTATGGATGTGATACTCAAACAGAACCTGTGAGAACAAGAAACTTTCCTAAGAAAAGAAAATTTGTTGGATACAACAAAAGGAAAGTTTGGCCCAAGAAAGACCTCCAGAGAAAATCAAAAGGAGGTCCGGCTTACAAACCAAGAAGGTTTGTGAGGAGACGGACAAACCTTAAGGATAAAGATAGGATTGAAGCCTTTAAGCGAAAACATGGCAGAGAACCTAAATGTCCAAAAGGGAAACCGTTGAGCAACTGCAATTGTTGCTGGTTTTGTGGATCAAAACCCACAAAGCGGATACTTGTCCTCAGAAGAACCAAAGGAGAGAAAGACTCCGAATGGTATTTCTGGACGACAGGAGTCATGAGGAAGAAATCCTGGCTTATGAACCCATAGATGAGCAGGATATTTCTGACTTAGACTCGGAAGTATAATCTATCTATGAAGTTGTATCAAATTATGATACAGACTCAGAAGAGGATTCTGATTTCTAGAAAATGCATCTGTTCATGATGAGAGCAGAGCAAAACGGAGATGGTGATGAGATGGTTCCCTTGGAAGCATCGAATCAGGTACCGGAGGAATCTCATCAGTACGAAGATCCATCCCAGTCGGTGCTGGAATGGAGGTTGCCTAATGTTAACGTGAGGGAAGTCTATAATGTGTCTAGATTTAATTTTAGATCGATAATAGACATCTCACAAACAGAAGCAACGGCTCAAGTTACAAGCACGGAACTTGAAACTTTGGATATCCCATTACTCAACGTACAACGCATTAGGGAAACCATGCAACGTGCTAGAGGTGTATATAACTATATACACATTGGGTTAATCCAAATAGGATTAATTCCGCTATTTCATCTCCCAGCGGATAGTCCTGTGGTAGCGACTGTAATCGATAAACGATGGAGAGAGTTTAGAGAT
Source organism: Melastoma candidum (assembly GCA_023653495.1). Lineage (NCBI taxonomy): Eukaryota > Viridiplantae > Streptophyta > Magnoliopsida > Myrtales > Melastomataceae > Melastoma > Melastoma candidum. The sequence continues at coordinate 8,835,767 of CM042886.1, forward strand.
CAGCTGATATCAGGTATACAGGCCAACCTTGCACATGGCCCTATATGGTTCCAGGTCCATCCAAATTTCATGATGGCCCTGAACGATCGTTGTTTGGGAAATTCATTGACCTTAAGGATTAAATCAATGAATATGGATATAATGAATTCCCAGGCCAAGTTCTTGGCGTATCACACTAGAGTGATTTACCGATTGGTAAATACCACCAGTCCTGGTGTGAGGAACATCTCAAGACTCACTGAGTTGTTCGAAGAAGGTCATAATAACTACCAACAATTTCATAGGCGAGAGGTAAACCCACTAGAGTTAACTTGGCCAAGAAATTGGGTTATGACTGAACCTGGTAGTAGCTCTAGACCGATTAGTGCGGCTAATATCCGACAAAGAGGTAATGAGATTACTTTAATGTTGGGTGAACCGTCTAGAGATAGTTTTAGAGCTGATAGGCATCTGCCTGTGAGGATGCCACTCCTGAGAGAGCCAAGAAATCATACGCTCTCTGAAGTTTCTTCTAGAGCTAGTGATGTAGGAGATGACATAATTGTGTCCCGACCAGCGGAAGCATCTGCTCTACCACTAATAGAAGAAATGTCTCGAAGGTCTACAGATTCGAGAACCCCGTCTCAACACACGGGTAGAATTGTGGGATATAGACAGGTATCTTTACCAGTCTATGAAGATCCGGTAAATCAACCGAGAGAGGAATCAATAAGGATGATGAGAGTTACCTATCTGGATAACTATTTATCCAGTATTACTGAAGTCTGTAAGGTTATTGAGCAAATAGCCTAGCAGAAGTCTATACCAATAGACGAAATCTGGAGGATGATAGAACCATCCCAGGAAGTACTTAAGAATATTGGGTTTAGTGTTAGGAAGGAAGACTTGAGCACATACGTGGCTCTGACTTTCAAATTTCCTGGATACTATGAGTATTCTTTGGATACTCTGATAGATACTGGGTGTAGCATAACTTGTGCTAGACTCAATGCTCTACCAGAAGAGTGGTGGAAACCACTGCAGAAACCCATCAATATGGTAAACGTAGATGGAATGGCGACAATAGTTAGCCATCAGGCCAATAGTGTGCCTGTCTTTATTGGTGGACAACAGTTCATCATAAAAGAGATCCTGACCCATCCTTTATTAGAGACAGACATCATAATTGGTAATGCCTTCCTAAAAGGACAAAAGGAAAACCTACCTTTTGTGCAGGATGTCCATCATGTGTTCATAGGTGGGGTGAAAATCAGTTTTCTCCAAGAACCTAAGTTGAGGTTAAAATTTGGGTTTTATCCGGTAAAACGGACAGAGTACTGTGGTAATTCACCATGTGAAAAAGCTTTCAGAGTGCCAGCTCAACGTGGTGATATACGGTTGGATGAGAACGATTCATAGGAACAAACCCTGTTTTCTCCAACGAATACCAGGGGTTCTAACTGGTATGACGACTTGTTTCCAAAATAAGAAGTGTGTAGGGCAGTACAGTTAACCGGGACGAAATGGGATAAGTTTCGGATAAAACTTGCCGATAATTTTAGTGAAGATCCATTAAAATTATGGAGTCGGAATGGCCTAAAGGCTAGACTCGAATTAAAGGATCCCGGAACCATTATAAGAACCAGAAATATTACATACATGGCTGAGATGGTTGAGGAATTTGATAAACAGATTCCTGAGTTGCTTGGAAAAGGCTTGATTAGGGATAGTTATAGTCCACATTCTAGTCCTGCCTTTATGGTAATTAATCATGCCGAGCAGGTGCGAGGGAAAGCACGAATGGTTATAGATTATCGTCAGCTTAACAAAGCCACAAAAGACGATGGCTATAAGATTCCCACTGCGGGAGATTTAATTGATAGGGTTAGTTTGAGCCAACCAAAATTATTCTCTAAATTTGACTTGAAAAGTGGATACTGACAAGTCAAGATGGAGGAAGAGTAGGTTCCTCTAACTGCCTTCAGTGCTCCGCAAGGAATGTTTGAATGGCCGGTGATGCCGTTCGGCCTGAAAAATGCTCCAGGCGTGTTTCAGCGCAAAATGGATAATGCTTTTAAGCAAGTCCGAAAATTTTGTGCGGTCTATATTGACGATGTGCTAGTCTACAGTCAGACTGAAGACGACCACATGAGACACCTTGATAAGGTGACTGATGTCTTCCGACAGGAAGGCATGATTCTATTAGAAAAAAAGATAGAATGGTTTAAGGAGTAAGTTAATTTTTTAGGCATAGAGATTGATCAAGGAAAAATAAAATTGCAAAGTCATATTGCTGAAAAAATTGTTGATTTTCTGACAGACTTGAGGATATAAAACAAGTCCAAAGACTTTGTGGATTTGTTAACAATGCAAGAAAGTTTGTGAAAGAACTTTCCCGAGATCTAGGTAGGATTTCGAAGAAAACCTCTTCGGTGAATCCTTGGTTATGGGAAGATGATGAAACTCATGCTATTCAGAGAATTAAGAGAAAGGTTCAAAATCTACCTCAACTCTCTTTACCGTCTGATAAGGATGAATTAGTCCTGGAAATTGATGCTTCTAACGAGTTTTGGGGTGCAGTCCTTAAAATTAAAGGAAGGAAACCTGAACCCGTCTGTAAGTATTGGTCGGGGAGTTTTAAGGGGTATGAACTCCGGTACCCGATACATGAAAAGGAAGTATTGGCTTTAAAAAATGGAATAAAAGCCTTTTACATCTTTTTGGCATCTAAGAAATTCTTAGTGCGATCTGACTCGACCTATGTAAAAAGGTTTATGAGTCTGAACCTCAAGGAAGCTAGGCAAACTAGACTCTTGAGGTTGCAAGAGTGGTTTAGCTAATATAAATTCGAGGTCGAGTATATCTCTTCAGACAAAAACATAATAGCTGACTCTCTCTCTAGAAAACTTGCAGATGGATCCCGCAGCAAAGAAGAAAATTTGCTGGAGATGCAAGTAGGAAGGACACTCCAAGAAGGTATGTCCTAATCCTATCAAGAGGGATAGTGAGCATAGTGATGTTGGTTCCAACTCCGGAACGAAATCAGCCTTGTGCTGGCAGTATAAGCGACTTGGACATAGATCATTCAAATGTCCTAGTAAGCTGAAAACTGTGGATGCCCAGAAGGATGTGGCTAATCTCAAGGAGAAGGTAATAACCAACTCCAAGAGAAAGGCGGAAACAGATCTCCGGAAGGAGATGGTTGATCCTAAGAAGAAAGCTCCGGCCAACTTCAAAGGAAAAACGAAAGAAGATTCTCAGAAGGGAATGGATACCCAAGGAAAAGGTAATTACCAATTCCAAAGGGAAAGTGGAAAAAAATTCCCAGAAAGGAGTGACGAGTCCTAAGGGAAAAGACAATGTCAAACCCAAAGGAAACGTGAAGAAAGATCTTCAAGAGAAGATGGCTGATCCTAAGGAGGTGTGCTCTAAAGGAAAAGCGAAGACGGCGGATTTGAAGGAAGAAGCTCAGGCTAATTCCCAGGAAAAAGCCAGAAAGAAGAGGAAAGCGAAGCAGCTTAAGTCTTCTGGTCCTAAGAAGGACGGTAAGGATGAAGAACCTTGGTGGTTCCCGTTAACCACGGAGAAGTTCAATTACTGCCGTAATCACTTGGCCAAAGAGCAGAAAATCTCCATTAACCAAGCTGTAAAATCCTACAAGACTTTGTTACAAAGCAAGGAGGAACAGAAGGCGAGGGTGGAGAGTGAGTATGCTGAAGAGGAGGCAAAGTTTAAAGCCTTCATCGGCGAGCCAATTCAGAAGGAAGAACAACCTGATGAGGCGGCTGACATGGAGTATGACGAGTATTTCAATTACGAGATACCCGGAACACTTGGAGAAGGTAATCCTCAAATTCAGGAAAACCTAGAGGAAGTAATTCCTGAAGGAGGTTCAGTTGAACCTGGTGAGCAAGCTCACGATGACGAAGGTCATGAAGATCTAGATAGATCTTGAGTTTTTGATTTGGACTCTTTCGAGGATGGATCCCTATCTTGGGATGCCACTGTTGTTTGTGGAAGACTTATGGGAGGTATTAAAAATAATTACCAAGCCCAAATTAAGTTTTTCGCAGCAAAGGCGATTGAGTACATCAAAGATCTGAAAGCCAAGTTAACTTACAAGGCTGCAGATGGAGAAGAGTTGTCAAAATCTGTAAGGGACCGGCAACAAATTCTCACCACGACAATGTCTATATTACCATGTGAAGTCAAGGATTATGAGACTTCGAAAGTGGTGGTAGACATGAGAGAATCCTCACTCGATGAAAACTCTGTACTTCAACCGTATCTATACTGGATATCGGAGAAGTGGCCATCCCTGAAGATCAGTACAGGTATGGTGGGAGTTGCTTTACCGTATTTATACGCGGGTTTTGTCGATATTCTGGAGATTGACAGATCTGAGCCAGAACAGAAAGAACCGCTACCTCATTTGGTAAAGTTCATATTCGGGTGCTTAGGCTATGATTCAAAATACGTCACAGCACTGATTACTAGCACTACGATGGAGGAGGAAGAACATGAGCAGTATGGGAAGGTAATTCTTCCTAACATGCAAGTGTGGGATATCCATCCTAGTGAAAGTAGGCATCTGATATAACCTAAAAAATAGGACCTCGATCAGAGGGGTTTATGGCGCAAGTATTACAAGGATAAGACTGTAAGAAAGGCCATAAAGATTGAGTTTCTTAAGGATGTGCTGGAGCACGTATTTGCCCACAAGGAGCTATATTATGTGCTTAGTGACATGATGACAACTGTCACGATTCTCCGTTCTTATCTCAACTATTCAGATGAGCAGGCAGGGGTAATAGGATGCGATAAAGTTCTGGATCTTCTAGATAGTTTCTGGAGGAAGGAGAACTCTGAACTGTGCCTCCGGATGGACATCTTTGAAGTCTGGAGTAAAATCGCTGACTACACCGATAAATCCTTAACACAGCGATTCAAGCAGGATGAAGAGAGAGCCCAACAAAATGCTGAGCAGGGACTCTTGGAAGGAACTGGCGAGTCTTCACACGCTAGAGAAGAAGGAATCTCCTTGGACGAGGCAACAATGCAGACAGGAGATAACAATTGTATAGAGATAGACTAGGCAATTTTGTAATCTAGTTAGCTTTTAGAAGCTTTTGTAAAAGTAGATTCTTTTACTTTTGAGCTGGCAAACAGTGCATAGGCACCAGCTTCTTTGTGTATATATTTCACAACCCCCTACCATTTTCGGGGAGGCAATCTGAATAGAAAAATTTTCTCTCACATCTCTCTGAGTAAAATTTCTTTGATTGTCCTCCAACAACAACAACAACAACAATACCTTAAGGAATCAAGAGGAGTTAGAGTTAATCAGAAGAATTGATTAAAACTAACTTAAGGTTAGATTTGCGAATCGAAACCTTGAAGGAAAAGTCTTATGACTAAACCTTGTGGTTGGATGATGGGTGTCTATATAAGACCCTCGTGGTAAGGGCATTTGGAAGACACAGAAGAGCCTCTCCCTCTCACAGAATTCTCACAATTGAGAAGTGAGTATCTCTTGAGTTCCAAGAAGTTGCGGAAGCTTGGTGAACCCTCGGATAATCTATCGGAACAGATAACTCAGTTATCAAAGTTGGTAGAGAGTTATTCTAAGAAATTAGAAGAACTGACTATAGTACAGAGTGAATTCGAGGAATACTTCTTTGAAGGTAAGTCCAATCTCGGATTTACAGTAAGTTCAAAATACTCAAACGAGTATTTGAGGTTGGTGGAACGCCGACGACAAAGACAATTGGGAAAATCTTCTTAAGTACGATTCCTGTCAATTCCGAAGAATATCTAGCATGCTGATATCTAACTCTTTAGGTAGTTAATTTGCATCGCTGGTCCTCAGTCTATAAATTGGTATCAGAGCCGCTTAAGAATCATTTCCGAAGAGTGTCTTGAAGGATTAATTTTGGGTAAAAATCTTGGTTAAGAAAAGGTTAGGAGAAAACTGCCGTAAAACGGTAATTTTGAAACTCGAGACCGCAAAGGATAAATTTATTTTGGGGACCACCATAAAAAGGAACATTTCTTCCGGTTCGTCTTCTTCAACTAGAGCTGCAGCTGCCGAAACGAGAGCACTCCGTTGGTTGTATCGGCAGAACTCCTCGGTCGCGGTTCCGATACGGTAGATAGGAAATGACTTTTGTTGTTTCAACTGGTTTATTGATGCAAAAGGATGAAAGAGTATGCAGGCAGACGGACACCCCTTTGACATAAATAATTCTTACATGGGAATGGGAATGAGTATGAGAGTAGTTGGTGATCCAGCTAGACGTCGCTTACATTAATCGACCCTCCCGACAGTGTTCGTCGATGTGGAAGTCCTCGTGACTCTTCGATTTGAGAGTGGCCATGTATCTCGATCAGAGATTTGTCCAGAGGAAGCCTCTGGAGCCCAGCCTGAGTTAACCGCACCTGCCACTGCTTGTAAGTCTCCGGCCTCTCCACTCTCCCTTCGCAGGAAACCGCTTTCATCGCTTCTTGCCCGAAGAACTCTCTCTCTATTGTCATTCACTCCTCGCTGTCTTGTAGCACAATCTCGTCCATCATGTCGTACATGGCGGAGAATCGCTTCCCGAAACCTTGTTACGAAGAAAGGGGAGTAGAAGGTTCCATTGATGACAGATATAACGAACAAATTCAGCCGTCCCTCACAAACTTCAACATGGCATCTGTCGGGTTGTTCTCAACTATCGTCTCGTGGAGGAGATGAGAAAACCCAACCACTTCATCACAGGCCAGTTTGAGTTCCACGAGTTTGATATTCTCCCACTTACTGGAAACAACCGCGTTGAACTCGAACTTCGAATGATGGAATGGTGACAATACCATTCCAAATGCGGTTATTCGATCCCAGTAACATGAACTTTTGGAGGACCACATCCTTCCCTGTCTTCTGATGATCTTGGTTCAAATAGTTCATAACGAAGACAGTGGCATGCTAATAAAACATGTTTGCCAGGTTGAAAGCAGGTCTATCCTTAACTAACCGGCTTTCTGTCGCTTGATGCTCGGACTAATTATCGGGAGTCTGCAGTGCTCCGTCTCTCTGCTTATCAGACAAAAAAACAGTGTTTTCCTAAATGCAAGCATTTCAGGCAGTTCAATACAAGACAGCCTTTCTACAAATCAAAGAATAATCTCTTTATTCCTGCCGTTTGCTAAAGATCAGGGGAACGAATCTCGAATAACCAAATCAACAAGCATGTCGGTCGTGAAGCCAAGGACGAGCACTTATTTTCAAAGGAGGTAATGACGCCTAAAAGCAGGTCGGCATGTACAGACGGAAGAGGACTCAAAAACAGCAAGAATCTTGTCGGAAGAAACCTATATGGGTACCCAGCCGGAAGAAGCGAAGAGAATCCGACCTTTCCAGCCCAACAACATCCATTGCCCGTCTACATCAATAACGAAATCTTCGTGATACTGCGTTTTTAACTTGAACCTCAGCTTCTTCATGAGTAGAGGATCTAAGGGAAGCTGCTTGAACCCAGCTCTCAGGAGACGAACTTGCCATAGTTTGTTTGTCTCCGGCCTCTCTACCCTCTCCAGTCCCTCACAGGCTAGGACATTGACAGCTTCCCTTCCGAAAACTTCCCTTTCGTACATTAACCTCGCCTGATCCTCCGGTCTTAGATTACAGTCGAATGCATCGAACATGGAGGAGTAGTGGAATAGTGCCTCCCGAAACCGTGTCACAAAGAAGGGTGCATTGAAAGATCCGTTCACAAGAGCCTGCAGAAACATATCTGGCTTGATCCTTTTGATCAGATTCAGAACTGTATCCCTCGGATTATGGACAACTACCGTTTGATCAGGCAAATGCTTAAACCGAAACAATGTGTTCACAACAACGGTCTCATTCTTTCGCAGTTTGAGGTCCTCTATACTGATGATTTCCCATTTCTTGGCAATTGCGTTGTACTCAAAAGGAACCCCAAATCGCTCGCAACACTTCGCCAGAAGCTGGCCGGTGGACCGAACCCTTTCCGCTGGCCGGAAACCACGCTCTGGTTGGTCTATTCCAGTGATCCGCAGTTTGGGAGGCCCTCCATCCCTGTTGGAAAGGCGAAAGATGAGAGACGGCCATTGGAGACCGTGTGCAATCCCAAAATCAATTATATGAAGGGTGGTTGCCTTCTCGGCTAAACTCATAATGTTATTATTGGCGAAAATGCAGGCCAGCTTCTGGAATGGGCAAGCTGAACGGTAGAGATGGTGGGCCTTCAAGATATTGACGGCAGACATCTTCTTAGAGTCAAGATCTGCATAAATTCTGCTGCCATTGCCTAACAAGCGCGCCTCCAGAGCAATCACGAAATAATGAGCCAACCGCTGAGAACCGTTGCCAGATGGGGAAGAATTCCTCCTAATCTGCCTTATGTAATCCTCTGCAGTTCTTTGATCACCGGTAGACACAGCTTGAGCGCAGAGGGTCAAGAGAGCTCTCAAATCCACAACCTCTGTCTTCCTACTGCCCGGTTTCTTGCTTCGTGCCTTCTCACCAAAAGCAACATCAGTATGTCCGTTTCGCTTTGCAACACTCCCCGATTTCTCCTCACACGTCGACCCATTTCCTTGATCTGGCGTCCTTCCTCTCCCCTGGCAAACCAAAATCTTGTCGAGCATCTCAGATAGCTCAGTCTCGTTAACATAAATGGCCAATTGCTTGTTACTTCTCTCCTCTTCCGATTCAATGTTCTGTCTTTCGTGGTTTTTCTTCCCCTGGACTACATTGGCCATAGGCAGCGATATCGTATTTGGCTGCCGCCCGGACAAAGTCGTAGTATCCGCAAAATCTGAGAAAATCTGGTAGTTCTGGGGAAGGAATCTCCTGGCTTCTTCTACTCCTATCTGGAATTGCATCATCGACTCCCTCCCCCTTTCACCCGACCCTTTCACCCAATTCGTTTCGTTTGAAGGCGTCATCGGGGCACAGACAGGCGGAGGAAGATTAGTATTTTGAGCGGTGGACTCAGACACCAAATTCAAACTTTCCAGGACGGGAGTCTGCACAGCACGTTCGCTACAATCCACAAGTTCCCCCGGGGACGGTGTATCGCCCGAGTTTACGCCGCTAGAAAAACTGTAAGAACTGCCGTAACGGCGAGATTCGTCGGAGCAACTACTAACGGAGCAACCACCATGGACGATGCCGGGGCTGCCCAGGCACGGGCCCAATAGGTTCTCTCCGGACGGGAGCCGCTGCTTATTCTCACAGATCACTTCATACAGAGACTTCTCGGCTGCTTGAAGAGCCAAAGGGTCGCAAAACGCTTCGGACTTGCAGTCCCCATCCTCCTCCTCCTGCTCCTCATCCTCAAGGAGCATCCGGTTGATGTACCTGAACACGGTCTCGGAGAAATCACCATCATCGGCCCCATGGGACGGAGCAGAACCGGAAGACTCTGGATGTGCTGGAGGATGGTCGGGGAAAGGAAGGAGGGTGTCGTCGTCAAATCTGAAGGGCCTGAGGGATCCGGAGAGCCCGGCGGCACGCGGTTCCTCCATGATCATGTCGTTTCTTTTCCCGGACAAGATAAGAAATCTTCTGGCTATTCCTAGTCAACACCTCGGTGCCTGTTCTTTTGCCCGGTTTTTCCTTATCAGGGGGAGGTGGTGGTGGTGGTGGTTTGTCTGTGGTCGATGGTACTGTCATCCCACGTTCGAACAGTGATAACATCGGCCCTTCTTCCCCACCCACCATTCTCTTTTTATTTTATTTTATGGCCTCCTCATTCAACGTCAGCTCTTGCACTGGAGTTGATGGTTATTCTTCCTTTCTTACACGTCGCTGGCGGCTAGAAGTATCCGGATGCTCCTCTCCTCAAAATCACACATAAAATAAGTTTTGGAGAATTGTGGAAATGATCTTTTTGTCCGGCCTCCCATGTTTCTAAGGGAAGGTCAAAGCGATGGCGCTGCCGACAAGTGTCGAAGCTTTAAGCCTGCCTGTGTTTCTTCTCTTATTTGTTTATCTTTTTGTGTAAATGCCCAGAAGAGTTCGCTTTCAACCGTTTCCCTCCGAACCAAGGCAAACCGAGGAAAGTACCAAAGACAAAAGCCTTCCTTTTTCTGACACCCTCGTACTCTTCCCTGATTCTCCTCGTTCCTGATCCAAAATCCATATCCAGACATGTTCCTTCCCCTTTCTCCGTGAATGATCAATCCTTCCTCCCTTCCTTAAACAGCCCCCCCACCCCCCACCATGTCGGAGACGCCCGGCAATGCTTCTCGCTCTCCTCCCCCTCTCGAGGAGGTCCACATCAAGGTGTCCGACCATGTCGCGCCTACTCCGCCGTCTGATCCCTCCCAACGATGGAATTCAGAACCTAAACCTACCCCGACTCCCCTGGTCTCTTCCCCCGAATTCACGCCCTTCAGGACTTGGCTCCCCTGGTTGGTCCCCTGCTTTGTGGCCATCAACGTCGTCCTCTTCATAGTCACCATGTACGTTAACGATTGCCCCCGCAACGCTGTGCCCGGATCCAAGTGTATACTCGGGTTCCTGGGGAGGTTCTCCTTTCAATCCTTGAGCGAGAATCCTCTGCTCGGGCCATCGTCTACCACGTGAGTCTTTCCTCCCTTTTCTTCCCCCTGTATTTCATCCGTTTATTACAGCACACGGTTTTGAACAAGCATCTTTTTGGAAACATGGGGATAGTAGACATAGGATGTCAGCGAAAAGCAGATAAATGATTGCTGTTCTCGTCGATGAAAACGTGAACATTGATCGATGCAGGTGTTTTGAGAGACTGATTTAACGGATATGAATTTAATAGTTGATCTTTCAGGTTACTGAAGATGGGTGCATTAGATACGAACAAAATTGTCGAAGGACGCCAGGCCTGGAGACTGTTTACATGCATATGGTTGCACGCTGGGGTCTTCCACATTCTGGCGAACATGTTGAGCCTTCTTTTCATTGGGATTCGACTGGAACGAGAGTTCGGTTTCGGTAACATTCATCCAGTCATGCTTTCTATATAGTTAGCCCATCCAGGAGTCATTGGAAGGCTTACAAGGTATTGGAATTGCATGTTCAACAGTTCGAATAGGAGTTCTGTACATTGTATCGGGGTTCGGCGGGAGTTTGTTGTCAGCTCTTTTCCTTCAAACCAGTATTTCCGTTGGAGCATCGGGCGCTCTTTTCGGCTTACTCGGGAGCATGTTGTCCGAGCTACTAATTAACTGGACAATATATGCAAACAAGGTAAGCTAGGCTTTTCCATTGGCATTCAGAGTCTCGGCTTCTGCATCTTCTCTGTAGTTTAATCGACTCTTGCTCTTTGTTTGTTTGCAGTTAGCAGCATTGTTGACACTGATTTTTATTGTCATAGTGAATCTCGCTTTCGGTATCCTGCCTCACGTGGACAACTTTGCCCACATTGGAGGATTCTTATCTGGATTTCTCCTGGGATTTGTGTTCTTGATCCGGCCGCAATATGCTTGGATAAACCAGAAGAACCCACCGCCCGGATTCGTTCCTGCAACCCTGAAACCAAAGCACAAGACCTATCAGTACGTCCTATTGGCGGTTTCCATGGCTTTACTAATTGTTGGGTGAGCCTCTCCGATGTCCTTTTCATTTCATCCTACATGCTTCCCTCTTTTGTTTAGCTCCTGACATGCAGGCGGCATTTTTATCGCTTCACTTAGATTTACGCTCGGTCTTGTGGCGCTCTTTCGTGGGGCTGATGCCAACAAGTACTGCACCTGGTGTCATTATTTAAGCTGTGTTCCTACCTCAAGGTGGAGCTGCCAAAACCAGCATTTGTATTGTCTTGTACGTCTCCCTTCTATGGATCGACCCGTCATTTCCTTCATTCATGATATGCTGCCGCAGCCTCTGCCACATAACATGTTTCTTGCACTGATGATGACCAGAGATGTGAAAATCCTGTAGCAGGCAGAAGAAAGGAGCAACTTATTAAACTTAACATGCGTGACCAATGGAAGAAGTCGCATGTACTCGATTTCAGATGACAACGTATTACTGGAGAATCTATGCAGCAATCTCTGTGGAAATAACTAGACAATGCGCCCAGGCCAAGGACTAGTAGAAGATATGAGAGGGACGCTCTTTCTGCAGAGAAACAACCCGTTCCTCGTAGTAAATATGACAGTTCGCGTGTGACGACAAAGGGGGAAATCGATCACCAATCCTAACTGAAGGAACAAACGTCAACGTCCCTATGAAACTCAGCAGGGATCTCGCTTGTATAGCAAGGAAAACGAAGTCTTCGCTTTGTTTTGCCTTTCTGCTGAACGAATATCAGTAAGAAACTCGAGAAAGTCTTCGAGATCAGACAAAACTAACTCCTTCCCCCTCCCATTGTGGAAGATTGCTTCAAAAACACAGAAGCATGCAAGCGTTGTATCATCGGACTGGCTTTTTGACAATTGCCCACATCCCGTCCGAAATCTTAGTCACCGCCAAAACTTGTATCGTTTCCCAGTATGACAAGCAACATGCACTCGCGTTCATCGTCCTCTAGTGTGCGACTGCGATGGTGAGGTCATTTGGACAAAAAATCGCGACCTTAACAGAACCAACCGTGCAGGTTATGCTCTTTACAAATGCAGACAAGCGGAAACGTAGACATGGACAGAACAACCTCATAATAATAAAGTGAGTGTTGATAGCATCGAGCCGTTGCCTCATCAAAATAAATAAGAATTATACGTGATAAATTCTGATTGGATCAAAAAAGTTAAATAAATCAAACCAATAATAATACGACGCATATAGTTATTACCTAATTTTTATACAAATCATGATCGCCTCCTCCAATAGATTTGTACGTTAGGGGTTAGTTTTTTAAAAAATTTACGAGATGCGGATTCACTTTATAAAATTTATTGTATGCATTGTGTCGCGTTTGAGGACCGCAATATTAAATTTACAATAAGAACGTGATTTTCAAGAATAGGTTGGAAGAGGTATGTGTTGCTTAAGATCCGCGTCAATAATATTAAGAGAAGTGATGCGATTAAGAATTACGAAACTCGAACATTCTAAGTGTTCTAATACCGTGGTCAATGACATTCAGTGAGTGTCAATGATGAAATTTTCAACCATGACATATTTAACTAGAACAGTGTCGCGATTAAGCTTCACTTTTATAAATTTAATATCACATGAACGGTATTCAAATCATATTTAATGGATATAATTTAAAACTCCTAATACCCCATCCGCGAAATCTCTTAGTCCGTCGTTTATTCTCGTTCAAACATCGGGAGAAGACCAAGTTGACTAACCAGAGACTAATTATTTTAGCAAATTCCAAACCTTGGTATTATTTAATGTAATTTGGGGGGCGGGGGGGTACTAAAGTCAAGCCCGGGAGGGTGTGTTCGCATAATCTTCCGACACTCGTGAAAATACCCCCCCAGTGATTTATTATTCTTTTTTATAAGAAGGTCTGGTATGGTCTGCTCTCCTTTTAATGCTGCCGGGGCGACCTTTTTGGCATTCTTTTCACATCCAATTTGAATGGCATCCGATGTCTTCCAAATATTTGTGCATTCAAGAAGGTTAGGGACCAGAAACGACAAAGATTTTGGGATCAAGGAGATGGAAAGTTCGCCTTTAAAAGCTGCCTCTCAGCAACTTCTCCTCTAGAACCATGGCTTCAGCAACTTCCGCGATGTCCCTTCTCACGTTTGCCCTTGTCGTCACCTGCCTCGTGCCGACTTCTGTAGCGAGAATCCCCGGAGTCTACACCGGTTCGTCCTGGCAGAGTGCTCATGCCACGTTCTACGGCGGGTCCGACGCCTCTGGCACCATGGGTACGGCCTCCGCTTCGTGTTGTTCGCAGGTTTGTCCCCTCGAGTGAGCCGGGTTCGCTTCACGAATGTGTTTTCGTTCTATCAGGAGGGGCTTGCGGGTATGGGAATCTGTACAGCCAGGGTTACGGGGTCAACACCGCTGCGCTCAGCACGGCCCTGTTCAACCAAGGCTACAGCTGCGGAGCCTGCTTTGAGATCAAGTGCGCCAAGGACCCGCAGTGGTGCCACCCGGGAAGCCCCTCCATATTCGTGACGGCCACCAACTTCTGTCCCCCGAACTACGCCCTCCCCAGCGACAACGGCGGGTGGTGCAACCCTCCACGTCCCCATTTCGACCTCGCGATGCCCATGTTCCTCAAAATCGCAGAGTACAGGGCGGGCATCGTCCCCGTTTCCTACCGCAGGTAAACCCCATCTCTTTCTGACATATTGACTATCATTACAAAGACGAGTGATGAAAGCGCACCGGACGGCATGCAAGAACGAGAGAGAGAATGAGTGAGGGCGAGCGGTCCCCGGAAATTGGGTTTTGGCGGTTATCTCCTTCACATTAACTCCATTTCTATTCGATCTTGTCGGGTCCTCTGCGGGATTCGGGAGACGTTATCGTCCTCTCTCACGCCAAAAAGTCCTCCACGTTCTTACAATTAATGTCCGAACATCTCCCATCACCCCATTCCTTCTTTCAATGTCGTCGTTTCACTTCTCATCGTCCCTGCAACTAGGGACGCTTCAGATTCACTCCTCTAGAAGATAGCCACTTGGCAGCCGTGCCTTTGTCCCCCCCCTTTTTTTGGGTAACGACAGCAACTAGAGTTCGTTCAAACTCAACTTATCTCAGTTGCAGTCTCCGATGTTGTCCGGAGAGTTCCCACTCTGCTGTGGAACGTCCTAAAAACAAGGCCCCTGTTTTACGCACTAAGGTTGGCCACGCACGCTTGACTCCCCTCTGTTTCCTTCTTCATTTATGTCCTTTGCAGGGTGCCTTGCCGGAAGAGCGGAGGGATCCGGTTCACCATCAACGGGTTCCGTTACTTTAACCTGGTGCTAATCACCAATGTGGCGGGGGCAGGCGACATCGTGAGGGTGAGAGTGAAGGGATCACGGACCGAATGGATGAGCATGAGCAGGAACTGGGGACAGAACTGGCAGTCCAATGTGGTCCTGGTGGGGCAGTCGCTATCATTCAGGGTCACAGGGAGCGACCGGCGCACCTCCACCTCCTGGAACATTGTCCCAGCCCACTGGCAGTTTGGCCAGACCTTCTCGGGAAAGAACTTCAAGGTCTGAATCAGGAACCAATATGGACGAATGGCTATATGTCTGCAGGATCGATTGCCGAAATAAATTGTACGATTAGTTTTTGAAGTTAGCGAAAGACAGTCGCTGAGGCGGCTGCAGTAGTGGAAATGAAAATGTAGCCCGCAGCCTTATAGAAATGTCATATGTTACTAGGAACCATTGAACCAAATCCTTTACTAAATTGGGATGTGAATATGTTGCGGAATAATTCCTTTCTCGCTGTTTCCTTACGGTGATTCCTATCTCCTCCACCACGGAAAAGAAAAAGGTTCGTAAGAAAAGAGGGGAAAAGATGAGAAATCTTTCCGGGAAGACTCGGGGGCTTTTGTCGTTTCGTGTGGCACAACACAAAAGGAAGACGCGTTCATCAGATACTGAAGAAGTTTCATCGGATTTTGGATTCCACACGATGCTTCCGTAGGAGGTAGGAGGGGGAGTAAGCAAGGCCGCCACCGGACAAGAAATGGTTGAAGAACGGCAGGCGCTCTGTGTGTTGTTCGATAGTGAAAAAAGTGAAGTTCCCGTTGAGAGGATTACACCGGCAGACATCAACGGCCTCTATTGTTTGATAGTAAAAAAGATTCTTCGACATTTTTGCCCGAGAGACAAGACGAGATTGAGACAAAAAGAAGAAAGAGACAAAAGACTACCTTTTACTCTCTCTTTGGATTCTTCCTGAATGCCGAACGGCCTCATAGAAAGGGAAAATAGGAAAAAAGAAGGATATGCTCTCGTTGAGAGTCGAACTCAAGACCTCCCGCTTACTAAACGGGTGCTCTAACCAACTGAGCTACGAGAGCTGGTGTTGTTTAGAAAAGATAAATTTATTATATACTTTTTATGGCCGGAGTCAAATGTCCACATTAGATGGCTTGGTAAGAGGATGTTTAGCCGCAAGGCTCTTGGCACAGTTCCTTGAGAAGGGCTTATTTACTGTAACTAAGAAATGAGAATTGTTGACCTGTATGATCTCTCAGCCTTAAAAAGAGGAGGAAAACTGACAATTTCACACTTAGCTCGTCAGCGATCTTTTCCATGATGTCCAGAGAAAGCAGTTTTGAACATCATATTCATGCCCAAGGCAACGAAGTTTGCGGGCCTTACGACTGAAATTTTGGGGGCAGTTTTAGGAAGTCCTTAGATTTCAATGCAGATAATATTTTTGACAAAGTTTATAATCTTTCCCGACAAAAGACACCTCAGTGGCATGGCTAGACCTCAATTGCCACATCAATTATCATTAATACTGAGT
Source organism: Melastoma candidum (assembly GCA_023653495.1). Lineage (NCBI taxonomy): Eukaryota > Viridiplantae > Streptophyta > Magnoliopsida > Myrtales > Melastomataceae > Melastoma > Melastoma candidum. The sequence goes on from CM042886.1 coordinate 8,852,118, forward strand.
TCAACATTTTTTAGACGACGATTCTTATTTCGCATTTAAAGGCAAGTAGTCCACATAAACCCCAAGGAAAGCATCAAAATCACAAATTCTCTTTTTCTCACGTAATATAACATCCCCCGTAACTATTGTGACCAAACCAAACCACATCCCACGGTCAGATTTCTTGTTACTATATTCATCCCAAAAAACTTCCTTCTGTTTTGATCTTGAACAAACAATTCATCCTCACTCTATCAACGATTAATACAATAATATAAGCTTATTAATCAAGACAAAATAACTTTCTATATATACCTGAGTTGTTTATACCTGATGCGGAAGACATCTTGATCTAGAGAGAACACGTCTATAAATTGATTTCTCCCTCTTTGCCCTTTCCTTAACCCTAATGGGTAGATGGAGGACCAATTTATATATCTGAACTTTTAATCGGGTACGTCCATCAAGTCACCATGCCCAAATATTAATTAATATTATTACGGCTACAATATCTAGAATATAACAAAAATATCTAATTATATTCTCATATATTGCAGACAATTGACGGGTAAAATCTTCAATAGAATATAACATCGGGTCATATTCTAACATTCTCCCACTTGGCCCGATGATAATATCATTTAATAACATAAACCTCAAGTGCACATAAACAAATCTTATCTTCATCACAACTTACCTCAACAAAATAAATTGCATAATGTGGGTTATGGCGGTTATACACTTTAGCGTCGCATATTTCCTTCCATATACCACTACATCAACAACTTATTCGGTCAGGTATCATAATTGATATGTAAATATCATAAAGGTCTAAATTTCTTGTTCAAATAACAATAAATATATCAAATCATAATAAACAAGAAAATGCTAGTATGCCAGAATACTTTCTTTGAGCTCTAAGTTCATCATAAAGTCAAACATCAATACAACCAAGACCCATTTTATGAACATGTTCCCTAAATGTCATAGGTTGTAAACCTTTTGTTAAAGGATCTGCAATCATGAGATCCGTTGTAACATGTTAAATACACACTCTTTGTTTCTGAACTTCATCCTTTACGGCAAAAAATTTCAACTCCATATGTTTAGCACCTTTGGAGTATCTATCATTCTTGGAGAAGAAAACTACTGCGGAATTATCACAATAAATCTTCAGCACTTAGTCATGGCGTTGACAATCCTAAGCCCCGAAATAAAGTTTCGGAGCCATAAAGCTTGAATTGTAGCCTCAAAGCAAGCTACGAATTCTGTTTCCATAGTGGATGCAGTAATCACAGACTGTTTGTCGCTTTTCCATGATATTGCTCCTTCGGCAAGTAAAAACAAGTAGCCAAACGTCGATTTTCTGGTGTCAATGTATCCAGCGAAATCCGAATCCGAATACCCAATCACTTCTAGAGGATCGGATCTCTTATACATGAGCATATAATCCTTTGTTCCTTGCAGATATCTCAAGACTTTCTTTGCAGCTTTCCAATGTTCAATACCGGGATTACTTTGGTATCTCCCCAACATGCCAACCACAAAACTGATGTCGGGTTAAGTGCATGTTTGCAAATACATTAATCTGCCAACAACCGAAGCATATGGAATAGATTCCATTTCTTTACGTTCCAAATCATTTTTTGGACATTGCATAAGACTAAATTTGTCCCCTTTTTGAATTGGGACAATACCTCCTGAACATTTGTTCATATTAAATCTCTCAAGAATTCTTTTAATATAATCTTTCTGAGACAATCCCACCAATCCTTGTGATCTATTTCGAAATATTGAAATTCCGATCACATAGTATGCCTCTCCCATATCTTTCATCTAAAAATTCTTAGAGAGAAAATCTTTAGTCTCATATAATATGCCCAAATCATTAACAGCAATCAAAATATCATCAACATACAGAACCAAAAAAATAAACTAGCTCCCACTGAACTTAAGGTAAATACATCGATCAACACTATTTTCTTGAAAACCGAAAGATGTTATTGTATCATTAAACTTAATATACCACTGATGGGAAGCTTGTTTTAGTCCGCACATCGATTTCTTAAGGCTACACACCTTATCTTCATGTCCTTCTATGGAAAAACCTTCCGGTTGGTCCATGTAGACTTCTTCCTCAAGATTTCCATTTAGAAAGGTTGTTTTCACATCCATTTGATGTAGCTCTAAATCAAACTAAACTACAAGTGCCATGATTATTCTCAAGGAATCTTTCTATGAGGCGGGTGAGAAAGTCTCTTTATAATCGATACCATCCTTTTGGGTATATCTCTTGGCAACAAGTCTGGCTTTATATCGTTCAATCTTGCCATTAGAGCCACGTTTGGTCTTAAAAACCCATTTACATCCAATTCGTTTATAACGTACTGGCAAATCAACGAGTTCCCAAATATTATTTTGAGCCATTGAGTTTAACTTGTCTTTCATGGCTTCAATCCATTAATCAGACTTATCACTTGCCATTGCTTATGAAAACGAAAAAGGATCTTCATAGATGCCAATATCAAATCCCGATTCTTGCAAATAAACCACGTAATCATCTGGGATAGCCGACCTTCTTGCCCTTATAGGTTTATTTAAACCAATCTCACGTGGCTCATTTATTTCATTCAAACGTGAGTTAGTTTCTTGATGGGTTGCCAATTCATTCAAGTGTTCCCAAGGATCATTTTGTCTTTCCAATACTGGGGATAACACTTGATCTGTGCGTGGGTATTGGAGTATTTATAGACAAGGTTAAGATAGGAGTCAAAGAATGTTATTTGATTTTTTATCTAATTTGGAAGAATGTGTTAAAAAAAATAGTAGGCTTCGAACTGTTTATTTCCATAATTTTTCCCGATTTGATGGTATTTTCATTCTTAGGTACATCAACGCTTACCTCCTTAATATTCATGTCACACGCTTTAGCACTCCCACAAACTTCTCCATTCTCAATAAACTTGGCATTACCCGTTTCTACAATTCTTGGACTGTGGTTAGGACAATAAAACCTATACCCCTTAGACTTCTCTGGGTAGCCAATAAAATAGCCACTTCTGTTCGAGAATCTAATTTCTTTTCATGTGGATTATAAACGCGTGCTTCAGCTGGGCAACCCCAAACATGCAGGTGCCTCAAATCGGGTTTCCTTCCGGTCCATAACTCAAAAGGAGTTTTCGGAACTGACTTACTTGGAATCCTATTCAACAAATATACAGCAGTTTTAAGTGCATGCATCCACAGGAACTTGGGTAATGAAGAATTACTCATCATACTCCTCACCATATCTATTACGCCTTTCTGCCATACCATTCTGTTGAGGTGTGCCTGGCATTGTGTACTGTGCACAAATGCCGTGATTCTGGAGAAACTTTGCAAATGGACCTAGACATTGTCCCGATTCATCATATTTTCCATAATATTCGCCACCTTTATCAGACCTTACGGTTTTCACTTTTCTATCTAATTGCCTTTCAACCTCTTTAACGTATGCCTCGAGGGCATTCACAGCTTGAGATTTTTCATTCAGCAAATAGATATACCCATAACGTGAAAAGTCATTAATAAAGGTGATAAAATATTTTTCTCCACCAATTGATGGAGAATCAAAAGGTCCACATATCGGTGTGTATAATTTCAAGGAGCTGATTGCTTCTTGTGGCTCCTTTCTTGCTATGTTTGGTTTGCTTTCCCTTAATGCAATTCACACATAGGCCAAAAATGGTGAAATTCATATTCGAGAGAATTTCATTCTTTACCAATCTTTCCAATCGTTCTCTGGATACGTAACCCAAACGCTTATGCGACAAGTAAGCGGAATTTTCAATTATATTGATACTTGTATTTTCAGAAATATGATAAACTGAAATTAGGGATTCGGAAAAAATTAACGTCAAGTCTCAATTTATATAAACCATCAATAAGAATTCCAGAACCAATAAAGGAATTTTTCCTAAATAAATTGAAACATCCTTGTCCAAACTCAAACATAAACCCAGCGTGATCAAGTTTTGAAACTGATATCAAATATCTAGATATCTTGGGTACATAGAGAGTTTGCATTAAATCCAGGAGATAGCCCGCATCTAATACAATACGATAAGTTCCTATGCCTTCAATTGTGACCTTCTCACGGTTTCCCATGAACATAAAGTTCTCAGTTGGGTTTATGATTTGGATTGTAAGGAACCCCTGCATAAAGTTTGAGACATGAGCAGTAGCACCAGAATCAAGCCACCAAGAATTAGAAGGAACTTTAGTTAAGCTTAGTTCGGAACAAAAAAAAAAATCAGAAGTATCTTTCTTTTCGAACCAAGCCTTTCGTTTCAGACAATCTTTCTGATAATGTCCCTCCTTCTTACAAAAGTGACACTTATCTGTCCGTTGTTCCTTCCCATTACCATTAGTGGCAACCTGTAGCACTTTAGCAGAGGCTTTTTTCTTAAATTTCTTGGAAATTGGTTTGAATATCTTACTTGAGGTTGACAGAATGAATTCCTTGACTCTTTAATCTAGTTTCCTCTTGAATAAGCATGCTGGACAATTCATTCACATTCCACTTATCCTTTATTGTGTTGTAGTTGATTTGAAATGGTCCATATTAAAAGGGAAGCGAGTTCATGATGAACTGCACCAAGAAGATCCTCAACTGTCATACCCAGGGTCTTTAAATTTGCTGCAATATTTGTCATCTCGATGGCATGCTGCTGCATGCTTCGTGACCCATCATACTTCATGGTCGCGAATTCAACCATTAGTGTGCCAGCGAGAGACTTGTCGGCGGAACGAAATCTTTCTTCTACGAACATGAGATATTCTCTCGCACTTTCATTATGTGGAATACTGGTCTTTATGTTGTTCGCAATAGTCATTCACATAAAATTAAGGCACAATCTGTTAGATCTTTCCCATCTTCATAAATTGATTTCTCAGGTTCACTGCTCGAATCCGTAATCGCAGTGGGTTTTTCTTTAATGAGTGCCAAGTCAAGATCCAAGACACCTAAATGGAAATGGACTTGCTCACTCCATTATGAGAAATTCAATCCATTAAACATGATAACAGAGGATGCCTGCGAATGAAGGGAAACAACTGCAAAATAATTTAATAAATTGAACTCAGTCAATTAATCATAATATATTGCAGTTACCTTTGGGTAAGATGACAATATATTACCTTTAATGCCACAAATATTTAACAGAAATAATATTTAAAAAACATACGAATTCCTTTGGATACATAAGCAATCAGTAAACAAATTCATTTCTTTTGATAAATTTCTCATATTGATTTACCTTTGTGCAAAATCAAAATTAGTCAAAAATCATGTAAGGGATAAATTATTAGTTCAAACCCTGCTCTGATACCACATGTCGGATTCTTATCACTAGATTCATCCAAAAAAACTTCATTCTATTTTGATCTTGAACAAACAATTCATCCACACTCTATTAACGATTAATAAAATAATATAAGCTTATTAATTAAGACAAAATAACTTTCTACATATACCTGAGTTGTTTATACCTGATGCGGAAGACATCTTGATCTAGCGAGAACATGTTTATAAAGTGGTTTCTCCCTCTCTGCCATTTCCTTGATTTATAGAGAAAACGTCGATGGAGAACTCTCACTTTTGAAGCTATAAAACTGTAACCCTAATGGGTAGAGGGAAGACCAATTTATATATCAGAACTTTTAATCCGGTATGTCCATCAAGTCACCAGATAATATGGTTAAGATTTGCCCAAATATTAATTAATATTATTACGGCTACAATACAAAAAAAAAATGTATAATTATATTCTCATATATTTCATACAATCGGCGGGTAATATCTTCAATATAATATAACATCGGGTCATATTCTAACACCCACCTCTAATCACTCTTCTTCGTTGTGGCAGACTTGATGATATCGATGAATTTCGGCTAAAAAAGAAGAGGGGAACGAATGAGGAGGGTAAGATCATTTTCCATATGCCCAAGAGAAATCATAGAAGGAAGTAAATGAATAAATGGGTCACATTCAAGGAAGCTCCGCCGACTAAAAACCCATCAACATCCAGCTGCACCGCCAATCAGTGTAGTTAAGGCGCAAGGCGCAAACCCTCCAAATCGCTCGAGGCGCAAAGCGCAAAGCTCAAGGCGCGCCTTAGTAATATAGGAAAATATGCACTGTGTATAGAATGTAATTCCAGAGGATGTTGAATAATATGTCTGGATGATCTTCAAAGGCAGAAGAGAAGCCAAAGAAACGAGCCTCCAATGACAAAACAATTGAGTCTCCAAACCTGGACACAGAAGAAAACGTTATAATGAAATACTACTTGCGTCGTGTTCGAGGAATACTGAGCTAAAGGGATATTTCCGCCCTCTAGGTGCAAAGGTTTGCACTCACGAGTCGGGAACAAAAACAAAGAACTAGAATCTCTTTATGACCCAAAGAGAATTTAAGAGAGTGAGGGAGGAGGGGGAAGAATGAGCAAGAGAAAGGGAAGGGAGGCTCGTTTATATAGGAGTTGGAAGACCTCAAGGTGCCTTTCCCAACCTATGTGAGACAAAAGCATTTGGGCCAAATGGGCCTCATGGGCTTGAAGCCCTTTTGAAAAAAACGCTAAACCCACATTTTTCAAAAGGTTTGAAAATTCTTTGAGTTATAGAATGTAAAGCATCGAATCTAGTGTCTTTTGGACTATGAACTAGATCTAGACCAATAAGATTTAACTCGCAGAGAGATTGGTGAAGTAAATTTCTATGAACCAGAATCTCATTTACAAGTCAGTGATCTTATGTTTACTTTATATTTTCTCATTAGTCCTTGTTTAACGCGGGTTTGCACAAATATGTCGTGCGCTAGTCCGGTGTTAGTCCAATGTTCAGAACTTGGTTTTGGAGTATATCTTCTTAGCCGACAGACAACATAAACAATGTTCGATTGAGTAAAGTTCATTAAATGCATCAGACTCTCAATAATCTGAGCATATTCTATTCGTGAAACTGGGTCTCCACGATTCTTCTTTAGATGAATCGTACCATCATAAGAAGTTTCTCAACGTAATGTTCTTGTGACAACATAATTCATTTGTCATAGCTTATGATACGAACTCCTAATATCACATTTGCTTTATCCAAATCTTTCATATCAAAGTTGGAACATAAAAACCTTTTGGTTTTCTTGACAATCTCAAGACTGGATCCAAATAGTAGCATATCATCATCATATAAGCTAATAATAATGGAATCACAACCATCAACCTTAGTATAAACACACTTTGATTAATCATATAAGCTAATAATAATGGAATCACTCATCACAATTTGATCAAATTTCTCATGCCATTGTTTTGGTGCTTGCTTCAATTCATATAAGGATTTTTACAGTTTACACACTTTATGTTCCAGACCAGATATTTCATAACCCTCTCATTGATTCGTATAAATCTCTTCTTCTAACTCACCATTGAGAAAATCTGTTTTAACATCCATCTGATGAATGACTAACTTATGAATGGTGGTTAGAGCAACAACACTCGAATAGAAGATAGTCTTGTAACAGGAGCAAATGTATCGAAATAATCGATATTTGCTTTTTTAGTGTAATTCTTTGCCACAAGTCTGGCGTTATACTTGTCTATTGAACCATCTTGATTGAGTTTTCTTTTAAAAATCCACTTACATCCTATCAGCTATGCACCAAGTGGTAGATCAACCAACTCCCAAGTTTTATTTTGTTTGATAGAATCAAGCTCTGTTTTTATAGCTTGTCTTCATAACTCAGCATGTGGAGAGGAAATAACTTATAAAAATGTTGACGGATTATCATCTATTAAGAATATAAGTCACTACCAAAAGAAGTTTCTTTTCGTAATCTCTTACTTCTTCAACTTCGTTTTCTTTTAATCAGCATGTTGAGTTGTATGAGAAATTTTCTCCAACAATGGAAAAATATGTTCAAAAAATTTGACGTTCTTGGTTTCAATAAAGGTGTTGTTGTCTAACACATCACTCCTCAAAACTAGAATTCTGTAGGCTGCACTATGATTGGCATAACCAACAAACATACAATTCGAGGTTTTTGACCCGGTTTTCCTTTTTTTCGGATCAGGTAACATCGACTTTGCCAAACATCCCCACACTTTCAAATAACTCAAAGAAGGTTTATATCCATTCCACAACTCACATGGCGTTTTTCCCGTTTACTTGTGAGGTATTCTATTTTGAAGAAAACAAGCAGTGAGTGTAACTTCTCCCCACAAGTTACCGAGTGCTGAGCAGCTAACTAGCTTGATCGTTTTATTTAATTGATTTTCTACCTCGGCTTTATATATTAGAAAATTCTCGAATGCCTCATCTTTATTTCTCATCTTTACTAGAATCTCTTTATATTACAAAGAGGATTTAAGAGAGAGGGGGAGAAAGAAGAAGAATGAGGAAGAGAAAGGGAAAGGGAAGGCTCCTTTATATAGGAGTTGGAAGATCCCGAGGTGCCTTTCCCAACAATGTGGGACAAAAGCACTTGGGCCAAATGGGCCTCATGGGCTTCAAGCCCTTTTGAAAGAACATTATTAAACACCCAACAAATGATGCAATACTCTTAGATATGCTTGAAAGGGGTTTCTGGTTTACATTTCTGGCAACACCAATCACAAAGGTTATTTAATATCTTCCACCATCTACTTTAAAATTCAGGCCACAATATGATTCAGTGAAGCAGATCCAGTGGCTGGCACAAAATCAAATTTTCGACAATGTGTTTATTGTTTAAGTTCATAACTAATGGAAACTATCATTCACTAACTCGACAGCACACCACTTCCAGCTACACCTCAACAGTGAGTGCCCAGAAAAGAAGAAGAAGCAAAAATCAAGAATCCGGGCAAAAAACTCTCGACTCAATAATCCACAATACCTGGTCAACAAACATCGCTTTACGCCAATTCACAAACACGACCCTCGGTAGAAAGAATCATAAAGCAAACTTGGTCAGGCATCAACACAACCTCGGATTGCCCCGGCTGGCGAGGAGGAATATCATTCACACAGGTTATATATTATCTTCTACCATCTACTTTAAAATTCATGCCACAATATCATTCAGTGAAGTAGATCGAATGGCTGGCACAAAACCAAAATTTCGACAATGTGTTTATTGTTTAAGTTCATAAGCAAGGGAAACTATCATTCTCTAACTCGACAGCACACCACTTCTAGTTCCACCTCAACAATGAGTACCTAGAAAAAACAAAGAAGCAAAAATAAGAATCCGGGCCAAAAACTCTCGCCTCAATAATCCACAATACCCAGCCCACAAACATTGCCTCATTCCAACTCACAAACACGACCCCCAGTAGAAAGAATAAAAAAGCAAACTTTGTCAGACGTCACCACAACCTCGGATTGCCCCGGTTGGCGCGGAGGAAGGTGAAGGCGGGGTGGAGGAGGGTAGTCTCGGCTAGCGATGAGGAGGGGGAGGGCCGACTAGGAGGAGGACGACGGGCGGGAGGAATAAGGCAAACCCAAACATACCATCTCTGCTCTCTCTTATAATGGATCTCGATATGCCTTTCCCAACCAAATTTGGACAAAAGAACTTGGGCCAAATGGGCCTCACGGGCTTCAAGCCCATTTGAAAGAACAACATTAAAAACCCAATAGAGGATGCAATACACTTACACAGGCTTGATAGGGGTTTCTAGTTTACATTTCTGGCAACACCAATCACAGAGGTTATATAATATCATCCACCATCTACTTCAAAATTCAAGTCACTATATCATTCAGTGAAGCAGATCTAGTGGCCGGCACAAAACCAAATAAGAAGTAAAAATTAAGAAGTAAAAATTAAGATTCCTGGCAAAAGACTCTCGACTCAATAATCCACAACAATCAGCCAACAAACATAGCCTCACGCCAACTCCAAAACACGACCCCCACTAGAAAGAATCAAAAAGCAAACTTGTTTAGACATCAACACAACCTCGGATTACCCTGGCTGGCGAGGAGGAAGGCGAGGGCGGGGAGGAGGAGGGTAGTCTCAGCTGGCGAGGAGGAAGGGGAGGGCACGAGAAGGAGGATGACGGGTAAGAGAGGAAGAAGGGGAGGGCCGACGAGGAGGACGGGCGGGAGAGGAGGAGGACGACGGGTGGGAGAAATTGAACGACGTACAGGAGGAATAGGGCAAACCCAAACAGACCATCTCTTTTTTCTCTATTAAAGGATCCCGTTGTGTCTTTCCCAACCAAAGTGGGACAAAAGCACTTGGGCCAAATGGGCCTCATGGGCTTCAAGCCCGTTTAAAATAACAATATTAAAAACTCAATAGAGGATGCAATACACTTAGACATGCTTGATAGGGTTTTCTGGTTTACATTTTTGTCAACACCAGTCACAAAGGTTATATAATATCATCCACCATCTACTTCAAAATTCAGGCCACTATATGATTCAGTGAAGCAAATCTAGTGGCTGGCACAAAACCAAATTTTCGACAATGTGTTTATTGTTTAAGCTCATAAGCAAGGGAAACTATCAATCACTAACTCGACGGCACACCACTTCTAGTTCCACCTCAACAGTGAGTGCCTAGAAAAAAAAAAGAAGAAGCAAAAATTAAGAATCCGGGCAAAAAACTCTCGACTCAATAATCCACAATACCCAGCCAACAAACATCGCCTCACGCCAACTCACAAAAACGACCCCTAGTAGAAAGAATCAAAAAACAAACTTGGTCAGACATCAACACAACCTTGGAATGCCCCGGCTGGCGAGGAGGAAAGCAAGGGCGAGGAGGAAGAGGGTAGTCTCAACTGGCGAGGAGGAAGGGGAGGGCCGACGAGGAAGACGATGACGGGCGGAATAGGAGGAGGATGACGGGCGGGAGAAATAGAACGACGGGCAGGAAGAATAAGGCAAACCCAAACAGACCATCTCTGCTCTCTCTATTAAGGGATCCCGAGGTGCCCTTCCCAACCAAAGTTGAACAAAAGCACTTGGGCCAAATGGGCATCATGGGCTTCAAGCCCTTTTGAAAGAACAATATTATAAACCCAATAGAGGATGCAATACTCTTAGACATGCTTGAAAGGGGTTTCTGGTTTACATTTCTGGCAATACCAATCTGAGAGGTTATATAATAGATTCCCCATCTAATTCAAAATTTAGGCCACTGTATCATTCAGTGAAGCAGATCCAGTGGCTGGCACAAAACCAAATTTTCGACAATGATTTTATTGTTTAAGTTCATGAGCAAGGGAAACTATTATTCACTAACTCAACAGTACACCACTTCCAGCTCCACCTCAACAGTGAGTGCTCAGAAAAAAAGTAAGAAGCAAAAATCTAAATTCGGAGCCAAAAACTCTCGACTCAATAATCCACAATACTCAGCCAACAAACATCGCCTCATGCCAACTCGCAAACATGACCCCCAGTAAAAAGAATCAAAAAACAAACTTGATCAGACATCAACACAACCTCGGATTGCCCTGGCTGGCGAGGAGGAAGGCGAGGGCGGGGAGGAGATGGGTAGTCTCGGCTAGCGAGGAGGAAGGGGAGGGCCGACGAGGAGGAGGATGACGGGCAGGAGGAATAGGGCAAACCAAAACAAATCATCTCTGCTCTTTCTATTAAGGGATCCCATCGTGCCTTTCCCAACCAAAGTGGGACAATAACACTTGGGCCACATGGGCCTCAAACCCTTTTAAAATAACAATATTAAAAACCCAACAGAGGATGCAATACACTTAGACATGCTTGATAGGGGTTTCTGGTTTACATTTCTGGCAACACCAATTACAAAGGTTATATAATATCATCTACCATCTACTTCAAAATTCAGGCCACTATATCATTCATGAAGCAGTTCCATTGGCAGGCACAAAACCAAATTTTCGACAATGTGTTTATTGTTTAAGTTCATAAGCAAGGGAAAATAACATTCACTAACTCGACAACACACCACTTCCAGCTCTACCTCAAAAGTGAGTGCCCCGAAAAAAAAAACAAAAATCAAGAATCCGACCAAGAACTCTCGACTCAATAATCCACAATACCCAGCCAACAAACATCGCCTCACGCCAACTCACAAACACTACCCCAAGTAGAAAAATCAAAAGGCAAACTTGGTCAGACATCAACACAACCTCGGATTGCCCCGGTTGGCGAGGAGGAGGACGACGGGCGGGGGGAATTGCGCAAACCCAAATAGACCATATCTGCTCTCTCTATTAAGGGATCTCGAGGTGCCTTTCCCAACCAATATGGGACAAAAGCATTTGGGTCAAATGGGCCTCATGGGCTTAAAGTCCTTTTGAAAAAACAATATTAAAAACCCAACCAATGATGTAATACACTTAGACATGCTTGAAAGGGGTTTCTGGTTTACATTTATGGCAATACAAAAACAGATGTTATATAATATCTTCCACCATCTACTTCAAAATTCAGGCCACTATATCATTCAGTGAAGCAGATCCACTGGATGATACAAAACCAAATTTTCGACAATGTGTTTATTGTTTAAGTTCAATTGTAAGGGAAACTATCATTCACTAACTTGCACCACTTCGAGTTCCACCTCAACAGTGAGTGCCCAGAAAAAAAGAAGAAGCAAAAATCAAGAATCGGGGAAAAAAACTCTCAACTCAATAATCAACAATACCCAGCCAACAAACATCCTTCACGCCAACTCACAAACACGACCTCTAGTAGAAAGAATAAAAAAGCAAACTTGGTCAGACATCAACACAACCTCGGATTGCCCCGGCTAGCGAGGAGAAAGGCGAGGACGGGGAGGAGGAGGGTAGTCTCGTCTGCCAAGGGGGAAGGGGAGGGCCAACAAGGAGGACGATGATGGGCGAGAAAAGAGGAGGACAACGGACGGGAGGAGTAGAATGACGGGCAGGATGAATAGGGCAAATCCAAACAGACCAGACCATCTCTGCTCTTTCTATTAAGGGATCCTAAGGTGCCTTTCCCAACCAAAGGGGGACAAAAGCAGGAGGAGGGGGAGGACGACGGGCGGGAGGAGGAGGACGACGGACAGGAGGAATGGGGCAAACCCAAACAGGAGGAACGTTATTGAAGGACTAAAATCACTCCCCGGTTTATGATAAGTTGTGGACAGCAGTCATTATAAAAATTATGTAAGCATCAAATAGAATCATACAAAGAAGAGGACAACAAGTGTCATCACAACCCAACATCAAGTTTCATCAGTTGCAGAAAGAATTGAGCATCAGGGAAAGACGAAGAACAGTCAGCATGCAACAGCAATCATATAACTCTGGCAAAGGAATCGTTTGAACCGCATCGCTTCTCCCCCTCAAAGGTAAATTGCAGAAAGAATTTAATGCCATAAAGGCAACCCCTGTCTGATATTACAATAATTAACCTTGAGCAAGTACTAAGGGATCTGATAAGTTAAAAAAGGAACCAAATCCTACCAAACGAAGAAGATTTTGAGCAATTCTAGCATAGATTACCTCCTGGGCTTGAGAAGGTGTAGCAACCTTGCCCGTTCCAATGGTCCAAACAGGTTCATAGGCCAAAACAATGTTATCCCAGTTTGAGCCTTTCTCTGCAACAAAAGCATAGCAAATCATCCATCCAGCACCCTTTTAGGAAATGAAAACAAATATTCCTGAAAGAAAATCGAAGTACTGATTTTTTGGGGTAAATTTTGTGCAACCGCATAAAGGAGAAAAACCTGCAATTGCCTTTGTCTGAGCGGAAACAACAGCCATAGTGGACCCCGATTCTCGCTGCTCAAGAGTCTCTCCAACACAAGCAATGACTTTCAATCCAAGGGTCAATGCATATGCAACTTTGTCACCAACAAACTGTTATAAATGAGAATTTCACCTAACACAGTCAGAGTTTGAGAAGGACTGATAGAGCAACACATGTTTAGATAACAACGACCATCAAAGTAAAATAAAAAGAGAGGATATCTCTACTATGAACTTAAAGATTTGTTGCCTCATCTGATTCATTCAAAAGAAGTCTTCTCTCAGAGTGGCCAAGTATCACCCAAGGAATGTTCAGATTCACAAGCATTTCTGCACTGCAATGCCGGAACACTGAATTAGCTGAAAAAGCCATTGAGAAAGAGTAATCCATGACAACAAGTGAAAAACACCAAATTTGAACATAAAAGAAAAAAAAAGATTTCTGTTACTCAAAGTTCAATTTCTCAAACACCGACATTGCACAACTCTTCCACATCCAAACATGAGGGACAACAATGGGACTCCTCAGACTCTGTATGACTATGAAGTAAACTGGAAAAGGACCTGATCTCTCCGGTGAAGGCACCGCCTCTGCGAACCCAACAATTTTGGGCGGCAACCCCAAAATCAGACCTCAGTAAGCTTTTCACCAGACCAAGAAATACGATCGGAGGGCTAACCACGACCTCTGCATTAGTTTATCGGAATGAAAAACCCAACCATTCCTTTCCGCCTCAACCTAATTCCGCCAAGGGGGGGAGGGGAAGAACGAAAGATAACGAAAGCAGAGTCCTACTAACCCACGACATCCTCGGAAGGGACATCGGCTTCGTTGAGGACGGAGTCGATCTTCTTGACGTCATCCTTGGTTCCATTCTGCAGCGATCGCCAATCCCACCAACCGCGATGATCAAAATCAAAGACACAGCAACCCCAGCTTGCAAAATCGACACAGTTACCATAAAAACGAAGTGATAAGAAAACGCACGCATTTCCAGTTACCGCCGACGAGAACTTCCTCCCCATTTTAAGGCTTCGCTGGAAACTACCTCGACGACGAAAGTGAAGTTATGCGATCGGCTGCGGCTTTCGGCTTTCGGCTTGCGGTAGTTGTCGGAACGGGGGCGGCTAATAGTCAGGCTGACCCAGAGAGCAAGTCAGGTCCTATGTGGAATTACTGTACTGGCCCTCAGTGGGCTTGGCTGGGATCTTAAGTTTGGATCCAACGAAACAAGGACCGGCGACATTCATCACAGTAGTCATAAAGACCATCCCATCCCATTACATCTACCTATCTGATCTGTGATCCTGACCATCATCCACGAAACTGTAATTCTATGCATAATGTTAAACCCAAAGGCAAAGATTATCCAGAAGTTGCTTCTCTCCATTCTATCCGGGAACACTACGCTGACTGTTGCATGAGATGGGACGAGCAAAGGCTTCCGCAACAACAGGGGAGTCTCTGGGATTTTGATGTAATCCACGAATCCTTTCCTCTGTTCTTCACCATGTTAGATCTAGGGCGCAGCTGAAGAAGAAAAATAAATAAATCTTTTGCCCAAAGTAACATAAATATTATAAACAGTTAAAAAAATCTTATCCAAAAAGCGTAACTCACAATTTCGGTAAATCAAAACACGGTCACGAACTAGCAAGAGCCTAAGCATGACTCCTCTAACAGTATTTACGCGCACACGATCACGAACGCTCCGACGAACCGATAAGTGCTACCCTCTTGAATCGAAAAACAAATACAAAAATTAAATAAAATCTTTCTCTTTTTGGCCCATCCCTATCTAGTTTTTCTCTCAAAAACTTGAAAGGAAAACACACTATTAATAGAGAAACGATTGGGAAAGAAAATTTTCCCGTTTAATTTCTTAAAACGTCATATAGTCTTTTTGCCCGTTTTAGAACAAATTAATGATACTTTACGTTTTAAATAATTAATTCTAATTTTCAAAACGTGCTCAATTGATTTTGATTTTATTAAAATATATATTTTAAATCAAACATCCAAATATATGAATGCATTAATTATCAAATATTATTTTAATAAATAAAGCATCTTATATATAATATCCAACTAATTCTAATTCTGAAATAATAAAATGATTAATTTTAGTATTCACTTAAATAATCAATAATATAGTGGTCGTGTCACCATGGTTACCCTCTAGGTCCCATACATAAAAGCAGTGTAAATCCATATACAAACTAAGGTAACCGTCTAGTAACAATTTTTAATTACCCAACGTGTTAGGATAATGAACATAAATAATAAATCACTATGAACTGATTACTATGTAATTTCATCTAACCGACATCCTAATTAATTCGGTCCAAAATACATCATCACCGAATTAATTGTTTTACTTGATTACCAAGGTATAAAGACTCACTTGAATGTAAAACATTCATCACATGACATGGATTTTAGATTTACTAATATCTCTATCAAGTGGCCTAGATGTTAACTCTCTGAATTTGACTCAAAACTATTCTTTCTACACTTTGTCACACACCCAACAATCGTATTACTCACAATCCGGTTAAAGATTGCTTTTAACGACGTCAAAGTGCGTAAACTCCATGCATAAAATAAATGAACGTCTAAAGTCAAAAGATTAGTTACACTCATTCATAGAGAGGATTGACCAATGATGTTTAATATGTGGTATCATCTAAAGTGGGTCGTGTCTAGTAACCCCAATCCTCTAAAGTCGGTATATCTTAACCTTAGTTATACTCATTAATGATCTAGATGTCCATGTCCCCTCTAAACACATATCCGATCATAGACTATTTCATATTAGTATACTCATTAATCTGTGAGACTTTATCATTAATAATTTTACGTGCAAAAAAGTAAAACAATTAATGACAAATACTCGCCTTTATTAATTATTTATCCACGTAGTGCACACACTAACACACCAACCATGTCAATGTGGACACATTGTTGAAATCAAGCTTCAGTGGAACAGTTGGAATTTCCAACTTGGATACGGACTGGGAAGAGTTAACTGTTTGATCGCAGGAGTAGCTTTGGCACATCATCGGCAATGAAGCCTTCTTAAATACATTGCCGAGAAATGATTCGGAGGCCCCAGCAGGGAAAATGAACGAACGACTAGAACTACTGATCAGCCCTGGCAGAGTTACACCTTATCACGGTCCCTGCCATGGTGCCAGAAGTCCTCACCCTATCCTCAACAGTCCAACCATTAGGCAACCAATCAGGTGCATCAGCAGCGGGCCGTTACGCCTCCTGCTCTTCGAATCATCACCGGATGCAGGTCCCACAAAATCCATAGCTGGCGGTTTAGTTTCCTCATCGTGAGTAGAATCCGCCGCAACATCGGGGCCATTGGAACAGGAGTCGTCAAGGCTGTCAGGGGTGCCGGGGACAGGGTTTTCCGGATTGGCGGACTCGGACAGGTCGATGAAGGAACCAAATTTGAGGAGCGGGTCGTCCGGCTCAGCTCCTTCGGAAAGGCGGCCAGGAGATTCCCGCCGTCGACATGGGCGTTCCGTTCCCAGTAATTTTCCGGCGAAGTCCGGGAGTTTCTAGAGAGGATAGAAACAGGACTGGGATTCTCGTGGCGGGAAGTGCGAAGGGACGAACGGAGAGATCTTGCTGACGGTGAATTAACAGCCGTTGGATCTGGAAGTAAACTCGCAGGCCGGGATTCTGCTTCACGGCTAGGATTCCATTACTAAAATTCGACGTCCGAGATGCTCCTCTCAATCTCTCCTCCATAATCAAATACTTGATCGAAGTTGGGTTCTTAATGAAATTGCTGCCTGCCAAATTAGTTTTTTCGGGATAGCGTGAAGGCAATGAGAGCGTTGTGAAGGAGGTTATGGTAACGGCACAGTCCAGTTCTTAATGATGATAATCCATCAGCGGATGCCGATGTCACATCTTCGGACTTATTTACTGGTTATAAGCGCTTAACAGCGTAGGGACACGACAAGAGACTTATTTCATGAATGATCCCTTCACAAGGGACCGGATCATGGCCGCCTCTTTCGACTATCATTTGCAGGAGCTGCAGGAGCAGGTCGATCCGCACTTGCAGCCGCTGCCGCAGCCACAGCCGTCATTCTCTGCTCCGAAGCTCATCTCGGTCTCCTCGAATTGCCTGAAAAACATTCAGGCTACCCATCAGCATACACGAGATTACGAGACAGGAACCTGCAAAACTTAACTTTATTACACATACACGCTAACAGGGGCAACTCCGGTGATGACAATCCTGGAGGTGAGGGTCTGCTCGGAGGATCCGAGGTCAGCATGCATACCACATCTGCTTTGACAAATGAAGTTTCGCCATCAATCAGCGACAAGGTAAAAACACCAAAGAAAACTACACGCCAGAGGAAGCAGTCACATGCCCATTGCAGCCGCTGCCGCATTTGCATCCAGAGCCGCAGCCGCACTTCCCTCCACAGCAAGACATGGTCGGACGAGGTACTTGAACACAGATCTGGCTACTGAACTGAAGGCTTTGGTTGGTTATGAGGTTGAGACGCAATGGGGCGCTATTTATAGGATTTCCGAAGGACATCAACGAACCACCACACAACACATGGAGCAATCAGTATAGTCTACCACTTTAGCAAGGCAAGGAACGAACAGATGCTCGTCCTTTTAAACGATCGGCTGCAATTTTTCTCGAATTATTTTAGTGCGGCACTCACAATGTGGTGGCACTGCACATGGTTTCGAAGCCCCACCTCTGATCGTGGAATCTCCTTTTTCCAGAGATGGATCACATCACCAGTAAAGTGCCAATGTCGTCCTGTTCCTCCCATAAGATCACTTAGCAATTCGTCACCATATCGATTCACAAGACTTACGACCACGACGACCAAATATCACGCTAATAAACCTAGAGAAACCCTAAATCCCGGCCCTAGAACAACACCCCAAGACAAATCAAGCCTAAGCCCTTTCGCCCCTAATCCTCCTAGCCAGCTGAATGTCCTTGGGCATTATAGTAACCCTCTTGGCGTGGATCGCACACAGGTTGGTGTCCTCAAACAGCCCGACCAGGTAAGCCTCGGCCGCTTCCTGGAGAGCAGCAACGGCACTGCTCTGGAACCTGAGATCGGTCTTGAAGTCCTGAGCGATCTCCCTGACGAGCCTCTGGAAGGGGAGCTTCCTTATGAGGAGTTCCGTGCTCTTCTGGTACTTCCTGATCTCGCGGAGGGCCACCGTCCCTGGCCTGAACCTGTGGGGCTTCTTGACTCCGCCGGTGGCCGGGGCTGACTTCCTGGCGGCCTTTGTGGCCAGCTGCTTCCTCGGGGCCTTGCCGCCGGTGGACTTACGCGCCGTCTGCTTGGTGCGGGCCATTGATTATGAGATTGATAGACTCGGAGACTTCGCTGCTTGAATCGGAAGAGCGGGGGTGTTCGTTTAAATGCCGGACGGGATCGAACTTTTGGGAGAGCGGGAAGTTTGAGAATTTCGGGTGGGTTTGGCGGGGGGATTTTGGACCGTTGGATGGGATTCAAATGGACGGATGGGAATGCGTCCTGGAACGAAGCCACGGATCGCGATCCCTCGTTGGATGTTGACGTGGACTGATGCATCCGTTGTGGGCCTGTCATTGGGCCTTTTCCCTCTCATTCTACCGAAACCCAACATAAAAATATAAACAAACAAAATCCCACTCTAAAAATCATACATTATTCCTAATTCCTAGGATTAATTCCAAGAGGAACAAAACTCAAACAAGGAATTCAAGGCTTCATCCAGGAGTTGATCGAAGACCAAGTCCTCGAGCTCCAACGCCACGCACTCCCCCTCCCACTGGCAGTTTAACCACCCGTCGCCCCCCGTCGCCATGTCGCGAGCCATCACGTCGTCCAACGACTGGTCCAGCTCCGGCCTCAGGCCCCATAACCTGTTCACCCTCGTCCACACCTCCTTCACCATGTGTTGCCCCTTTGGTATGGACCGCACTCGCCGGTTGAATGAGAAGGCCTCGGGGAAATAACTGGCTGATTGCTCGTAGATTTCCAGCAGAGACGCATTCACCAGGTCGAATAGAAGCTGCGACTGATCATCTTCGGGATTACCAGGGAACTTCTCCGTGTCGGGTTTTGTGGAAGTATTTACCTCTTGGAAGAGCTTCGGGTTCAGCGGCTGATCCTCCGAGTACCATGACTCGAGTTCGTTATTGAACACCCCGGATATCGTGAGCACGTTGAGGACATAAATAAACGCAGCATCGTCCTTCTCGTAATCCCTCGAGATATTATATGCGGCATGACTGGCTTCTGGATTGTAGAGATCTATGCATGCCGTCTCATTCTCCGGCAGGAGTTCTTCTTCGGGAAGGAGATTTTCAGGACAAGAAACTGAATGATGTTGTTCCTCCGAGACAGGGACTGATGTTCTTTCATGTAAAGAGGACTCTGTCCCTCTTGCCATGTTAATCTCCACGTTTTTTAGATTCTCATAGGTGAAGATGGCTCCAGTCTCGTCGTCGGTGGAGGCAACACCTGATTCTTCCATGGTTTCAGAGAAATCAGAGCTTGCAGTAAATTGTGGCGGGTTTATGCTACTGCTATCAAAGTCAACTGAATCGGACATCGATTTGTCGCCAACTGCTGAATCGGCAGGAGCCTCCCTGTCACTCCTAATGTATATACTCGAACGAATGGTGCCAAATGATGCTTCGGTGAAAAGGAAGGATAAGTTTTCAGGTAAGGATAGTCTCCTCCTGAATGTTTTTACCGAACTTTCATTGGCAACCGTCCTGACATCGCTGGCCAACTTCAAGCTTCTGGAGTAAGGCAAGTCGACCTCCCTTGCGGATGTGGCTTCAAATAACCGGGCATACTTATCTGCCGACTCGTGAAGGGAGGACGTCCTGTTAAAGCTTCGGAGCTTGCTGTCGCTGATCTGCCCGTCATTTGTCAAGGAAGGCCCCACTTGTTGGTCCTCAATCATATCTCCAGAAAAATCAGCAGTACCAGAGGCCTTGATGCTCAATTCCCTCTCCTTCCTGCCGTCTTTCAGCGCACGTCTTATTCTCCTCTTGAAGCCCTTGAAGTGGTTCAATATCATGTGGTTCCATCCGTGTGTAACACTTTGCTGGGAAACTTCGGTACTGTTTCTAATAGGTACTTTTGCAGGATCAGAAATCTGCCCGGCGACTCGTTTGCCCTCTTTTGGGTGTGACCAGACTTCGTTCTGCTTGTGCTTCAGCGTGCTGGACTTCAAGTACCTGACACCCGACGAATCCTCCACAGGGAACGATCTAGACTTGGCAAACATTGCTTTCCTCCGGCTTGTCTGGTGATCATCGAGTTGCTTCTTGATGACAACGCAGGGATCCTGAACAATTTTAGTGAACATTTCCCTATTTATTTCAAAAATCTCCATAACTTCCTTAGCACTATCCGTGTTTTTTCCCTCATTTTCATACTCCTCCGAAAATCGTGCATGTTTCCCATCGCCCAGGTTCCGACTCGAGAAGCAGCCACGGGAATCCTTCAACTTTGAGGTCTGCACGTCGGCCTTGTCCTTGAGCATAATGATAGAGTTGTGCCACTCTGATCCAAGACCACGTAGCTCATGAGCTGGGAAGCGCAGAACCCAGAGCTCATCAATTTTTTCCTCGGAGATCTCAGCAGAAGTAAAAGATGCCTTTGCCGTGGCTCGAGTGCCACGCGGTTCATTCTCGAGAACACTATCCGCTTCCGTAGAAGGCCGTTCTACCTGGGAATTTTCCAAAACCTTGGCATCATCTTCAAGACAGCTCATGCTACAGAGGATGTTTCGGCAGAACAAGATTCACTCACCTGAAAGGGGTCGGTTTCGGTGTCGGGGAACTGTCCCATTTCACCACGGTCCTGAGCAAAAGAAATCGTCCGGGGAGCTGCGTAGCCTGAACGTAGAGGGAAATGCGCACAAACCGGGTCAAGCGCAAAGATCAAGTAGAGACCACAACTACAAATCACCGCCGCGGTCGAAACCACTTACACCCAAGGCCTCGTCTTCCTTTGGGCTTCCTGGTGTGACCGAGTCTCCTAGTATAACGCCACTGATGGTAGCCGAGCATGCGAAACATGCCGAACCAACACCCGGGAACACTCCTGGCCTTCAAACGTTGGCCGCCCTCGCGGCTCACAAAGTCCTCGTCCATCTCCTAAAGACAAGGCCACAGGGGAACAACAGAGGATCAAGACACAGGCTCAGCCCATCAAAATCAAGAATCGTGAGTCGGCAAACTCCATCCGTAGGCCATAGGCAAGTCGCAGCCTGATCAAACCAAACAGCAAACAGAGATGGATAGAGAAAGGATCAGCAAAGCCCCTCTAGCTCGCTCTCTACCTCGAGATATAGCAGGGGAGGGGGTTGGTGGGGTGGTTGTCTTGGGTGTCGAATCAAAAAAACCCAGAAGACCAGCAAAAGCAAGGTGAGACGAATAATAAGCAGTTGAAAAGGCCAAAAAAGAAATGGAAGGGGAGGGAGGGATGGATGGATGGATATTTGGCTCTAAGGGAAGCCGTTTTTCCCGGGGGGAGGGGGAGGAGGTTGGCGCGCTTTACCAGCAAACCGACTTTGACCGGTCCCACCCGCGACCATCGGCGTTGGCCCGTTCCAGGGGAAGGCGTTCGGGGGGGTGACCCGACCAACTCTCGTTGACAATTCTAGAATCAAAATAAACAAAAAAAAAAGTTTAGGGCCGAGGAGAGGGATTTCGCTTTCTGATGACGACAATTTTTTTTTTTAATCAGCGATTTCTTAGGTGACTGGAACTACTAACACCAACACTACTAGAACACCCAAAAATCTCCAAAAACATTTCATTAATTGGAAAAAAAGGAGTCATCCTTCCCTATGCAATGCAAATTGGGCATCCCAATTAATTCCTTTCTTTTTCGGAGGGATTGAATTGTATGTGGATGAATGGATGGATGCCCTCTCATTTCTTTCTAGAGGAGTCAATCTCGTTGTTGGGTGGGGAGTCAAACTCAAGTGTGAATCCAACCCAACCCCAAAAGTCACTCTCTTTGCATGGGGACCAAAAGAGAAGAAGAAAGAAGACGGAACCGGCTTTCACTATTTTGCCTAATGAGTTCACGCCTATCTTGATTTTGAACCCTTCAAAACCTTTGGAGAAGGTAAAAGAGTGTGATTAATATATTAATCATATTATTATATTTGGTGCTCCTTTTGTTTTTTAGGGATAAGACTTGACTTGTCAAAATCCCCTTTACTCATCTCATTAGATTGTTTCACTAAATGGTTTCTTAAACGTTACCCATTTACCACCACCACAAACACACAGGCGGGGATCGAATATTATATTATTTTTTTCATGTTAATATTAGGAATAGCTAAAGGCTTAGCTATTCCGACGTGTGACATGGACTGGACATTCCCCCACGCCCCGTTGCTTACGACACCGTTTTTTCTTCGTTCTAACAAGACGGTTCTCTTCTCTTCTCTTGTCTTCTCTTCACTATTACCATAAAAATAATTATCATCATCGACATCGACATGGCAGAGGCATTGGATCGATCGGCTGGTCATTAATACTTGATTTGTCAAATTAGTCCCGAAGGGTTTCCGGCCCAGATCCAAAATGGGCTTCCCGTTAGCCTGTGGGCGGAGTTTGTAGGACCAACTTTATGATCCCCAGCCCGGCAGAGAGTAACGACTTGCTGCGAGAGAGAGAATCTGAAAGTTCTAGCTATGGGGGGCAAGGGGGCGCTGCTGCTGCTGTTGGAGGGGATATTAGGAAGGGAAAAGGGGAATGATAAACAATAATTAATAGTCCATGAGAGTTCGTGACTCTTAAAAACTTTTCTGCCAGTAGTTTTTATGAGATACCAATATCATGCCGCCACCATTCCTCCGACCCCCCGGGCCAAACAAAAGAAATCGAGGCATGGTTGTGGGGGAGGATTATTCCCAACTCAATGTTGATTGGGGATTATTATGCTCTCCCCTGATGGGCAGGGCAGAGGCAAAGTGTGTGATGGATGGCCGGGAATTAAGGGACAAACCAAACCCCTAATCATGGAGGAGGAAATCAGGGGATTATTATTTTTCTGAAAAATAATAAATGGACCCCCTCCTCTCCCCCAAAAGAATAACACACACACACACAAAGGGGGTGGTGCTAGGGAGGTGTTCACGACACTTCGCGATGATGTCTATAGTTGGGGTGAAATCCAAGCAATGATTATTGCCTTGGCGGGTTGTGGTCCACACTCCCCCCCAACCCGCCTCGAAAGGAAAAAGAGGGAATCCTATAATATCTCTATGGATGAGCCTTGGTCATTTAGCTGGAGGCTCTATCCATTCCATGAAATGACAAAATTGGACACCTATTACCATACATACATACATTGAGAGAGATAAGAGGGGTAGCTGGGAAGAGTTTGTAGTAGTTGGTGAAGAGATTAGGGTCTATATTTTTTTGGTTTTAGGAACAAACATTTGGGACTAAAATGAATTTGTTGTGTATAAGGAAAAAAAAAATACACAGACGGTTGAACCAGGTGGAGAAGATAGAAAGAACATCAAAGGAAAAGGGTGTGTGTGGATGGATGGATAGTCGGCTTCCTCATTTCTCTGTTTGTTTTCCTTGTGCTTTTTGTCGGACGTTCATGCCGGCCGTGCGTGCCTTTTTCACTCGCCGCCTGCCCCTTTATTCATGATTTTATTCATGCTCTCGCCGGTTGGTTGTCTACCAATACGTATATCTATATGTTTGCGTAGGAAGCTTTACTTTATTTATTTAATAAATAGCAGGTGGTTTCTGTGTTACTTTAAACAAGTATTCTTGTTTTATTAAGAAGGAAAGAATTCACACGACTCCTGTTCGAAAGAATTTCGTTTGGGTGTGTGCATGTGTTTGGTTTGCCTTGGATCCTTCCCCGATTGAGGGATATAATGTGTTAGGAATGTGACCTGAAGTTGAAATATCGGAGAATCTGGTAGGTAATATCACATAAGATTTCGTGTGATATTATGAAATATCGAAAAGATATTGTTCTAGATTTTATTGTCTATTATAAATAGATGGATTGTCCAGATGTTCGAATAGGAGAGTCGGATAGGTGAGGTCCACGGGTTAGTGCGATGTAGACTCTGTAACTAGGGTAAGGGAGGCGATTGGTTGTCGCGCTCCGGAGTCTCTGGTGAGTCATTGTACTGGGAACGGGTGATACACGATGAGCAGTGAGAATGTTCGGAGAGTCGGGTAGAGGGTTTTCTATGGGGACTCGGGGTGAAACTTTCTCGGGACTTGTAATCGTGTAACTCGTTGGTTATAGTGGAATCTCAAGGAGGACCTCCTCGTGGACGTAGGCCGGTTTGGGCCGAACCACGTAAATCTGTGTGTCGGACATCGTCCCCCGTTATGCTTTCCGCTTTCGTCATCGGCGCCGGCGGTTCCCGCCCAACAATTGGTATCAGAGCGAGGTCATGAAGATCGATGGATTTCCTCGATGGAAGTTCAGAGGGGGCGAGCCTTGATAAGGCGAAGGATGACGATGCGGTGGGCGAGATGTCGACGAGAATGCATATTGGTAAAACGAGTGCTTGGAAGAAGTACGGATGCATAGAGATATACATGGGCTCATGAATTTTGAGCCAAGAAATGACGTCGATGGGAGTTAGTGCACTGGGTTCGACGTGGATACTTGGGGATCGACGGACACGTTGAGAGTAAGGGGGAACGATTTTTTAGTTCCAGGCGAAGAAGTTTGAGGATTGAACTTCTTCCGGTGAGGTGGAGTTCACCAATTAATGATCAGGTGTCCGGAGCGCAGACAGTGAAAGCCATGTGGGTCCTAAGGCGCAAGTGCAGGTTTATGCGGAATTTGGAATCGGAGTCAAGGGAGTTGGCAAGGCTCTTAAGGGCGTGACAATATGATCAGGTTATCTGAAACGGGTTTCTAGTTTTAGGTGGAGCGTTAGCTAGCAACGCGGGTACACGGGTTGTGTGTACGGACTTGAGGGTGTCAAGCAGGTACAGCCGATGAGATAGTTCGGCGGTGATGCTCTCATTGACGGTGAAGTCAATAGTGAGGTGGAATGGATTAAAGTTCCAGGTGGAGAAGTCTGGCAACAGTCGACAGGTGGGACTTCTCGGGGTACTAAGAAGGTACTAAGCACTAAGCGCAAGAGAAAGCTGGAGCCACAATGCATAGTGGTTGCTCGGGAGCGCAAGTGTTGCGATCGCATGGAATGTAGAGCGGTTGTCACATGTGGTGACGACACGCTCAGGAAGATGCGACAGATGAAAGGGGAGCCTTTCGGAGCCTGGGAGATTTAGGAAGGAGATCTCAAAGATTTCAAGGACTTCGGCTCAAGGTGGAAATTGTTAGGAATTGATCCGAAGTTGAAATCTTGGAGAATCTGGTAGGTAATATCATATAAGATTTCGTGTGATATTATGGAATATCGAAAAGATATTGTCCTAGATTTTATTGTCTATTATAAATAGACGGATTGTCCAGAGGTTCAAATAAGAGAGTCGGATAGGTGAGATCCACGGGTTAGTGCGATGTAGACTCTGTAACTAGGGTAAGGGAGGCGATGGGTTGTCGCGCTCCGGGTCTCTGGTGAGTCATTGTACTGGAAACGGGTGATACACGGTGAGCGGTGAGAATGTTCGGAGAGTCGGGTAGAGGGTTTTCTACGGGGACTCGGGGTGAAACTTTCTCGGGGTTTGTAACCGTGTAACTCGTTGGTTATAGTGGAATCTCAAGGAGGGCCTCCCCATAGACGTAGGCTGGTTTGGGCCGAACCACGTAAATCTGTGCGTCGGACATCGTCCCTCGTTATGCTTTCCGCTTTCGTCATCGGCGCAACCGCCCCAACATAATGTCTTCTGTTTTTCCTTTTCTTACATAAGTGGGTGTAAGATTTAAGAATTAAATTGAAGTAAACCCTTATTAATCTTTGGTGTTCAGTTACAATAGTCTCTACTTTTGTATTTATAAAAAGAGACGGCATTTGATCATTTTCTCTTTCAAAACTCTTCGCTTCTCCTTCTTTCTTCGTCCTCCTCCTCAAACAAACCATCCAATTCCCTTCCCCCTCCCCCAAGGAAGAGACCGATAATGGGGATGAACTCTATCCTTGCACCTCATCAAGAACTCTTACCTTGCGAACCTAAATTAGTGTTAGACACCTGATATTTATAAGATCATGTAGTTAGTTTGCATGTTATTTTTGTTTTAGTCGTTTTGCTTGGATACTTACGTACTTGGGAGGTTCATTGTAGGAAAAGGGGTCGATACGACGCGAAATCCAAGTCGAGGAAGACATCTTGAAGGAGGAGCGACAAGAAGGTAGATGGTAGAGTTGCTGAGAGGGAAGCTGGTAGACAGTAAGGGTCGTGTGGCCACACGAGCACAGCGAATTTGGATAGAATGATCCATATGGCCACACGAAGATATGGTGTGGCTACACGAGCGCAGCGAATTTGGATAAAATGATCCATATCGTGTGGCCACATGAGCGCAGCGGATTTGGACATAATAGTCCATGTGGCCACATGAGGATATGGTGTGGCCACACATGGCGAGAATATATTTTTAAATATTTTCAAATCTCTTGGGTGCTTTGGGAAGATTTACTCTAGCTATAAAAGGGTTTAAATATGGGGTTTTAGTGAGATGGGGGGCCGCTAGATGACGGGGGCTGCTAGACGACGACCGAAAGCGGAGAGATTGGAGAAGACGATGCAAATTCTATTTTCTTTTCTTTTCATGTTTTACTTGTCGGCTAGTATGCAGAACTAAACTCTTTATCTAGGACGGTGATGAATCGATTCGTGTAGTTGATTGCCTAAACTCTTTTCGAAATCAATTCATAAAGTTTCATGTTTGCTTATGTTCTATTGTGCTTAATGCTTGCATATTAAGTTGATCGCCGATTTATTTGATTTCTTATCCTTTAGTGGACTCGAGAGAGGGACTTAGGATTAGAAGAGGGAAAATATAACCTAGGTTAAGCCTGAGAGATCAGGTTAACTCAGATGAGTATAGAGATATACGCTCGTAGGTAACTAGGACAACAATTGTCACTTAAAGAATTATAGTTGCTTGTACATCACTACAGAGATATATGTTTGCGGATAATTTATAATTTACTGTTACAAACTCGAGAGAGGTCTAACGAACTATAAAAATTGTGTTTAGTAAACGTGAAACCGATGGAATTGAGGAAGAAAGAGTGCGGATAGTTCGCGAATGATAGGGAAATCATAGTCCTGATTTTTCATCCATTGATTTACTCTATACTTGCTTTTATTTAATTGCTATTTTCATTCTTATATTAAATCTTTAAAAAAATCAAAACTTTACATTGGATAAATTGAGACTTCTTATAAATAAAATATTCTTTACTTGTTTGACCTGTATAAGTGCGTTTCAGCGAACAGGGCTCACAAGGATCGCACTCCGCTTCCTCAGGCTACCCCTAGACAGCTCGGACAACTGATTGGCAGCGAAGACGAGGACAAAGATAGCGGTTTCAAGACCACGACATCCCGAGAAGCAAAATCCCTGTTGTCCTCAAGTGTCCCCCGGCTCCCAGGAAGCCCAAGTCAAAGAAACGGATGAGGACGCCGATGATCTTGCTCCACGCGTCGCGGGAGGTCGAGGCAATGTTCCCGGCAGCGGCTGCATCTGAAGCAGAAGGGGCGCGACGCGGATGGAAACCTCATGAAGAGGGTCAAGGTCGAGGATAATGCCGTGACCGGCTGACCCCTGATAAGAAAGCTAATTAAAATAAAAAACAAAATCTAACGTGTCCGATGTAATCTAAGCAAAAATTTAGAATTGACCCCCGACAACACTCACAAATAGAATTGTTATACAATATTAGCTTTTGTATTGTTGATTTTAATATGATCATATCTTGTGGATATCTACTCTGTCATGTTAAGAAGTAAGAACTTTCGAAGTGCTCCTATTCCCACAACCCTCCATGTGGACTCTCATGTCCTTTTTTTGAGGGTATTTTAACTCATTACTTTAATATTTATTATGGGGGGGGGGGGGGGGGGGGAGGGGGGAATTTTTCATATTTATTTGCCTGGGATGCTTTGTTATTGTTATTATTTTATTGTTTTTGGTTTCTTGGTTAAGAGAAATCAATTTTGAATGAATCCGAGGGCTTTCTTGGGATGAATGCATTTAGTGTTTCTTTTGATGAACCCAATGAATGTCATTCGGGTTACATGGAAGAGACTAAAGGGAATTGAATAGAATTTTCAGGGTCCTCAAAAGACCTATATTTTTGGTGGATAGTTATTATTATTATTATTATTATTATTACAGAAACAAAATTTTGGGCCAATAGCATAACCATTATTGCTAGAGTTGGGCCATGTGACGACGGGTTGAGCCGGATCACGGGTCAAAATAATACAACCCGTAAACAGAATACTGTGGATGGCCGAATTGCTCCACCGAGGAGTAGCCCCAGGAAGGCACAAGTCGACACGGGTATCAATCAGTGGGGGGTGTGTTCTGCTGCGTTTGTACGAGGTGAAGATCCCCGGCTTTGCACATGAATTAAAGTTTATTAATTGCCTTATTCGTCCTTTGCCCTTCATGTTCGTGGATGAACAATTCCATGGACTTCGATCACAACGTGAACGTGTCTGACGACGTCTCCCATCTCTTTGTGGGTTAGTTTAGTTCCATGGCCCAAATCACGTCATTTTGGGCATATCCTTCGAGGACGTTCAAGACCTTGCTCGAACTCCAAAGAAGTTTACAGAAATCTGGGCCAATGATGAGGTGGACATGGAGTTTGAGTTTGCCATAAGTTTCCCCAGTCTTCTCGTCTTTTCCTTCCCCACACTTTCGGACACAATCTATAAATACTCCCCAAGCGCCTCCTCGTTTCCGACATCGAAGCACGCACGAGAAAGAAACCGTCGTATCTGTCCAAACCCAATCAGTCTCTTGGGCAAAGTAATCAGACAATGTCTCTCATTCCCAGCATCTTCCGCGGCCGAAGGACCAGCGTCTTTGACCCCTTCTCCCTCGACCTGTGGGGCCCCTTCGACGGCCTCCTCGACAGGGGCTCCTCCCTCGCCACCCCTCAGGAGACAGCGGCATTTGCACAGGCACGCATCGACTGGAAGGAGACCCCGGAGGCCCATGTGTTCAAGGCGGAACTCCCGGGGCTGAAGAAGGAGGAGGTGAAGGTGGAGGTGGAGGAAGGGAAGGTGCTCCAGATAAGTGGGGAGAGGAGGGTGGAGAAGGAGGACAAGAATGACAAGTGGCACAGGGTGGAGAGGAGCAGCGGTAAGTTCCTGAGGAGGTTCAGGCTCCCGGGGAATGCCAGGGCAGACTTGGTGAACGCAAGCTTGGAGAACGGGGTGTTGACAGTGACTGTCCCGAAGGAGAAGGAGGTGGTGGCCGCGAAGTAGCCAGAGGCCAAGAATATTGAGGTCTCCGGCTAGGCGAGAGTGCTTGTTCGTGTGTAATTAATTGCTTGATACGATGTGAAAATTATACGTAGTATCAAAATCCTCTAAAACATGAAAGTTATAACTGGGTAATTGGGCCGATGTGTTTGGGCCGACCATTGTTGATTATGTAACATAAGACAAGGCACGGCACAACATCGTATAAGGAAAAGGAAATTAAAAAGAAAACAAACATTTCGTGAGAGTTGTTAAAAGGAACATGTCGGTCGGGTGGTAAAAAGGCCTAACGCCAGCAGAAGACAGCGAAGCCAAGCCCAAAAGAAATGGTATCCCAAAGGTCGGCATGTGCAAAAACTGCGTTAAAAGCGCCGTCTACGACTACAAATCCTTTTAAAGAAAATGTGTTGTTTCCTAAAAGGAGGGTTAGCTTATTATTATCCTTCCTTTTAAATATATTGATTCCCATGGTTTGGAAGTGAGCTGTCTTCTGCGGCGGATCACATGGCCTCCTTCTTCCCTCAGCATATGTAAACGAAACCCCAAAAGTATTAGTAAAGTGACGAGCGTTCGTCAAATAATATCCCCCCTGTTATTAAAAAAGAAAATTCTATCTCCATTTTCAGTTTCATCCATTTAGCTTTGACGAACCGTTTACAAATAGCTTTCGCGAAATATTTTTTAAAATAATACTCCGATTTCGAATTGAGTTCGCTTACGGAAAATGAAAAAAAATCGTTGTTGTTTCAATGACGTAATTCCGTTTAAATGTTTTTAACACGGACGTAAAATAAACGGAATATCGAAACAAATATGATATGACAAGAAGCATCAGCCTTTTCATCCCGACTTAAAGCCGAGCCATGCCGTGGTAGCCGCTCGTTAAGCCAGGCCAAGCCGCGCCGCCAAAAGAATAACAAAATTCGTTACCCGTTCTTGCTTCTTCTTCCAAGCTCGTCGTCGTCTTCTCTATAGCGGTGCACTCCCCCCCGCTAAACACTGCAACTAAACCCCCCTCCCTCCTATTTCCGGGAAAAAAGGGTTAAGAAAGGAAATCCTTCCCTCATTTTTCAACCCCACAACCAACAAAGCCGCAAGCAAGCAACCCTACCTCCACTTCCTCAGACACCCCCTTTTCGCCGCCTTCGTTGCCGGATCTAGTACCTCTCAGGCTTTTTTTTTCTTTTGGCTCAATGGAGGAAGAAGAGCCCAAGGCCGAGTTAATGCTCTCCCTGATCGACCTACTCAACCGGATTTCCTCCCTCTCCGATTACAAGCTCCCTGTCAAGAAGCAGTATTGCAACCTGGCCCGGAGGCTGAAGCTGTTGATCCCCATGTTCGAGGAGGTTCGCGATTCGCCGGCGCCTCTCTCCACTAAGAATGCGCAGTCCCTCGGTTTGCTCAAGGAAACTCTCGATTCTGCAATGGACATGCTCAGATTCGGCAGCGTGGGAAGCATCATTTACATCGTGAGATTGATTCTTTTTTGTCTCTTACTTCTTGTTTTTTCGCTTTAGCTTTAACGTCCGAGACGCGAGCGCTGAATGCATTCTTTGAGCTCACTTGATTTCTCAGCGGTTTAGAAGTCAACGATTGTGATTTGAGTCCCCGTGTTTTCCGTTCCTTGGCATTTTCGAGGGAGCTAGGCTGGTAGATCCAATCTTGTCTTGCCGTCCCTTGTCATCGTTTCTGGGTTTTGAAACTCGATTATGCTGAGTGCGTGGAAGCATCAGCACAGGGAAATGAATTTAAGATTCAGAAGCGGTTGCTCATTATATTTGTTTCGTGGATTCAGCACTAGGCTTGAGAAGAAAGACTTCTATTGCTCTTTGTTAGGATCTAATGCTCTTTTCTGACTTATCCAAGCATAGATGATCCTCAATTTTGTTTCATTAGCCCTCACAAGTATGATTTGATCTGCAGTAATTGCTCCAGACCTGTTAAGATGTTGGTTTTGTGATTCCGTTCACACTGATTATAACATGACAAGTCAATGGCCCTTGTGCCCCCTCCTCTCAAAGGAATTAGGTACCTCTGTTAGTAGAGTTTAGTATGGTGTAAGTCTAACTAAAAAAGTCCCCTTGTAGAATGTGAAGTGTTCAGGTTTTATCATGAAAGGTCCAGTATTTGCCACACGAGAAGTGTGTAAGATTACGATTTCTTTTATCTGACAGGTCCTAGAAAGAGAGCATATGATGATTACATTCCATGAGGTTACATCACAGCTGGAGCATGCTCTAAGCGCGATTCGCTATGAAGAACTTGATATCTCAGATGAAGTCAAGGAACAGGTGAATATTCTGTCTTTTATTTGGTTGTTTACATCTTAAAGCAAATTAATCCTATTTTCCCAGAAGCCAAAACTTGCCTACCGTGACATGCTGGTGTGCTTTCTATTGTTTTTGAAAGATTGATGTGGCTAACACAGGTTGAAAATCTTGCGACTGATTCTTGATACCATGTCCAGGTCGAGCTTGTTCTGACCCAGTTCAGAAGAGCGAATGGAAGAATTGACCCTCCTGATGAAGATCTATATGGAGATCTTTTGTCCCTCTTCAACAATGAGACTGGCACAGCCATGGATCCAGATTTGTTACGGAGGTTGACTGAGAGATTGCAACTGACAGGAATAGATGAATTGACACTGGAGTCGATGGCTCTGCATGAGATGGTTGCCTCAGGTGGAGAAGATCCTGAGGAAAGGCTTGAAAAGATGTCGATGTTACTGAAAAAATTTAAAGATTTTGTTCAGACGGACAACCTTGGGATTGAAGTCGATCCTTCCGCGAGGGGAAGTGCAACGCCTTGTCCTAGTGGGAACGCATCCGGAGAAGAAAACCCGAAAATGCCTGCTATTCCTGATGATTTCCGCTGTCCAATATCTCTCGAGCTTATGAAAGATCCTGTGATTGTTTCGACAGGACAGGTACGTTTGGCTGTTGCAGATATTTCCCAATCTGAACCTGATTATTTAGTAACATTTCTGTTTTTCCTTTAAACAGACATATGAACGGTCCTGCATTGAGAAGTGGCTAGAAGATGGGCATGAAACATGTCCAAAGACGCAACAGCCCCTTTCCTCAACTGCCCTGACACCTAACTATGTACTACGGAGTCTAATATCTCAGTGGTGTGAGGCCAATGGTTTGGAATCTCCAAAACTTCCAGCTGCCTCCCGGTCCAACAAGACGCTCTCCACCCGCTCACCCGAGGATCGCACCAAGATTGAAGTTATCCTCAATAAACTCATTTCTAGCAGCCCCGAAGACCAACGATCCGCTGCTGGTGAAATCCGCCTCCTTGCCAAACGCAATGCGGATAACCGTGTTGCTCTTGCTGAAGCAGGGGCCATCCCCCTTCTTGTGAGTCTCCTCTCTGCGCCAGATTCCCGAATGCAGGAGCATGCTGTAACAGCAATTCTAAACCTTTCCATCTGCGAGGATAATAAAGGGATTATAGTCTCCTCCGGAGCAGTTCCAGGTATAGTTCATGTGCTAAAAAAGGGCAGCATGGAGGCGAGAGAAAATGCTGCGGCCGCACTTTTCAGCCTATCAGTGGTGGATGAATACAAGGTGACAATTGGAGCTTCGGGTGCTATCCTGCCACTAGTGATTTTATTGAGAGAAGGCACTCGAAGAGGAAAGAAAGATGCTGCGACGGCGCTCTTCAATTTGTGCATATATCAAGGGAACAAAGGGAAGGCGGTTAGGGCAGGTCTTGTGCCGGCGCTCATGCAACTGATAACTGAACCCGAGGGAGGAATGGTGGATGAGGGGCTGGCAATATTGGCGATCATTGCTAGCCATTCAGAAGGAAAGGCTGCAATAGGTGCTGCAGAGGCGTTGCCAGTTCTCATTGAGTTTGTAAGCCGTGGTTCTTCAAGGAACAAGGAGAACGCAGCTGCCATTTTGGTGCACCTCTTTGGGGCAGATCCAAAATACATAGTGGAGGCACAAGATCTCGGGATTATGGGTTATCTGGTCGATCTTTCACAGAATGGTACAGAAAGAGGGAAGCGAAAGGCCGCTCAGTTGATTGAGCGAATAAGCCGTTACGTTGAGCAGCAGAAGCAGGCTACTAACGATGATGAAAACTTGCATCTATCACCAACTAGCAACAGCTTACCGTGACAATACTTCTTATTTGTTATCCAGTGATGGCTGGTAGTGGGAGACATTCACATTCGAGCATGGATCCATGCAGAAAGAGATGAAAAGATCAACTGTCCCGCCTGTATGCAAATCTTTTTGCAAGTGGCACGGGGCGTTAGAGCCATGGAGTTTCCTAACCTGATTGATATTTTTAGCTACTGGGATTCTGAATGTTGGTGGGGATGCCCAGGAAATTCTGACATCACTTGTAAACTGTATACAAAAGCCAAAGGCTACTACTACTACTACTACAGCCATCATCTTCCAAGTTTTTTCAATGAGAGAGATGCCTATTGATTGATGAATCTTCTCATCCTCGGAAGTTTTGCAGTTGCAGCATTCTTCTCTGTTTTCCCCATTTCTGCTCTTGAATTTTCCATGACTTAGGATGAAATCAACTCGGCTCACCTGGAAACCTCCTCATCAAGCATTTCAGTATCCAAAAGATACACTGATTTTCAGCAAGGCGCTTACATGCACCGACGTAATGTACTAGCAATGGTTAAGTGATGCCATGCAGGTTTGTTTTCGGTGAACTCGGGCCTGTGGTGAACTATTGGGAATAATCTCACATTGCTTAGAAAAGGCCTGTGTCAAGTGCTTACTCACGTTGCCTAGAAAAGGCTTGGATCAACTGCTTATATATGGTTGAGAGCCTTCACATAATTGCTACCTTTTAGGTGAATGAACCCCGACACACAATTTCTACAAAGATTTCGAACAAGGATACCCCATTCCCGGACAAAGATCCGCCAAGTGCTTATATATGGTAGGTGAAGGAAATCATCTTTCTGCTGCAGCATACGTTGAAGAACTGGTTTAAAGGCCTCTTAAAAGAATTTCCTGAATGAGACGATGCTATATGTCTAAAAAAGTCGTAAGATATACTTAAATAAGAATGAGCTTATGAATAGACTTCTGCGGAGATATTAATACATAATGTGGTTCTAACTTTCACTTGGCTGAGGGACCACAATCTATTTTCATTGCTCGTTTGATCTTCAATATCACCCAAACTAAATTATTGGCAAAATATCGGAATTTGGCCTCAATTATCGGGCTATTTTCATCTGCGGCCACAACTTTATTTTTTTTTATTTATGGCCATAACTATGACATTGATTTTGTTTATGGCCTCGACGTAACGCCGTTGGTGGATCTTACCTACGTGGACTAACGGCTGAACTCGTGACAACAAACGTGGCCATCCTGTCTTTTAGAAAAAAGACAAAATATCGGATTTTGGCCCCAATTATCGGGCTATTTTCATCTGCGACCCCGACTTTATGGCCATAACTATGACTTTATTTTAGAATTGCCACGCAGGATGGCCACGTTCACACACTCCTTCAGCCGTTAATCCACGTAGGCAACGACGTTACGACGCGGCCATAAAATAAAACGAAGTCATAGTTATGGCCACAAATAAAAAAAAAACAAAGTTGTGGACACAAATGAAAATGTGCCGATAATTAGGGCCAAATTTCGATATTTTGCCTAAATTATTTGCTCAAAATATAGTAAATTTTAATCTTCATTTGGTTGAGACCACAATATATTTATATCGTCTGTTTGATCTTTAGTATCGTCTGGACTTTATTATTCGCTTGAAATATAGCAGTTCAAATTTCACTTGCTCGGTGGACTTTGAGTAACATTGGAATTCATCATTCATTTAGAAGAGGAAGCAGGTTCCGACCGATCGTGATGGATGTGGGTAATGACTAAGACAAATATAATCGACTGTAGATAAATGACTCGAGTAATTGGAAAGACGGCGAGCGGAGATGTAGCTGCTCTTTTTAGACATGACTAAGTTTCATTTTGATCATCCCCAGCGTTATAATAACCAAGGAGGTGGGGGTTGGTTCCAATGTCATGATCATCTCCCCATCGCCACGTCACTTTTAAATTTGCTTCATGGAGTTTTGGTTCGTGACGTTCCGTATCTTTTCCTTTTATCATCATCATCATCGAGAGTCTTAGTGAATGTATGGCTGGACGACGCAACCTGCTAAAACTTTGCTGTGCCGGCTAAAGATACCATAAATTATGGACGTTCCCGCCGGCACATGCGGACTTCCTCGTGACGTTAGCATATAATAAGAAGAAGAAGATGATGGATGCAGAATTAACCACCAATTTCGTTTATGAAATGAACCGAAAGAGGAAAAAAGAAAATTAAATCGTGTCTAGCATAATCATCAAGATCTACATAACTGTATTAAAAAGGACTGTATTAAAAGCGAAGGGCCCAACCGGGTTCGAACCGGTGACCTCTTGATCTGCAGTCAAATGCTCTACCACTGAGCTATGGACCCTTTCTTTTAAAAATACAAAGATAAAACTAGAAGTTCAAAGGACGGTTAACCTCCGCCATCCCTGTTCAGTTCGTTCCACGTCGTATGTCTCCCCCCACCCCCGGGAAACAAATTCCCCCGCCCTAATCAGGCCACACACACACTCCAGACGGTCCTGATCGGCACATGGAAATGAGGCTCAGTCGCTCCCAGAGGTTCTACTTGACCCACCGTCTCACCCCCCAACTTCGGAGTCTCTGCCGACGAGCCTCCCCGGTCGATGACTCCGTCGGTGCCTCCGACTTCGTCTCCATCCTCACCAACATCGTCCGAGGCAATACCAGCTGGAAGAAGGCCTTCTCCGACCCCTCTATCGCTGTCTGTCTGAAGCCTCACCACGTGGAGGGGGTCATCTTTCGCCTGCTAGACGACCCCCGTTTGGCATTGAGGTTCTTCGACTTCCTGGGCCTCCACCGGGGGTTCTCCCATTCCATACCTTCCTTCTGCCTCCTGGTCCACTCCCTCGTTCGGGCCAATCTCTTCTGGCCGGCTTCTTCCTTGTTGCAGACCCTATTGGTTTATCACCCCTGCCCTAGGCGGGCGTTTGGGTGCTTTCTGGATTGTTACGAGCGTGGCGGGTTTGGTTCCAGTTATGGGTTTGATCTGGTGATTCAGGCGTATGTGCAGAGTGGAAGAGCGGTGAATGGGGCGATCTTCCTCGAGCTCATGGCCCAGCGTGGGTTGTTCCCAGAGGTTAGAACCTTGAGCGCCCTCCTGAATGGGTTAGCTAAATGTAGGAAATTTAAGCTTGTCGTAAATTTGTTCGATGGCATCGTGAGGTCGGGTGTCCAGCCTGATGTGTATGTGTATACCGTGGCTGTTAGGAGCTTGTGTGAGATGAGAGATTTCGTGAAAGCAAAGGAAGCCATTTCTTCGATGGAGCAAAGCGGGTGTGCCTCAAGTGTTGTTCCATATAATGTTCTGATTAATGGGCTCTGCAAGAACTTGAGGTTTAGAGATGCAGTAGAGGTGAAGAATTCTCTTCCGGAGCAGAAGTTGCTTGCCGATGTGGTTACATACTGTACATTAATACTTGGATCCTGTAGAGTGCAAGATTTTGAGACTGGCTTACGGTACATGAATGAAATGCTTGAGTCAGGTAACGTTCCCAGTGATGCTGCTCTTTCCTGTATTGTAAAGGGATTGACAGGAAGAGGTAAATTAATGGATGCTTTTGAATTAGTTCTTCGGGTTCGAGAAGTTGGGGTGTTTCCTGACGTATGTGTCTTCAATGGGTTGATTATTTCTTTGTGTAAGAATGATAAGTTAGAGGAAGCCGAGTTACTTTTCTCGGAATTGAAGCGGAGAGGTCTAGCCTTTAATTCCGTGACCTACTCCATTTTTGTCAATCACTTCTACAGGAAGGGAGATTCAGACAAAGCTCTACAATATTTGTATGAAATGGACAGCAGACTCATTAAGGGGACAGTTTCTGGATACAATACGATGATAAATTGGCATTGCAAGCTATTGGATTCTTCCAAGGCCGAGTCTTTCCTTCACGAGATGGTTAATAGTGGACTCGCACCCACTGTGGTCACGTACTCCATATTGGTGGATGGTTATTGCAAGGAAGGAAAAATACATCATGCATTGAGGATCTTCCACGAAATGACTGGTAAAGGAATATCACCTAATGTTTTCACCTTTACTGCATTCATTTCTGGTCTTTGTAGGGCTGACAAGGTTTCCGAGGCGAGGAAGTGGTTTGACGATATGGTGAAGTGGAATATCAGTCCAAATGAGATTACATATAATATAATGATCGAGGGATACTGCAAGGCAGTAGATTTGGACAGAGCCTTCTCCTTACTCGATGATATGGTTGAGCGTGGCCTTATACCTGACACTTACACTTACCGCTCATTGATAAGTGGCCTTTGCTTGACTGGTAGAGTAGCTGAAGCCAAAGGATTTGTGGATAACCTGCATCTTCAGGGCATCACTTTGAATGAGATGTGTTACAGTGCACTTCTGCATGGATATTGCCAGGCAGGATGGTTAGAGGATGCCGTCAAGACCACTCGAGATATGGTGGAAAGAGGAGTCAATGTGGATCTTGTATGTTATGGAGTTCTCGTCAATGGAAATCTACGCAACCATGATATGCGCAGCGTCTTCAGTCTTCTGGAAGAAATGCGTGATCATAGATTGAGGCCAGATCATGTCATCTATACCAGCATGATTGATGCATATGGTAAAGCTGGGAAACTGGTTGAGGCAGTTGGAATTTGGGATGCATTGACAGTGGAAGGATACAGGCCGAATGTTGTGACTTACACTGCTCTAATTAATGGGTTGTGTAAGGCAGGATATATAGACAAGGCAGAGCTCTTCATGAAGGAAATGCTGACCATTGGATGCCTTCCGAACACTGTTACGTTTGGTTGTATGCTTGATTATTTGACAAGAATCGGGAATATGGAGAGTGCCGAAAGATTACATAATGCAATGTGTGAAGGGTTGTTGGCGAACACCGTCACGTATAATATGCTGATCCGAGGATTCTGCAAATCAGGTAAGATGCAGGAGGCTTCTTCCATTCTAGCTCAAATGGCAGAGAACGGGCTATATCCTGATCGTGTTACTTATTCAACATTTATCTATGAGTACTGCAAGAGGGGTGATTTAACGAATGCTGTTCGGTCGTGGCAATGTATGCTGAACAAGGGTCTTAAACCAGATTCACTGTCATATGGATTCATAATCTATGGCTGTTGTGTCTCGGGACATTACCAGATGGCTTTAGAACTGCGAGATGATATGATGAGAAGAGGGATAATGCCAAACAAGGTTAAGTACGACAATCTGAGTCAGAGGATTTGCTAGGATGTGTTTTCTACTAGACTGATTGACTCTTGTATGTGGTAAAATCAGTTTAGGGCAACGCTTTGTTGGAAATTGATAAATGATCATTCTTTTAATTGCTGTGTGATGAAATTGGCTATACTTGAGCTGATATCGTTACTGGTCTCTGAGAAAACCGTTTATGTGCTTGAGCAATGTTGGCTGTTGATGGCATACTGAAAAATGAAGAGAATTCTCAATCTTCAGAAAAGGACCAAATTTCAATTGCACCAAGTACATAAGCCCCACTGCAAACGCATAAGCACCACTGCAAGGTTAGAAAGCTTAACTCCACAAAGGGAAATCGATCAAAAGATCAGTGTCCAAGTTCCACACAACGCATACTTCAGAAACTGGAGGTCACTTCATTCCTCTAGGATGAACATGGCAGCGAGTATAAACTTGAAGAACAAACCCATATCACCAAGCTAAACACATCGCCACTACTATTGACATTATAGAATTGTGCTCAAGGCCTCGGAATGCGAACAGCAACAGCCTGAACAGCTGGTCTAATTTAGGCAGCTCGACTTCTGATGACGTCGAGACCCATTTCAGTTGGATCAGTTGCCTGCAGCTCAACTTGAATCCCATCCAGTTCTCTCTTAAATCTGTCCTTGGAGCTAGCATAAATCATCTTGCTTCTCACCCTGGACGTATCGGGAGACCTTTACAACACAAGAGAATGTATCACGATGCCTCGGCAACTCGGAGATTGAAATGGTATGTGTGGAATACGAAGACAGAAAGACTTGTGCTTTACCAGGCAATGAAGAAAATCCTGCTCTTTTGAACATTCTCTTCAGTCACAAAGTCAAAATCATAGATCGCATACCGACACTCGTCGGCAGGGAGGCTGGCAGTGAAGTCCTCATAGCTTTGAGCAGGCTCCCCAAGTTTCTCCACAATAACCTGCTTCTGCTTCTCCTCGATTTTGAAAATTATGAAACGATAGGTCCTCTTTGCTTTTAGTTCCAAAAACTTCAGTTTGCAGTCATCATGTACTGCCATACCAGAGGCCGCATTTGCCTGAAATAACACAAAGCTGAAATGTCAAGTGCCCAAAACTGAAGCGTTATATATTAGCTCTTTTGGACTAACATCAGATGTTGTATTTCATGAAAACATATCACTTCAATCATGGACACACATAATCAAGTATGAACAGAGACGATCCAGTACAAAAAGTACACAGGTCCACATGATTTTAATCAAACTGTTGCTTCCGTAGCCTAATCACAAGTCGAGAAGTTCAAGCTTACAAATACCATTCCACACCACAGCACCAGTATTACACTATGGTTTTCACACCCACTGCAATCAAATACAGCTCGGAAACAACAGTGCTTCAAGGCATTTTTAATTGCCCAACTAAACACAAATTAAGCTGACTACCAGAATGATAAGACCAAGCATCAAATGTCAAGCCAGGGTTCATCCTCATGCCTAAAAAACAAGCACACACTTCCAAACGCCACGGAGAGAGCGATTTTGGCCCTCCGTATACTTCCGTTTCAGTGCAAAGAGATAGGCAACATACAACCTAGCTCATAAAGCCAGCCTGCGTTCCCGAGCAGCAGACGACTTGATACCTGAGCCCAGGGGAAACACAACCCCCTTTCCTTCCACTAATTGTTGGGGGTGGGGGGTAACTCAGTAACAGCAAGTAATCAAACAATCCGCCCATCATCACACATCGAGACACCAAGAAACAACAAGGGAGATCAGGGATCGCGACAATAGCTGAACTGAATAAGATCGTCCCAAACACTACCCAACTCCAGATCAGCCAACAAATCGAAAGCCAGAAGAAATCGAAGCAAAGGAAAAGGGAGTAGGGCTCTTCAAACCATGGATCGCAAGCTGCTGAGGATGATCCGGAGGAGGAAGAAATTCTGGTGTGAACTGCAGCAGCCCCTGCAAGTGAAAAGGACTCCTCCCAGCCTTTTTCATGTTTCTTTTTTTTTTTCTTGTTTTTTGTTCCCTCTCCTGCTTTGTTCGGGTCGGATCCTGTGATTGATTATCGACGCCCGGCCAATCGAATCATCAATCAAGGCCCAAAGGCCCATTCTCTGTAGGGAAGCAAGGCCAATTGGGTATCCGCCACGTGTCTTCTCACTAGTCCAACCTGTAACAGCATCGTTCTTTTTCTTTCAGTCAGAAACTGATTAAAGGCCAGAATATATGTTGTTGATAAAGAAAGATAAATACCATTCCGATAACCTTTCTAAATCTTGGTTTTTTGTTTCCACAAGGCGGACTTCCTTCTTGTTATATCGAAAGGCAGCGACTCCTAAAACAACCGCTGCGGTTGGTTTTAAGGAGAGTTTCAATCCTCGTCCTTATCTGATAATCCCCATCCTCGTTATAAGCCCACCCCCATTCCCCCCCTATTCATCCATCCCTTCATCCTTACCCCCCGTGCCTTCTTGAACTGGTCTCGTAGTCGAACAAATATATAGCGGCAGAGCAAATAAATGGCGGACCATCAGTTTACGGAGGGCAAGAAACCAGCGTCCCACAACAAGTATGCCATCTCCTGCACAGTTCTCGCTTCCATGACCTCCATCCTCATGGGTTACGGTAATGCCCTTCTCCCACTCCGTCCCCCTTCCTCGGCCTCAGCGAGTTATGATCGCGTCCTGATTTTTTCATTTTGTTACCGTTGTCCAGATATCGGAGTGATGAGCGGTGCAGCGTTGTACATCAAGGAGGAGCTGAGGATAACTGACGTTCAGCTCGAGATCATGTCTGGCATGATCAACCTGTGTGCCCTCGTTGGCTCCGCGATGGCCGGCAAGACTTCCGACTTGGTGGGTAGGCGATACACCATGGTCATTGCTGGTGCGATTTTCTTCGCGGGTGCCCTCTTCATGGGATTTGCGCCCAATTACGCTTTGCTCGTGTTCGGACGATTCGTAGCCGGTGTTGGGATAGGGTTTGCACTCGTCATTGCTCCCGTGTATGCCGCCGAGGTGGCTCCATCATCGTCTCGAGGCTTCCTTACATCATTCCCGGAGGTATGATCCAGTCCTCGGGTTGCCCTGTCCTATGCACAGCGCGGATAGAACGTACTTGTGGTTGGAACTGACCAGGATAATACGGAATTTTTCTCATGCAGGTGTTCATCAATCTGGGCATACTTCTTGGATATGTCTCCAACGTTGCATTCTCGAAGCTCCCCCTCCACCTGGGATGGCGCTTCATGCTGGGGATCGGTGCCATCCCCTCGGCCTTCCTTGCCGTGGTCGTCGTAGCCATGCCTGAGTCGCCCCGTTGGCTTGTGATGCAAGGACGCCTCGGGGAGGCCAAGCGTGTCCTCGGGAAGACGTCGGATTCCCCGCAAGAAGCAGACCAGCGCCTTGCCGACATCAAGGATGCTGCTGGGATTGCATCGGAATGTCAGGACGACGTTGTCAAGGTCAATGCCCACAGAAGCCACGGCGAAGGCGTCTGGCGCGAACTCCTGATCTCCCCGACGCCGACTGTCCGCCACGTGTTGATCGCTGTCCTCAGCATAAACTTCTTCCAACAGGCCTCTGGAATCGATGCGGTGGTGCTCTACAGCCCGAGGATATTCGAGACCGCGGGCATCAAGACCGCCGAGCAGAAGCTGCTCGCGACAGTGGCAGTTGGAGTCGTCAAGACGCTGGCCATCCTGGTCGCCACCTTCTTCCTCGACAAGGTGGGACGCCGGCCGTTGCTCCTGAGCAGCCATGGCGGCATGGTCGTATCCTTGCTGCTCCTCGCCTCGGGCTTGACGGTGGTCGACCACCACATGAAAGACAACGTACCCCAGTGGGCCATAGTAGTGTGCGTGGCGACGGTACTGTTCTACGTGGCGTTCTTCTCAATCGGGAGCGGCCCCATCGTGTGGGTCTACGGGACGGAGGTATGGCCATTGAGGCTCCGTGCCCAGGGGGCCAGTCTCGCGGTGGCCCTTAACCGTGTCACGAGCGGCATCATAGGGATGACCTTCTTGTCCCTGGCGCACGCACTCACGACAGGGGGCGCCTTCTTCCTGTTTGCGGGGATAACGACGTTCTCGTTCATCCTATACTACTTGATCCTCCCGGAGACGTTAGGGAAGTCATTGGAGGAGACCGCGAGCTTGTTCGGGAGCCTAACAGGATGGAAGGCGGCTGCGAAGGAGCTGGAAATGAAGAACAAGGCCGAGAAAGGCCCTCAAGTTTAGGGAGGTGTGAGTACGGAATGTACCATACTTGTGAGAGGTTCAGCAAAAAGATTTTTTTTTTTTGTCAAAGAAAACAAGAATATGTAAAATCCATTAAAAAAATATATTTTTTCGTTTAAAAAATGCAAAAATGTTTGGACTTAACTCTAGTAATTCTTTACTTGCACGATTCAACTTCGCGGCCAAAATTTTCAATTGGTGCATGATAAACTCATGTCAAATGGAATGAACATGAATTTTAGCAAAACACTTCTCCTCGAATAAGATTATTCGTGGTCAGTTAGAAATAATGTTCGTCAAATTTTAT
The DNA here is from genome assembly GCA_023653495.1 of Melastoma candidum. Lineage (NCBI taxonomy): Eukaryota > Viridiplantae > Streptophyta > Magnoliopsida > Myrtales > Melastomataceae > Melastoma > Melastoma candidum. The sequence goes on from CM042886.1 coordinate 8,896,123, forward strand.
CTATACAAGTAATCTCAACATTGTAGATTTTGAGTAATCATTGATGATGAGATACATGTGAAGTTACTATTGTTCACTTCTCTTATGCATGAGCTTCAAGGAGAAGTTCTCGCATAAAAAAATGTTATACGATGAATGATGTAGGGTATATCCCTTTTTTATCTAAAGAATTTATTACAACTAGCTAGAAGTAGAGGTGACCGTGAATTTGTCTATAATTACGGTAGTAATTGACTGGTAATATGCCTCGGGTGAGCTCCGAGTAGCACCTCTGAGACGGGGACGGCACCGAAAACGAAGGGGGGCGTCACTAAAGGTGCGGAATGGAGTGACACTGAAATGGACGGAAGGTGTGTAAAGGTAGGCGGCTGAAAGAAGAAAGGAAGGGATGAGATCAAACTCCACGGATACAAATTCACCACCATAAAATAAGACTCGGATAGACTCGTTTGTTGGCCTTCTCGATCTGGACGCGAATATTCTCATGGAGAATTCTCATCTCCTTTGCACTCTCTTCGGCATCCCGATTAACTGATCTCGCCTCACTCATATGCATTAATTCGACAGGGACTAAAGGATTGAGTCCATAAACTACCTCGAAAGGTGAAAACTTTGTTGTCGAACTTGGAGCTCGATTGTAGGCAAATTCCGCATGAGCGACCTTCACATCCCAATCCTTCTGATTCTTCGAGACTAGGGTTCAAAGGATTACATCCATGGTACGATTGAAAGCTTCCGTTTATCCATCGATCTGCGGATGATAAGATGTACTAAAGACAAGCTTAGTCCCTAACTCGTGCCATAACGTCTTCCAAAAAGTTCAGAAACTTCACGTCTTGATCCGATACGATCGTCCTGGGCACTCCATGCAACCTCATCACTTTTCGAAAATACATGTCTGCTATGTTGGTTGCATCGTCCATCTTTTGGCAGGGAATGAAGTGTGCCATATTCGAAAATCGATCGACCACAACCATGATATAATCCTTCCTTCGTTGAGTTCTAGGCAAACAAAGCACAAAGTCCATGCTTACATGCTCCCAAGGATGTTCTGGGACTGGTGGTGGAGAGTAACGGCCTTGTGGTTGAACTCAGCTCTTCGCCAGTTGGCAGATAGCACATCTCGAGATAAGACCTCGCACTTGCTTCTCCATTCGTGGCCAATAGAAATTTTCTTGCAGCATCGACAACATCTGGACGACTAAAAAATGTCTGGGTATTCTTCCTCCATGGACTTCATGAATAAGCAGATTTCTAGTCGAATTCCTGGGAATACGTAACTTAGAATCTGGAAACAAGAATTCATTCACCTCATGGAATCGATCGATGGCATGATTGGTGCATTGGACAAAAATTCCTCCAAAGTCTTCGTCATCCTTATACAAATCCTTCAGGTATTTAAATCCAATGAGCTTGGTCTCCATTGCGGACAATAGGATCACCTTCCTCGAGAGAGCATCAACGACTACATTTTCGCTCCAAGTTTGTGCTTCAAGACAAAGATGAAAGCTTGTAGAAACTCGATCCACTTTGCATGTCGTCGACTGAACTTGTGCTGACCATTGATGCATTTGAGAGCTTCATGATCACTGTGCAACATGAATTCTCGGGGCAGCATGTAGTGGCTCCACGTCATGAGTACTCGAACGATGCCTAAGAATACCTTGTCGTAAGGGTGAGCATTGGTATATCAGTATTCCGAATTTTCGAATACCGAAATACCGAATTTTAAAAGCTTCAAAATTTTAGGTCCCAATCACGATTCCGAATTTATAATTCGATAAATTACCGAATTTTATTTCGGTAATTCGGTATTTACCAAATTACTGAATTTTTATTACCTTCAAACATGAAAGTAAACATCTACTGCACATTTCGAACCATTCAGTTGCACAATTTAGACTAACACTTGATCATGCAATGTCAAAATTTATTAAAAAAATTGAAAATTGTTTTTAGATATAAAATCGAAAAAACATCAACACAATGTAACGTTGGTGTTATATTGCAGACACGGGAACAAGTGAAGAGCATGGCGCAGGGAGCGGCCGACGCAAAGAGATTGCAACAATCTCAAGAGAAAAGATTACAACTTAGCTATTAATAATATGATGAAAAGCCACATGGCTTACACCAATGTAGAAGAGCAAGCAATACTAGTCGGACTAGTCTGGTCCACAAAGGTAAATGGCAATAATTGTTAGTATTAATGAGTTTGGCCTATGGGTGTTTTGTTAAATGGGGGCCCAAATTGTGTTAGCCCTATAAAAATTTGATATTCGGAAAATTCAGATTTTTATTTTCTCATTACCGATCCCAATGCCGAATGACGTTTTAACAAAAATATACTCCCAAACGCGATTCCAAATATTGAAATACCGATCCCGAATTTATGAAATCTAAAAAAATTTTGGATTGGAATCGGTATTCCGAAATTTTTGCTCTCCCCTACTTGTCATACGTCGAGTAGTTTAGTTTGACACCATTGAGCTTCTCGCTGAAGTATGCAATGTGTCTCCCCTCTTGCAATAAGACTCCTCCGATTCCAACTCATGATACATCACATTCGACATCAAACAGTTTGACAAAGTCTGGTAAGGCAAGGATGGGTGATTCGCTTCCACACTCCTTTAGTCGCTCAAAACTAGACTGTGCGGCTGAAGTTCACCCGAACTTGTCTCCCCCCAAACATTCAGTGAATGGGGCTGCGATTGAGCTGAAACCTCGAATGAACCTCCTATAGAACGACGGTAAGCCATGGAAACTACAAACGTCGTGGAAATTTTTTGGCGCTGGCCACTCCCTGATTGCATTGATCTTGCTTTCGTCGACCTTGATTCCTTCAGCATACAAAACCAAGAAATATCACACTCGGCTGAAAGAACTCACACTTTTTAAGATTTCCATACAAACTTCTCTTCCCGAAGTGTGCGGAACACATCTCGCAAATAGTCGACATGCTCCTCGTTGTTTCGACTGTAGATGAGAATGCCGCCGATGTAGACAACCACAAACTTCCCCATGAATGGTCGCAAGACCATCAGTCGCATGAATGTACTGGGTGCGTTCGACAAACGAAATGGCATCACCAACCACTTGTACAGTTCGTATTTAGTCTAAAAGGCTGTCTTCCACTCTTTGCCTTCCTTAATTTGAATTTAGTGATAACCACTTCATAAATTCGCCCTCGAGAACACTTGCGCTCCATGCAACTCATACAACATATCATCTAGTCGAGGGATAGGAAAACGATACTTCACCGTGATCTTGTTGATCACTCGACTATCCATGCACATTCGCCAAGCGCCATCCTTCTTCGGCACCAATATGGCTAGGACTGAACAAGGGCTCAAACTCTCTCGAACCAAGCCCTTCTTGACTAACTCATCAACCTACTTATGTAACTCTTTAGCTTCCTCTGATTGCATCTATAAGCTAGTCGATTGGGCAGGGACGCTCTTGGAACCAAGTTGATTTGGTGCTGAATGCTTCGCATATGTGGTAGTTCGACTGGCAACTCTTCCGGAAACCCATCTTGAAATCTTCGAATGTGGATACGGCTAGGGGATGGCTCGTCGCTTGACCCTGGGCTGTTTCGACAAGAACCACAAAGTAAGCCTTTCCACCTTCATGGATCGCTCGAACCAATTGGACTCCTTTGAGAGGTTGATCGGTAGTCGATCCTGTGGTGCTATTATAGGCTGAGTGATCAGGAGCATCAAAGTGACTTTCTTCTCGTCGACGCTGATGGAATCGGTATTGTGATACCCATCATGTTGGGCGCGTCTATCAAACTGCCACGGTCTTCCTAGGAGCAAGTGGCACGTGTCCATCAGAATAACATCGCAAACGACTTCATCCTTGCAGTTTTCCCAATCGAGAATGGAACTCACGCTCGCTGGGTCACTCGAACATCACCCTCCTTGTTGAGCCATTGTAGTCGATAGGGTTGAGGATGAGCTTCGATAGGCAAACTTATGCTTTTCAACCATTATCCTCGACACAATGTTTGTGCAGCTCCCGCTATCTATAATCACCAAATAAATTTTTCCTTTGACTGTGCACCTGGTGTGGAAATACTTTCCCTTTGATTCTCCTTTCTAGCGGGTGTCACCCTTAAGGCTTTTCGGACAACCAACAACTCTCCTTTGTCCGGGTACTCCTCAAGCTCCTCTATATCCCAAATATGATCGATCGAACTCTTCTTCTCCATCGTACATCTCTCTAATGACAATGTTTCTCCTCGTCGGACACTCAGAAGCCATGTGTCATATTTCATGGCCCTTGAAACATCGTTGATTGGTATCTCGCTCGTTCGACTTGACTTCAGGTCTAGTAGTTGATGATGGAGTTTTTCTTGACGTAGTCGATGGTGGCTTCGCCTCGGAGCTACTGCCCTTGTTGTAAGACGGAACCTTCACAAGTGGGTGTGTGCTCGATCTCCTTGCTTGTTGTTGTTCGACCTTGTGGGCAAGCGCTCTTACATCGTCGAAGGTTCAATACTGCTGAAGTTTGACTACATCCATGATCTGGGGCTTAAGTCCTCAAAGATACCTAGCAATGGTTCGCTCTTGGGGTTCTTGGACATCATACTGCAACAAGAGTCTCTCGAACTCCCTCATGTACTCCGATACACTTGAAACTTGCTGAAGCGACTGCAGCTTGAGGTAGAGATCTCGTCGATAATGCTTTGGCAGAAATCCCTTAGTCATAGCCCTCTTCAGTTTCATCAACGTACAAATTTTATCTCGTCCTTTTCTTCGGCGCTGCTCGTTGGTGTTCTCCCACCACAAGTAGGCAACTTAACCTTTCGTTCTTCGGGCACTTCTTCATAGTCGAAGATGCACTCTACTGTGTGCATCCAGTCGTTGAACTCCTCGGGGTCCAAGTTTCCTTTGAACTCCGGAATCTGAACACTCATCGTCGGGGTTCTTCTTTCCTGTCGACCATACTCTGGTGAAGACTCTCGTTGAGACTCCTCATGCTATGGGTTCTCCTCATCATCGTTGTCTAATCGACTGGGGGAAGTCGATGCATGGTGTGTACTCAGCGACTGTAATTGTTGCTGAAGATCGACGATCCGTTGCTCATGCCGAGCAACATGTGCTTCGTCTAGAGTCATACCGCGTTGGAATCCTCCGTCCATTGACAACCGCGCTGTGATACTAAGATGATAAGGGGACGACACGAAAAACGAAGGGGAACATCACTAAAGGTGCGGAATGGAGTGAGGCTGGAATTGAGGGAAGGTTTGTAAGGGTATGCAGCTGAAAGAAGAAAGGAAGGGTTGAGATCAACCTCTACGGAGACAGATTCACCACCGTGAAAGAAGACTCACATAGACTCGTTTGTACCATGGATACAGAGACATCACCACGAACAAGACGAGGGTGGGGAACAACGCGGGGGATACAGAAACACCACCACCGGTTGAACACTCTACTCAATCAGCGCTTGGAATCCACGAAATGAAGAAAGAGGTTGAAGGAGAATCCACTCACTTCGGATACAAAACAACGTCTCATAAAAGGGGTTGATAGTATGAAATTCAAAAGTCATCACAAATTTGTTACAAAGGCACCTTATATAGTTGCCTAGGAAAGAAAAGGAATTAATGGCAAGAACATCCAACTAAAAACATGCAGAACTTAATATTAGCCATAATGGCTTATTGGGAATAAATGCAACTAACTGCAAGGTAGTGGAGGCATGGGTGGTCTTGGAATTCAATGCGTCTTCAATTTGGGGTAGTTTATGCTTCGACTAGGCTTGCTTCGACTGTTCCCTTGCTTCGACTGGTTGATGGTTGACTGAAATACGAATTAGTCGATGATGAGCAAACTGACAGCTCTCGTCGATGGTGCGTCGATGGTCCTTGTATCAACTTGGTTTTTTGATTTCAGATTCACTAATACATCCCCGAGTAGACTTAATGCTCAATTGTTAATCATATTATATTTATGCGATCGTTCCAATGGCTACCTTATAATTCTTGCACATGCAAACACTCGATCCGTTGTAAAATATGACCCGTTTCATAGGCGTTTCCTTTAAATGTGTGAGTAAAAAATTTAACCACTTATCAATGCTCCAAACAATAGCATAAGATACGTGTGCATAAGAGAATATTTGGCCTCGTCACTCCCAAATAAATCATTCTTCCCATTAGTTGTATGTATGCACAAGTTTCTAATTCTTCATTCTTCTTTAGTTTCTGATTTGATAATTTTTTTTCATGTAAATGGTCCTAGAAGATTTTATTCATCATCGAACAGGGTGCGACAATCATGTATTCATGACGATATTAGACCCTGTCTCAGGAGAAAACTTTTAAGTGCTCTTTAAACATCCATACACCTTCAAAGTATGTGCTCAACCGGCAAATATAAAGTGGAACTATGGCCTACATATACATGGTTTGGTGATCATCGGGAAAAACATGATAGAAAAATGTTATAACTCCGCCAAGTACTCCGATAATCTTCCTAGAGGTGTCATTAAGCATTTTGTCTCTATTGAAATTAAATTTTTTTGTCGATAATGTCATGCGCCTAAAATCATATAACGTGTATGATATTTGATACATGAAATTCACTTATCTTTTAGTGCAATTTACGCAGGAGGGTTTGTGGTATAAGCTTACTTTTGAGACATAGGTTCGACTTATTTCTTATGCGGGTAAGAATGGATTATAAACCCAAATTCATTAAAGAAACTTTGGATATGAAAAAATCAAGTCCATAAAACGTACTTGTGTCATAAATGAAAGCCACAGACCAATCCATATAAGATAAGCTTACTAGGTCGTACATGGCCCCCAATCCGAACATAGTCATTTTTGGTCAAACAAAGCTCAATTTTGAGCATGATCCACGTTGAAGCTGTTTAACGGGAGGAAATCAACTGTCATATATGTGAGGGGTCACGTTCCTATCATGCATTTCCTTAGAGGGTTCCACAAATTTCATTTATTTATCACATACACAACTCTCAGATTAAACAAGTGAGAAGTTTATCGAGAAAGCTATCGAGGATTTTTCTCCAATCGACTCATTGACGTGCTTCCGACGTCCATTATCTCAACATTCTTCTATGACGCCTCTCCAAATTGCTGTTGGATTGCATCAGCCCTAACAACTTCATGAGCCCCGATGGCCTTATTGTTGGGATCATGATATTTTGTTTTATTATTTAATTTAGATTTTTAGATATAAATAATGTCTTACAGGATTTTCAGAAGATTTAGTTTAGATCCTCTTATATTATAAATATATGTCTTTCAGTAAGTCGTTTTTTAGAATTAAAAATATAGCATTTTCGCTTCCGTAGCGAGGTTCGATCGTTGTTATGGCTTTCAGCGGTTCGTCATCTCCTATGCTTCCAATCTTCGACGGCGAAAACTATCAGTTATGGGACGTGAAGATGAAAACACACCTCAAAGGTCTTAGCTTGTGGCAGTGGGTTGAAGCTAACAAAGATCCAACACCTTTAGGTAATAATCCGACCTTGAATCAAATCCGACGCCATGAGGAAGAGTCAACAAAGGCTCCAAAGGCCTTGTCCTACATTTTTTCTACGGTCTCGGATGTGATTTTCACAAGAATTATGACTTGGGAGACTCCTAAGGATGCGTGGGACAAGTTGTAGGAGGAATTTATGGGCAGCAGAAGAACACGTCATGTGCAGATTCTGAATTTGAAGAGAGACTTCGATCGTTTGCGGATGAACGAAAGTGAGAACATCAAATAGTATGTTGATAGACTTTTAGCGATCATCAACAAAATTCGACATGTTGGAGAGGCATTGCTTGGTAGCAGAATTGTGGAGAAGTGCTGGTGAGTTTGCCAGAAAAATTTGAGTCGAAGATATCATCTCTTGAAGACTCCAAAGGTTTGTCAAAAATCGCGTTGACTGAGCTCATCCATGCATTTCAAGCTCAAGAACAGAGAATGTTGATACGACAAGAGATGATGCAAATCATAAGAATGAAAAAGAGGAAAAGAGCGTTGAAGGTGCTCATGTTGCTAGACAATCTAGATCTCGGGGAGAGAAAAGACAAGAATATAAGCCAATGAGAAGAAAATTTTCTCCATGCAAGATAATTATCCTGAAAATCGTTGTTTCTTTAGACCGAATGTACGATGCAGGTCATGCCAACAACTTGGCCATGTGGAGAAAGTATGCCCAAATAATTAAGCTTCTCAGGAGGAACAAGCACAAGCGATAGAAGAAGAAGATGATCAATTGTTTGTTGGTACTTGTTTCTCGGCAAAGGTACGAGATCATAATTGGTTGATAGATAGTGGTTGCACAAATCAAATGACGCCAGATTTGACCAGTTTTGTGAGGCTGGATAAAGCTAGCAAATCGGAAGTGATAATTGAGAATGGAGAATTCCTAAATGTCAAAGGCAGAGGTACAGTTGTTGTAAAGACAATGACAAGTATCAAATTTATATCAGATGTTTTATTTGTTCCTGGAATTAGACAGAGTTTGCTGAGTGTGGGTCAAATGTTAGAGAAAAATTATGCTTTGCAATTTAAGGATGTGACTTGCACCATTGTGAATCCTGATGGTCGTGAGTTTATGCCCGTGAAAATGAGAAAGAAAAGCTTTCCAATTGTGTGGAAAGAAGAAAGCGCACTTGTGTCGGAAGATCTCATAGAGGAAAAACGAGTAAGATTTCAAGAAAATGTTGAAATAATCAAAGATTTGATAAGGAGATCTAAAGATCGATATTCAGAAGATCAGAGTGAAGATCTTTGAAATAATAGTTTTAATAGATCGAGATTCAAGAAGATAAAAGAAAATCTTGGTATTGGCACCAAGGAGATTCTTAGGATCATGATATTTTGCTGTTACTACTTAATTTAGATTTTTTGTTAGAAATAATATCTTATAGGATTTTCAGAAGATTTAGTTTAGATGCTCTTAGGTTATAAATATATGTCTTTCATACGAAGAATGTAAGTCGATTGTCAGAAATAAAAATATAGCATTTTCGCTTCCGTATATTCATACCTAAAATACCCAGCACTTACGAGTTTAACATTCTAGCTCCGAAATTTTGATGATATTATCCCAAAACTATGATCGTCGTCAACATTCATCATTTTTAGAGAATCGTATAAGAAAACTCACATTCATCGTCCATAACTAGAAATTAAACATGCTATAACATTATTTTCGGTCTAATGAAATATCAAGACCCGCTATAAATATCTCGGTACGATGAACAGGGGCACTAGTCGAAGAGATGGCTTATCTTCTCAAATAAGTTGCTTGACTTTGTGATAACTCAAATAATATCGAAATTATCAAAAACTTTTAAACATTTCCTAGTCATTTTTTCAATGCCTCTCACAAAATTTAATCAAAGGAATATATTGGCCACAAATTATCCATCACAGTTAAATGCACGAAGAACGGAATCATTCAAAAGAGTTATCCAAGTGCATTACACAATCATTATTATTGGTGCCTTAATTCTTAATTAAAGCTCTAGTAGCATAACAGACTAAGGCCACGTCAAATACGATCCACCGTAAAATATCACAAATTCATTGTCACTTTTATTATCAATATCCGTACAAATCTTGCGCCGCTTTGAAATTTTTTTATTTGTTAACCAATTATTAATGTCAAGCCATCGGAATATGAACAAATATAAGAAATATAATATCTGCTGTTCTTTACAAACCCAAGAAGTATAAAATTCCTCTAGTTTTGGATATTGCTCATTTATAACGATGAGCGATTAAATTGTGTTTGTCAACTACAAGTAAATTGTTTCTTTCACCGTTGTTTTATTATTAACTTCTTTTTATCACATATGATTGTTGTGACTAAATTAAACATGTCGTGTTTCAACGAGCTTGTATTTTAAAATTTTGTATACAGAATCCGTCTCGTTTACCTAAATATTTGAAAACTCGAAATCTAACCAATTTTAAAAGTATTATATGGGCTAATTTGTTTAAAAATTATAAAAAAATATATTAATTAAATGCAAAAAGTAAATACATATATGAAATAAATTCTTTCGCAATCTAAAATTACAATAAAACTTGAAGCCCTTCTTCAACAACGTGTGTGCTCTGGCGTGAGGTCGCATCTTAGTTGGTTGGGCAAGGAATATGGACAAAGCAAAGATGATGGACGCGGGTTGTGGGTTGTCGTGTGCTGTCGGACCGGGACGATGAATGGGGCTTCAGGACAATTATGATGGATGAATTGAAGCCAAGGTTGGTGTTTCGTAAAGTTAGAGTTTTGTAAGTATGCATGGTTAGTTCGTAAAAAAAATCAAAATACGATTCTAATTTTCAAAATTCCTAAGGTGTCTTGTAGAAAATTTTCAAAATATGCCTTAATTCTACAACAAAGTGAGTTTTGAAAACCTTATTTAGTTTCTTTAATGGGTGGATTTCCAGAATTTGCCCTATGTAAAAAATACTATTCCGAAGGGTGAGTTTTCAAAACCCGTCATTCCTTTAATGCACCAATTAAAAAAAATTCTTTGGACATCGATTTTCATAATCCGTTCCTTTTTTTTTCACTTAAAAAAATAAAGGTGTATCGGGCGTGAATTTTCAAAACCCGTCTTTTTATTGTAAAATTAACGACGGATTTTGGAAAACCTCCTTATACACGTTAAACGTATAATATTTGAAACCCTATTTCATAATTTTTTTTGGAAATTAGCCTCATATTCATATAAATATTCTTAAAAATAATTATTTCAAGGATGAGAGGGGTTCGGCATGCGAAAAATTTATGATAAATTAGGGATATTAAGATCATGAAATTAGGTTAAGTGGTTGACGACACGTCGTCCGCCAGGAGGGATTTTTTTAATGAAGGTTGTTTTCTATGTAAAGGGAGAATTAAAGGATGTATTTTTCTCTGTGTTTCCGGTTTTAATCCTCTGTTGTACATCCCGGAAGTAAGACCAATTGGGTATCCGCCACGTGTCCTCTTTCGAGTCCAACCTGTAAGAGCATCGTTCTCTGTATTTCATTCAGGAACGGATTAAGGCTAATATATGTTGTTGATAAAGAAAGACAAATACCATTCCGATAACCTTTCGAAATCTTGGTTTCTTGTCTCGCAGTTTTCCCCGTGGTCTTCCTTCTTGTTATCCGTTATCCAAATGCAGCGGATTTCCGACACTCCCCCCCCATCTCCTAAAGCAGCTCCTACGGTTTTAAGGGAAAGTTTAATCCTCGTCCTAATCTGATAATCTCCATTCCTCGATATAAGCCAAACCCCATTCCCCTCCTATTCATCCTTCATCGTTCTCCCCCCCCAACCACATTCTTGAAATCGTCTCGTGGTCGAACAATATATCGTGGCAGAGCAAATAAATGGCGGACCATCATATCACGGAGGCCAAGAAACCAGCGTCCCACAACAAGTATGCCATCTCCTGCACAGTTCTCGCTTCCATGACCTCCATCCTCATGGGTTACGGTAATGCCCTTCTCCCACTCCGTCCCCCTTCCTCGGCCTCAGTGAGTTCTGATCGCGTCCTGATTTTTTCATTTTGTTACCGTTGTCCAGATATCGGAGTGATGAGCGGTGCAGCGTTGTACATCAAGGAGGAGCTGAGGATAACTGACGTTCAGCTCGAGATCATGTCTGGCATGATCAACCTGTGTGCCCTCGTTGGCTCCGCGATGGCCGGCAAGACTTCCGACTTGGTGGGTAGGTGATACACCATGGTCATTGCTGGTGCGATTTTCTTCGCGGGTGCCCTCTTCATGGGATTTGCGCCCAATTACGCTTTGCTCGTGTTCGGACGATTCGTAGCCGGTGTTGGGATAGGGTTTGCACTCGTCATTGCTCCCGTGTATGCCGCCGAGGTGGCTCCATCATCGTCTCGTGGCTTCCTTACATCATTCCCGGAGGTATGATCAAGTCCTCGGGTTGCCCTGTCCTATGCACAGCGCGGATAGAACGTACTTGTGGTTGGAACTGACCAGGATAATTCGGAATTTTTCTCATGCAGGTGTTCATCAATCTGGGCATACTTCTTGGATATGTCTCCAACGTTGCATTCTCGAAGCTCCCCCTCCACCTGGGATGGCGCTTCATGCTGGGGATCGGTGCCATCCCCTCGGCCTTCCTTGCCGTGGTCGTTGTAGCCATGCCTGAGTCGCCCCGTTGGCTTGTGATGCAAGGACGCCTCGGGGAGGCCAAGCGTGTCCTCGGGAAGACGTCGGATTCCCCGCAAGAAGCAGACCAGCGCCTTGCCGACATCAAGGATGCTGCTGGGATTGCATCGGAATGTCAGGACGACGTCGTCAAGGTCAATGCCCACAGAAGCCACGGCGAAGGCGTCTGGCGCGAACTCCTGATCTCCCCGACGCCGACTGTCCGCCACGTGTTGATCGCTGTCCTCAGCATAAACTTCTTCCAACAGGCCTCTGGAATCGATGCGGTGGTGCTCTACAGCCCGAGGATATTCGAGACCGCGGGCATCAAGACCGCCGAGCAGAAGCTGCTCGCGACAGTGGCAGTTGGAGTCGTCAAGACGCTGGCCATCCTGGTCGCCACCTTCTTCCTCGACAAGGTGGGACGCCGGCCGTTGCTCCTGAGCAGCCATGGCGGCATGGTCGTATCCTTGCTGCTCCTCGCCTCGGGCTTGACGGTGGTCGACCACCACATGAAAGACAACGTACCCCAGTGGGCCATAGTAGTGTGCGTGGCGACGGTACTGTTCTACGTGGCGTTCTTCTCAATCGGGAGCGGCCCCATCGTGTGGGTCTACGGGACGGAGGTATGGCCATTGAGGCTCCGTGCCCAGGGGGCCAGTCTCGCGGTGGCCCTTAACCGTGTCACGAGCGGCATCATAGGGATGACCTTCTTGTCCCTGGCGCACGCACTCACGACAGGGGGCGCCTTCTTCCTGTTTGCGGGGATAACGACGTTCTCGTTCATCCTATACTACTTGATCCTCCCGGAGACGTTAGGGAAGTCATTGGAGGAGACCGCGAGCTTGTTCGGGAGCCTAACAGGATGGAAGGCGGCTGCGAAGGAGCTGGAAATGAAGAACAAGGCCGAGAAAGGCCCTCAAGTTTAGGGAGGTGTGAGTACGGAATGTACCATACTTGTGAGAGGTTCAGCAAAAAGATTTTTTTTTTTTGTCAAAGAAAACAAGAATATGTAAAATCCATTAAAAAAATATATTTTTTCGTTTAAAAAATGCAAAAATGTTTGGACTTAACTCTAGTAATTCTTTACTTGCACGATTCAACTTCGCGGCCAAAATTTTCAATTGGTGCATGATAAACTCATGTCAAATGGAATGAACATGAATTTTAGCAAAACACTTCTCCTCGAATAAGATTATTCGTGGTCAGTTAGAAATAATGTTCGTCAAATTTTATCTATACAAGTAATCTCAACATTGTAGATTTTGAGTAATCATTGATGATGAGATACATGTGAAGTTACTATTGTTCACTTCTCTTATGCATGAGCTTCAAGGAGAAGTTCTCGCATAAAAAAATGTTATACGATGAATGATGTAGGGTATATCCCTTTTTTATCTAAAGAATTTATTACAACTAGCTAGAAGTAGAGGTGACCGTGAATTTGTCTATAATTACGGTAGTAATTGACTGGTAATATGCCTCGGGTGAGCTCCGAGTAGCACCTCTGAGACAGGGACGGCACTGAAAACGAAGGAGGACGTCACTAAAGGTGCGGAATGGAGTGACACTGGAATGGACAGAAGGTGTGTAAGGGTATGCGGCTGAAAGAAGAAAAGAAGGGGTGAGATCAAACTCTCTGGATACAAAGTCACCACCGTAAAATAAGCCTCAGATAAACTCGTTTATACCGTGGATACAGAGATACCACCACGAACAAAACGGTGGTGGGGAACAACGCGGAGGATACAGAAACACCACCATCGGTTAAACACTCTACTCAATCCGCACTTGGAATCTACCAAATGAAGAAAGAGGTTGAAGGAGAATCAACTCACTTAGGATACAAGACAAGGTCTTATAGAAGGGGTTGATAGTTTGAAATTCAAAAGTCGTATCAAATGAGTTACAAAGGCACCTTATATAGTGCCGAGGAAAGAAAATGAATTAATGACAACAACATCCAACTAAATACATGCAGAACTTAATACTAGCCATAATGGCTTATTGGGAATGAATGAAACTAAATGCAAAGTAGTGGAGGCATGGGTGGTCTTGGAATTCAATACGTCTTCAATGCCTCGTTGTTTCTGCTTCGACGGATTCTTGCTTCGTCAATATCGCCGGACAAATAATACCACCCAACGGCAACCAAGGTCACATTCCCTTGCACCAACAACATTGCTGAGTATGAAGCATGCATCCTCGGCTTGTTACGTGCACTCGACATGAAAGCCCAATTTCTCGACGTTTATGGAGATTCGGCACTCATCATCTCCTAGACAAATAGAGCATGGCGCACACGGGATCCAAAGCTCATCCCATACCAGGACTACTTACAGACATTAGTCCGCCAATTTACCGACATTGAGTTCAATTATCTCCCGAGGGCCGACAACCGTTTTGCAGATGCGCTTGCAGCCCTCGCATCAATGATTCCGTTGGCCGGAGAGATGGACATTGAACCTCTCCGCATCAACATTCCTGATGATCCGAGTTGTATGCATACTGAACCATCCTAAACTGAAGACTCATCACCATGGTTCACAGATATCAAGGCCTACCTAGAGTCAGGCGCTTTTCCCCAAGGAAGCACAGGAAAAGAGCGCAAATTCATTCGAAAAATCGCGCGAGGTTATTTCCTCGATGGTGACACCCTGTACAAGAAATCATTCACGACAACGCTCATGCGGTGCGTCACTGAGCAAGAAGCTCAAGCCCTTATCTTTGAAGTTAATGAAGGAGTTTGCGGACCACACATGAATGGATATGCACTCGCCCATAAGATAATGCGCCAAGGCTACTATTGGCTCACAATCGAGGTTGATTGCATCAAATACGTCAAAACTTGTCACAAGTGTCAGATCTACAGTAACAAGGTACATATACCCCCAACGAGACTTTATCCATTCTTTGAACCATGGCCGTTTTCAATGTGGGGCATGGATGTAATTGGACCACTCAACCCCAAGGCATCCAACGGACATCGATTCCTCCTGGTCGCTATCGACTATTTCACTAAGTGGGTCGAAGCCCAATCTTTTAAGGAAGTTACGGCAAAAAACGTCGTGCGATTTATGCGGGCGAACATCATCGCCAGGTATGGAGTTCCAGAACTCCTAGTCACCGACAACGGCGCCAACTTCAACGGCAAACTAATGGACTCCCTCTGCAAGGAGTTTCGAAGCAAACATCTTAACTCTTCACCGTACCGTCCACAAATGAACGGCGCAGTCGAAGCTGCAAACAAGAACTTGAAGAAGATTCTTCATAAAACAACAATTACGTATCACGACTGGCACGAGAAACTCCCTTTCGCGTTACTTGCCTATCGAACGACGGTACACACCTCTACAGGGGCAACTCCCTTCGAGCTTGTCTACGGCGCCTAAGCAGTCATTCCGGCAGAGGTTAAACTACCCACCCTCAGAGTCTCGTCCCAAGGCAACATGACAGAAGAAGAGAAAGCCAACCAGCAGTTCGCTCATCTCGACTTCATAGACGAGAAATGACTCACTGACGCCCATCATATGCAGTGCTATCAACAACGCATGTCCCGGGCATTTAACAAGAAGGTCAGGCCGATCAGATACTACCCATTTGACCTTGTTCTCAAGCGAATCTTACCGAACGTCAGAGATCCTAGGGAAAATTCGCTCCGAACTATGAAGGACCATTCGTCGTCGAACACGCTTTTTCGGGAGGAGCAACGATCCTAACAAAGATGGATGGAGGAGATCTACCGCAAGCAATCAACGCGGATGCTCTCCGACGATATTACACCTAAACGACGTCAAAATTTCAAGCCGGACCTTAAAAACAATCTACGTCAGCAAAATTACTTTGGGAGTCAATTGGAGCAAGGATGCTGACAACTCACATAGAAAGGGAGAATTACACAATCAATACTCTTTTTATCAAGGGCTAAACGAAGTTACATGAGCTTTATTTCGTTTACGTCCTTTGTCTCGTGGCAGGTACAAGAGCTCCTCACACGAATGATTCGCAATTCCTATGACAAAGGCGAAGATGGCAGGGTGGCAAAGCTTCAAGCCAAGGACTTGTTGCAGTTTCGTCAATCCTTTGATTTCTGCGGACAAAGATGCACTGGCGAAACATAAAAGGGGAGTATCATAACTCTACTTCACCTTTCTCACAAGCGAAATTACATGAGCAAATTTCGTCTCTACTCTAAGAGAAACAAGTCACACAAGCTCACTTGTTTTCTCGTCACTTGTTCGATAGGTACACGAGCAACCTATACAACAGCACCTGGCAAGAGTACATTTCGTCAATCCTTTGATTCCTTTGGACAAAGACACAATGACGAAAAGGCATGAAAGGGAGTATTAGTCCAATTCTAATACTTCATCTGCGGAATAAGTTACATGAGCACACTTGTTATCCGCCCCTTTGGCGAATGTAAGTACATAAACATCCTGCATTACGAACAAAGGCGTGGGCGGTCGAGTGGAAAATTTCGAACCAAACCTTCGGAATTGCCTTTGTTGTCACCAAGGATGAGCATACCAAGAGGGATTATCATCTACACTGCCCTCTAACAAAATTTCTCATCATCCTCCAGATGAAATCATACCTTCCTTTTCCTAGTCGGAGCCATGCCTCTAATTCCCCAAGTTGAAGTCGGTTACATGAACCTATAATATCCGATCATATTCCTCCCCAGCGGCAGTTGATATGGACATTCCCTACCTCATCTCCTCAGCAGACATTTGACTTTATTTCCCCAAGCGAGAATCGAAGTACATGAGCTAACTTCGTTTACGTCCGTTGTCAACTGTGTAGGTACATGGACATCCACACAGTATGGAACAAACTCCTAGGCAACGGCGAGGGTGGTCGGGTGGAAGCCGTTTTCGAGCATAACCTCGAAGAACCTATGGGGGGATAAGAGTACATGCACCTTCCCACATAACTTAAACATGCTCGAACTCCGAAGAGGTTTGTTTACCCAAAGGTATATATTTCATAAGCATTTGCATGATCATTCGCATCCTCAAAATTTCACATTAAGAAAACACTTCTGAGCGAGGATCGGAGAAGGCCCCCATTCCCCAAACACTTACCTAGAGAGATGAGTATAAACACATGAGAGCTCTTCTAAGCAGGCGTCTCGGCGGATAAAGAGTCCTTTGACGAAAGATGCTTAGACTGGGATGAGATCGAGCATTTATTCTCTATCCCAAACTCAGACATTGACCATCGCTAACCCTTTCTAGCCAAAGTCGAAGTTTTTGTACACACTACTCCCATTGAGCTAAGGATCGCCTCACATCGAGGTTAACGGAGATTCTATAGTCAGAAATCGGAAGCAAAGGACCATAAAGGCGACACTTCCCAAGGTTTGAGCGAAGAGGTACCAACAACGAGCAAGCTTGTCAGTTGAGTTGTACCATGGGATGATTCAGGAGTCAACGACATCTCCAAAAAGATCAATCGAAAAGAAGATGGGGCAAATCCTCATAAACTAGCCAGAAATATAATTCCCTAAGGAGTCCAAAGCCTCTCCAACAAAGCGAAGGAGAACAAAGAAAATAGGGCAAATCCCTACATATAAGTAGAGAAAAAGCAAAATCAGCGCAAAGGCCAAAGTCTTTAAAAGCAGAGCGCGAAAATTGAAAGAACAAAACTAAAGCACTAGGGCCTACATGAGAGGTCGCAAGAGCAAAAGTGCTATTTATCCGACAGATCAAGAAAGAACGTTCCCTGAGGTGGATCACCAAAGTTCATCAAAGATCAACATTAATCCCCAACGAAGCAACTCAACTGACGAGCTGTTTTAAAATGGAGAATTCGCTTGAACGGTGAAACCTCTATTCTCCAACAACTTCTGATGAGGTCCTTAGCCTCAATCTTCCAAACAATGAATTTGAAGCCTCATCGACAAGTCCTTGTGCCGAAACTAGATTTCGACCCAAACAAAGACTCTTTCGACCGGTACATGAACATCCAAGTCCAAGGGATTCTGAAACCCAACCGAGACGTTATTCAGAAGCCAAAATGAGCAATGAAAGGAACCAAAGGCCCTTATCCGATTTCGCTCAGAAGCAACCTTAATAAATTTCATTGAAATAAAACATGACATGCATAAATGTCGTAATCATACATGTTTTATTACCCCCGTACATCACGGGAATGCATTTATTACTAACATTTTCTTGATGAGATCCCAAGGTACAGATCTACCGAGAACGCCTCAAGTTCACAATTTGGGGTATCTATGACGTCCTTACGAGAAAATCTTTTCAGATTCTCCCGCAAGGAGGGGCAAACTGTAGATCCCCCAAATTGGACTCTACCTTCGTAGCCCCCCCATCGATGATAGCTACAGCAGACAAGCCACCCCAAAAATCCCCCAAACAATAGAGCAAAATAGGACGATAGCCAATGGGGGTTTGATGGTAACATGGCAACCAATTGTCCAATGGTTTATTTACACATTTTGGCACATAGATCCAAGGATAAGGGCTGCCATCTAGAATCCAGCGGAGGTCTTCTAGTCTTCATGCCCAAAAAAGGTCTCTTTCAAAAAAAATAATAAGAGGAAGGGGGGAGAGGAGGAGCACGTAGAGACAACTCCTCCAAAATACGCACACTCGACGAATCCTCCCTCCAAGCGTCCTTCGAGCCTCTCCCTTTCTTCCCGACGAGCTTCTCGACCAAGGTAAGCTCACGAAAGAATGGAAGCTCCCCACCAGCTAACTTAACCACGAAGAACTAGCTGCCGCCTCACAAGTCGATGGCCGCGGCAGGAAAGAATGATGGCAGCCCCGAACAACCTTCGGCGTCTTCCCCTCGTCATCCCCAACGACTGAGCAGCCCCTCCTTTACGTCCCCAACCTGTCTCTCCTTGTCCAAAGATAGGGAAGGCTCGACCGACACCTCCCGCAGCCTCATGGCTTCGCGGAAGGGCTCCTTTTTCTTTGACGACTTCTTGTTTGCGCAGGTGCAAAGTTGGGACAGCCGGAAGCCGACTTCCAGAGATGTTTCGGAGTTGCACCAGCAGCCCGAGACTCTCGTATTCCCTCTCTTTCACACGTCTCAGCATGGTGGGATGTGTTACAAACCCCAATCGAGTCACAACAACTCGGTAAGTCCAAGTACTTCTCGGATCTGCCTGTGCGACATTCGGTTTTTGCTGCATATCTTTCTGTGTACTTATCAGAATCGCACGAAACTACTTGCATTTGATTCCTAACTTAAATACGGTTCTAAGGACACTAACCAAGCTCAATTTGAGGTCGTATCCTAGGAGTTTCAAACAAAAAATTATACTGGTTGCAAACAACCGAGTTTCACACTTTTGGATATGTTCGTTTACATTTTCGCCATGCGTCGAACTTCAAATATACTCTAGACATGTCACACTAGCTATATATGATGTTTCATATGCAAAGTTTTAGTGGTTTTAAAATGACATGGCATTTACACATGAATGGAGTGTTTTCGAAGAACCTAAACATCCCTAGGTTCGGTTCTGCATGATGACAGCTCACTCCTTCACTCATCACTTTCTGTCTGGAACTCTTATTGACCTAAAATGTATGCCATTAGATTCCTGACTTAATGAGCTTTGTTTTGAGTATAAGTAGGTTCATTTTTATGGACTGAACTAAAAGTTATATACGTTTTTCTGAGAGGCAGCAAAACAGTCGAAGGTTCGGATATGCATGTTGGTCCTTTACTCTTTCACTCATAACTTTATCTCTGGAACTCATATTGACCTAAGACATGCGCCATTAGATTTTTGCCTCAAAGAGCTTTGTTTTGAGTATAAGTAGGCTCATTTTCATGAACTGAGCTAAAAGTTATACACGTTTTTCTGAGAGGCATCAAAACTGTCGAAGATTCAGATCTGCATGTTGGTCCCTCACTCCTTCATTCATAACTTATGTTCCATACCTCGTATCGACATGAAACTTATGCTATTGGATTTCTGGCTTGAAGAGCTTTCTTTCAAGTATAAATAGGCTCGTTTTAATGGACAGAGCCGAAAGTTATGCATGTTTTTCTGGAAGGCGACCAAACTGCCGTGGTTGAGAATCATTCATTATGCGCATTGTTTACATATTTTTAAGTCCGTGATCTCCGCTCCTAGCTTGCATACATCATTGTTTGCTAATCGTTTTTCTATCTCGACGTTTTCGCATGTGAAAATACAAACCCATCAATCCGGGTGACGTTCGGGATGCATTCGAGGTCAACGGACTCAAACACCTCACGAATGCGTATACAAGCAAAACTTCGATGACTAACGAGGAACGGACGGATCGTACGCTTCCATCCCCAGCTTCAAGATGACGCATGGGGGACCGTAGTAGAAACGCTTCAGACGACCCCAACCGACAAACTGGAGGTACAAAGGGGAGGTGCGGGTCTCCCCGAGTTACTAATTTCCACGTGTAACAGGCTGCGGGCCCAAGTGTATAGGCACGTAGTCACCACTTCTCCCCGCTCCCTTTGATCTAAGTTATTGTTTGTGAGTGTTGTGGTGCATGCTGTTAGGCTTTTAGGATTTTTTTGTCGCATGTGATTGTTAAACAAATACACATGAGTTCGGGTTCAACGCCTGTATCGGGTCCAACGCCCGTAAAACAGTGACATGAGTCCGAAGTCATGCCCGGACCGGGTCCAATGCCTGTTAAACGAAAGCCAAACTCTTTTGGAGCAAACGCCACTTCTTCGCATGCTTAGAGTGTAAGGACTAGTAAGTAGGAATCCCCGAACCAGCTGTTTTTCCAACTTAACAGTTTTAAAATAAAAGTCAGTGGCGACTCCGTAATAGTTTACCTAGGTTAAACAACAACACATTTTTTACAAACAGAGCCATTTTTGGATGGGTGACGGCAACACGAGCTGCTCCCTGGATCCTCCCCGAATTTCCCAAGCGAGGTCTCACGTAGCCTTTCGCCCGTCGCCTTCAAGGACTGGAGACGGTCGGCGAAACGCTCCGCAGATCCGCTAGGGAACCAAGGGAGGATTCAACCCGATGCCCTTCAGCAGCGTCCGACGCTCGAATCGCGACGTCGACCGGATTGGGCCTCGGGGAGCGGGCTCGGATCCTCGTGTCGCTGGAGCCGTAGCGCGCGTGCTAGACCGGAGGGGGCGCGTACATAGGTATTGCGATACCCATCATGTTGTGCGCGTCTATCAAAGTGCCACGGTCTTCCTAGGAGCAAGTAGCATGCGTCCATCAGAATAACATCGCAAACGACTTCATCCTTGTAGCTTTTCCCAATCGAGAATGGAACTCACGCTCGCTGGGTCACTCGAACATCACTCTCCTTATTGAGCCATTGTAGTTGATAGGGATGAGATAAGTAATCTCTACATTGTAGATTTTGAGTAATCAATATCGAGATTGAAGATGAGATACATGTGAAGTTACTATTGTGTTCACTTTTCTTATGCATGAGTTTCCAGGAGAAGTTCTCGCATGGAAAAAGTTATACGATGAATGATGTAGGGTATATCCTTTTCTTATCTAAAGAATTTATTACAACGAGTTAGAAGAAGAGGTGACCGTGAATTTGTCTATAATTACAGTAGTAATTGACTGGTAATAAGCCTCGGGTGAGCTCCGAGTAGCACCTCTGAGATGGGGATAGCACCAAAAACGAAGGAGGACGTTACTAAAGGTGCTGAATGGAGTGACACTAGAATGGATGGAAGGTGTGTAAGGGTAGGCGGCTGAAAGAAGAAAAGAAGGGTTGAGATCAAACTCTCCGGATACGAATTCACTACCGTAAAATAAGACTCAGATAGACTCGTTTGTACCGTGGATACAGGGATACCACCACGAACAAAACGATGGTGGGGAACAATGCAGAGGATACAGAAATACCACCATCGGTTAAACACTCTACTCAATCCGCACTTGGAATCCACCAAATGAAGAAAGCGGTTGAAGGAGAATCAACTCACTTAGGATACAAGACAAGGTCTTATAAAAGGGGTTGATAGTTTGAAATTCAAAAGTCGTCTCGAATGTGTTACAAAGGCACCTTATATAGTGCCGAGGAAAGAAAAGGAATAAATGACAACAACATCCAACTAAATACATGCAGAACTTAATACTAGCCATATGGCTTATTGGGAATGAATGAAACTAAATGCAAGATAGTGGAGGCATGGGTGGTCTTGGAATTCAATGCGTCTTCAATGCCTAGTTGTTTCTGCTTCGACCGATCCCTTGCTTCGACTGATCCCTTGCTTCGACGGATCCCTTGCTTCGACTGATTGACGGTCGACTAAAATACGAGTTAGTTGATGCTTAGCAAGCTGACAAGTCTAGTCGATGGTGCGTCGAGGATCCTTGTGTCATCCTCCCCTTGTTGAAAAGATTTTATTGTTAAATTCACATGATCATCGTCTTCAACAAATGGAATAAGGTCCCTGACAATGAAGGTTGCTGAAACTCCATACTCTCCTGGAAGATCAATCTATTAGGCGTTGTTGTTGATGCGCTCAAGACCTCGAAGGGACCTTCTACTCGAGGCATCGACTTGTTCTTCCTTTTGGGAAATCTCTCCTCCTCAGATTGAACCAAACCAAGTCTCCAGGCTAAAAAATCTTCTCCCCACGTCCTCGATTGGCCTTCTCTTCATAGTGTTTGTTGGCCTTATCGATCTGGACGCGAATATTCTCATGGAGCGTTCTCATCTCCTTTGCACGCTCTTCGGCATCCCGGTTAACTGATCTCGCACCACTCATTGGCATTAGTTCGACAGGGACTCAAGGATTGAGTCCATAAACTACCTCGAAAGGTGAAGACTTTGTTGTCGAACTTGGAGATCGATTGTAGGCAAATTCGGCATGACCGAGCTTCACATCCCAATTCTTCTGATCCTTCGAGACTAGGGTTCGAAGGATTACATCCATGGTACGATTGACAATTTCCGTTTGTCCATCGGTCTGCGGATGATAGGATGTACGAAAGACAAGCTTAGTCCCTAACTTGTGCCATAACGTCTTCCAAAAGTAGCTCAGAAACTTCACGTCTCGATCCGATACGATCGTCCTGGGCACTCCTTATAACCTCATCACTTCTCGAAAATACAAGTCCGCTACGTTGGTTGTATCGTCCATCTTTTGGCAGGGAATGAAGTGTGTCATCTTTGAAAATTGATCGACCACAACCATGATCGTATCCTTCCTCTGCTGAGTTCTAGGCAAACCAAGCACAAAGTCCATGCTTACATTCTCCCAAGGATGCTCTGGGACGGGTGGTGGAGTGTAAAGGCCTTGTGGTTGAACTCGGCTCTTCGCCAGTTGGCAGATAGCACATCTCGAGATAAGACCTCGCACTTGCTTCTCCATTCGTGGCCAATAGAAATTTTCTTGCAGCATCGACAGCATACGGTCGACTCAAAAATGTCTGGCTATTCTTCCTCCATGGACTTCATGAATAAGTAGTTCTCGAGTCGAATTCCTGGGAATACATACCTTGGAATCTAGAAACAAAAATTCATTCACCTCATGGAATCGATCGATCGCATGATTGGTGCATTGGACGAAAATTCCTCCAAAGTCTTCGTCATCCTTATACAAATCCTTTAGGTATTTAAATCCAACGAGCTTGGTCTCCATTGCGGACAATAGGATCACCTTCCTCGAGAGAGCATCAGCGACTACATTTTTCGCTCCAAGTTTGTACTTCAAGATAAAGATGAAAGCTCGTAGAAACTCGATCCACTTTGCATGTCGTCGACTGAGCTTGTGCTGGCCATTGATGTGTTTGAGAGCTTCATGGTCAATGTGCAACACGAACTCTCGGGGCTACAAGTAATGGTTCCACGTCATGAGTACTCAAACGATGGCTAAGAATACCTTGTCGTAAGGGTGAGCATTCGGTATTTCGGTATTCCGAATTGCGGAATACAGAAATACAGAATTTTAAAGACCTCAAAATTTTAGGTCCCAATCACGATTCCGAATTTATAATTCGGTAAATTACCGAATTTTATTTCGGTAATTTCGATATTTTCCAAATTACTGAATTTTTATTACCTTCAAACATGAAAATAAACATCTACTGCACATTTCGAACCATTCAGTTGCACATTCCGACACTTGATCATGCAGTGTCGGAATTTATTAAAAAAATTGAAAATTATTTTTAGATACAAAATCAAAAAAACATCAGCACAATGTGTCGTTGTTGTTATATTGCAGACACGGGAACAAGTGAAGAGCTTGGCGCAGGGAGCGGCAGACGCAAAGAGATTGCAACAATCTCAAGAGAAAAGATTGCAACTTAGCTATTAATAATATGATGAAAAGCCACATGGCTAACACCAATGCAGAAGAGAAAGCAATACTAGTCGGACTAGTCTAGTCCACAAAGGTAAAAGGCAATAATTGTTTGTATTAATGGGCTCGGCCTATGCGTTTTTTGTTAAATGGGGGCCCAAATTAAGTTAGCCCTATACGATATTTGGTAAATTCGGATTTTTATTTTTCCAATACCGATCCCAATATCGAATAACGTTTTAACAAAAACGTACTCCCAATCTCGATTCCAAATACCGAATACCGATCCCGAATTTTTGAAATTTAAAAAATTCGGGATTGGAATCGGTATTCCGAAATTTTTGTTCTCCCCTACTTGTCATACGTCGAGCAGTTGAGTTTGACACCATTGAGGTTCTCGCTGAAGTATGCAATGTTTCTCCCCTCTTGCAATAAGACTCCTCCGATTCAAACTCATGATGTATCACATTCGACATCAAACACTTTCGCAAAGTCTGGTAGGGCAAGAACGGGTGCTTCACTTCCACGCTCCTTTAGTCGCTCAAAACTAGACTGTGCGGCTGAAGTTCACTCGAACTTGTCTCCCTTCAAATATTGGGTGAGTGGGGCTGCGATTGAGTTGAAACCTCGAATAGACCTCCTATAGAACGACGCTAAGCCATGGAAACTTCAAACGTCGTGGAAATTCTTTGGCGCTGGCCACTCCCTGGTTGCATTGATCTTGTTTTCGTCGACCTTTACTCCTTCAGCATACAAAACCAAGAAATATCACACACAGCTGAAAGAACTCACACTTTTTAAGATTTCCATACAGCTTCTCTTACCGAAGTGTACGGAACTCATCTCGCAAATAGTCAACATGCTGCTCGTTGTTTCGACTGTAGATGAGAATGTCGCTGAAGTAGACGACCACAATCCCCATGAATGGTCGCAAGACCATCAGTCGCACGAACGTGCTGGGTGCGTTCGACAAACCAAATGGTATCACCAACCACTCGTACAGTTCGTACTTGGTCTAGAAGGCTGTCTTCCACTCTTTGCTTTCCTTAATTCGAATTTAGTGATAACCACTTCATAAATTCACCTTCGAGAACACTTGCGCTCCATGCAACTCATCCAACATATCATCCAGTTGAGGGATAGGAGAACGATACTTCACTGTGATCTTGTTGGTCTCTCGACTATCCATGCACATTCGCCAAGCGCCATCCTTCTTCGGCACCAATATAGCTGAGACTGAACAAGGGCTCAAACTCTCTCGAACCAAGCCCTTCTTGACTAACTCATCAACCTACTTATGTAGCTCCTTAGCTTCCTCTGATTGCATCGATAAGCTGGTCGATTGGGTAGGGACGCTCTTGGAACCAAGTTGATTTGGTGCTGAATGCTTCGCATATGTGGTAGTTTGACTGGCAACTATTCCGGAAACCCATCCTTGAAATCTTCGAATGTGGATACGGCTAGGGGATGGCTCGTCGCTTGACCCTAGGCTATTTCGACAAGAACCACAAAGTAAGCCTTTCCACCTTTATGGATCGCTCGAACCAATTGGACTCCTTTGAGAGGTTGATCGGTAGATCGATTCTATGGTGCTATTATGGGCTGAGTGGTCAGAAGCATCAAAGTGAATTTCTTCTCGTCGACGCTGATGGAATAGGTATTGCGATACCCATCATGTTGTGCGCGTCTATCAAACTGCCACGGTCTTCCTAGGAACAAGTGGCATGCGTCCATTAGAATAACATTGCAAACGACTTCATCCTTGTAGCTTTTCCCAATCGAGAATGGAACTCACACTCGCTGGGTCACTCGAACATCACTCTCCTTGTTGAGCCGTTGTAGTCAATAGGGATTAGGATGAGCTTCGATTGGCAACTTAAGCTTCTCGACCATTATCCTCGACACAACGTTTGTGCAGCTCCCGCTATCTATAATCACAAAACAAATTTTTCCTTCGACTGTGCACCTGGTGTTGAAATACTTTCCCTTTGATTCTCCTTTCTAGCGGGTGTCACCTTTAAGGCTTTTCGGACAACCAACAACTCTCCTTTGTCCGGATACTCCTGAATCTCCTTTGTAACCCAAATATGATCGACGTTCTCATCGAACTCTTCTTCTCCATTGTACATATCTCTAATGACAATGTTAATCCTCGTCGGACACTCCGAAGCCATGTGTCATATTTCTTGGCCCTTGAAACATCGTTGATTGGTATCTCGCTCGTTCGACTTGACTTCAGGTCTAGTAGTTGATGATGGAGTTTTTCTTGACGTAGTCAATGGTGGCTTCGCCTCGGAGCTACTCCTCTTGTTGGAAGGCGGAACCTTCACAAATGGGTGTGTGCTTGATTTCCTCGCTTGCTGTTGTTCAACCTTGTGGGCAAGCGCTCTAACATCGTCAAAGGTTCAATACTGCTGAAGTTTGACTACATCCACGATCTGGGGCTTAAGTCCTCAAAGATGCCTAGCAATGCTTTGCTCTTGGGGTTCTTGGACATCATACTGCAACAAGAGTCTCTCGAACTCCCTCGCGTACTCCGATACACTTGAAACTTGCTGAAGCGACTGCAGCTTGAGGTAGAGATCTCGTCGATAATGCTTTGGCAGAAATCTCTTAGTTATAGCCCTCTTCAGTTTCATCAACGTACGAATTTTATCATATCATTCTCTTCGGTGCTGCTGATTGGTGTTCTCCCACCACAAGCTGACATACTTCTTCAACTTTAATGCAGCCATCTTAACTTTCGTTCTTCGGGCACTTCTTCATAGTCGAAGATGCACTCTACTGTGTGCATCCGGTTGATGAACTCCTCGGGGTCCAAGTTTCTTTCGAACTCTGGAATCTGAACACTCATCGTCGGGGTTCTTCTTTCCTGTCGACGATACTCTGGTGAAGACTCTCGTTGAGACTCCTCATGCTATGGGTTCTCCTCATCATCGCTATCTAATCGACTGCGGGAAGTCGATGCATGATGTGTTCGCAGCGACTGTAATTGGTGATGAAGATCAACTATCAGTTGCACAAGCCGAGCAACATGTGCTTCATCTAGAGTCATACCACGTTGGAATCCTCCGTCCATTGACAACCGCACGCTTTGATACTAAGATGATATGGGGACGACACAAAAAATGAAGGAGGACATCACTAAAGGTGCGGAATGGAGTGACGCTGGAATTGAGGGAAGGTGTGTAAGTGTATGCAGTTGAAAGAAGAAAGGAAGGGTTGAGATCAACCTCCATGGAGAGAGATTCATCACCGTGAAAGAAGACTCACATAGACTCGTTTGTACCATGGATACAGAGACATCACCACGAACAAGACGAGGGTGAGGAACAACGCGGAGGATACAGAAACACCACCACCGGTTGAACACTCTACTCAATCAGCGCTTGGAATCCACGAAATGAAGAAAGAGGTTGAAGGAGAATCCACTCACTTCGGATACAAAACAACGTCTCATATAAGGGGTTGATAGTCTGAAATTCAAAAGTCATCACAAATGTGTTACAAAGGCACCTTATAGTTGCCTAGGAAAGAAAAGGAATTAATGGCAAGAACATCCAACTAAATACATGCAGAACTTAATACTAGCCATAATGGCTTATTGGGAATAAATGCAACTAAATGCAAAGTAGTGGAGGCATGGGTGGTCTTGGAATTCAATGCCACTTCAATGTGGGGTTGTTTATGCTTCGACTAGGCTTGCTTCGACTGATCCCTGCTTCGACTGATTGATGGTTGATTGAAATACGAGTTAGTCGATGATGAGCAAACTGACAGCTCTCGTCAATGGTGTGTCGATGGTCCTTGTATCAACCTGCTTCTTTGATTTCAGATTCACTAATAGATCCCCGAGTAGACTTAATGCCCAATTGTTAATCATATTATATTTATGCGATCGTTCCAATGGCTACGTTATAATTCTTGCACATGCAAACGCTCGATCCATTGTAAAATATGACCCGTTTCATAGGCGTTTCCTTTAAATATGTGAGTAAAAAATTTAACCACATATCAATGCTCCAAACAATAGCATAAAATACGTGTGCATAAGAGAATATTTGGCCTCGTCACTCCCAAATAAATCAATCTTCCCATTAGTTGTTTGTATGCATCTTCATTCTTCCTTAGTTTATGATTTGATAATTTTTTTCAAGTAAATGGTCCTAGAAGATTTTATTCATCATCGAACAGGGTGCGACAATCATGTATTCATGACGATATTAGACCCTGTCTCAGGAGAAAACTTTTAAGTGCTCTTTAAACATCCATACACCTTCAAAGTATGTGCTCAACCGACAAATATAAAAAGTTTGACACACGTACTATAATAGAGAGTGGAACTATGGCCTACATATACATGGTTTAGCGATCATCGCGAAAAACATGACAGAAAAATGTTATAACTCCGCCAAGTACTCCGATAATCTTCTTAGAGGTGTCATTAAGCATTTTGTCTCTATTGAAATTAAATTTTTTTATCGATAATGTCATACGCCTGAAATCATATAACGTGTCTGATATTTGATACATGAAATTCACTTATCTTTTAGTGCAGTTTACGTAGGAGGGTTTGTGGTATAAGCTTACTTTTGAGACATAGGTTCGACTTATTTCTTATGCGGGTAAGAATGGATTATAAACCCAAATTCATTAAAGAAACTTTGGATATGAAAAACTCAAGTCCATAAAAGGTACTTCTGTCATAAATGAAAGCCACAGACCAATCATACAAGATAAGATTACTAGGTTGTACTTGGCCCCCAATCCGAACATAGTCATTTTAGGTCAAACAAAGCTCAATTTTGAGCATGATTCTCATTGAAGCTGTTTAACGGGAGGTAGTTAACTATCATATATGTGAGGGGTCACGTTCTTATCATGCATTTCCTTAGAGGGTTCCACAAATTTCATTTATTTATCACATACACAACTCTCAGATTAGATAAGTGAGAAGTTTATCAAGGAAGATATCGAGGATTTTTCTCCAATCGACTCATTGAGGTGCTTCCGACATCCATTATCTCAACTTTTACAACGCCTCACCAAATTGCTGTCGAATTTCATCAGCCCCAACAACTTCATAAGCCTCGATGGCCTTATTGTTGAGATCATGATATTTTGCTTTTATTATTTAATTTAGATTTTTGGACAGAAATAATATCTTAAAGGATTTTCAGAAGATTTAATTTATATCCTCTTAGGTTATAAATATATGTCTTTCAGTAAGTCGATTTTTAGAAATAAAAATATAGCATTTTCGCTTCCGTATATTCATACCCAAAATACCCAACAAGTGGCATCCAAGCGAGGTTCGATCGTTGTTATGGCTTTCAGCGTTCGTCATCTCCTATGCTTCCAATCTTCGACGACGAAAACTATCAGTTGTGGGCCGTGAAGATGAAAACACACCTTAAAGTTCTTGGCTTGTGGCAGTGGGTTAAAGCTAACAAAGATCCAACACCTTTAGGTAATAATCCGACCTTGAATCAAGTCCGACTCCATAAGGAGGAGTGAACAAAGGCTCCAAAGGCCTTGTCCTACATTTTTTCTACGGTCACAGATGTGATTTTCACAAGAATTATGGCTTGTGAGACTCCTAAGGACACATGGGACAAGTAAGAGGAGTTTATGGGCAGTAGAAGAACACGTCATATGCAGATTCTGAATTTGAAGAGAGACTTCGTGTGTCTGCGGATGAAAGAAAGTGAGACCGTCGAAGAGTATGCTAATAGACTTTTAGCAATCGTCAATAAAATTCGGCTTCTTGGAGAGGAATTGTCTGGTAGCAGAATTGTGGAGAAAGTGCTGGTGAGTTTGCCAGAAAAATTTGAGTTGAAGATATCATCTCTCAAAGACTCAAAAGATTTGTCAAAAGTCACGTTGACCGAGCTCATCCATGCATTTCAAGCTCAAGAACAGAGAAGGTTGATACGACAAGAAGATGATGCAAATCATAAAGATGATAAAGAAGAAAAGAGTATTGAAGGTGCTCATGTTGCCAGACAATCTGGATCTCGGGGAGAGAAAAGACAAGAATATAAGCCAATGAGAAGAAAATTTTCTCCATGCCCTCACTGTCTGAAAGATAATCATCCTGAAAATCGTTGTTTCTTTAGACCGAATGTACGATGCAGGTCATGCCAACAGTTTGGCCATGTGGAGAAAGTATGCCTAAATAATTAAGCTTCTCAAGAGGAACAAGCACAAGCGATAGAAGAAGAAGATGATCAATTATTTGTTGCTACGTGTTTCTCAGCAACGAGATCATACTTGGTTGATAGACAGTGGTTGCACAAATCACATGACATCAGATTTGAGCTGTTTTGTGAGGCTGAACAAAGCTAGCAAAATCAAAAGTGATGATTGGAAATGGAGAATTCCTAAATGTCAAAGGCAGAGGTACTGTTGTCGTAAAGACAATGATATGTACCAAATATATATCAGATATTTTATTTGTCCCTGGAATCAGACAGAGTTTGCTGAGTGTGGGTCAAATGTTATAGAAAAATTATGCTTTGCATTTTAAGGATATGACTTGCACCATTGTGAATCCTGATGGTTGTGAGTTTATGCCCGTGAAATTGAAAAAGAAAAGCTTTCTTATTGTGTGGAAAGAAGAAAGCGCACTTGTGTCGGAAGATTTCATAGAGGAAAAACAAGTACGATTTCAAGAAAATGTTGAAATAATCAAAGATTCGATAAGGAGATCTAAAGATCGATATTCAGAAGATCAGATTGAAGATCTTTTGAATAATAGTTTTAATATAATCAAAAAGATAAAAGAAAATCTTGGTATTGACACCGAGGAGATTGTTAGGATCATGATATTTTGCTGTTATTATTTAATGTAGATTTTTTGTAAGAAATAATATCTTATAGGATTTTCAGAAGATTTAGTTTAGATCCTCTTAGGTTATAAATATATGTCTTTCATATGAAGAATGTAAATCAATTTACAGAAAAAGAATATAGCATTTTCGCTTCCGTATATTCATATCCAAAATACCCAACTCTTATGAGTTAACATTCTAGCTCCAAAATTTTGATGATATTATCCCAAAACTATGATCGTTGTCAACATTCATCATTTTTAGATAATTGTATAAGAAGACTCACATGCATCGTCCATAACTAGAAATTAAACATGCTATAACATTATTTTCGGTCTAACAAAATATCAAGACGCGCCATAAATATCTCAGTACGATGAACAGGGGCACTTGTCGAAGAGGTGGCTTATCGTCTCAAATAAGTAGCTTGACTTTGTGATAACTCAAATAATATCGTAATTATCTAAAACTTTTAAACATTTCCTAGTCATTTTTTCAATGCCTGTCACAAAATTTAATCAAAGGAATATATTGGCCACAAATTATCCATCACAGTTAAATGCACGAAGAACGGAATCATTCAAAAGAGTTCTCCAAGTGCATTACACGTTCATTATTATTGGTGCCTTAATTCTTAATTATAGCTCTAGTAGCATAACAGACTAAGTGTTTGCGTCTGAACGGACCACGTCGGAAATATTTGGCAATAATACTCACAGGGTCTTTAGATGTGATCACTAGTAAGAAAAAGAAATAGATTAAATTAATAAATGAGGTCTTACAATAAGATTAAAATACTTACAGCCATGAAAAACAAAGTAAGGACGGTGGTGCAACATTGTAGACAACGTCGTAGACTTGCTGCTAGGCGCAGCAGACCAAGAGGATAGTGAGGCAACGCCGTAGACTTGCTGTGGGGCGCTGTAAACTGGTAAATTTGGGCGATGGAGACGTCGTAGACTTGACGGTGGGCACTATGGACTTGTGAATCTGGGCGGCGACGTCGTAGACTTGATAACAGGGCGCTGTAGACTTGCGATCCTGGATGGCGGAGACTGGTTGGTGGGGCTTGGTGAACGGAGTGTGGTCGAAAGTAGTGACGGATGTGGATATCAAGGCTACGGTTGCTCACCCTGGTGGCGGAACGAAGGCTGAGTTGGTTGCCGGGACTACGGTTGCTCGTCCTGACGGTGAAATGCTGGCGGAGATTGCTGTCGGAACTACGGTTGCTCGTCCCGACGGTGGAGTGCTAGCGGAGATTGGCTGTCGGAACTACGGTTGCTCGTCCCGACGGTGGACTGCTGGCGGAGTTTGGTTACCAGAGCTACGATTGCTCACTCTGGTGGTGGAATGCTGGCGGAGATTGGCTGTCGGAACTACGGTTGATCGTCTCGACGGTGGAGTGCTGGCGGAGTTTGGTTACCAGAGCTACAGTTGCTCACTCTAGTGGTGGGGGTGAAGACCAAAGAACCCTTGCGAGTTCGCCCAGGCCGGGGATTCTACCTAACTAAAATCTAAGGGGTGACGAGCTATGCAAAGCTTCTGTTTGGCTGATTGATCGTGAGTTTTTCATGGAAGATCTCCTTCCTTTTATATTCGGTCTCTTGGGTCTGTCACATTCTCCAAAGATCCTCCAAATCTAAACTCCCTCCCGTGGATCTCGGAGTCAACAAGTCATCTTTTAAGACGTGCGACCTGTGCAGACGTGAGCTGTAGACTTCGCGGATCTCGGAGTCAACAAACCGTCCTTTAAGACGTGCGGCCTGTGCAGACGTGGGCTATAGACTTGGCGCAAGCACCACATCCTTCCTCATCCTTTACATTCCTCTCATGGGCTTTAAATCATCAGATAGTAGGCCCAAAATAGCTTATCATATTGACAATGTAGGCCCAAGATAGCTCTTCATGTCAACATAAGCCCCCTTATTTTTGCTGAGGGGAATTCTGTCGCCTGAGCACGTCTGACATTATCTTGAAGCTCAAGAAAACTCTTCGTTTCCCTCCTTCGCTTCGAGTTTCTTGAAACCCTCGTAGACTTCCTTGAAACCCTACTTCTCCACTTTGATCATGTCTTCTTTCGCGTCTTTCCAGTGGCATTCTCAGCGCGCCGGTCCCTCTGGTGTGGTCCAGACCGGCGACGGGTTAATCCTGGGTCCCGTTCTTAACCTTGCTCTTTTCCCGGGCGTGGTACCCCATGAGTACCTGATCACGAAGTTCCAAATCCCCATCTGCCGGGAGGACTTCGTGGACCCCCTGAACTGGGAGAAGAAGAGTGGCTTCTTGTGCTTCCCCTCCGTCGAGGAACCGGTGGTGCAGAAATGGTTCTCCAGTTGGCTTGGGAAGTTGGAATCCAGGCTGAAGGTTTGTGACCTTTGGTCGTTTTTCAAACTCTCCTTGGTTACAAAGCGTTGTGACCCTCGGGTATGTGCCAGTCTACTTTCTTTCTGGAACGACTCGGTGAACTGTTTTTTCTTCCCCGAGGGTCCCATGACCATTACCCTGGAGGATATCAACTTCTTGACGAGGAGTTATGTGGCTGGTGCCCCTGTTCGTCTCCACCCTGTAGACGACGACCACAACCCCACAGAGATGCTCCAGATTTTGAGCACAGCGAGGAGGCACCTTTAGATGATCGAAGGTCAGTCTACTGCTATCTGGGGAAAGGCTGAGGAGGTCGAGTTTTTCAGCGTCTGGCTGAGCAAATATGTATTTTGCTTTACCGGCAAGCGGGTGCCGAAGTCGGTCTATGGGGTCGCCAACTTCCTGAGCTCGGCTTCCAGCAAGGTCGCCTGGGCCCCGCTTCTATTGGGGTTGGTCTACCAGGGGCTGCACAAGGCGACGACGTGCACAAGCCCCTTCCCAAGGTATCCGGCTGGCGGCCCCCTTTGGATCGTGCATCTGTGGTCCTGCTTATGGATTCCCGGGCTCACAGGGTACCAGATGCCCTCTAGTGCCATTCCGGTCAGCTGCTATGGGACGCACATGCTGGAGTCCTGCTGCCAGGCGATGGACAAATGGTTATATGCCTCTGTGACGGGGCATATACGGCATATTGTAGATACTGGATGGGGTGAGCGCCGCAATTAGGTCCCTTTCCCTGCCGGCCACTTAATTTTGAAGCGCCGGCAGAGGCTCACCCCGGGCCTATATTGGGATGCAGTTTTGACCAGCAGGGACCTGGTCTACGTGTCGGAAGGGAGTTTTTGTTTTGAAGTCTACAACCCCCAACTCTGTGCAAGACAGGTTGGCTTTGTCCAGAGCTCTTCAGTCCCCTTCTCCGACACCTTCAACATCCCGATCAACACACGGGTTACCAGCATTTTTTCCAAGGATTCCCTTCAGGCCTCGATAAGTCTTCTAGTTAAGAAGACAGAGCTTCGGCATATGGAGTTTCCTCCCGGGTCTACCCCAATTTTGTCCACTGAATTTTTTGCTGTTCAGTGGGCGATCACATTTGACTCCCTGCTGAAGAGAATGTCATTCCTTCAAACCTCCAAGGAGCGGGACCTCTATCTGTCTTATGATATGATGTTAAAGACAGGACAGAGGCCTCCTGGTATAGACTTATACTTGTCTTCCTTGCCCTTTGAACTGAAAATTCTTATCTGACATAAGTTGCAGTTTTGGATGTAGACTCAGGGGATGCTTCACCCAAGAGTGGCCCTCCTCTTCCGGCTAGACGTTTGACTCGCCGGCAAACTCTTGCCTCTATGGGCAAGAAGGTTGAGCAGGGAGCGGCCAGCAAGCGCAGGGCTCCTTTCCCTGAGTCTTCCGACTTTGAGGACGTACCAATTTCTGTCTCCTTCAAACGCCGCCGTCTTGCCATCCAGGACCCGGTTCCCATCTCTGTCAAGGCTCTGGAGCCTTCAAGGACCCTTTCTCCGAGGTATGTGACGCTTTCTACTTTTAAGTACTATGAACTTTCTCCCATTTAACCGTGTGGCCTTATTTCCAGGAGGACAATCATGGCGCTGAGCCCGCCCCCTCTGACTTTTCAAGTGGCAGAGTCCTCTCGAGAAGTGATATGCATTATTATGTCTATGTTATTTTGCTTTCAAAGCCTAAACACCTTATTTTCTCCTCAGGGTCCAAGTATCTCCGGGGTACCTAACCCTATGGAAACTTCGGATGAAGCTGACCTGCCTCCTCCTTCCGAGGTATGCATGCCAGGTCTGTGTAGACTTTGCTTATCCAGTTTTACTACTGATGATTACTTTTCATCCAATTTGTAGAATGTTCCTTCCCCAAGCCCTGAAGTCTCAGTAGCTGAGGAGCCGGAGGCCATTGCCGCTGCGGCAGAGACTGCCACTCCAGAGGTGGTAGGTGTGACAGGCTCTAACCCTTCTGTTGTCGCAGGTCCACCATCTGCATTGCCGGCCATCCGACCTCCCAGCCAGCCATCAAGTGAGACACCTGGGGAAGGCGCTCTAAGCTGCTTGAGCGACTATGACCGCCTGATGGCGAATGTAGACCGTGTTGGGGATCTCCTTCGTCTTGAGACCTTCTTTGAAGACCAGTTCAAGGCCCTTCAGAGCTGCATCAAGGAGATCGAGAGTTCCCTAGCCGCTACTATACAAATGCAAGTAGCTTGCGAGGACTTCAGGGGGGCAATTCTGGACTGAATGGCCAGTGTATTTACAAGACCTTCAGACAGCTCGCAGTGCCGAGTCCAGGATTGCCGATTTCGAGAAGAACCAGGCGGAAAGAGAAGCCGACGTGAGGCTCCTTAGGGGACAGAGGGAGGACTTGGCTCGCCAGCTTACAAAGGTCCAATCCAGGATTGCAGATCTCTTGGCCCTTGAGAAGGATCTCAAGGAACGGGTTTCCGTGGTCGACTCCCTGCTTGGAGAACGATCTGCCCATACCCCTAACCAGCTGAGCCAGGATGACTTGAAGTCTTGGTTTCGTCAGTGGAATGAAGTCACCATAAAGTGGACCCGGGCCAAGGTTCTGACCTTCCTGTTTGTAGAAGCGGCACGCGGGATGCCCAGACGAGATGTGGCGAGTTCAAGCTCCAGGCAGTGATGGTTTTTCTTAGGTCTCAAGGGATGACACCCTTAAAACAAACTCATACCTTTATTCATTCACCGGCTGTAAACTTAAGGCTCCAAGGGATGATACCCTCTAAACAAACTCATTAGTCTACAGCTGTGTTGTATACTTGTAAATTTAATTCTTAGCAATTTCTTCCCATATAAATGGGAAGCGTTTACTCAGAATTCTTTCGTGAGATTCCCGAATAGTTTTCCTATAGTGTTTCAAGTACTTGCTATTAATTTTTAGAGGTTGTCTGGCTCCTTCAAGGGTCGACAATCTGTAGCTATTTGCTGAGAAGGTCTTGCTTACCTGATATGGTCCTTCCCAATGCGAATACCATTTTCCTAAAATATGGTCTTTAGACTTTGAGGGTAAGACCATTTTCCAGACCAAGTCGCCAACTTGAAAGTGCTTATGAACGACTTTCTTGTTGTAATGACGGGCTATCCTCTGCTTGTGTACTTCTATCTTGTCTACAACCTCCAATCTCTTTTTTTCCAACTCTTCCAAGGCTGTATGCATAGCTTCGTCATGTAGACAAGGTTGGATGACACGGAGCGATTTGTACCTCATTTCGATGGGTAATATTGTGTCGTGGCCGTAGACTAGCGCGAATGGAGTTTCCCCAGTGCTCTCGCGCTTAGTAACTCTTAGAGCCCATAATGTATCATTCAGTACTTCATGTCATTTCTTCGGATTAAGCCCGACCATCTTTTGAATGTTTTTTTTAATTAATTTATTAGAGGCTTTGGCCTGTCCATTCACTTGAGGGTAATATGGAGTGGAATTCAGGATTGAGAAGCCAAACTCTTCGGCAAACTCCCTCACTCTTGAGTTGTTAAAAACCGTCCCGTTGTCTACAACAATGTTCTGGGGAATGCCGAATCGATAAATGATACAAGTCCGCAAAAAACTAATGACTTCATTATGGTCAACTTTCTTGTAGACTTGTGCTTCTACCCACTTGGTGAAGTAATCTGTTGCTACCGAGATAAACGCATCCCCTCGACTAGAGTGAGGATGGATTTCCCCTATCACATCTAGAGGTCAGGTCCTGAAATGCCAAGGTTTGATCACAGGGGTAAGGTCGGCTGCTGGAGCACGAGTTATTGGGCCATGTCGCTGGCACTCTTGACATCCTTTGGCCATCTCAATGTAATTCTTCATCATTGATGGCCAGTAAAAACCATGTCTACGAATAATCCAACACATTTTTTCTCCTGCCTGGTGCGATCCACAAAGTCCCTCGTGGCTCTCCAACATTATTGGAGTAGCTTCATCTAAGTCTACGCTTCTTAAAAGGACTACGCTTGTATCTTTTCTGTAGAGAACGCCGTCCAAAAGGACGTATGACAACGCCTGAACTTTGATTCGCTGCTTGGTCTTCTGACTGGGGTCTGATAAGAAGTCTACTATAGGTTTCCTCCAGTCTTTATCCTGGCTCATTATGTCTACGGCCATGATGTTGTCTTCTGACTGCAGATGCGATCTTATTTCGGGTATGTTACCCTGTTCTGTCCTGTTTTTATATCCCGAGGCTAACAGCGCTAGGCTATTAGCTACTACATTATCATCAGCCCCACAAATTGAAAAGTTATATCCTCGAATCGTGCGACTAGCCGCTGTACCGTCTCGAAATAGGGTAGTAGCTTGCCTTGACATGTGCATTCTTTGTTAACTTGGTTGATAACCAACTGAGAATCTCCCCTGACACGGGCTTGCTTCGCCTTTAGTGCCATGAGTTCCTTTAGTACTGTTATCAATGCTTCATACTTAGTAGCGTTGTTAGTAGGTATTACTTGTAGACGAAAAGCTAGTCTGATGTCTTTACCCATTGGGGATATTATGTGAACTCCTATCCCAGTTCCATTCTTAGTGGACGAGCCATCGAACCACGCCTGCCAGACCTCTTAAGTTGCCTCTTTTTGTTCTATAGACAAGTCCGGGTCATGGTCGACTAGAAAATCAGCCAGCGCCTGTCCCTTGACCGACTGTTGAGACTTATATCTCAGATCGTATGGAGACAAAATCAAGCTCCATTTGCTAATCCGTCCACCTAATAATGGACTCTCAAAGAAATATTTGATAATGGGCGACTTGGGTACGACATAGACTTCGCTGTTTCCGATGTAATGCCTAAGTTTCATAACGGCATAGAATATCGATAGACACAACTTTTCCTTTGGAGCATACCTGACTTCAATTGATGTCAATTGCCTTGACAAGTAATAAACGGCCCTTTCACGTCCATTCTCATCCATTTGTGCCAACATAGACCCTATAGTCATTTTAGTAGCAGCCACGTAGAGGATGAAAGGCCTCCCGTACTGCGGGGGTATCAGGACTGGTGGGTGTGTTAAATATTTTTTCAAGGCGTTGAACGATTCTTCATGTTTCTCTGTCCACTTGAAATCGTTTTTTCCTCGTAATAGATTGGCAAACGCCTCAGTCTTTCCTGCGACATTTCCAATGAATCTACGTAGGTAATTGACTCTTCCAAGGAAAGCCTGTAATTCCCTTTTACTCTTTGGTGCTGCTAAGTTTTGGATGGCTTTTACCTTGTTTTGATCGACTTCAATGCCACGTTGATGTACTAAGAAACCCAAAAATTGTCCCGCTTTAACTCCAAAGGCGCATTTAAGTGGGTTTAGTTTAAGTTGATGTTTTCTCATTTTTATAAAAGCGTCTCCGAGATGGTCGACATGAAGTTCTTCTTTTGTCGACTTGACGACTATGTTGTCAATGTAAATTTCCACTGTCTTGCCAAGAGAGGTATCAAATATTGCATTCATTGCTCGCTAATAGGTAGCACCAGCATTCTTTAGTCCAAACGGCATTACTACCCATTCGAATATTCCTAGAGGGCATCTGAAAGCCGTTTTATGTATATCCTCCTCTGCGATAAAGATCTGGTTATAGCCGGAGAAACCGTCCATGAATGACATAACCTGATGCCCTGCTGTCTTGTCTATAAGGTCATCCGCATCAGGCATGGGATATTCATCCTTCGGAGTAGCGCGGTTCAGATCTCGAAAGTCTATACAGACTCTGATTTTGCCATTCTTCTTCAATACATATACGATACTAGAAATCCACTCTGTATAACGCAACGTCCTTATATATCCTGCTCGAAAAAGCTTCTTAACTTCTTCGAAGACTAGTTGTGTTACTTCCCTAATCATGCGCCTTGGGGCTTATTGCATCGGCTTAAAATCTTTCTTGATAGGAAGAGTGTGTTCCACTAGTCTACGATCTAACCATGGCATTTCAGTATAATCCCAGGCGAAGCAGTTCTTAAATTCTTCAAGTACTCCTCTAATCGCATCAAAAAGTTCTTTATTAAGCGAAGAACTGATGAAAAAAATCATAGGAGAAGTCTCGCTTCCTAAATTAACACTAATTAATGGGTCACACGGTGTCATCAAAGACTCGCGGCCCTCGGTTCCACCTAAATCGGTAGACACGGGCTTATTGCAAGCATCGGGCGCTCTAAGCGCTTCTGAATTTATTGAGAGCCAAGAGATAGGTTGTCTACGGCAATGATTCCCCTGGTAGACTTGGAGTCGTCGAAGGACATCGGCGACCGCTTCATTCTATTTTTCATTCTGGTCCATAAGTGCCTTCCTTTAGGAATCTATCGGGATCCAACTCCGTGACAGCGTTCTGCTGGTTCTTCAGAACTTCTCCACCTGCGCTTTCATTTTGGCCGTTCGCATCTCTCTTTACGGGGTTGTCACCCGAATTGACCTCTTGCAAGACTTCCTCTATGTCTCTTGCAGTAAGCTCATCTCCCCATCCTGATGAAGCGATTTGGTCTGTCTCCGGCTTGGGGTGCGATGTCCCGTAATCCACAATATAGTTGAACTTTCTAGATGGTTGACCAAGAGGACCTACAGTAGGGTCGCCCAGCTTATATCGTTGCTCCCGCGTAAGGTCCTTAACAATCTTGCTCATTTCTGCATGCAAGATACCTTTGTCACAGCAAGAATATTCGTCGGCCCTAATAATCTCAATTTCAGAATCGAGCCATAACATCAATTCTCTATGCAATGTAGATGGAATGGCTGCAGCCTTATGGAGCCAATCGCGGTCCAAGAAAGCATTAAAAATGGGAATTATGTCTATTACGAAGAAGGCAGTTTCCTTTCCCTAGCGACCCACCTCTAGGTGCACAGAGAAGACCCCTAAACATTCAGATTTTCTACCATTAAAACCACTCACAGCAACATTGGTTTTAACCAAGTCGTGAGGTTTGTGTCCAAGCATTCTAAACCTGGACAGAGGAAGCACGTTTATCGTTGTTCCATTGTCTACAAGGACCCGACTCACCATAGTACCATCAAAGGTAGCGGTGATGTACAAAGAATGCATGTGTTGCTTCATGCTATCAGATGGCTTCCTTAACCAATGAAGTGAAAAACCTGTCGGATAAACCGGTGAGCAAAGAAGAGGTACCTTACCTCTTACGGTTTCCACTTTCCGATTATTGGCGGTCTTCAGGCGAGGTGAGAGCGTTACAGCTCACGATTGGCTCTTTTCGCCATCAGCATCACTTGGGATTTCACTCCGAAGAGGGGTGTAATCAAAACTCGAACCAGGCCCTTCTGAATGGTCCGTAGACTTGATGTGCTCTGCCTCATTGTTCGATTCCTTTGTATACACTTTGGCAGGTAAAGCGGCCCCTGAGAGGGTAGGCCTGGGCCTTTTAGCGACGTGGCTTAGACGTCTATCCCTTCTCTTTCGAGCCCTTGGTGGCAAAAAAGTTTTGCCAATTGCTTTCTGCCAATGTTTCGAGGGGTTAACCGCTTTGATTATCCTTGATTTCTTAGAACCAAGGAAAGATTGACATACCTCGACAAAGTCTCCAGCAAACGGATCGTATCCCACTACTGTCTGTGTCGGTACCTGTTGCGTTTGTGGATAACTGTTAGTTTCATAAGTACCTGTAGCTGTAGGGTGAGCGGGTTTGATCATGATCTCCTCATTTGATGACAGGTCTACAAGCTTGAGGAAGTAATTGACACAGCACGGGGTGCAGAGTTGAGTAATTAGGATCATGTTCTGAGATATTAGCTTGCATTTCTGACACAGCATCCTTTCATCAAGGAACTGAGCTATTGGTGGTCCTGTCCGAAGTGCCTGGATGTCTACTTTAGGCGTTCTATATCTTGGCTTGACCCCCTTCTCCTGTGATCTTTCCAACTGCTGAGTTCTGTCAGGGATGTCCCCTTCTGCAGCTCCGGGGCGCTTCTCGCCGGTATAACCGGTTTTCTCCTGTCCTAACTTTGCCCCTTGTTGGACAGACGGGTCATTAAATTCCAGATGTTGTTTGGGGCGCTCCAGAGTATGGAGTTGCTGTTGGGTACTCTGCCTCGACCATAGGGGCCACCCCTTCCTCCTTGGATAGCTGGCCTGTGCTCTACGCTTGGAGGGCTCCTGAACCCCCTCTGCAAGTTATTAGAGGCACTTCGCGAACTTGGGGAAACTACTCCCATTGCCACCTCCTCGAGTGGGGTCAAGTCATACCAGACATCCCCCTGATTGTTTTGCAGATACTTTCTGAAAGTGTTGCACCTATCAGTGGTGTGCGTGTCGTCCATGTGCCAACAACAGAGGTTGGACGCCACTTCCTTGACTGGATAGGTGACTACACCTTTGTCGACTAAGCGGCGGAACAGAGCATTCGCTATCATGGTCTCCCCAGGGGTCTTCATGTCCTGTAGAGAAAAATCGGTATCAGTCTCAATGATATTGATGTCTACATCAGAAACATCAAACATATGAATGGCGATTTCATCGTCAAAAGGCTTGTCGTTGACCATAGTGACTTCGTCTACTTCAGGGAAGCATAACTCTTTTGACTCTATAAGGTCTTGAATTATGTTTCTAAACAATAGACAATCCCTGGTCGTATGTGTGAACGAACCATGCCACTTGCAATAATTCCTAGTTTTCTCTCTTTCTGTCTGAGGGGACCTGTGACCCGGTTTCAGCTTAATCCGCTTTCGTTGGAAAAGCCAGTCGAAAATTGCATTCGCCTTGTCTGCGTCGAAAGAATACTTTCTTTCTTCGCCATATTTCTGAGATGCTTTTGCTTTTGAATTTTTCCTTGCTAAAGGTTCACAAACGTTGCTTCACCTTTCACGATCTCGGCCATGTCTACTTCGAAGGTTTCCAACTGATATGCGTGTTTAGACTGGGCCTCTTCTATTAACAACTGATGATACTCAGTCGCTCTCCTGGCCAAGTCATAAAGATCGTTGAATCTTTCCCCTTGTAGCTTCTTCTTGAAAGGCATAGACAACACGCTTAACACGATCATCAACTGGTCCCTTTCAGGAATTGCAGGTCTACAGCGATACAGCGCTTTTCGCAAATGCATAAGGAACTGTCCTGGGTGTTCCCCGGCGGTCTGTCTAAGCCGCATCACTTCGGAGATTGACATGGGTGTGTCTAGTCGAGCAAATGCTTTCATAAAGAAAGACTGCATTTCCGCCCATGATGTTACTGACCCGGGAGGCAAACTTGCATGCCATGTGAAAGCATCTCCCGTAAGTGAGTTCGGGAATTTCAGCTTCCAAAAATCATTGGCTGCAGCATCTCCCGCTTGATGGGTGAACCGGGCTATATGCTCTATAGGCGTCATCTCATCTTCCCCTGAAAAACCGGTGAAGTCGAGTACTCTGTATCCCTTAGGCAGGGGAAAGTCTCTGTCGATGTAGGTAGGGTATGGACTCCTGTATAGACAAGGATCATCTTGCCTAACAGCTCCAGGTACCATCTGCTCCAAGACTTGAGCGATTATCTCCCTCAGATTTTGTGGGGGTGCATGATCGAACTGTTATCGTACATAGTCCTGGCTCACTTTTTCTGGGGGGATAAGGCATTCTCGCGGTGGCTCGAGATGGCTGCGGATTTACCGAGACATTCGCGTAGAAGCTTTCTGCCCGTGGTAGACTTCCCCTAACTGGAGCTTCCCCTGACGGGATCTCCTTTACAAGTGCTTTACCAGGTCGGCGAGGGGGCATGCCACTTGCATATCTGTTTGTTTCACCCTGCGCCTCAACATCATCATCTACCGGGTTCATTGCATACATGGCATTTGACCTCCAAGACGTGGGAGACCGAAAGGTAG
This sequence comes from Melastoma candidum, assembly GCA_023653495.1. Taxonomy (NCBI): domain Eukaryota; kingdom Viridiplantae; phylum Streptophyta; class Magnoliopsida; order Myrtales; family Melastomataceae; genus Melastoma; species Melastoma candidum. Next base: position 8,939,553 of record CM042886.1, read on the forward strand.
TAGGCCTCAAGGGAGACATCCTGTCCCTATTGCAGGCCTCTGTAATGCGCTGGTTAGCACCGTTCCAAGGCTCATCCACTTGGAACGACACATTGCGCCTCTCTGCACATTGGGCATCTCCCATGAAAGAATTCTCCCTGTCTACGGGGACGTTTGGCTTTGCAGTGGCACTTAGCCTATTCAAAGCACTGAGTTGTTCTAGAATCTGAGTTATATCTTGCAATCCAGAGACATGTCTGTCCATCTGGTTCCTCATATCGTTGAATTCTTTGTGGAACTCGAGCCTGGATATGAATTCAGAAGGGGTAGGTACCCCGGAATCAGGTTGATTCACTGTTTCTTGGCTTCCTAGAGCCGCGGTCTCGACGTTTACGTCTCCCGCTATAAACCGACCGTCTCCATCTAATGGAGGTGGAGGGTCGCAATTAGCTCCACTCCTAGTACTCTTTGCCATCTGTTGACTTTAAGCTTTCTCGTGCTCCCACTGTGGTCGCCAAAAACGTGTTCACATCGGAACGGATCACGTCGGAAATATTTGACAATAATACTCACAGGGTCTTTAGATATGGTCGCCTGTAAGTAACAGAAATAGATTGAATTAATAAATGAGGTCTTACAATAAGATTAAAATGCTTACAACCATGAAAAACAAAGTAAGGACGGTGGTGCAACGTTGTAGACAACGTCGTAGACTTGTTGCTAGGCGCTGCAGACCAAGAGGATAGTGAGGCAACGCCGTAGACTTGCTGCGGGGCGCTGTAGACTGGTAAATTTGGACAATGGAGACGTCGTAGACTTGACGCTGGGCGCTATGGACTTGTGAATCTGGGCGGCGATGTCGTAGACTTGATAACAGGGCGCTGTAGACTTGCGATCCTGGATGGCGGAGACTCGTTGCTGGGGCTTGGTGAACGGAGTGTGGTCGAAGGTAGTGGCGGATGTGGATACCAAGGCTACGATTGCTCACCCTGGTGGCGGAACGAAGGCGGAGTTGGTTGCCGGGACTACGGTTGCTCGTCCTGACGGTGGAATGCTGGCGGAGTTTGGCTGTCGGAACTACGGTTGCTCGTAGTTTCGTGGAGGGATTCTCACGAATCGCAGCTCCCTTAACTAAATTAACGAGAAAAGAGGTTAAATTCGAATGGACGGATAAGTGCGAGCAAAGTTTCGAGGAGTTAAAACACAGATTGATGACCGCACCGGTATTGACGATACCGGAGGGCTCAGGAGGATTTGTGGTGTACTGCGATGCTTGCGCACGAGGATTGGGGTGTGTTCTGATGCAGCACGGAAAGGTGATGGCTTATGCTTTGAGGCAGTTGAAGAAACATGCAGAGAATTACTTGACGCACGATTTGGAGTTCGTAGCTGTTGTATTTCCGTTGAAATTGTGGAGACTTTACCTTTACGGAGAGAAATTTGAAGTGTATACAGATCACAAATGCCTGAAGTACCTTTTCACACAACGAGACCTAAATATGAGACAGCATAGATGGATGGAACTTCTGAAGGATTATGATTGTACTATACTCTACCACCCTGGAAAGGCAAACGTAGTGGCAGATGCCTTGAGCAGGAAACATTGCACCCTTATGTGTCTCTGGATGGAAGAGTCGCGGATGATGGAACAATTAAGCAACCTGGATTTACGCCTGGAGGAGCCTGAAGGACAATTATGCGTAGCTAGAGGGCAAGTCAAGCCTGAGATGTTGGCAATGATCCGTGATGCACAATCCCAAGATGAGTATTTGAAATTGATGCGAGATGGGATCGAAACGAAAACGTATACCCAGTTCAAACTTACTTCGGATGGGTTGTTAAAGTTCCGTGATCGTGTATGCGTTCCGAATTTGAAGGAAGTGAAGCGAAGATTGATGGATAAGGCGCATAAAAGTAAGTACGGTGTGCATCCAGGCATTACGAAAATGTACCGGATTCTGCGTAACGATTATTGGTGGCTAAAAATGAAGAAAGATATAGCCAAGTACGTGAACTATTGTAAGACTTGACAGCAAGTGAAAATCGAACATCAACGACCAGGAGGAATATTAGAACCACTTTCGGTGCCAGAATGGAAGTGGGAGGATATAGCTATGGACTTCGTGACGAACTTGCCCAAAGGAGGTCGGAAGATGGATTCGGTTTGGGTTGTGGTTGATAGACACACGAAATCAGCGCACTTTATCCCTATTCATATTAACTGGTCGTTGGAGACGTTGGCTAAGTTATATATGAAGGAGATAGTGAGATATCATGGTATACCACATACCATCACCTCAGATCGAGATCCGCAGTTCACGGCCAAATTGTGGAAGAACCTGCAAGAAGCGATGTATACAATGTTGCAGATCAGCACGGCCTTCCATCCTCAGACTGACGGACAAACAGAACGCACTATCCAGACATTAGAGGATATGCTTAGAGCATGTGCGCTTGAGTGAAAAAAGCTGGGTCGACCATCTACCGTTGGTAGAATTTGCGTATAACAATAGCTATCACACGAGTATAAGGATGGCACCATTCGAAGCCCTCTATGGGAGAAGTTGTAGGTCACCCCTGTGTTGGAATGAACCGGGGAAAGAGCGTTTAATGGACCTGAATTGATACGAGAGACTTCTGATGTAGTGATTACGGTCAAGGAGCGAGTGAAAATAGCACAAAGTCGTCAGAAGAGTTATGCTGACCGAAGAAGAAGGCCCTTGGAGTTTATAGTTACTGATGAGGTATTCTTGAAATTGTCGCCGATGAAGTCCATGTACAAGGCGAGGAAAGCACACAAACTAAGCCCAAGGTATATCGGGCCATATAAAATCACGGAGTGAATTGGAAGAGCGGCTTATCGCGTGGCAGTGCCGCCTGAACTCTCTCATTGCCATGATGTATTTCACGTCTCTCGATGCTAAGGAAGTATGCACCGGATCCAGACTCGCGAGTGGAGACGACATAGGTGGTAGTGAACGACAACATGAGTGTAACAGCACAACCGACAAGAATCATCAATCGGAGCGAACGAGTGTTGCGGGTAAAACGGTATCGTTGGTAGAAGTGCTTTGGAGTGGAGCTGGAAGAGAACAACAAACTTGGGAACGTGAAGTGGAGACGAGGAACAAAGATCCTTCCTTGTTTAAGGAGTACGATTTCGGGGACGAAATTCCCTAAGAAGGGAAGGATGTAATGAACCGAAATTTTGTAAATCTGGATAGGTAAAATGCAATCTTTAAAAGTGTTTTGAAGGGTATTATTAGTGAACACTTACATTAGAATGGAATCAATTTGAATTTGGCCAAGACAAAGAGGAGAAAAGAAGTTGAATTTGGCCAACAAAATCCTCACCCTTGATTTTCCTTGAACCAATTAAATTTGGCTTAAATTTCACCATTGGATCATTCTTATTAAGAGGTGGGAAGTTTTTGTCGGAAGCTTTAAAATATAAATAAATGGGTGATTCCAAACCACACTCGGAAGCTTTAAAATTTGACTTGATTTTTGTTAGTTTTAGGCACTTTAGTCGTTTAATTGTTAGGTATTTTGGTTTCTTTAATGTCTCCTCACTTCCGCATACTATATGTTGGTGGTTAAAATAAGAGGAAGAAGAGTTGAAGATGGAAGGAGGAGCCATGAATAAGCTGGATTTGGATGGTTGGTGCGGCTGCAACGGAGTTCAGTGCAGTTGCACAGATGGGTCGGACAGGGGACAGAGAAGTTGGTGCGGCTACACCACAGTTCAGGGCAGCTGCAGCGAAGGGGAGGATCGTGGACAGAACAGTCGATGCAGCTGCACCAACGCTGGAGATAATATTTTATTTCCAAGATTCTCAAGATTCTCTAGGGTTATTTCCTTAGAACTATAAAAAGACCTTCTACTATCTCTTTAAGGGGTAGTCGACCTAGGAGGCTTCGGTGACAAGGAGCCGTCAACGGAGACTTCACCGATTATTTTTCTTTTAGCTTTTCTTTATGTTGTTTGCGATGTTTAAGATTGAATTGATGTTTTCGTTTACTATCATTATGAACTAATTTTCTTTGCCCAGGGGTAAGATGGATCTTGACAATTAGCCAAGAGTTTATCTCCTTCGACACTCTTGGATGATTTATGTTTGATTATTCATATTCGTTCTTAATGCTTTCTTATTGTATGATCACCAATAGGATTGAATAGTGAATTTAGGTGAACTCGGAAGGGGAATCCTAGATTAAGCACGGGAATAGGAATAACCTAGGTTAATCTTGGTCGGAAGACGGAATTATTAACGAGCGGGATAGGAATATAACTAATCGTCTTAGGTAATCGAATTGGAATTGATTCTTAAGGGGCACTCGATAGTTAATCTACCTAGGAATAGAGTGGTTACTATTTACAGAGATGTATGTTCTTATGACCTTGGGAGGGGCGTAAGGAGATAACTGAATTCCAGATTATCAATCAGATCATCTTAAGTGTGTTGATTGAGACATGACTTGCGATTAATTATCAGGTGAAATCGTTGCCCTAGGTGTTTTCTCATTTGAATTTTAATTCGGTTGAATTTTCGCTTTCTTTAGCTTTGCACTTAGTTTAATTGTTTCTCAACTCGATTAGTTGAATGATAGAGGTTTTGCGTGTTTTAATACTTGGTAGAAGTTCAGATCAGTCTTCGTGGGAACGATATCTTACTTACACTCACTCTATTACTTATACGATCGCGTGCACTTGCGTGGTGAATACGTTTTCGACGTGACAAGTTTTTGGCGCCGCTGCCGGGTACTGTTTTCTAGTTTTCAGCCAATATTAATTTTAATCGGATCTCTATTAGTTCAATTATTATTTTTCTTTAAAATTCAATTTTAATCTTGATTTTCAATTTATTTGTAGAAAAAATCTTGACGTTGGATGCGCAATAGTGAAGTCCTTTTAGTTTAGAAATAGAAAGAACCTTTCGGTTACGTCTAAGAGAGCAAAAGGAAGCCACACGCCAACAAACAATGGAGAACAACAATCAAGAAGTTAAATCGAGAATCATGCGTGATTATGCCCAGCCCCATGTGCATGAACGCTCTAGCATAGTGAAGCCGACTATCCAAGCCAACACATTTGAAATCAAGCTGGCAGCCATCACTATGTTACAAAATTCGAGTTTCGGGGGATCTCCATCGGAGGATCCACATGGGCATATCACCGACTTTCTGGAAATTTACGACACTTTCCGCTACAATGGAGTATCGAGCGAGGCCATTCGGATGGGACTCTTTCCATTCTCGTTGGGGGACAAGGCACGAACATGGCTCGATTCTTTGCCAGAAGGGTCCATCACAAACTGGGAAGATATGTCCGGAAAATTCCTATCAAAGTATTTCCCACTCAACAGGACCATTAAGATGCGGAATGACATCACTTCGTTTCAACAACATGGAACAGAGTCACTTTATGAGGCTTGGGAGAGATTCAAGGAATTTCTACGAGTGTGCCCACATCACGAGATACCTCAATGGATGTTGGTGAAAATCTTTTATGATGGAGTAACAGATGCACTTCGCTCAACGATAGATGCAGCTGCTGGGGGAACAATATTAAACAAGCAGGCAGAGGAAGCACTGGATATATTCGAGCAAATGGCTAATAACGGTTATGGAGTATCGCGTACCCGAGGAGTAGCTGGAATACATTCAGTTGATGAAGTTGCTGCCCTAAATTCTAAAGTGGATGTATTAACTTGGGAGCTAAATGCACTAAAGGGTCATAGTCATCCAAGTCATTATCCTTGTGAGAGGTGTGGAAAAAATCATGCTCCTGATCAATGCTTCATTGGTGCTGAGTCAACTAACTATTTGGGAGCCAACTCGAAGAACAACCCCTTCTCGAATACTTACAATTCGAGATGGAGGAATCACCCGAACTTCTCGTGGGGAAATCACCAATCAGCAAAACCTACTCCTCCACCGGGACTTCAACACCAAAAGCCATAACCGCAAGAAAAAATGTCAGGTATTGAAGAACTATTGGTCAAATACATTTCTAAAATCGACATTCATTTGTAGTACCAATCGGCTTCACTACGGAGTTTGGAGGCCCAAATCGGACAATTAACACAAGCGATTAATAATCGACCTCAGCGAATCATGAAAAAGAGGAAGACGAAGACGAAGATTGTTTTATAAATGAGGGGTGGAGTTGGTGGGAGTAATATTTTAAATGAGTCAAGGTAGGGGAAGGATGTGAAAAATATTTGTATGGAATATTATTAGTTATATATATATATGATATGTGGTATTATGTGATCTATCAGTAATACTGAATTCGGGGTGTGATAATAATCCATTAAATGGAATCACAAGAGGATAATATTTTGGGATTACGTCATCCTATAACGCGGAGATGGACGTCGGACTATGGCCCAGAATCACATAATGAAAGTACGACAGATGTAACCGGCAAAATGTATAATGACTGTATTTATTTAACTCGTCACCCCCCCCCCCCCCCCCCCCTGAGGAGCTTCATCCCCGCTTGGGCTTCTTCTCCGCCGGAGCCTTGTCAGCCATCGCCGACTTCTTCTCCTCTGCGGGCTTCTTCTCCGCCGTGGGGGCCATCGATTACCGAATTCCTAGCGTAAAGCGAATCGAAAGAGACAAACCAACTGCGAAAGAGAGGACCAAGAACCCGACGGGTGGATTCTGATTGGCTTCTGGAGCCCACACGGAGATCGTTGGATAAATTGAACGGATGAGATTGGGATTGCTTTGAGGAAAAAGGGCGGGATGGACTTGGGCCTAATCAGTTTCAGCCCTCGCCCTTCCCCGAATCGCTCACGCGTATAATGACGTAAGCATTAATTCCTTAATTACTTTTTCAGTTTTTGTCTTGACTTCGTCAAAATGAAGATTTCTAGTTTATTCATTTGGTTTTCACGTCAAGATCAAAGGTTGTACTAAAAGTATTTTACATCTGGCGTCAGTAAATGTACGTAAAATTTAGCAAGGAGACGAGGCAATCATAACAAAACAATGATTAATGATAAGAATAAGAAAGAGAGGAGAGATGGAAACAACCCCACGAAAACAAGACAACCCACCACCACCACCTCCCCCGCCTTCTTAATTAAGAAAAAGAAACAAAGAGAGGAGGGAGGGAGGGAGAGGCCGGAAGGAGGGAAGGGGAGCCGAGCATTAACTCCCCCGTCTCAAACCTCGTTCGGCGGGGGGATTGCCTCGCCGCCGCGATCGTTTAGGCGGAGGAAACGAGATCCAGGCCGTTCTTCCTCTTCCGGTACAGAGAACCACCTCTTTACTGCCTTCCTTTCTTTTGGTTTTTATGTGAAATTCTGCTGATTCCTTCGCCTGTGTTTTGGTCTGGTGAAGATGTTGTGTTGGTAAGAAAGGGGGTTCTTTATTTTTTTTTTTAAGAAAAATAAAAAGAAAGAATGGCGGCCCCTCCGGCAAGGGCGCGGGCGGATTACGATTACCTCATCAAGCTCCTCCTGATTGGCGACAGCGGTATTAACCCCTTTCCCCTCTTCAATTCTTCTTGATCTTTCCTCTCTTTCTGTTTTCTTCTTTTTTTTTTTCTTTCAGTTATTGACGTCGTTTGATTTGTTTGTCGCGTGCGGTTAGTTCCCTAGGGATTTGCTTGAATTCCTCAGGGGAATCCAGACCGTGTACATGCTTGTCGATTCGATACTTTCTCCCCATGTTAGGAACTCGGCGTGGTCGCCTAGGATAGAGCTAGTATAAACTGGCCATGAGTGGAGAGTCTTTCTGGATCGATTCTCAAAATCAACTTCCTATTGGTTATTCTGATCATGGTAATTTCACACGATGCTCTTATTTATCGCGAGTTATTCTGGCAGGTGTCGGGAAGAGTTGCCTTCTGTTGCGTTTCTCTGATGGTTCATTCACCACGAGCTTTATCACCACGATTGGGTATGATTCTCTAGGATTTGGGTGCTTCGTGAATCTGGTTTAATTATATGTCTGTGAGAATGCTTCCATGTGTTTTCTTCTTTTGCAGTATAGACTTCAAGATCAGGACCATAGAGCTCGATGGGAAAAGAATCAAGCTTCAGATATGGGATACAGCCGGTCAGGAGCGGTTTAGGACCATCACGACAGGTGATTTCAGTTCTAACGGACCAAGCTGGTCGGGGAAGCTTGTATATGATTACGGAAGCTGATTGGGTGTTCTGGGTATTCTACTACTAACTGTTCCTGCTGTTGTCGTCTTCTTTGGCCCTGTTAGCCTACTATCGTGGTGCAATGGGCATACTGCTCGTGTATGATGTTACCGACGAATCATCCTTCAACAGTAATCTCCGTATTCTTATCTACTGCTTTAAGATGGGAGCACAAGGCTGATATAATATATGCAGTTAACATATCTTAATATGCTTCTCTTCCCAGACATAAGGAACTGGATTCGCAACATTGAGCAACATGCATCGGATAATGTTAACAAGATTCTGGTCGGCAACAAGGCCGATATGGATGAAAGCAAAAGGGTAAGACATGTTCTCTCTGTTGGTGAGACTTGCATACATTCGCTCATTGTTTGGGCTACATAAAGTTGGCATTTGTCTGAAGAGGACTCATTCAAAAGGATTCGCAGTGCCCCCACCCTCCTGATCCCCCTTGCTAACTGGAATCCAAGGATTAGTCGATGAAAATTCTGAATTGGAAAACAATTCTGATGACCCTACATTTTTCTTATCCGCTTCTCAGGTGGTACCTACTTCCAAGGGCCAAGCACTAGCTGATGAGTACGGAATCCAATTCTTTGAGACTGTAAGTTGAGAAGTGAAACCGCTGTTTATTGCTAATCCAAAAGTTAGCTGGCTAATGAAAGATATGCTGTAACAGAGCGCAAAAACTAATCTTAACGTGGAGCAAGTCTTCTTTTCGATTGCGCGGGATATAAAGCAGAGGCTTTCTGACACTGAAACTAAGGCCGAGGTATCCTCAAATATCCACTCTATCACTGTTAACTCAGGGGAGTCCCTGGTCATGATAACATTTTGGACTTTCATGTTCTTTTGCAGCCATCTGCTGCCATTAGAATTAACCAGCCAGACCAGGCAGCGGCAGCAGCGCCAAGATCTTCTTGCTGCGGATCATGAGATGCCAGAGCTGGTTTTCTAACGGAAACCTTGCTGTAAAAGCCATGGGAACCAGTTGGCAAAGGAACAAACTAATTGTGATTAAAGATCAAGGTCTTGTAATGATTTCAACTGCATAATCTTTCTAATATGAGATTGGATGTGGAAAGGTGGTCTCTTTGGAAATAATCAGGCATGGAAAAGATCATAGCAGATTAAAGAACCGGTACACAATGAAAAGACAAGGATACATGTGCTCACGTAGCTTTACAACAACCACCCGAATGGATATGTCCCGGCCACGACCGAGATGAGCATAGACCTCAATAATATACTTGGCCTCCAACTCTAGACAGTGAGGTACTAAGCATATGATCATAAAAATCATATACTTCTATGTACAAGACTGCCAAATATCTCATGTGTTCATCTCCTTCCCGTAAATGCGCCGCAACTCCCGGGTAGCAGCTAGATAAGATTCTAGAACACACAAGGTTAAGTAAGCTCATACATCAGAAATGAAACAAAATTAATGCTGCGGCAAAAGGCCCGAAGGGTGATGTTACCTTTCCAGACACGAAAAGATTTTTCATTAATCGGCGCGCCAAACACGCTCTGCACAGTATCGAACAGCATATCTTCCGGAGTACTCCGCAGTTCTTGTACTACCTGATAGATTGTCTTTCCATTCTCAAAGAATATATGGTTGTTTGGATGCTTTGTTTTGCACCCAGCATGTTTTTCAAACTCAAATGCGCTAAGGACCTGGGAAAGAAGATTTAAGTCAGGAGAGCAGCCCCGAGGACTTGAGGCTTACAGACGCAAAAGCAACGACGACGCTTACCTTTGTGAAGTCGCATGTCTGGCAGCCGCAAAGATATCCAGATCCCTTAACCACGCCTCTGAGTTCCTACACGGATCAAAACCATAAAAACAGGCAGAAGCACGAAAAATGGAAGCTGATTGTCAAGAGAATTTACCTCCCGTGAGGATGAAACATACTTCACTGGCACCCCATCAAGAATGCCGGTACATATCAGGTTCCGCACACTGGAAGGGAAATGGTTTAAGGATTCCTTTTTAAGATGTTTTGATTCGGGCTTATTCTTGCTACCAGTGTTACTCCTGGGCTTGATCATCCGAGTCATGGGAACTGGATCAAGAGAATTCTCACCGTCAATTTGCTTAATCTGTGGGAGCTGAACATAAGATTCATCCAGGTTGCAAAGCGGCCGACCCACGGGGATAGCCGAACCATCTTCACCATTATAAATACCAAAAGAAAGTACCCCGACTTCTCCCTTGTAAGGTCCCGCAACCGAGATGACATTAACAGCTTCATGGTCATAACTTGAGTCCACAGTCCCAACATGGATTTGCTCCTCTTCCTCGTAGTCCCGCATCAAGAAACTGGCATCATTGACAGTCCTGTCCCATGTTCGCGGGAAACCCGTCTCATTTGCCTGGTCACTTTCGGAGCCACGGGGCAAACCACCGGAACCCCCATCCTGATCAACTCTCAACCTTTTGATCCTGGTGAAGCTGAGGCATGTTTCGGGTTGTTCCCCGCAGTGGGACACAGACAAGCCGACGGCAATGTCATCGCCGTCTGCAAAATGATCACCCTTTCCTCCATCAAAGTTAATGGAATGCACGTTCGCAGGTTCAAGTAATTTATCCAAGCTCTGGTTTGGGATCGATGGGAAGCCGGTAAAGCCCTCCCAGGGAGCAACAACGCCGGAAGGCAAAACCCCAGAAATAGGACGGCCAGTCGTAGGTTGTGCGTCTGGCTTCCCCCCAGGGAGCGAAACGGATCCAACAGGGTCGCCGGAGGAAGAACCACCGATTGCAGGATCTCCAGCAACAACCCTCGCCAGCGCATAACTCCCCTCCTGAGGAAAGGACTGGCCGAAATCAACAAGGGCCGTCGATTAGGGCAACAGAAGAGAAGGATGAAGGGACTTACCATATTGTTTTGGCGGACAGAGTCTCGTCGCCACCCCCCCCCGCCCGCGGGCAAAGCGAGAACAAAAACGACAGTGAAGAAGAAGATGATGCCGAGGAAGAAGAAGAAAAAGATGATGATATTAGTAATTGATGGGACTGAAAGCTCGCAATTGCAGACGTATTCATCGATTCATTCATTCGGCAGGGAAAGAATTTACTCTTCCAACCAATTGAATTACGCGAAACTTTAAAGAATGAACGCTAAATCTCAAGGTCGGCCACGGATTCTCCCTTAGAGATCGAACACGGTTTCTCCCTCAGAGATTCACCCCTGGAGTCGGTCACGCGACACGGTTGGTGGTCGTATCCGGGGTCGTGGATATAGGGCGTGCCGCTCCCGTCACCGTTGAGGTCGCGCTCGTCATCGTTGTCTGTGTCAATGCTGATGTTGTGGAGCAAGCAGCAGACCAGGATCACACTCGACAACCTATGCCTGTCCGGTCTCCACATCACTCCCTTGATTATTCCTTCAATGCCGCCAACGCCATTTGCGCTACCAGGACTGCAGCCCCATGACATTTGATTGACTCATCCCCGACTCGGCAACTTCCTTCCCATGATAGGGAGTGATGAGGTACGGGAGCAAACGGTACCCCGAGTCCCCAACGATGTACTCCCTTAGGCTCGTCCCATCCGCAAGCGTGCTTTCTTCACCCAACAGCTCCTCGTTCTCACAGAGTTGGTCAAAGCACGAGGACTTGAAGACCATGTACTCGTTCATTCTTCCAGGCCAGCCGGTGACAATGTCCAGGAACCTCATCTCGGGATCGACTATCGCTTGCAAGACCATGCTGTAACGTTCATGCTCGTCGACCCAGGGGACAGTGTTGGGATCCGCCGTAGGCAAGTTCATGACTATGTGGGTAAGATCGACAGCGCCACAGCAATATGGGAGGCCACTCAGCTTCTCAAACTTGGACTTTATGCTTTGAATTTGCTCCTCACTGGAGGGCCATTTCAGGTGATGTAGCGCCCTTTCCTCCATAGCTTCGATGAAACGCCAGGTGAGTTGGAAGACCATTGAGTGGCCCACGCTGAAGAAATCCCCCGTGGTTATGAGGGAGTCACCCGTGCTTAGCCTTCTCAGTGCTATAGCGACTTGATCGTCTATGGATAGGCTGACACCATTGCTGAACACAAAATTTCCCGTCTTCGACATAACGTTATCCTTGACGAGCAAGTGAACGTAGTCGAAGGTTTTCCTCGAAATTCCAAGGGTGGATTTGAAACTGTCGAGCCCCTTCAAGGGCGGGGGAAAACCTGGAAAACAGGAATCGTGAATTTTGAATCGCATTCACCCATCAAACTATCAAGATCGTCTCAATGCAAAGCATTCCTTGTGCTCTTCGAACAAGTTGAATGAGCCACCATTTCATACGCCATTTATGAGACCAACCCCAAATTCCGTGGCATCGAATTGCTGTTGTGGCATGTTACATCCAAAAAAAGCTGCAACTAATCTGTTTTTCTTTGCCAATAACAATCCGAACACTCTGGAAGGCCCCACTCGTGTCTAAGAAGATCGACACCTAATTTCAATACTTCCTTCTAAATTTGCATCAGACAGAACTCAGCAAACACAGCACTTCTAGACAATGTTGCTACTCAAAGGACGCATTCCCGGTGCTGCAACATAAATAAGTCCGACTTCGTTAACCTATACACCAGATTGTTGTTCATAATCCACAAGAAGTTTCCACCAAATGGATTGTAAACTGCCCCTTATGCATTTCCTACTCATAGAGCTATCCATCCACTCAAATCGCACTTTGAAACCAAGACGCAGCGGAGAAGATCATATTGTTACTAATTCCAAGTTGCGGGGGTTTACAATTCTAGCATCCACGTGGTTTGCATTAAAGATCTTTGGACGGTCGAATTCGGCTCACCCAGATCTCAGTCAACAACCACATGAAGAGAGGATCAGAACAAAGACCGAACCAGCACACAACTAAAGCAAGACACCTCCCCCAAAAGAAAAGCAGGTTCAAACTAAGCACACGGGAAGGGGAACATCACAGAGCAAGTGCGTTCTTTACCATTGCATCTCTGGGTGAACTCGGTCCACCAACCCATGTCCCGACCCTTGGACAAGGAATGCCCAGAAGCGGCATCAATCGCCTCCTTCTTGTCCTCGCTCTTCCTCCTCTTGTTATTGACCCCACCACCTGTGGCTTGACCCATCACTCCTCCCCTCCCTCCACCCAATTCAGACTCCCCTCGTCGGAACCCCCCCTCCCCTCAAACACCTGCCCCGCCATTGAAAGATTACCCATAAATCATCACAATCACTCTAGACGAAAATAATAATAATAATAATAATAATAATAATAATAATAATAAAACCCAAAAAAAAAAGAAGAGGAGGAGGAGAAGGAAGAAATCTGCATCGTCGGACCGTCAAAAACATAATTGGAAAGGAGAACATATTGCCGTCATACGAATGCAAGGAAACTTACGGGAAGTCAGTCGTAATTTCAGACGAGAGCTTCGTGGCATGCAAGAAGAGAGGAGAACCCAATACTTCGTACAATTATAGGGTAAAAAACAATGTCTAAAAGAAGAGAAGGATAGACATTAATATGGAGAAACCGAGGAGAGAAGGAATATTATACAATACCAAAGTCTTGGTATATACATATATGTATTTAAAATTCGGTTTCCACAAAAGAAAAGGAAAGAAAGAAATTTAGTAGGACAAGGGGAAAGCCGAAAGAGATGGATTCTGGGAGGATGGGATGGGATGGGTTTGCAGCTGCTGTAATGAAACTCACCTACCAAAAGGATCATACTTCGGCAAAAGTGGAAAAACCAAATCTGGCGCTCTGTTTCTGGATTAAATTTCGACCCAGAGGAAAAATAAATGAAATTCTTCGTGACCCATTAGCATATAAAAACATGGGTTTTCATCTTTTTCTTGTTGGGGGGGGGGGGTGGTGGATGGAACTGGAGGTAGGATGGGTTGGTGTATGAATCGGTCACCTGGGTTGACCCCATGCTGAATTAAATAAAGTAGATGAAATGATATTACATGATGGACCACCTGCATGTTACCAAATCCGGCGGTTCGGTTTTGTTTTGGATTTGGGCCTATTGGGCCTGAAAAACCCATAAACGACGAGGCCCCTTTCGGAAGGGTTAAAGGAAAGAAATCGCTCTTTTTGGTAATTGGACGTACCAAGCAAGGGAACGGGAAATTGATGCAAGGTGAATTGGCTAATGTGAAGAGCTGTGGTGGAAGATCAATACGCTGGAAGAATGTTGCAGAATGTGTTTTGCTGCAGAAGTGGAAAAGAGTTGTAATTGGGGGTTTAGTCGTTATGACGGGTTAGACCGGGGTTAGGCCGGTTTGTTTGTAGTTGGTGGTGCCGGTCTATTTTAAGTGAATCGGGTTGGAATTAGTTAGAGTTGGGTCGGTTATTGTAGAGTCTGTAAGTGGGTGGAGCCTGGGAAAAAGAGGAGGAGGGGGGAAAAGAAAGGAGTTAGTTTTTGTTGGTTGTAGAAGTTTGTTGTGCGCCGGAGGCGGGTGGAGCGGCGGAGGAAGATTGTACGATCTGCGCTTGGGCTGTCGGAGGTTGAAGCTGTGAGGTGTGTGGTGTTTGAACTTTGTAGTTGAACCAATTGAATGAAATGCCTGTTGTTGGTTGCTGCTGTTGTTCTCTCTGTTATACTATTTGAAGAGTTCAACACGCATCAAGGGTATCAGAGCAACATCCTGTGATCGGAGGTGACGGAGGTGCTGGATCGTCCTTTAGTTTGGGCGTAACCCGTGTTTGTTGTTATAGAACGATTAAACCGTTGTGAGTTGGTGGAGTAATTGAAATGGTGGAGACTCGGTTTGAGGAATTACGGAGGGAGCAGGAAACCACCGGAGAGTTAGTGGAAGGGTTAGTAGAGAAGGTGGGGGTGCTAACTTCACAAATTCGTGAGGTACAATTACAAACGAGAAATGTGCAGGCTCAAATTGATGATAAGTGGAATGTGATACTGCAGAAGCTGTCCGCGTTAGAGGTTAGCAGAGATGCGGGAGTACCAGTAGAAAGGGCAAAAAATTTGGATGACTCGGGAGGAATTATTGCTAATACTTTCTCTATGCCCAAAGTCGACTTCTCGGAATTTGATGGACATGACTTGGAAGATTGGTTATATAAATGCCAAAGGTACTTCGAATTGGAGCATGTACCAGAAGATCGGAAGGTTAAGTTGGCTTCTCTATACTTGTATGGCTCGGCGTTGCAATGGCATTATTCTTATGTCAAGAATAAGAAGAAGGAAAGGGCGTTGGAGTGGGAGGAATATTCGGCTGCGCTGAACAGTCGGTTTGGTAAGGAAGTTTTTGAGGACCCAATGGGGAAGATGAAGAATTTAAAGCAAGAGGGAGAGTATTCTAATCTGTACGCATACATGGAAGAATTTGATATTTGTTTATGGAGGGTATTGGAAAAAATTGATTTGCCTATGTCATTCCAAGTTAGTCTTTTTATTAATGGGTTGAAGGATGAATTCAAGAGCACTTTATGGTTGCTCAAGCCGGTGGACCTCTTGTCTGTACAAGCTAACGTACGAATTCTTAGCAGTGATGTGCCACAGAATTGAGTTGGAAGCAGTAACAGCAAACCACTACAGGTCTGGAGCAAACCGATTGTTCCCATCAGTGAACAGAGAATTCTGGGGGCAGGGGACAAGAGTAACAATCGTCCGAGTAATACTCTGGCCATTCCTGGGATGATTAGGAATGGTGATGATAGAAGTGCAACCACTACCAGTGCCTCATCTGGTGTGGGAAGTCATGCTGGATTTACGGGAAGGCGAAGATTGAGTCAGGAGGAGATTGAGGAGAGACGATCGAAGGGTCTATGTTTTGTATGTAACGAACCTTTTGATAGGAACCATAAGTGTTCGAAGAGGCAGGTTTACTCTATGATTGTGGAACCTGTGGAGGAAGGATTCGAGGATTCTGTCATAGAAGGGGCTAGGTATGACAGTGGGGATGTGAGAGTTACATTGCATGCATTAAAAGGAGAATTACAGAGTGAAGGAGTTCAAACTATGCAGATTACGGGGTTGTTTAAGAGACAAAATTTGAATATACTCATTGATTCAGGGAGTACCCACAATTTTGTTGATATTGGGTTGGTCAAAGGGATGAATTTGGCGGTTGTAACGGTGTCTCCTATTAAGATTGTTGTTGCAGATGGTCGAAGCATGCTTTGTAGGAATATGCTGAAAAATTTTTCTTGGGAGATGCAGGGACATACTTTTACGGCCGACTTCTACGTAATTCCGTTGGGAGGGTGCGAAATGATATTGGGAGTCACTTGGTTGGCTAGGTTGGGGGACATTGTTTGGAATTTCCATTTATCCATGATGAGATTCAGTTTGTCTGGGGTGGAAGTGGTGTTGATAGGAAATTCACAGCAAATGCAATCGAGACAATTGTGATAACTCTGTGAAAGTAGGGTTATTTCGTATCCTTAACGAGGCTTTATGTGGTTAGTCGGACGAGTATTGATAGAGATTTGGTAGGATTTGAGTCATTTTTAGTTTAGTTTTATTTTAAGTCGATCTTTGTTATTTTCTTAGTTTTTGTTTCTATTTCGTCTCGACTCGGTTATCTGGTTGATGCCTCTTGGTTTGTCATGTGTTAATGCAGGAAAATGAAGGAGATTTTGAAGCTCGGACGAAGAAAAGCGAAGAGGAGCGAACAATGGACAGAGAGCTGAGGGACGCGTCCTTCAGATCTCAGGGACGCGTCCCTGGAGGTTCTGTAGCTGACGAAGCTTTCTTGCGAGTTTTGAAGGCTAACCGCTTGAGGAGTCTTCAAGTCTTCCTAAGACTGCATTATGGAGATATAGAGGATCAACTAGTTATTTAGTTGGTAGTTTTAGATTTATTTTATTTTATTCTCCATAGAAATATTGCCTAGATTTGGAGAATCTTAGGAAATATTTTCTAGGGGATCTATATATCCTAGTTTTAGAGGTAACTCTAAGGACACCTTCCCTTTGGCTTTTAGAGTCTTTTCTTTTGGTGAAGAACGGAGGAGACATTTGACTCGGAGACGGCGAGGGTTGAAGCGGAGATCAAGACTAAGCGACTACTTCTCGGATCGGAGGATTCGAGAGGGCGTTTTTCTTTTCTTGCCCCTCTTTGATTATTATGTCGCTCTCCTTTTCTTTTGAATTTGAGTTGAATTTCTTTTACGTTATGAACTAATTTCGTTTTCTAGGACTTCAATGGAACCTAGCGATTTTATCTAACGAGTGAATTCCTTTTCTCCGTGTTATGCGAATTCGTGTGGTTACTTATTCATATCTTGTTCTTAATGCGGTTGATTGACTGATCATCAATTAATTTGAACTGGAGACCTATTCGGGCTTGGAAAAGTTGTTTAGGTTAAGCCGTGGATTGAATAGCCTAAGTTAGCGTCTCGTTGGAAAACGGAGCTAATTAGCGAGAAGGATAGGAATATACCTGATTGCCTTGGGTAGCCATTTAGGGTTGTTGCATAATGGGTTCCCACTAGTTAATTGCCTAGGAATAGAGTGATTAGCTCGATACAGGGAATACGTCTTTAGAGCACTCGGGAGAGGCGTAAAGAGATATACGAACCCTAGGTTAGTAACTTAAGAATTTGATAACTAGAGAAAGGAAGGAACGAGTTAGATAATTCGTTAGGGGAAATTGATAGTCCTAGGCTTTTATTAATTGATTTAATCATCGTTATTTGCACTCTCTTTTTCAGTTTTACTCTCAATTCAATCTTGTTTGACTTGACCTCGAAATTGCTAAACGTGCGATCGTTAGGAATTTTTCTCTGTTGATTCTCTGTGGGAACGACCTCTACTTGCCTTATCTACAAGTTAGTTAGGTTTGTGAGAGTAATTAATTTGCCGCCTTCGACAAGCGTGGTCAAATTTTGGCGCCGTTGCCGGGGAATCAATTTTGAGAAATTTATTTTCTACTGTCATCACGTTTATCTATTTGACGTTCAAGTTATTTAATTTTTGTTACTCTTTTCTGTTGATTTCAGTTGGATGCGACGAAATCGAAGCACAGGAACTCTTCCTTTTGATCCTGAAATCGAGAGGACTTTCCATAGACTGGTTCGTGAGAAAGCTAGTGCACAACAAAGCAACATGGACGGAAACCTAATTCTACCTCAGCAGAACGAGGGTCAACGAGACATTGATAACAGGCCTATGGTGGAATTCACTTCAGCAAAACCTCACATCAACCGGTTCTGTATCGTTGCGCCTGTGATTCAAGCTCGGGACTTTGAGATAAAGACATCAGTGATCCAGATGATTCAGAATTCAGTGATGTTTCGAGGGTCAGCGATTGAGGATCCGCATGAGCATTTGAGCAAGTTCTTAAGCATTTGCGACAGTTTCAGGCAAAACGGAGTGCCACAAGATGCAGTTCGATTAAAGTTATTTCCCTTCTCCTTGAAGGATAGAGCATGGAGTTGGCTGAACTCGCTACCGGCTGGATCAATCAGTACCTGGGAACAGATGGAAGAAGCATTCCTAGATCAATATTTCCCGCCATCCAAGATATCCCACATGAGGAATGAAATCTGCACATTCAAGCAACATGATACAGAAACTTTCGTGGAGGCTTGGGAGCGCTTCAAAAATTTATTAATCCAGTGCCCATATCATGATCTACCGGGATGGCGACAATTGGAAGCTTTTTACAATGGGTTGTCGGAAACATCGCGCAAGGACCTCAACTTAGCATCAAACGGATCATTCCTACGAAAATCATATGTGGAAGGAAGAGAGCTTCTGGAGACTATGAGGAGGACTTATGTACCAAGTCAATCGTTTGACCGAGTTAATGGTAAAAAGACCAAGGGTGTTCATGAACTCGATGCACTCACATCTATTCAAGCACAGATATCGGCGTTGGCTAAGAAGTTCGAGACGGTGAATGTACAGTCCATCCAAGGTACAACTAGAGGATGTGATATCTGCGGTGGTGGACATATAACAGATCAATGTTCTGCAAGCATGGAAGAGGCTAATTTTATAGGAAATCAGAGGAACAATCCCTATTCCAACACGTATAATCCGGGATGGAGGAACCATCCTAACTTTTCTTGGAAAGGGCAACAAACAGTCGATCATCGAGCAACACAACCTCCGGGATTTCAACAATCCAAAGCCCCAGAGCCAGAAAAAAAGACAAATTTTGAGGATTTGATGACGAAGTACATGGCGAATCAAGATAAGTACATGGCGAATCAAGATGCCATAATAAAGAATCAAACAGCATCAATAAGGAACTTGGAGAATCAAGTCAGTCAGCTCGCTCAAGCCTTGAACTCGCGTCAACAAGGAGGGTTGCCAAGTGATACTGAGGTCAATCCACGAGAATATGTTAAAGCAGTAACTTTGAGAAACGGCCGAGCACTTGAAGAAGTACCACCAAAGATTCGGTCGAGTGACAATAAAAAGTCAAGTGAGATTAGTGATCTTCCACGAGAGCCAATCGATGAGGAGGCGAACACATCCAAGCTGAACAAAGGACGAAATCATGAACTTCAGAATTTTCACAGAACCGTGAAGGATGCGTCCTCCGAATTTGAGGGACGCGTCCCTGAACATTCTGTGGAAGAAGCAACGCAGAAGGACGCGACCCTGCCAACTGAAGGACGTGTCCTTCCCCCAACTGATCAACCACATCGTCCCACTTGGATAATACCCAACATGGGGAAGATAGAATGACCACCACTTCCATTCCCTCAAAGAGCAAAGAAGCATGATGAAGCCCAATTCCGTAAGTTTCTCGACGTGTTTAAGAAACTCCATATTAACATTCCTTTTGCAGAAGCTCTTGAACAGATGCCGAGCTACGTCAAGTTCATGAAGGACATCTTATCGAAGAAAAGAAGGTTAGGTGAGTTTGAAACCGTCGCACTAACGGAGGAATGTAGTGCCATATTGCAACGAAAACTTCCTCCTAAGCTAAAGGATCCAGGTAGTTTCACTATCCCTTGTACTATTGGTTCGCAATTCAATGGTAAGGCTCTGTGTGATCTTGGCGCAAGTATTAATCTTATGCCTTTATCTGTATACCACGAGTTAGGTTTGGGGGAAGTGAAACCTACGTCTGTGACATTGCAGTTAGCTGATAGATCAATAACATATCCTAGGGGTATTGTTGAAGATGTGCTTGTTAAAGTGGATAAATTTATCTTTCCAGCGGATTTTGTAGTTTTAGATTTTGAGGAAGATAAAAATATCCCCATCATTTTAGGGAGACCATTCTTGGCAACAGGTAGAGCCCTCATTGATGTTCAAAAAGGTGAACTAACCATTCGGGTTAATGATGAGGAGGTGACATTTAATGTTTTAAAATCGCTGAAGTGCCCGAATGAAATTGATGAATGCTTTCTGATTGAAGATGTTTTGAGCAGGTACTCTACAGAGATTCCATATGAGGATCCACTTGAAATTGCAATGAACTCAACGTCATCCGACAATGAAGAAGTACAAGAAGTGATAACAGCAATGGATGCAATACCACACATGTTAAGAGGGGCGCATTTTGAAGCCTTGGAGAGGCCGCATAATCCGATGAAACCATCTATTGAAGAACCACCCCAATTAGAGCTGAAACCATTACCTGAACACCTGAGGTATGCATATCTTGGAAGTAATGAAACTCTACCCATTATTATTTCGTCGGCACTAACAATGACACAGGAAGAGAAATTACTTCGAGTCTTGAGGGAATATAAACGAGCATTAGGGTGGACAATTGCTGATATTCGAGGTATCAGTCCATCAATTTGCATGCACAAGATTTTGCTAGAAGAAAATCATAAGGTTTCGGTGGAGAATCAACGACGACTCAACCCGAACATGAAGGAAGTAGTCAAGAAGGAAATCATCAAATGGCTTGATGCAGGTATAATATACCCGATTTCTGACAGTTCTTGGGTGAGTCCTGTGCAGTGTGTACCTAAGAAAGGTGGGATGACCGTTGTCTCCAACGAAAAGAATGAGCTCATTCCCATGCGTACGGTGACTGGTTGGCGAGTTTGCATGGATTATAGAAAGTTGAATAAAGCCTCCAGAAAGGATCACTTCCCACTTCCGTTTATAGATCAAATGTTGGATCGCCTAGCAGGTAAAGGATTTTACTGTTTTCTAGATGGTTATTCTGGATATAACCAAATTGCCATAGCAGCAGAAGATCAAGAAAAGACTACTTTTACATGCCCGTATGGTACGTTTGCTTTTCGTCGAATGCCTTTTGGTCTATGTAATGCCCCAGCTACGTTTCAGAGATGCATGATGTCTATTTTCACTGATATGGTTGAGCAGTGCCTTGAAGTTTTTATGGATGATTTTTCCATCTTTGGGATGTCTTTTGATGATTGCTTGACAAATTTAGCTCGCGTGCTGAAACGTTGTGAAGAAACAAACCTTATTTTAAATTGGGAAAAATGCCATTTTATGGTTCGAGAGGGTATTGTTCTTGGACACAGGATATCAAACAAGGGGATTGAAGTGGATCGAGCAAAGATAGAAACGATCGAGAAATTGCCCGCCACCAACATCAGTCAAAGCAATCCGGAGTTTTCTTGGACACGCAGGATTTACAGAAGATTTATCAAGGACTTTTCCAAAATTTCCAAACCACTTTGCAATCTCTTAGAAAAGGACAGGTCCTTTATTTTCGATGACGACTGCCTTAGTGCCTTCAACGAGCTCAAGCAGAGGTTAATTTCTGCCCCTAATAGTTATTGCACCTGATTGGAATTTACCATTTGAACTAATGTGTGATGCAAGCGATTACGCGGTCGGAGCCGTTCTAGGACAACGAGTGAATAAGGTATTTCATGTCATTTACTATGCAAGTCGAACTCTTGATGATGCTCAGGTAAATTACACTACCACAGAAAAAGAGTTGCTTGCGATTGTCTATGCTTTGATAAATTTCGTAGTTATCTTGTTGGTACGAAAGTTATTGTTTTCACTGACCATTCTGCCATCAAGCACTTGATCTCAAAGAAAGAGGCAAAGCCAAGGCTCATCAGGTGGGTTCTTCTTTTACAAGAGTTTGATCTTGAAATTAGGGACAGAAAAGGATCCGAAAACCAAGTTGCGGATCATTTATCGAGGTTAGAAAATGCGACTTCATCTCCTGACCATATGCTAATTAATGAGTCATTCCCTGATGAACAATTGTTTGCTACGAATGATTTGGCGTGCCCTTGGTATGCCGACTTTGTGAATTATATTGTTTCTAACCATATTCCCTCCGACTTTACTCCTCAACAAAGAAGAAATTTTTGCATGATGTACGCTACTACATGTGGGATGAACCGTTTCTCTTTAAGCATTGTGCTGATCAAGTTATCAGGAGATGTGTGCCAGAGGAAGAAATCAAAGGCATCCTCGAACATTGTCACTCGTCACCCTATGGTGGACACTTTGGAGGAGATCGAACAGCGGCTAAAGTTCTACAATCAGGATTCTATTGGCCAACTCTTTTCAAGGATTCATATAATTTTGTTGCATCTTGTGACAGGTGTCAACGTGTGGGAAACATCGGCAAGAGACAGGAGATGCCGTTGCAAGGCATCCTTGAAGTTGAACTATTCGATGTGTGGGGTATCGATTTTATGGGTCCCTTTATTTCATCATTTAATAATAAGTACATCCTTATGGCTGTTGATTATGTGTCAAAGTGGGTGGAAGCAGTAGCTTTGCCTTCTAATGATTCTAAAGTCGTGTGCAAGTTTTTGAAAAAAGCAGATTTTCACTCGATTTGGCACACCACGCGCTATCATAAGCGACGAAGGGACGCACTTCTGCAACCGCTATTTTGATCAACTCCTGAAGAAGTATGGGATAAAGCACAAGATAGCTACAACATATCATCCACAAACGAGCGGGCAAGTCGAAGTTTCTAATCGGGAAATCAAGCGGATTCTAGAGAAAACAGTATGTCCAACGAGAAAGGATTGGTCGACGAAGTTAGACGATGCATTATGGGCATACAGGACAGCATATAAAAATCCAATTGGGATGTCACCGTACAGAATGGTCTTTGGCAAGGCATGTCACCTTCCGGTGGAACTCGAGCACAAGGCGTATTGGGCTCTGAAAAAGTTGAACTTAAATCTTGAAGAAGCCGGTGGGAGACGACTACTTCAATTGAACGAGCTCGATGAACTTCGGTTGCAGGCATATGACAGTGCAAGAGTGTACAAGGATAGGACAAAGAAATGGCATGATGGTAAGATATTGCCCAGACACTTCGAGCCAGGCCAATTGGTATTGTTATTCAACTCCCGACTCAAATTATTCCCTGGAAAACTGAAATCGCGATGGTCGGGCCCTTTTCGAGTTGTTGAGGTATTCTCATATGGAGCCGTAGATGTTTTAGAAGAGAGTTCTGGAAGGATATTCAAGGTAAATGGGCAAAGGTTAAAACATTATAGGGAAGTTTTGATCGTGAAGCATCCTCGATTCACCTAAAAGAGGCCTGAAAGCGACAAGAAAGTCAAGCCGATGACTATAAATCAAGCGCTTATCGGGAGGCAACCCGAGTTTTATTTATTTATTTTATTATTTGCGCATTATTTCGTCTTATCGTTTTAGATTTTTGACACTTTTCGTTTTATTTTACAGGAAGCTGAGGGACGCGTCCCTCATACCCAAGGAAGCGTCCTTGGGCATTCTGTAATCTTACAGACTAATGAAGGACGCGTCCTTCATTCTCAGAGACGCGTCCCTCCTAAAAAAAAAAAAAAAAAAAAAAGAGAAAATATTATAAATCGTTCGGTGAGAACCCTAAATTATTTTCTTCTCTTTTGCAGCCGCCGCCTCTAGCCTCCCCCTCCTTTCTCCAATTGCCGTGGTTGAAGCAGGAGGAGCATCACCCATCCATAATTAGGGCTGCACTCATCCTCTTCGGTTGCCGTCGTTGAAGTGGCGGAGCATTACCCATCCACGACCAGCGCCGAAATCAAGCAATACACGTCGCCCAGGGTCTGTCTACATAATTTTCAACGCCAAATCTACTTCCTCGGCCGTTCAGGTAAGTTCTCGTGCATTCTCTGT
This sequence comes from Melastoma candidum, assembly GCA_023653495.1. Lineage (NCBI taxonomy): Eukaryota > Viridiplantae > Streptophyta > Magnoliopsida > Myrtales > Melastomataceae > Melastoma > Melastoma candidum. The sequence goes on from CM042886.1 coordinate 8,963,710, forward strand.
GTCATCCTAGTCTTCTATTGGTAAGTAGAAAATGGGATCGAAGAGATCGAGGCAAGGTGTAGACGCCAAATTTGTCTCTGAGGCGGCAAGGAGCCGATTCACCGAGGCCATGACGAAAAATAAGGTATTTATTGTGGAGCGTGGGATGCAATTAGGTAGTGAACCTCAATTTGTGCATTGGGTGTTAACCCCTATTGCCCACAAGGGATGGGATCAATTTCTCGCACCGCGTAACCCGGCCGTTAACCCAATAGTTCGCGAGTTTTATGCTAATGTTCCCGACCACAGGAATTTTAAGGTGCAGGTGAGGGGAAAGCAAGTGCCATTCGATGGAAAAACAATCAACGAGTGTTTCAATATACCTATTCCTGAGGTGGACGATTACGAGGAGTTCGTAACCGGTGAATTCACGACAACACAAGCGGCGATGGTAAGTCAAGCTTTGACGAACACGGACGGATCGTGGATTATGGCTCACAATGAATTCATGGCGATTCCACGAAAAGCTTTAACGCATATGGCCAAGGTAACAGAGAATCGGCCCAGACGACGCTCGGAGGTTCTACAGGCTCGACAGGCCAGAGCATCAAGTTCAAGAGGGATCGGATCCAGCATAGAGGAGCGGATGCATCAATTGGAAATCAACAACGAAATCCAGTCATCATACATGGAGTTTTGTTTTCAGAGAGTGGAGGAAATGTTTCGGTTCCATGGTGCAGCATCTGGGATCGACATGACGGGTCATCCAAGCATCCCTTCACTAGCTGACTTCCAGATTGAGGAAGAGGTTGAATCGGGAAATGACAACTCCCCCGACTTTGATGATACCAACGATGACTAGCTCACCCCAGGGGAGTACTTCGTTCCCTTCATCTTTTATTCATTATTTACATCGGGGCGATGTCTAGTCTAGGTTTGGGGGTGTTGTTTGTGCTGCAAGTATGCTTATCTATGTGATTTGGGTTGATAGTCATTTCTAATTTATTGCTTGCTAGTAGTGTTTTGATTTTTAGTTTTGATTTTTTAGGTCATTTCTAGAGTAAGTCCAGGTGTGTCTAACTCTTCAGTAGACTTGACGATATCTTTGATGAGCTGACCCTTATTCGATGATGACTTATTACGCACATGCTTACGACTTATGGAAGAGTGAAAATTGAGCTTAATTGAGTGATTAAACTTTTTTTTGTGGGTAATAATTCCTCGGTATGGATTGGTAGTGAGTGAAAACAATTCTCGAAATCTAATAACGCATAGTAGTTGGTGCTGAGTGGGGCTGGCTAGGCATTGATTTGAAACAAGTTCTTCAAAAAAAAAAAAAAAAAAAAAAAGGGGTTACCAAGGCTCTGAGTACCAATGTTTAGGCGTGTGAAAAAAAAAAGGAAAAGAAAGAGAAATAAAGTGATTGAAATTTGATTGACGCCTAAATATGTACTTGTGGTGTGAGTCCTTCTGGTGTACTCGAGAATGAGATCCGAGGGGTGCTTCATCGCCTAATGCCTTGGTCCAACTGGACCGGGAGTCATTGATCAAATACTCGTTACATGGGTACATTAGAATGTGATGAAACATTTAGAGTCGTGTAGCTGAAATAAAGGTTGTGTGAAAAAAAAAAAAAAAATGGTTGAGAATCCTGAGGACGAGTGGATGATTAGTGTTTGGTTGGTTTCTACAAAGTGCCGGTCTAATATGTTTTATTGGAAGTCTTTTATTGTTGAGTTCACTATATGACATACCGAGTTGATCGTTGTGAACATTTCTGTGAAGTTTGATCAAAAATTGAATGGTTTTTATTGACAAATGACTCGACCAACGGAAGTGAGCATGTGTATAGCTGAGAATAGAAAGAGGGTTGCTCAGATGGGATTGAGTGGGGTATTGCTGAAGAATTATCTTGGTGTTTATCTCTTTTCATTTGCTCGAGGACTAGCAAATTGTAGGTTTGGGGGTGTGATAACTCTGTGAAAGTAGGGTTATTTCGTATCCTTAACGAGGCTTTATGTGGTTAGTCGGACGAGTATTGATAGAGATTTGGTAGGATTTGAGTCATTTTTAGTTTAGTTTTATTTTAAGTCGATCTTTGTTATTTTCTTAGTTTTTGTTTCTATTTCGTCTCGACTCGGTTATCTGGTTGATGCCTCTTGGTTTGTCATGTGTTAATGCAGGAAAATGAAGGAGATTTTGAAGCTCGGACGAAGAAAAGCGAAGAGGAGCGAACAATGGACAGAGAGCTGAGGGACGCGTCCTTCAGATCTCAGGGACGCGTCCCTGGAGGTTCTGTAGCTGACGAAGCTTTCTTGCGAGTTTTGAAGGCTAACCGCTTGAGGAGTCTTCAAGTCTTCCTAAGACTGCATTATGGAGATATAGAGGATCAACTAGTTATTTAGTTGGTAGTTTTAGATTTATTTTATTTTATTCTCCATAGAAATATTGCCTAGATTTGGAGAATCTTAGGAAATATTTTCTAGGGGATCTATATATCCTAGTTTTAGAGGTAACTCTAAGGACACCTTCCCTTTGGCTTTTAGAGTCTTTTCTTTTGGTGAAGAACGGAGGAGACATTTGACTCGGAGACGGCGAGGGTTGAAGCGGAGATCAAGACTAGGCGACTACTTCTCGGATCGGAGGATTCGAGAGGGCGTTTTTCTTTTCTTGCCCCTCTTTGATTATTATGTCGCTCTCCTTTTCTTTTGAATTTGAGTTGAATTTCTTTTACGTTATGAACTAATTTCGTTTTCTAGGACTTCAATGGAACCTAGCGATTTTATCTAACGAGTGAATTCCTTTTCTCCGTGTTATGCGAATTCGTGTGGTTACTTATTCATATCTTGTTCTTAATGCGGTTGATTGACTGATCACCAATTAATTTGAACTGGAGACCTATTCGGGCTTGGAAAAGTTGTTTAGGTTAAGCCGTGGATTGAATAGCCTAAGTTAGCGTCTCGTTGGAAAACGGAGCTAATTAGCGAGAAGGATAGGAATATACCTGATTGCCTTGGGTAGCCATTTAGGGTTGTTGCATAATGGGTTCCCACTAGTTAATTGCCTAGGAATAGAGTGATTAGCTCGATACAGGGAATACGTCTTTAGAGCACTCGGGAGAGGCGTAAAGAGATATACGAACCCTAGGTTAGTAACTTAAGAATTTGATAACTAGAGAAAGGAAGGAACGAGTTAGATAATTCGTTAGGGGAAATTGATAGTCCTAGGCTTTTATTAATTGATTTAATCATCGTTATTTGCACTCTCTTTTTCAGTTTTACTCTCAATTCAATCTTGTTTGACTTGACCTCGAAATTGCTAAACGTGCGATCGTTAGGAATTTTTCTCTGTTGATTCTCTGTGGGAACGACCTCTACTTGCCTTATCTACAAGTTAGTTAGGTTTGTGAGAGTAATTAATTTGCCGCCTTCGACAAGCGTGGTCAAATTGCAATCGATTACTGCAAAGAAGCTGCAGAAAATTTGTGGTAGGTCAGTGGTTGTGGGTTGGGTGGCCAGTATGATTGGAATGGGGGAAGCTTCTTTACTCTGTTTGTCTGTTCGAGGGAAGGATGAGTTGTCTGCAATTGACAAAGTATTGGAGGATTATGCAGACATATTTGTGGAACCTACTGAATTGCCCCCCTTCCGTGGTTATGACCACTCGATTGTCTTGAAAGAGGGAGTGCAAGGCATCAGTTTGAGACCATATCCTATACCGGTTATAGAAGAGTTGTTGGACGAATTGTTTAGGGCTGTGATATTTTCTAAGATTGATTTAAGGGCCGGTTACCATCAAATTCGGATGAATCCACTGGATGTGTCGAAAACGGCTTTTAGAACTCATGACGGGCACTATGAGTTCTTGGTTATGCCTTTCGGATTAACTAATGCCCCATCCACTTTTCAAAGCCTAATGAACTCCATTTTCAGACCCCATTTGAGGAAGTTTATACTTGTTTTCTTTGATGATATCCTTGTTTATAGTAAAACTGAGAGTGAGCATGTTAGTCATTTACAGACTGCTCTGTCCATTCTTAGAAAGCATGTTCTGTTTGCCAAGAAGTCCAAGTGCGTTTTTGGCAGTTCAAGGGTAGAATATTTGGGCCACTTTATTGACAAGGAAGGGGTGTCCACAGATCCGGCTAAAATTCGAGCAGTGCAAGAATGGCCAGTTCCATCTACATTGAAACAATTGAGGAGTTTTTTGGGTTTGAGTGGCTACTACAGACGGTTTATTAGAGGGCATGGGATGATTTGTAAACCATTAACGGATCTCTTGAAGAAGGATGCCTTCTGCTGGAATTCTGCAGCACAAGCTGCTTTTGATGAATTGAAGAAGCTGCTGACTACGGCACCGGTTCTGGTCTTACCTAATTTCAATGATAGTTTTGTTGTTGAAACGGATGCCTCTGATATAGGTATTGGGGCTGTTCTCATGCAGAATGAACACCCAATTGCTTTTATTAGCAAACATCTAGCCCCTAGACACTACAGTCTTTCCGTGTATGAAAAAGAGCTTTACTCTTTGGTGTATGCCGTGGGGAAGTGGCACCACTACTTGGTAGGCAGGCACTTTGTTGTGAGGACCGATCATAAGAGTCTGAAGTTTTTGTTAGATCAAAGGCTGCACACGAAAGGACAGTTCAGGTGGTTGACGAAATTGATGGGATATGACTATGAGATTGCGTATAAGAAGGGAAGGGAGAATGTGGCTGCTGATGCCCTCTCTAGGCTGCAGAGTTCTGAGTTGCTTTCTTTATCAGTGCAGCATTATTCCCCTACTCTATTTGATGACATCAAGTCTACATGGTCGGCTAATCCCACACTGATGGCTTTGATTAAAGAGTTGGAGATGGGAACTACTTCTGTCGGGCAATTTCAATTCAGGCAAGGATTGTTATTGAGGGGTTCCCGATTGGTTGTGGGTGAAATTCCTGAGGTACGGGAAAAGATATTCCAGACCTTTCATTGTGGGTCGGCTGGAGGCCACTCGGGTGTTTTGGCCACTACTAAGAGGATTAGTAAGTTCTTCTTTTGGAAAGGATTGGAAAGAGATGTTCGCAATTATGTTCGTTCCTGTGCAATTTGTTCTACTTGTAAGTATGAGAACGTGGCTTCACCGGGGTTATTGCAGCCTTTACCGGTTCCTAATGGGTTTTGGCAGGACATCTCCATGGATTTTATTGACGGCCTGATAAAGTTTAATGGAAAAGCTGCAATTTTTGTAGTTGTGGACAGACTAAGTAAGTACAGCCACTTTCTCGCGTTACCTCATCCTTACACAGCTAAAGTGGTAGCTCAGTTATTTCTAGACAATGCTTTCAAGCTCCACGGTTTACCTCTTACAATTGTAAGCGACAGAGATGCCATCTTTCTTAGTCGCTTCTGGCAGGAACTTATCACTTTGCAAGGGGTAGAGTTGCATCTTTCTTCTGCATATCATCCGCAAACGGATGGTCAGAGTGAGGTGGTTAATCGGTGCCTCGAGACTTACTTGCGTTGCATGGTTGGAGATAAGCCGGAGAGGTGGGTTTCTTGGTTGCCTTTGGCTGAGTGGTGGTACAATAGTACTTACCATTCCTCTATTAAGATGTCCCCGTTTGACGCTTTGTATGGGTACCCACCTCCGGTTCATATTCCCTACATTCCTCATGATCATGTAGTTCCTATGGTGGATTTACAGTTGAGAGAGAAGGAGGCTCATATTCAGTTGCTGAGATTTCATTTGGACCGTGCTAGACACAGAATGCAACAGCTTGCTAACCAGCATCGGACGGAGAGGGAGTTCCGGATTGGAGATTTTGTTTATGTAAAGTTACGCCCTTATCGACAGCAAAGTGTGGTTGAGAGAAGTAATCAGAAGTTGTCTCCACTTTTTTATGGTCCTTTCAAAGTTGTTGATAAGATAGGAAGGGTTGCATACAAGTTGGAACTGCCTGCTGAAGCTCTCATCCATCCTACATTCCACGTTTCTAAATTGAGGAGTGTCCCAGATATGACTCGAACTTCTGCCACTTTGCCTACTTTTTGTGATTCGCAGGTGCGGGAGCCTGGTGCTATTCTGGCCAGGCGTATGGTCAAGCGTGGGCGTCGTGCAGCTACTCAGGTGCTGGTGCAGTGGAAGGGTGAAGTTCCGGAGGATGCTACTTGGGAATTCTTGTATGATCTCGAGCAATAATATCCCTCATGTTCACTTGAGGACAAGTGTCTTTCAAGGGGGGAGACTTGATACGAGGTGAATTGGCTAATGTGAAGAGCTGTGGTGGAAGATCAATATGCTGGAAGAATGTTGCAGAATGTGTTCTGCTACAGAAGTGGAAAAGAGTTGTAATTGGGGGTTTAGTCGTTATGCCGGGTTAGACCGGGGTTAGGCCGATTTGTTTGTAGTTGGTGGTGCCGGTCTATTTTAAGTGAATCGGGTTGGAATTAGTTAGAGTTGGGTCGGTTATTGTAGAGTCTGTAAGTCGGTGGAGCCTGGGAAAAAGAGGAGGAGGGGGGAAAAGGAAGGAGTTAGTTTTTGTTGGTTGTAGAAGTTTGTTGTGCGCCGGAGGCGGGTGGAGCGGCGGAGGAAGATTGTACGATCTGCGCTTGGGCTGTCGGAGGTTGAAGCTGTGAGGTGTGTGGTGTTTGAACTTTGTAGTTGAACCAATTGAATGAAATGCCTGTTGTTGGTTGCTGCTGTTGTTCTCTCTGTTATACTATTTGAAGAGTTCAACACGCATCAGAAATTACAGTTCCAAGCCATGGAATGATCACACAGGAGACACAAGACCAACCCCACCCCAACCACATCCGCCCAGTTCATCCGCATTCCATTCAGTACTCGGTGGTCGGGAGCTGCTCGTGGGTGCTCGGGTTAATAAAAAAGACCTCGTACACGACAGCTGCGATCCCTGCCCCGAGGAACGGCCCCAGCCAGTACACCCAGTGGCTGTCCCAGGACCAGCTCACGACCGCCGGACCGAATGACACGGCCGGGTTCATGGATGCGCCGTCGAATGCTCCCCCTGCCAGGATGTTCGCACCCACGATGAATCCGATCGCCAGGGGCGCCACGATCCCGATGTTACCCTTCTTGGGGTCGACTGCGGTCGCATACACGGTGTACACCAGCCCGAAGGTCATTACGATCTCGAAGACCAAAGCGTTCCACACCGTGACGCCGGATGAGAGCGAGAAAGCGGAGGTCGTCTTCTCGAAAAAACGTGTAATGAGAGAGTCAAACTAAAGTTGGCCGGCTGCAGAATTTTTTTAAGGATTGTGTCAGATGTTTCAGGATCGTACCAGGCCGCCAGTGGAGAACTTGAGGAGCAAGCAGGCTACCACAGATCCCAACAGCTGGGAAACCCAGTAAACGACGCTCCTGGCCAGCGTGATGTGTCCACCGACGAACGCGCCGAACGTGACCGCGGGGTTAACGTGTCCGCCCGATATGTTAGCCCCCACCGAGACCGCCACAAACAGCGCAAAACCGTGAGCCAGAGCCGCGGCCACCAGCCCAGCGGGCGTCGTGGACCCGTCGTCCGTGAGCTTGTCTGTAAAAAAGTGGCCTCCCATTACTTGTCAACGTTCAACAAAACCATTACACAGACTGAGGGAGCTAACAAGAGTAAAGAAATGGTGCTTAACTGAAAGCCATGCCCGAGCCTTCCCCAGCGAAAACGAAAATCAGAACGGAAATGAACTCGGCGAGGCCCGCCTTGAGGGCATCGGCCTGTCCGATCTCGGCAGGGGATCCGACGGCGATCCTAGAGATGGGCATTTTGGTACGATCCCTTTTGGTGTTATGGTGATCGCAAGGAAGCTCTAGGGGGGGCTAAGAAACTTCCCTTATACTACTCTCCTCCCGTGTAATGTGGTGCTTTGCTGCTCCTTTGGGTGCATAAACGGAGCGAAACCGGGGTGTTTTTATAGTCCAAAAGGAAGAACTCGTACTTAAACACAATCAATCAACCAGTAATACAAAAACTCCAGGTATTATTACCTTACCATAGTTGTCGGAATCACTGTATGTTTTTTTTTTGTGTGTGTGTTAATGAACCGCCGCTGCTGTGACAACACACTTTTGGTCGACCAAAAGCCAATTTTTCAAAACGATTGGAGGGACGGTGCGATTGATTGTCTTGAAAATGATCGTTTTTTTTTTTAAATTAAAAGAGGAAAGGTCCAAAAAAGGACCGACCACTCGATTTGTTTATATGATTTGTGGTAGTAGTTAAAGAAGAGAGTTTGCAAAAGAAAAAGAAAAAAGATTATAATTTTTTTTTAAAAAAAAGGTGACGCATTAGAGAGAGACTATTCCGATTTACGGCTGGGTGAAAAATGTGGAGAAAACACCACCGGCTGATCCGTCGTCATCCAATTATTGTTATTATTATTTAAATTCCGCGGTCATTTTTGTTTATTTGATTTGGACCGTAAATTTGTCAACGCCAAGTTTCCTGTGATTATAGCAATTTTCTTATGTACGTGACTCTATAATGTTCCTTCTCCCACCACCCCCCCAATCGATTCTTTGTCGGCCTTCTTGACTTTAGGTTAGGGTGATGAGACAGATCGCAAGTTTTATATGTATAAAAGTTTTTCTTTTATTTCTTTAATACATAGAAAGTTTATGTTACGGTGGTTAAAAGGATTTGTACTATTAAAACTCGTTACATATTCTTAGATCTTATAATTAAGTCAGGTCTATCAAAAATTATGACCCAAGGTAAATCCTCGATGCCCTTATTACTAATTCAACCCTGGTATAACAACTATTTTTAATACCGAAGTTATATGAAAATGTGGCGGTGGTTTGCCCTCCTTTTCAATTTTCGGACCGACCAAAACAAAAAACAACAAAAGAACGCCGCCCTAATCCAATCATTAGTTATAATATTTAATTAAAAAATGGGGTGGGGTCATTTGTTTGATTAGTGGGAAGAGAAATGTCCCTGACATCTCCATTCTCTCGGTCTTCTCCTTAATTGTCTAAATTATATCCTTCCAAAGGCAAATTTATCCCATCTCTGGATCTTACTCGCGTTTTAGGGTTCTTAATTTTAATGCCAGTCGTGGAGCGGACGGCCCCCATGTGACGGAGCAAGTATAAGTCTTAACAAGTGTTTAGAATTAGTTTTTGAATCTTATCAACCTAACCCATCCATCAGTCCACTGTTGCAATGTATTCGAGGTTTTCGTGAGGTCACACGAGGAGGGCCGGAGGAGGAGTCGAGGTGCCGTCAACGAAAGCGACCGGCGAGAGAGAACAGTCCGAGGGGAACATCACATTATCACCCTACATCCTCTTAAAAGCCTTCCTGAGACCGTGCTTTTGATTATTCGCCAAACAACTCAAACTACATTACAATTCACGTAAGAGCTGTTTCTTTAATGTCTGCAACATTTGGTCCTGTTTCCGGTGCCCCCATTTCCTGTTACCCGTCACGGCCTAACTTTCCATAGAACTCGAAACACTATCCTTGAGTGCAACCATCACGGTCTAGCCGAAGCATCCGGGGTGGCCAAGAAGAAGGCCACACAGGGACTGCACTGCACTGCACTACTTGGACGAGGAACCACCAAGAGGCATCAACCAATTTGCAGACAAAGCGAATTCCACTAAGGTTAGCCTATTGTTAATCACCTGCAAGAGAGAGAAAAAAAAAACACACACAGAGACATGAAGCATTAAGAAAACAAAAGAAATTCCTACAGACGCTTCGCCATTTCAAACCTCAGCTCGAAAGCAGTCAGGTCACAGGTTGAAGCTGAGGTAAATTTGTAGTAAACTCGTGATGTAACTAAGATTCCATACAATTCACAGAATTAATTATAAACTAATGAACCTCCTAAGCCAACAGTTTCTCCTTTATGACCGCATATTTAATAACCCAGAGTAACCACATCGATCTCAAATTCCCACAGTCGAATATGTTACATGTATAACAACAACACAGGCATAACGAATGAAATCAGTCCCCAACACTAATGACATTGGGAAGAATCTCAGCTTTTTTATTTGCTACATCTTGAATTGTGGAGACAGTAGAGACAGAAAGACAGACGACAAGGGGCTCTCGGCAGATGCCGCTCTCGAACTGTACCAGAGCCCGGGGTCCTGCTTCTGTGTTGTCTGGATATGCCAACCGCCAAGATGAAGGATCTCCAGAGAATGGGGCATATTTGTCATCGTGAGGAAACTAGCCTGTCATTTCTTCCCATAAAAGAAAATAACCACCAGGGCGATGAGTAGGACGTGATCAGAGAAGCCAGGAAAGATGGTCAGTCGATATTTGTTCCGCCTCACGTATATCTGTTTAAGCTTGTACATGAAACTCGTCTGCGCGAGCAAAGAGTCACAACTCAGCCCCAGTTTTAAATGGAAGTTCTTTGCTCAAGATAGTGTCCATGCTCAATGCAGTGCCGGTATGTAGCAGAGCAGCAGAATCCAAAAGGGTACTAATGCAAGAGCAGGTACCTGAGCTATGACGGAATCGCTGCCGTAAATGGTGCATGACTTCTGGAAAGGGAATCCCTTAATCTTGAGGGGCAGCAGATCGCTGTTTCCTGGATTCATAACCACCTCCAGCTCTCTCCTTGTGAAGCTGCTTCGAGTGATCTTTACGTCACAAATCAGGTCCTTCTCATCGTCACCGTGCAACCAAAATACTTGCCAAAAGCCACCCTACAAAATCAAACACAGAAATACGAGAAATGAGATAGTCAATAGAGCAACAGAGACAAAAAATGGTTGAATCATGTTCAAAACTCACTTGGCATTGCAAAATGGAACAAACAGGACGCCCCGCCACATCAAGGACAAGTTTTATGGTACGTAATTCAGGATGAGCCTTAACCTTATAGACAATATTTCCAGAAGAATTCGCCAAACCAAGCTCGCCGCGCGAAAGGCCAGCAAACTTTCTTGATATGAAGAAATCTACGGGAATCGGGGGATCTTCTGCCTCCATTCGTTTCGCTCTCCCTCTCTTTAACTCTCGACAGGTCAAATGTTACCTATGACTTGAAATCAAGTGATCTCTTTCAGAAACGATTTTAAGGTGCTGAATCTCCCAGCAATTCTCAATAGAAAGACAAAACTCAATAATCTGAACATCGGGGGAGCCATCCAACTAATTCCAACGAGAAAAGACCTTAGTCCGCAATCAGCATGCTCAATTTGCCCGTGTTATAAACATCTGGCAACTTAAAAAGAACAGAAGACCTTCTTTTAGCAGCTTGCGATTCTAAGGGACTTCCAATGCCTTTCTTTTCCAACTATTCATGCATCCTCCCTTCACCCAATTGCTATTAATCAACGAATCCTTAATGGGGGAACCTGGGTCAATCCTATAATCACATCAGGCTACAATTACCTTGTATGGGCACAGTCCACAAGAATACCCCCAAAAGGTCATCACATCAGCCAAATTTCTCCGAGACAACTGAGGAAGAAAACCTACCGATCAAGTTCCTTTCCTTGAGAAGCTAACGCGACCAAGCAGAGAAGTTCCACCTCCCAAAGCCAGTATAACTCCGACAAGTCGAATTCTTGGGGATCGTAGAACCATTTTAAGGCATCAAATTCCCTGCTGCCTGCTGGAATCAAGAAAAAAGGGCAACATTTATTCCGGTGGGTACAGATTTTGGGAAAGTCGGGCAGGAAGGGATGACGGGGCGGCGGAGACCCTCCGAAATCGAAACCAGATGGGCTCTTTTTACTTGGGGGTGGGGGGGATTCTCAAAAAGGCTGGGCTGCACCAACTTGAAGCCCAGAAGGGTTAGTGAGAGAAGAAGACTGAAGTTTGAAGCTTTTGAGGTAGTTAACGAGGAGCTGCTGCTGAAGATAGCCTTTTCGTTTTCTCCCTTTTCGAAGTTTCCTTTTGTTTATTGTGTTGTTGGGGGGGGGGGGGGGGGGGGCATGGCCGGATCCGCCTGGGGTTGACCAGCCGAGCATTTTACGGAGCCGCTTGTCGTTGGGGTGAATGGCCGGAGAAGCGGCGCAGGAGAATGTGGACCAGGAGAGGGGCAAGCTGTGGCGGGGAGTCTTCGCTGTCTCTGGGATCATGACCACTCTCGTCATCTATGGCGTCTTGCAGGTTTTTTTATTTTTTGCTTCATCAAGGTGATTTTGTTGTCGGGGATTCTGGTTGGGTGGTGTTGTTCTTTTAGTTTTAACTACTGGGAGTAGCAGGAGCCCGCCATCCGAGTACATACTGCAACTCTTTATCTGTCTGATGGATGGACGTCCAGGATCGCTCTTAACAGTTGATATCAAGTGTGGTGCAGGCAGTTGGATCGCCGTTTTTTATGGAAATGACTGATCACCTTGTCATACTTTCATGTGACAGATTACGTGTCTTCATTCTTAGCTCACTTTCCAGAGGAAGATACAAACCATGTCGTTGTGTAGCTCTGGAAATTACTCTTTTCTTAGGCATTTAATGTTAATAAGGTTTTGGCATCCGGAGGGTGACCTACGGGAACGCCCCAGTTGCATACATTGCTCTCTTGTGGGATTTAGTTCACGTTTGGTGTAGTTCGGACAATTCTTCACCTTTTGGTTCTTGTTTGTCTGGTCATCTCTGGCAGGAGAAGATCATGCAGGTGCCTTACGGGATAGAAAAGGAATACTTCAAGTATTCTCTCTTTCTTGTTTTCTGCAACCGTATCATGACATGTACTGTTTCTGCCGGCTTTTTACTTGTGAGTCAGGTTTGCCTGCATTTTAGCAAACTTCCTTTCCCATAAAACAACCGTGCTGAAAAGCTTTGTGGAACCTAACTATTGAATTATTGCTACTATGTCTACTAGGCGAGTAAGAAGTCTTTGGACCCTGTTGCTCCAATCTATAAATATGCTCTCGTATCTATATCAAACATTTTGACAACGACGTGTCAGTATGAGGTTCGTTACACCTTTCAATTGTTGTTTTGTTATACCCATACCTCACCCATCAAAATTTTGTTTTTTGGATCTTGTTCAGTAGTTACAAAATGTTGTGGAACCCGTATTGCAACTCAAAAGAAACACAATGCTTGCAAATGTAGAGATTGTAGCATTTTACTCTTGTTTGTTGACGAGGATTCTTGATGCAGGCTCTCAAATATGTCAGCTTCCCTGTCCAAACCTTGGCAAAATGTGCCAAGATGATACCTGTAATGGTAAGTTGTATCATTTCCATTTTGTTAGTTTTCCAACTCGCGCGGCGACATTGTTTTCGCGGTTCTTCCAATTAATGTTTGCTTCTCCCTTCTGTGGAAAACACGTCCTTATTAGCTCCTATAAAATCATTCATTAGAGATGGATGTAGAAGGTTCCTAATAGAGGTATTTCATGGGCATACTTTTTCTGCTGTTGCCGTGACATTCTTATTCGACTTCCTGCTTCTTTCAGTTTGTGTAAATTTATGGTGTGTTGACTATTTTCCTGTCACGGTTCTCTGATCACTCTTTTGAATTGAGCATTATGATAAATTAGAAGGATTTGTCTCCCTTACGTCATAATTATTCTCTCACCAAATTTTTTCAGATATGGGGCACTGTCATCATGCTAAAGAGTTATAAGGAGCAGGATTATTTGATAGCTTTTCTTGTGACATTGGGATGCTCGATGTTCATTATGTATCCTGTGAGAGCTATCCTTCCTCGTCAGCTTGATGTTATCTTATTTTCTTTCCTTCTTTTAATAAAAACATCCATTGCCACTTGTGGACATAGTTTTATTGTTGTAAGATTTTGAATATTTTGCATTTTATCTTATTTTCCTTTCTCTTTGTAGTCAGAATCTGACAATAGCCCTTACACCAGAGGGAGAGAAAATACTGTATGGGGAATTTCACTGATGGCTGGTTATCTGGGGTAATATTAGTTGTCTTTTCATTTCTTTGAACTTGTTGGATTGAAGACGAATCACTTGGTTTTCTTAGGAAATGACGCGAACTAGTTTTTGAACCAGGTTTGACGGTTTTACCAGCACATTCCAGGATAAGTTATTCAAGGGTTATGACATGGACATACACAATCAGATATTTTATACTACGGTGTGCTCCTGCATTTTCAGCTTCACGGGTAATGCTGTTTATTCTTTTTTTTTTTTACTTTTATTTTGGATCTTTCTATAGGAGTGCTGTCTATTTTGAATCGCCTGCCCTTGTGCTTCGTCGCTTTAAGGTCCCTAAAATAAAGGGGGCTGCTATACTTTTCTCAGTTTAGTATTTCTTATTTTTATCCCCTTATGAACAGGTCTAGTGCTGCAAAAACATCTTCTTCGAGCAATTGACTTTGTTTATCGTCATCGTGATTGCTTCTTCGACATTGTGTTGCTTTCAACTGTAAGTAAACAGCCGAAACTCTGCTTATTCAAGGATTGTGTAGAGGAATTATTAAGCACGCCATTTTACTTCTGTTTTTGTTGTATTTCTGTGCACTCATGTACAGACTTGTCTTTAGACAACATTTTCCGGTTTCATGTTCCCTGTCCACAGGTGGCTTCAATTAGCCAATTTTTCATTTCCTATACAATCCGAACTTTTGGGGCTCTTACTTTTGCAACAATTATGACAACGAGACAGGTATATATCCTGCTTAAAATGTTTCCGCTTTCTATTTTACTGGCACTCTTTCCTCATTTTCACCGAAGCCTTCAAACTTGTAGTTTGTGAGCATTTTACTATCCTGCTTGTGGTTCGTCCATCCTTTGAGCTGGGAACAGTGGATTGGCGCTGTAAGTCTCAGTCCGAATCCTAAATCCGAGCAAGTAGTCCAGACGCAGTATCTAAGTAATCTTTAAGGATATATTCCCATGGCTCCAACTTTGTGTAATGTTGAACAGGTTATCGTGTTTGGCGCCCTATACACGAAAAGTTTCCTGAAGAAATCACCTCAAAAGCCACCAGTGGCCTCGGATTCAGAACAATCACAGAACAGAGCGACTAGTCCGCCGGTGAAAAAGACGGGAGACACGAAAGATTAACTAGCACTTAACTCCACTGCATACATCGACATGGACTAAGGTTAGCAAGAGGCGTTAACTTATGGTCCCAATACGGGGAAGGATTAATTACGGTAGGCCCACTCGTGGGAGTAGGCCCTGATTGGATTTTTCTGTTTTAGTTATTGACAGCAGGAAGTTTAACCACGTTGTTAGCGCTATCCTGTTAATAATGACTTGCCATTATTCAAAAACTGATTTTGTCTGCTGCCCCCTCAATCTTGTGAAGAGAACACGACTCTATATATGAATGAATGGTCAGTGATTGGTGTTGGTTTCGAATATGACAAACACAAAAACATATGAAAGGAGGAGTTTGTTCCATTAACGTAAATGCGTAAAATTTCAACATTCTCCAAATAAGTATTAAAACCGTGTATTCGATTTATAAAAGATAGTTATTAATTAGATTTTAAAACTCGTTAAGAAATTTTCTGCTCTATGTAGAAAATTTTAAAAGTTAATCTAACAAAATTCATGAACGGATGTAATAATTAGCACGAGTGAATCGTATCAATATCTTATCGTGACGTATAAAAAAAAAGAAAGATCGGTGGGAGGACGTCAACCGATCATCAACTAAAAATTATTATATAAGTGCGATAATACAAAATTAACAGTGATTTGATAGCGAAATAACAATAAGGGTCGACCGCCTGTGTAGTTGGTCTTTGAGAGTACGTCAAAACAGTTACGACGGATCTACAAGAAAGGCAAGGGAGAAAGAGTAATGAACGCAATTACAGTTGGTTTGAACGGATTCCCGAATTATAGCCCCTAAGTCGTGGTTTGAAACCGCGACTTACGAAAAGTCGCGGTTTCAAAATCGCGATTTAAGTACATTTGGTTAAAATCGTGATTTGAAACCGCAACTTAATGTATATCCCATAGTTTCAAACCCTCAAATAAGGTAAGGCAGCATGATTTAGCACTGGCCTTGGATTTCTCTCATCAATCCTGGGTTTATAATAAAAACTCTCGGGCTTTCTTCGAGACATGGGGATGCATAAGTTGGTGATGTGTCATTTTCAAGATCCTCTAAGTAGGATTTGATTTCTTGCTCTACTCAAGCATTGGGTTTCTCGAGCTACCTACAATAGTTCCATATGCTCCACTAAGTTTCCAGGATATAACTCGGGATGCTCGTTATAAGGATTTTCACTAAAAGTAACTTTCTGTTTCCCAGCATTCCTAGCATCTCCCGTGATTGGTTTCTCTCCTGGGGATTCATTTCTCTTTTCGAGTTTGTGTCATATCTACCCTTAATTCAAGCTTTGTTCCCAAATACCATTAGTCCGGAAAATATTTTCGAATTTATGGTCGAAACTTTCAAAATTCCTAGTTTACAGTTCCGAGCTCGAACTCTTAGAGTTCGACTTTGTGTGGATGAGACGATTTCATATGAAGTCGAACTCATAAAGTTCGAGTTTCAAAGTGCCTTAAGGAAGTTGAACTATGAGTTCGACCTCCTTGCTTTATTAAAAAAATAAGGCAGGAGGATAGTGGAAGGGAACGCAGACGAGAGGAGGGTTAGGGGAGGGGGCAGTGACTTCATTAAAAAAAGGCAGGGTAACAGTGGGGGCAGACGGGAACATGGGGAGGGGGAGTTTGATAAAAAAAAATTGATTTTTTTAATATAACTTAGAAAGTCGAACTCTAGTTCGACTTTCTTAACGCATGGATCAGATAACCTCCTTTGCTCCAATACTTAGAACCGAACTCGAACTTTTAGGGTTCGACTTCTTTGTAAATTGAAGTCGAACTTTAAGAATTCGAGTTCGGGACGGTAAACAAGGAATTTTGAAAGTTTGGACCTTAAATTTGGAAATATTTTCCGGACTAACGGTATTTTGGAACAAAACTCTCCTTAATTCTCTTATAGTTTTATTAAACTCCTGCCTAAACACAAAGTGAGTTAGTGAATAAGTGGACCAATGGTTTTGGGACCCCACAAGATATTGAGGCCCCATAGGCACATTCTGGATATGCCTGTCGGTGTCACCTTCATTCTCATATGTTTCCTCTGTTTTCTCAGAGTTTAACTCTTTAGGGTAATTCATACTTCTAGTATGCGATATCTTTTCTCTCAGAGTTTTTAGAATTTCTTAACAATTCTGACTCCCACTGTGGTCGCTTAAAACGTGCTGACGTGAAATTGTGTTTCACGTAACACGTATCGAATTTTACAGAAAAACTGTGGTCACCGTAAAGTGAATAGACAAAGATGAACGGAAAACAACACTTGAATTATAATTGAATAGTGATGAATTACAAAGATTGAGCCTTTACAATATTATAGACATATCGTAAAGGAAAAAACTACAAAAGATATGACGTCGGGTCTTCACGACGGACGGCGGACGAACGGCTACTTCGGCAGAGTCCTTTAATGGAGGCTACCTTGGTAGATTGATGGTCGGAAGTGAGGAAGGTGGACTTATGGAGTTGATCAAAAGCTGTAATCAACCTTGCCGAATTGGACTTATGGAGTTGATTGTCTCTTTTTCTTCTTTCTCTTTAGCTTTTATATTCCCAGTGTTTTGCAGTTGTGCCGATAGGACATGATCTTTCCGGATCGTGTGCATGATTGAATCCCTATTTTGTAGGAGTCATACCCATCGTGTCCTAGTTGGTCATTCTGGGCTTGCCATGTATCCTATTTTATTGACGTGGTCAGGTGTCATGCGACAGGTTATTGGCCCTCTCGAGTTATCGAGAGTTAGTATACTTGAGATCTTGAGATATGAGCTTACCCCTCTATCTCGAGATCTCGCTACCAGTCACCCAAGGTCTATAAAAATGCATCCTCTGGAAAACGTTTGTTCTAAGTTGCTCTCCTTCTCGAATTATCGAGGAGAGACTTTAAATTCATGTGTCAACAGGACAGTAAAATGCACGAGGTTTGGTCGCCGGCGGCGGAGGGGGTATCGTGGGGTTTGCCCTGGCCCCCGAGGACGTGGAGGATCACCTGTCGGGGCTCTTGGACCTGGACACGTCATCCGCTGGGTCGAGGCCGTCTGAGCAGTGTTCCTGGCCATTCCTCATTTGGGCTGGGCCATTAACAAAACTTCTAAATTTAAAAAGTGCGGAGGCAGCGACAGTGACTGTGACAGTGACACCTTCGCCTCCTCAAGCGTCTTTGAGTTATGACGACCTTCATCTCACCGATGTGGGTGTGATTGGGGCTATCATTGAAGGGTCCGTACGCCTTTACATGAACTAATATGTCCAAAAAAATGGTTCTTCTTTTGAGGGTGACCAAAAAAAAAATGTCTGCCCGAATTGAATGGCGTTGACCTCAGATAAAGAACGCCCCCATGTTTTCTTTTGTTTCGCCTTTTTCTCTTGTCCGTGCTCAAGAAAATTCTTAATCCTTCTGATTTGGAACGAGACCTCTAAATAGTTTGAGATAAGCGTTGGGGTTTGGGCATTAAGAATGCACGAACCACCACTTTGATGTGGGGGAAGGAACTGACAGGGGAATACGTAGACATTGATTGCCAAGTTCCCACATGCCCCCCTCATTTATTCACTTCAACTAATCTTGTCCTGGGACTAACTTACTTCCCACCTCCAGTTGCTATGAACTCGTATCCTTCCATACTCTCGAGATCTCGTCCAGCAATGCCTTTGGACGGAACTGGCAAGCTGCTGTTTCATCCATGTTTAGTAGAACATAAAACAAAGCTAGGTGTTCATCTGGTTGGCTCATGACATATTCTCCCTCATGCTGAGCTGTCTGCATATTGAACCCAACATTTTTCAGGAGATCTCGAGACACGCCCGTGAACCTCCCACGGTACATCCGGTTCTCATGGGTTCTTCCTCAGTCTTTACGTGGACAGTCATTTGTCTGCGACTCGTTCAGAGCATACTTGGAGCAGACAATTGAGCTGATGCCACTGGACATGTCATCGCGAGAACGCGGATACGGTTATGAGGAAGATGTTAACTCGGTGTAGACTTGCATGACATACTCTGTAATGGAAGGTGCATGACATACTCTGTAATGGAAGGGAGGGATTTCCATCCTCAGTGTTTATTGCCAGATATGGTTAAACTCGTCATAGGTGGAAAAGCACTGTCATTTCAGAACGGTCGTGCAAGACTGACTTGAGGATCCCACAAAAGATTTACTGAAGTGGTCGCTCCTATACATTTCTCTCGTGTGCTGGATCAAGACAAGCATAAATTCGGACCCTCGCGTGTTTTCGTGAAGAAGACTCAACCGAACAGAGGAAAATCTTTGTAATCTCAGTTCGTTTAGACCGACTCTCCCTTCGACAACGACATCAACTCTTTTCCTATAAATAGTGCTTGCATGCACCATGTGTGATCTCCCCTCATAGTCCTCTTTTCCTATTGTTACACTCGGTTCCTGAGTCCAGTCTGTAGAGAAGATTCTAAGTTAGATCAGAATGTTCGCACGAGCCTGAGCTGACTGATGCACCCTCCTTTCAGCAACCCCATTTGCCGATCTCTTGGGCTCATCCCTTCTGACATTACAAGTCCCCACAATTTCCTTTCTTTCGGTTGCCCTTTGTCTTTCTTGGTGTTCCAGATTTTATTGTATGGTTTGCCTCTTTTGTACCTTTGTTTCGTGTTGTGGAGGAGGGCTGATAAGAAGAGAGACCAGGGTTGCTACATTTTGGACTACCAGTGCTACAAGCCCTCTGTCGACCAGAGACTTAGCACGGAGTTCTGCGGTGAGATGATCAAGAAGACCAAGAACCTTGGCCTCTTGGAGTACCTGTTCCTCCTCAGGGCTATCGTAAGCTCCGGCATCGGTGAGCAGACCTATGGCCCAGGATCGTCTTCGAAAGGCAGGAGGATGAGCCCACGTTGGAGGACAGGATCTCTGAGATGGAAGAGTTCTTCTACGATAGCATAGGGAAGTTACTGGACAGGTCACGGGTCTCCCCCTCGCAAATCGACTTTATAGTAGTGACTGTGTCGACGTTGGCCGCGGTTCCTTCATTGTGCACAAGGATCATTAATCGGTACAAGATGAGGGAGTACATCAAGGCGTTTAACCTGACCGGGATGGAGTGTAGCGGCAGCCTTATATCCGTCGATTTGGTGCAGCATCTTTTTAAGAGTTACAAGAATAAGATCGCGCTGGTGGTGACATCGGAGTCCCTCAGCCAGAACTGGTACTCTGGGAATGATCGATCCATGATCCTGGCAAACTGTCTGTTCCGTTCGGGTGGTTGCGCCATGCGATTGATGAACAACGGGGCGTTGAAGAGCAAATGCATGTTTAAGCTGAAGTGCTTGGTCATAGCCCACCATGGCACTAAGGACGAGTCCTTTGGACGTTGCATCCAGAAGGAGGATGATCAAGGAAGGATGGGATTTTACCTCGGGAAGAACCTCCCGGAGGCAGCGACCCGGGCATTCGTCAGCAACCTAAAGGAGATCTCTCCCACGATCCTGCCACTGAGGGAGTTGGTTTAGTTCGGCATCTTAACCCTGATCAGGAAGTTGAGGCGCAACTCCGAAAAGGGATCCGGATCCGTGAGACCCACAATCAATTTCAAGATGGGGATGGACCATTTCTACATCCACATCGGCGAGAAAGCGGTAATCGATGGGATAGGATCGAGCCTCGAGCTGTCAGAGTACGACCTAGAACTGGCTAACCCTTCACAGGTTTGGTAACATGTCAGCGAGCAGCCTTTGGTACGTCCTGCCTACATGGAGGCCAAGAAGAGGCTGAAGAAGGGGGACCGGGTTTTGATGATAAGCTTCGGAGGGGGGTTCAAGTGCAACAACTGCCTGTGGGAGGTAGTGAGGGACTTGGAGGATCCAAACGTCTAAGAAGACTGCAACGAGAGTTACCCGGTAAAGTCATCGGTCAACCCATTCATGGAGAAGTATGGCTGGATCCAGAACGAGGATCTGAGCACCTTCAAGATCCCTAGTGAGCTCGTATCTTCTACATGGACACAAACACAAATGGCAATGTTTTCTTCATGAAAGTTCTTTTCTTTTCTGTCAATGTACTTGAAAAAAAAATGTTTTATCTATTTGGTTTCCATGGTTGAATCTAATTATTTGATTTTCAAACTGCTAATAAGAAACCCAAGAGTCTCATCGTTGCTTGTACGCGCACCTTTCGGAATAGCAAGTGCGCGATGATGTGAACGACACGAGGATACGAATCTGCTCTCCTCGATGTCCTTCGGTCGATGCCATGACTCAAATGCCGAGGCGCCGCGAAGGATATCAGGGTCGATCCTCACTAGATTCCTAATTGAGCCTACCCGGATCCTCACCGATCGTCTCCGTGCTCCTTAGGAGACGACGAGTGATGGGTGAAGCATGATCCACAGAAGAAATTTTTTGGAGAAGAGCGGCTCGTGCCGCCTTCCCTCATCAATGATGCCTCCATAGAAAACAAGTTTGTTGTTGCTTAACCTAGGTAAACTATTACGGAGTCGCCACCGACTTATTTTTAAAACTATTTAAGTCGGAAAAATCTATTACGGAGACGCCACCTGAATCATGTATGTTAATTTACACCCAGCATGCGGGAATAAACCTAAACGTCTAATGACATACGTACGAACACAGGTAATTATTGAGATAAAATGGGACGGGGAAGGGTGGTGACTGCGAGCCTATGCACTTGGGCCCGCAGCCCGTTATAGGTGGATATGTAATTTGGTTCGGGAAGGCCCGCACCTCTCCTTTGTACTTGAAATAATGGTCGGGGCAGCTTTACTTCAGACCGACGACTTTTAGGCCGCGTTAGATCTAACCAAATGCGGTTTGTTACATGCGCCTTCTAGCCTTAAAAATTCGTCTTTGTCGAATTCCCGTGAAGCTCTGTTGATTTTCAAGACATGTCAAATAATTAGAATTGACTGAGTGAGTAAGAATGATACTCACGGGGTGATCCTCCTTTGATGTTGATCCTCCGTAATGTCAGAAGATAACCCCTCCAAATCGCACGTGCAATGTACTTGTAAAATAAAAGGAAGTGGAAATGCAGAAAGAAGTCAGTAAATTCTAATTGATTATTTGAACAATTAAAAGTTAGTGTGTAAGTCGGAATGAGACTTATAGGACGCTGTGTGACCCATTGATGTCGATCCTCCGCGACGTCGGAAGATAACATTCCTTGGTGGTAAATTCTCGTTGTTTTACTTGCAAAACAGAGAAAATGATGAAAATGGGGTAACGGTCGTGAGTAACGGTCAAATTGATGTAAATTTAATCGAACTGAATCCGTAAGGCATGACTTACCATTTGAGATGGTTGAATTGCTTTTGATCCCTCGATAAGTCGATGTGCAAAACAAAGGAAACAAACAAACGCCAAATATTGTAGACGGCTAGTCAAATTCGTATTGTGAATTTTAACTATGTTATAAAATGTAAGACACCGCATCGAATGTGAATTGTACAATCCGACATAGGTCTCTCGAATATATGTCAAGTGCTTCCGTTCGTTGTTGAAGCCGGTGTTGGGTTTGCATGTTGCTGTGACTGCTTTGGAGCCGGAGAAAGGACTCTAACTTTTTGGTGAGAGCGTGGTCGGAAAGCTTCTTCCATCTTGGTTGCCGAAGGAGGCGTTGAGGAAGAGAGCGTTGGTTTTGGTCTCGTTTCTACTCCCCGTGAGGTTGAGGATGAGTAGGGTCGGTACAACCCCTTGTTTGAGCTTTTCTTACCCTGCCCTATAAAAGAGAATGGAGAGTCATGATATAGAGGATCCCAACCATTATCCAGTTGATAGTGGCACCCACCTCAAGGAGCTGAACAAATGATGATTATGCCCAGGAAGATCATTACGGCCCATGCTGAGGGTAGGGACTAATTATCTTATGTGGGTAGACACGTCTCTTCTCCTTTATCGATGATGACATTTTTCTTCGGTTATTCACAATAAATGACATTTTTTTGGGATTATTTTTTTTATTCATGCCATCATCACGTGCACATGGAACCCAATAAAAAGATAAATTAGAAAACACAGAGCAATTGTAAAATTTGAGTACGTAATGATAAAGTCAATGTGTCAATAAACTTTGGAAATAATTTGGTTGACCTATTTCAGAAAAAAATTTGGGGTATCTACGCTGTTCATGTAAGATTGTTTTCTCCCTTAAGCTAAAGCAAAGGCCTTGCAACTGCCTGCTAATTTTCGATATCTTGTTACAGTAGACGTCACTGTAAGATCCGACAGACCCCCCATCTCGAACTCTCCACGTGGGTGTCGTAGAATGACTGCTCGCTCGGCCCCATGATTAGGGGTGAGCATTTAGACCAGACTCAGATATCCGAGTCTGAATTTCACCCAAGTCTGAACTTCCGAATTTTTATTTTTGAAGTTTGAGTCCGAGTCCGATTATATATAATTCCGAACTTCCGAGTTCGAAAATAATTTGGACTCGGAATTCGGATAATTCGAAATTTCCGAATTTCATTGATGAGCCACTGGCATTGATGCCCATTGATAAGCCACTGGGAATTTCCAAAATTCGGGCCATTGGTGCTTCTCTCCCATCCATCCATTGATGTGCCACTGGGAATTTCCAAAATTCGGACCATTGGTGCTTCTCTCCCATCCATCCATTGATGAGCCACTGGGCATCACCACCAAAACCCAAAAGATAGTAGCTCAGGACCCCCATTTTAGTCCCGATCCGACGAACCCAGAAGGAGGACACTCCATTGATTCAGAACAGCGCAACACAAATCCGGTTCGGCGGCCAAGTGAGACCAAACGCCCCAACAACTAAACGGCGTGTAAAAGAAAAAAAAAACAAGAACCAACCTGACGAAGAACCTAGGAACTCTACTAGGGAAGGAGAGAGTGCAGAAGGAGGGCTTGGGGAGGAAGGAAGAAGAGGGGTTGAGAGAGGGGAAGAGGGAGATGGTGGTGGTCGCGGGATGGAGGGTTGTCGAAGAGGAAGAGTGAATCGGATAGTGGGATTAAGTTTGTGAATTGGAGAAAAAAAATAACAATATAAAAATTAAAAAATTAATTAAATTGGTTAATCGAAAGTTCGGATAGTCCGAATTACTATCTTTAAAGTCCGAATCCAAGTTATAAATTTTTGTTAAGTCCGATTCCGAGTGCGAAGTTGAAACTATCTGAGTACCAAATTTTTGTTAAGTCTGATTCCGAGTGCAAAGTTGAAACTGTCCGACTCTGAGTCCGAAAAAAAATTCGAAATTCGGATATTGGATACTTTGCTCACCCCTACCCATGATATTACGGGTCGGATCTCCGTATCCTGGGGTCTTCTCTTTTATTATTATTGTGACAACTATAATGGCAGGTCTTTTATGAGATTGTTTGGGGAAAGGGTCACAAGGCTATATGCCTCCGTGTTCGAAAAGAGAGATGCCTTTCCTTGTTCTGTTTTTCCTTTTGTATCCGATTCCATCCTTTCTCATCGAAGTTGGGTGGAGCCTCTTGACGGGCATGCTTTGGTTTCCTAACAATCGATAATCTTAGCATTTAGGGGTTGTTTGTTTGACCATGTCTGAGAATAACTCCCGAGTCCATCCCACCATCCTTAGGCAAAGTCTGTTCGGAATATCAAACACGGGCACCACCCGTTTCGGGCCCCCTTTTCGGCGAGGAATGCACGATCCTGCCATCACAGAGAATGAAGAGATCGCACACTAAAAGGGGTTCGACACGGACTCATTGGGTACAGTTCATTGGTAGCTGGAAGTTCACAGAAGGATACAAGAAGGGAAAAGGTCACATACTTTTTCTCACTCTCAATGTGGTGAGGGCATGGAAACTGGTCTCTCAGATTTACCTCCATCCAGCTTCATTCAAAAGTGGGTCTTTCAAGTAATCTTCCATGATGCATCAATGACCGACGATGTTGTCTGAGAATGTGATACTGAAAGTGTTTTCTCCTCCCATCTTTGGATGACTTCGCGCTTGAATTGAAGAGGGGATTAAGATCGCCTTGCTGGGAAAAGAAGACGTATCTATGTTTAGCAACAAAAATTTCTAGGCCACAGATCTCGACTCCATCTGTGGATAATGATCTAGAATACAAGCCCAAAGGACAGGAAACCCAGTAAGGAGGTGACCACGGAAATACACCAGGCGAAGGCTTGCTGGGCGAAGTAGTCATCAAACGACAGGGTTACCAAGTGACGGGCGACAAGGGTCAACAAAGCGATAGTTAACCGGGCGAATGAGGAAACTCTACGGCGAAGGCCAATGGGCGATGCGAACAATCAGTGGCTGTTAAGGAAGATTCCAGACAATCTTAGAATTTGGAAGGGAATTGTCACCAAGTTTGATCATATGGAAAGAAGATATTCCATGAAGACTGGTGACAAAGGAAGCGTAATATATGTGTAATATTTCGTTACCGTACATACGTAGGTCTAGCTTAGTATAAATAATCGTTCTTAGGCATTGTATAGAC
Organism: Melastoma candidum; assembly: GCA_023653495.1. Lineage (NCBI taxonomy): Eukaryota > Viridiplantae > Streptophyta > Magnoliopsida > Myrtales > Melastomataceae > Melastoma > Melastoma candidum. The sequence goes on from CM042886.1 coordinate 8,989,075, forward strand.
ACACCTCTCTACAAAGGGACATATTGTCATTATTATCTTCAAGCATTCCACGGTTCAAGTTCTCTTGGTGCTCCTGCATTTCTGTGTTCCTGTTTCCCTCCGAAGGCATCGTCGATGGCGTCCTAAGTGCTTCCGCTTAAGGTTGTTCAAATTACCCGAGCTGGGGGTAATTCGAACAACCTTGGAGATAACCACTACGATGGGGAAGAGAGCAATGATGGAACAACTCAGACTCAACCATAGCTAGAGAGATGTCCACCATCATGAGTACTCTCCGACTCTAATGGAGAAAGTCGGTGCTATCGACCAGAAACACGACGCTTTCAAGGAGAAGATTGATTCCAAAATAGAGGTCATCTTTGAAATCTAGGAACTATGACAGGGGTACCAATGAGCATCCCCGACGATAGGAAAGGTGAGTCAGCCACCAGGCGTCAACCTTATTACGACCCTCATAGGGCCTCAATCGCTGAGGGGAAGAAAAAGGTTGACATGGACGATGTCCCAATCGTCCCAGCGGGTCCCAAGAAGGCCATGCATAATAATTCGCCACTCGTGATAAATGAATACAAGGCGGCTGTACAACAAAGCCATTATGTGGCGTATCAACCCCCATTTCGGAGGAGAGAGAATGCCAATTTGCCGGTGGATAACGAATTCGTTCCCACTAAAATCTGTGAACGCTTTGAGTACTCTCCCCAACCCGTATACGGAAGGGGAATACCGACTCAGGAAGCGATTAGTGGAACAAGCGATCCCTGGGGCGAACGATACCAATGAGGTTCAGCTCTATCGGGCACCTTACCCTGATAACATCGATCGGGATTATCCTTTTTCGAGGGGATACCGCGTTCCTGAATTCGTCCGTTTTTTGGGCGAAGAAGGCATTTCGCCTGCGGAACATGTTGCTCGCTTTACTCATTAGGCTGGAGAGGCTACCACGAACGATTTCTGGAAACTCCGTCTATTTTCAAGCTCTCTCACAGGAGCAGCTTTTACGTGGTACGTAAACCTTCCTCCTAATTCGGTGAGAAACTGGGATAACATGCACATTCAATTCACTTTGGCATTCGTTCAGATCGACCCTGCAGTGACTCTGCAAGATCTCACTCACATGAAACAACAACCCGGTGAACCTATGGCTATCATCCCGAATAAGCTTCAGAAGGCACGGCTGAGATGTAAAACCTCTACGTCCGAAGCCGTGCTCATAGCCAAAGCCCAAGATTATCTCCTTCTTCGGCTTAGAAAGAAGCTAGAAGGAGAAGTGTTCAGGGATTGGAATGAATTGGCCAGGAGAGCCATCCGGTACGAGAATCACCTTAGAGAGAAAACACAAGCAAAATGGAGTTTGGTCGCGGGATCCTTGATGACTTATCAAGCGGAACCAGTCGTAGATGTCGACATCGCAGAATACGTAAAGGCAACCCTTAACGTGCGATGAGTTGACCAAGAAAAACTTCCGGCCCAAAGCATCCCTAAAGATTCGGAAGGAAAGGAAATACTCCTTCGGCGAGGCAAAAGCCGATGAAATCTTCGAATTCATGCTCCAAAATGGACGAATTCGACTAAAGTCGGGCCATCGAGTCCCTCGCACTAACAGAAAAAAGTCGAGGAACTTCTGTAAGTGGCATGGGTCGCTCACCTATACTACCAGGGATTGCATCACGTTCAGGAACCTGGTACAAGACCTTATAGAATCTAAGGAATTGCGATTCCCAGACTCAGGGGATCAAGCATTGACAGAGTCGCATTCTTTTGGCGATTTAGTTGATATAAATACTTTCAATGTCAATTGCCTAACCGTGCCTTCTCTGTCAATGCAGGGAGACAAGGACCAATCGTCTGAGACTGGTGAAACAATCATTGCAAACATGCTGTTCAAACAACTTGTGGCCAAAGGAACACTTCAGTGTCCTGCCAATCTCAAGAACATGCAATACAACCACTACCGCTGGCATATGGATGCCTCGCACACTACCGATCATTGCCATACTTTCAGGAAGTACTTGCTGAACAAAAAGAAAGCAGGATGGTACGACCTCAATCGCCTCGAAGAAATGGCCATGGGAATCGACAATGTCCAAGGGCATATCAACGTGGAGAAAATCGCTTAGAGCGAAGGGATTTTCCACCAAGTGGGAACTGGGAGCTCTGTACTCCTGAAAAACTCATGAGACAAGGGGTTGTGGGCATAAGCAAACCTGTCCAAACAAGGGAATCCGACAAGAAATCCCTAGGCGACGCGCTGTGGAGCGCCTCGGGCCTCAACAGGCGAAAGAAAATACAGAGTGACAGGATCACTTCCGAGGTGACGAGGACACTATGAAAGTAGGGACCAGGCTAGCCCAATTTCTATTTACTGATATGTTTTGCTATAGGTGCAAGCCAATAGCAGCACACAAAGTACTCATCACCCAAATGTGTCAACTCTGCTACAACCAGTACTTCCTGCTGCTAGCCGGTTTGGTATCTGAAGGAAAGATCAAGGTGGAAATGGTCGATCCCCCGTTAGGTAACAGATCTGATCCCGAATTCGCTCACTCTTTGGAGACTTCATCCGGGGAAAACCTCAAGAGAGGTTATGACTCGCACGAAAGGGAGTTTGTTCAGGTCGATGATCGCCTGCAACCCCCGGGAAACTCACGCTTCGTTCATGTTCTTGTACTCCCAAACGTGGGAACATGGCATACAATAGGCATGGGAACACAACCCCAGTTGCCCACTGAGAAAACCAAAAAGCAAAGAGAAAGGAGGGCACGACACGCTGCGTAGAAATGTGTCAAGCCGACAGTTCTTGAAACCCAAAAAGCTAAGGAATCAAGCGAAAGCGACCTTGCTTCAAACTCGCTGAATGATTACAACTCAGTTCAATCCGGGACTCCATCCGAGGCGAACGGAACTAGTTGCAAAGTTCTCATGCTACCAGCCGAGTTCGCTGAGAAAGAAGGCAATCATACAGAAGGTAGGCTGATACTACCTTTTAATCCTAACACCGTCATTGAAATACCACGGAACTTTCCAACTAGGTGGTTGAGAGAGTCCTCGGCACCATTACGGAAACACATGTTCCCGCTCCACATTCAGGCGACGATCAACAACGTGGCAATACGTCGCGTCCTTGTTGATAACGGATTGGGGGATTGAGTATTTATGAGACTTGAAAGGGCTGAACACCTAACTCGAAAGAAGGCCAAACAAGGCAGAAACAACTACCGGAATGGACATGCCCGAACCGCATGTGAATGCCTTGCGATATGAGTTATATGCGAATGAATCGCCAATACATGGCAGCCTCGTTTCGGGTTGTCGTAAGGGCCGAATCCCGTAATGCCGAACCTAAAAAGGGAGGTCTAGAAGTTGGAGAAGAGGGCCGAACAAGGCAGGACTAAGTAGCGGCAGTGGGCACACCGCATTAAGTGCAAACGCCTTGTAATCCCGCGTTGTATACTGACGTGATACTAAGCGTGAGCCGACCTATTAGATTCGGATGAGAGCCGAAATGCTTACACCCCAACTTAAAACGAAAGGCTTGGCAACTATGAAGGGCTGAACTAGGGTGGAAAGATGTGGCATGGACGGTGTGCACCTAAAGGAGATTAATCGGAAGTATTCGGGAAATACAAATGGAATGATGATACAAATTAGGAACTAGGAGTGGGCCATGCTATTCAATGCGAAGTAAGAGCCAAACTTAGATGTGTTAGGCATCAAAAAGGGTCCACTTGGAAGTCGAAAGCAAACGAAAACAAGTTCGGCATGGATAGCTTTAACATGGTGCAGCAAAGGAGAGTTGCAAGCGATATCACGGAGCTTTGTGACATTCATTGGCTGCCCCGTCTATGGTGCAACGTTGGCACCCAGAAAGAATTATAGAATGGCTTTGGAACTGGCGTTCGAAATGGTTAAGGGGCTGACATGATGACAACCGAACCACAAAGGGGGGGTCGGGACTCAAGAGACCAAAGCAAGCGAATTTGGGGAGAACGAGTGATGAGTGCGGAACGAATTGGGAACGGATTGATGAATGCCCCGTTCTGGATCGATGGTGAGTACTAGAATGTTCAAGTTGGGACCTGAATGAGAAGGGTTACGAATGTAAAAGAGTGAAAAAAAGGGGTGGAATAATTAAGGACAATGGAGTACATAAGGAAAGCAGTTAAGGTGCGGTAGTGCACCCGATCGGGCCGTAAGGCCAATGCATGGCAATAATCATGGTACAGTCGGTCTAAGCGCTTTTGTGATTCCTTTTTCAGACGGATGAAGGTCTCGGAAGGCCATGGCGCATGGAAAATGTAAGAGAGATTGTAACCAAATAGGAGCACATGTAATCAAACGAATGTACGAGTATTGGTGGAATGAACACACTCGTTCTACGAGAGTTGAATTGAATTTTTTTTTAAATTCAACCAAGCCTAGAACCTTTCAAGTGGTCTGTTCTGTCCTCATATCCCAGATTGAGTTAGCCTCCAAAATGCTCGGATGCCAGCAGGGTGGTTTTTCCCTCTATCAATTGATGTTTCAATCCAGCAGGAATGGATGACACTAATTTCAAATCCTGAAAAATGAAACTAACGGCAGAGTGCTCGACTCCCGGTGTGCCTATATTGTAAGCTTTCAATCAATAGCTAAGAATTCGTGTCAAACGCATATAATGTATTGATGTTTTGTTTGTTGGAGACTTAATGGATTCAGGCATTCCAACGACCGACTTGTATTTTCCTGCGGCAAAACTCTACTGTGGGCTCATATTAGTATCAAATGTTTCCCTCTTATTTCAAATTGTGCATGTATTCTGGCATGATGTTTGTGTGCATACTCCTATTGGGTATTCTTCATGTTTAGATGCTATTGGCCTTGTAGTTTAGGAGGTAGGAGTACTCTACATCGTTTCGCTACTTGTTAAGGATCTTTTTTCTAGCTTAATTAGTGGCAACTTTTTTCCTCAAACTTCTGAACTAGTTGGAAAGTAGTGCGAAATGGTGTGCTTTTTATTCAGTTTCCACCTACCCTCGAAAAGCTGCCTTTCTTTCCCTTGACGTTATGGGCCGTTTCCTTATCATGGAAGTATCGAAATCAGATGCAGGCACTGCTGGCAGATAAATCCACTACTGGGTTGGACCTGTGGGAAGCAAGCAAGGAGACGGCAAGGCGGAAGTCTTCCCACGTTCTCTCTCAATTTGAAAGTCGAAGACATGATGAATGACTTATCAGAGAGAAGAGGGACGTGTTGTGGATCAAAAGTCCAGTTGTTAGGACTGCAGTCCATGTCACAACCCCTCGTCACGTTTTTCACCTACTCTTGACTTACGAGTGACTCCCCTGTCTCTCCATAGACGTTGACGACGTCTTCATCACCCCGGTTGGTTATTGCGTTAGTCGCCATCCATCACCAGAAGGGCTAACGGTACGTGCATGTAACCGTTACGTAGTTTACTAATTAATACTAACAAGAAGTAGTAAATTTTACTAAAAGTTGACCGTTACTAATTAATACTAAAAAAGTCAACGCACATTTAGTAAATAATGTAGTAAAATTTACTACTTTTCGGTCAACTTTTAGTAAAGTCAACGCAAACTTAGTAAAAAAGTATGGAAATTTTACTACTTTTTCACTATTCATTCCGGTTCAAGTTTACTACTTTTGCGCCGACTTTACTAAAACATTTCCATTAGTAACGTCAACGCAGAATTAGTAAAAAAAGTAGTAAAATTTACTCCTTTTTTTACAAATGTTGCGTTGACTTTACTATTTTTTTTCATATTTTAGTAAAGTCAAACCAGTTTTTGTAAAAAAAGGAGTAAAATTTACTACCTTTTTTACTACTTCTGCATTGACGTTACTAACGGAAATGTTTTAGTAAAGTCAGCGCAAGGTTAGTAAAAAACGTAGTAAATTTTACTACTTTTTACTGTACGAATTATGCCGATAATTAGTAACTGTTTACTAATTCTGGCGTTTTTTTTAGTAAAAAGCTCTTCCTCTTAGTAAATTTTACTAATTTTGAGTTGTTTTTACTAAAAAAAGTAGTAAACTGTTACTAAAAAATAAAGGCGTTTACTAACAAATTTACTACTTTGAACAGTGTTTTCGAACCTAACTCCGAACCTATTTATGTTGTGAAATTACCTCTCTACCCTGGTTACGACACTTGTTACTAATTCTGGAGGACCGAAGTCGTCATTTCGTTCGTAGCCTTAGTAACCGACCTTTCCTTTCCGGCCGCCGTCCCCTCCGTGGTCCGCTTCCCTTTCCGGCCGCCGTTAGTGGTGTTGCGGATCAACTTCGCCATCGGCTTTCCTGCAAGTTCCCCCGCTTCCGCTTTGCAGTACGTGTTTTCGTGTGTGATTAGGGTTTGGGTCGGTGGTGGGCGTCGTGATTTGTTTGGTTGTGGGTGTTGGTTGTCGTTGTTAGTCCTCCCGAGTTGTTTTTTTTTGTGTCCTCGTGCTGATTTGGGTCGTGCTTGGGTTTTATTTGGAGTCGGCTTTCCATTCGTAGCATTGGTAACTTCCCGGCGATCGTCCCTTCCTGCTGCGCGTTCCTTTCCGGCCGCCGTCTGTGGTGTTGCCGATGAACTTCGCCATCGGCTCTTCTGGAAGTTCCCCCGCTTCCGCTTTGCGTACCCTGTTTTCGCGTGTCCTTAGGGTTTGGGTTGGTGGTGGGCGTCGTCATTTGTTTGGGTGTGGGTGTTGGCCGTCTCCCGTATCATCTTCCTGATTTGTTGTTTCTGGGTACTCGAAATGAGGATGGCCATGCTTGGGTTCTTGTTGGTCTGGGTCTATGCCGGTAAGTGTGTACCTGGGACTGGGAATGGTTTGCTCGTTATGGAAGAGTTTGGTGAAAGCACAATCTGGTTTGATTTGGTTCGGTTTGCGTTGGTTTGGTATTGATCTGCTTTGGCTTTTCCTTTCCTTCGTGTTATGCTTTGGATTTGTTTTGTTTTCTGGGCGTGTAGTTGGAGTGGGGTCCGATGTTAATTTCGTTTGATGTTAATTTGATATGCATTTGGGATGCAATGTGAACCGTGACTGAGATTTTGGAAGTGCAGATATGGAAGGAGATTTTGCAGATTTGGTTGGAGAATATTCACATGAGGCAGCGGGTTATGACCCTCGAGAAGGTGGAATTGAAGGCAACACACCAGCTTCGTCTCAAAAGGAGAAGGCGAAGGCTGTTCGAAAACCCAAGGAAATGATGATGACCATTTGTTGTGAGTGTTGGCAGTATTCCTGATTCTATTACTGAGGTGTTCGCGGATATATTGTTACAGGATTATCTTTATACAAGGTGTAGTCCGCGGAAGTTGTTAGCTGTGCTGAATACATTTAACGATGCCAAGAGGGCTGCGCTTTCTGACCTAGGATTTGAAGGGCTACTGCATCTGGCAAGTAGGCAAGTTCATCACAACGCCTTGAAGTGTCTTCTGAAGTTGTTCGACCCCGTTAAGAGGGTTATGGTCATCGACGGTGTGGAACATCGAATGCTCTCTTCGGATGTGGAGGCGGTGTTTGGCATTCCGGCTACGAAAGTCGGTGTCCCGTTTAGTGGACACATGGACACCGTCCATGAGGAGCTGAAAACGCATCTGAAGAGGGGTAAGATTTCTCTTAAGTCCGTGGAAAGCAGCATGATGAGAAGAGAGCAGGCCGTCGACGTATGGAAAGTGGAAGTTGTATTATTCATACTAGGATCGTATTTGTGCCCCACGACGGCGTTCGACATTGACAAGGAGTACCTACTCGCGACACGCGACGTCGGCTCCATTTGCAAGTTTGACTGGGCCACTCATGTGGTCGATACTCTATGTAGCAAAGTGAGGGCCTTCAAAGGTCATCACGCAAAGTATATAGGAGGCTGTGTGCATCTCCTGCTGGTGAGAATGTTTAGGTTTAGCGTGTGTGTTGCTTATTCATTGTATTTAGGGTGTAATTATTAATGTCAACAAGTGATTATGTTGATGATACTGTTTTTAATCCACCAGATGTTTTACGCTTGCAAGAAGTCATTGGACGAGAGCACGTCAAGAACTGCGAGAAGGAGTACTCCTTTGTGCCAGGATTGGGACGATGACCGGCTGAAGGCCATATTCCGAGTTGCAAATGCTGATCTTGCTAAACTTGTACGATTTTCCCGTCTACTGCATGTGTACTTGTGTAATTTTGACATGTCGTCGGGTCATATTCTGAGTAAGTCCCTTTACAGGAATCCCGTGAGGTTGAAAGTAACGCCGAGGACGAAGTCGACCCTGCGACCCAAGGTGGGCAGATGGATGTGGTGCTGCGTCGTCTAAAGGTAACCTTCATTTCGTGGTGTGGTCTGTATGTGTTTATCATTTCGTTTACGTAGCTAATTTTCAATTACTGATTATCGGCATTATGTTCTAAGCAGAATGTGGAACTTTCTGTTATGAGACTCCATGTTACTAATGAGCACATCGTCCGCAAATTGGGATTTATTCTCAGAGAACTTAGAAGAGAAAGACCTCGACAAGGCCATCCCGTTATGCAAGAAGATCGTGGTAAGTCTCAGGAGAAGGTGGTAGGAGGCGAAGAGGAAGATCATGCAGCCGAGGGTGTTCAGGAAGGGGTGACACGAGGAACGGAAGATGTCAACCCGGCTGGTAATGTGTGTGAGCCTATTTCTCCAGCAGAGGACTGTGGTCTGCCGGACAAGGGCTTCAGTATTCCTGTAGTCGAGGTAGGGTCCAGTATGATGTCGGAGAAGAGCCTGGTCCCTTATGATCCTCCTCAGATGCAACATAATTTGCCAGAAGGTTCCGATGATTATTCCGACCCGCGTGAGAAACAACTTGCGCGGGCTCTAAATAAACTATCTGCAATGCTTGGTACTTTGGATGCTGTTAGGTGTGACATTGAGAGTGAATCTGAGTTGAGCCTCACTAAATCCGAGGAGGGTCTGAAGTCGCTGCTGCAATCGAGCAAAGGAAAGGAGAGGTTACAGCCTGAAGTCGCAGTGCATGAGGAAGGCGGCCATACCCCCACAGCAAGAGCAAAGGACAAGGATGTTATAGGAGATGAGCGTGCTGCAGAATTTGAAGAGGAGACCGCGGCTAAAGTAGATGACGATGCTGAGCATCTCATGGATGGTGATCCGGAAGTGGGGAAAGGGGTGACGAAGACTGCAGAAGAGGTTGAAGTGCATTTGAAGGTGACGTGCATGAATATTTCTTTGCCGAAGTTTGTTGACCGTCACTGATATGAAACTGTTGCTTTGTTGACCGTCACTGACCACCTTTTACTGACCAGATGCTTTGGTATGGTCAAGAATCCTTCAATTTTCGCAACATGGAAGAGGTGGGCACACGGAAAACCAAATGTCTCAAAATGTAAGCAGCTGCAACTGAGTTGGACATTTTGTTTGCCAGATGACACTTGCACGCATCTATGCTCACCGTCATAACACGAAAGACTGTATACCCTCGCTAGATTCCCGTCAACTATATCTTCCACATAAAATCGTGCTTCCTTTTTCATTTCGGACTGAACTCTACGAAAAGAACTCAGGGTGTACAATTCACTTGCATCCTCCTCAAGTCGGCGCAACATCGTAGTTGGCCTGAATGCCTTATGCATTGATTTGAAGTCCTCTTCGTATTCCTTGTGACGAAGATCAGTAACTGCGCGCTCGAAATTGTTAACGAAATCATGTAGTTTATGTTTGCTGTCGACATATCCCTTCATGTAACGATGCATTCGTTCGCATCGTTGAGTGCTTCTAAGTTCTGCCCAGAAATGACCATGCAGATATGTTTGCCACCACATATGTCGGCATGCATAAATTTGTTGTAGCCATCTAATGCTTATGGATCCTGTATGGCTCATTAAAGAGTCCCACTCCTCTTCAACTTCTTCACTTGGTCTACTGTTGTACATGAATGACGAAATACGAGCTCACATACCCGGGTCCTGTACACGACAATTGATATTCCAACTAAAATGCCAAAGACATAACCTATGCCTTGACAATGGCCAAACTTCTCTCACAGAAGCAATCATCACTTTGTCGGCGTCTGTGACCACGCTTACCGGATGTTTGCCTCCCATTATATGTGTATGAGTACGTAGGAGCCAAGTGTAGTCTGCAATGGTTTCATAAGTCATCAAGGCAGACCCAAACACGGTAGTTTGATGGTGATGATTGACACCGACGATGATCACCATTTGCATTCCATAATTGTTTGTCTTGAACGTTGAGTCTAGTGCTACGACATCGCCGAATGCTTGGTAATCAGTGATTGAGGTATTGTCCGCCTAATATATGCGTGTCACTTCATTATTTTCCATATGTGATTCGAACGCCATACCACTCTCACTGTTCCTCCTAGATAGGAGATATGCAAACACTGAATCACAACGACCAGCCACCCCAGCAGACTCTTCCTTCAACTTGCGGTTATTGAGGTCCTTCATTAGGAAACCGGCACGTGATTGTCCACCAGATGCGTGTACTAGTAGTCGCATAATATCACACTGTCTAAACCCAACGTCAAGCATTCGACGGACAAAGGTCATATCTTCATCGCCTACTTGCCGCCTTTCTCGCATGAAATATGACAGATGTTCGCTAACCATGTCATGATTGTGTTCCAACTTAACTGCAACCAAATTCCACTGGCCATTAACCGCCACTCTCGCTTTAAAGAAACAATTGCAACCGTTCTTCACAGATGCTCTAACCCGACTTCTCGCTGTCAACACAGGGACATCGGAACGCTCGCCTTCCCGTGAACAAACCCACTTTCTCATGACGGATTCACCGTTTCTTAATTTCTGTCGATCTCTTTTCCGAACTGAAAACCCATGAACCATTGCATACATTTTAATTAACTCTTCAACTTCTTCGACCGTACCAAATGACATATTCAACATCTGTTCTTTATTCATATCAGTGAGTATATTGAAGAAGTGCTGAACATCCTGTTCACCTACATTCACATTAATGATGAAAGGTTATGAATAGATTAGGGATAACAGAATAATAATTGCAAGATCAACATCATGTTCTTCACCGAATCTTGACTTTTCCGCGTTCAATACACTTTCCATGACGTCAGGCCAACGACGACGCAAACCCGAAATCCACCACAATCCGAACAAGATGAACCCGTCACTCCCCTGTCGGACCAGCTGTCGGACCAGCTGCAGCCGAAGAAGACCTGGGAAACTCCACCTGCAGCCGAAGAGGAAGGACGATGCCGAAGACCTAGGACGATGCCCTCCAGTTGAAGATCTCGGAGGATGACCTGCAAAATGTGTGTGGGTTGAAGACGACGGCCAGCCGAAGATCTAGGATGAAGCCGACCTGCAGCAGGAACTCGGGGGCGACGTGCAGCCAGGAAACCCAAATCCAACGAAACGCTTTACCAATATTACCTTAAATGCGGATCTGTGTGTTAAAAAGTTAGTAAATTTTACGACACTAGACCTCATTATTAGTAATTAAGTTAGTAATATTTACGCAGTTGAACTAAATGCAAACAAAATTAGTAATATGTTTAGTAAATTAGTAATAAGTGTCGTAACCAGGGTAGAGAGGTAATTTCACAACATAAATAGGTTCGGAGTTAGGTTCGGAAACACTGTTCAAAGTAGTAAATTTGTTAGTAAACGCCTTCATTTTTTAGTAACAGTTTACTACTTTTTTTAGTAAAAACAACTCAAATTAGTAAAATTTACTAAGAGGAAGAGTTTTTTACTTTAAAAAACGCCAGAATTAGTAAACAGTTACTAATTATCGGTATAATTCGTACAGTAAAAAGTAGTAAAATTTACTACGTTTTTTACTAACCTTGCGCTGACTTTACTAAAACATTTCCGTTAGTAACGTCAACGCAGAAGTAGTAAAAAAGGTAGTAAATTTTACTTCTTTTTTTACAAAAATGGTTTGACTTTACTAAAATACGAAAAAAAATAGTGAAGTCAACGCAACATTTGTAAAAAAAGAAGCAAATTTTATTACTTTTTTTACTAATTCTGCGTTGACGTTACTAACGGAAATGTTTTAGTAAAGTCAGCGCAAAAGTAGTAAACTTGAACTGGAATGAATAGTGAAAAAGTAGTAAAATTTCCATACTTTTTTACTAAGTTTGCGTTGACTTTACTAAAAGTTGACCGAAAGTAGTAAATTTTACTACATTATTTACTAAATATGCGTTGACTTTTTTAGTATTAATTAGTAACGGTCAACTTTTAGTAAAATTTACTACTTCTCGTTGGTATTAATTAGTAAACTACGTAACGGTTACGTGCACATACCGTTAGCCGCTTCCTCCATCACCACCTTTTTTGTTATAAAGCATCTCCATTTTATTAAACTTGTCTTTTTCAGAAGGTGCGATCCAAAGACAACCTCTCATTCATGTTTGTTGCATACATGTGCGGTTCCCCTCTTATTTTGTCTCCTTTATCTGCAATTGGTTCAATGACTAACCACGTTTTAGAAATCTGCCCCTTCTAAATAAAGAAACGCCTATAAAAGGGGTTGCTTTTCAGTTTTTTTGCCCCTCCTCTGGATGTTTCTCTCTCCCTCCCTGGAGGCGTTTCCCAATATCCTCCAATGAGCTGGAAATGATGGGTTATCGGGGCTGAAGGACAATACGACATGAGAAGTCGTCCTTATCCCCATGTAAGAATGATTACGTCCTTCTAATTCTCCTGGTTTTCCTGATGAGGAGCTTTCTTCGTGTGTTTTTATTAAATATTTTGTGGTCACCGATATGTTTTGATTATGTTTCGTGAACAGGGCTCTTCTATATGGGTCGGAGGAGAGATGAAATTGGATTCGATATGGGAATCATCCCCGATAATATGCAGATTGAGGTGATATAGCGAAGTCTTTGCTTGGATCACGAGATGGATAACCCGGATGAGCATTCGAGCGTCCACTGGAAGAAGATCACCAAACAATTCACCGGCAAGAGGGAGGACACACCCTTGCATTCCGCTGCTAGAGCCGGCAATCTTGCTCTCGTCAGTGCTATTTTAAGCAGAAAAGAGGGGGCTGAGCTGCACGAAATTCTAGAGAAGCAAAACCAGGCAGGCGAAACGGTATTATATGTGGCGGCTGAGTACGGTTACGTGGACGTGGTAGGAGACCTGATCAGGTACTACGACCTCCCAGAATCCAGCATTAAAGCCAGAAACGGCTATGATGCTTTGCATATTGCTGCCAAACAAGGGGACTTAGGTACAGTGCAGATAAAATGATCCTGCTCTTGGTTTGTTGTTTAATTCGTCGGCGTTACAATGATCTCACTTGTTTTCGAATGGACATCACAGACTAGCTATTTTACAAGGTCCTTTTACTATCCATTTCCTGAAGAGAGGTGTTGTTTTTGCTTTTTGGCAGACATTGTAATAACTCTCCTCAAGGCGCACCCGGAACTGGTGATGACGGTCGACATATCCAACACAACAGCATTGCACACTGCCGCAGCGCAAGGGTACATAGACATAGTGAACCTGTTAATGGACGCCGGAAGTGGTCTCTCGGCCATAGCAAAGAGCAACGGAAAAACCGCACTACATTCTGCAGCAAGAAACGGGCATTTGGAAGTGGTGAAGGCGCTGATAGCCAACGATCCAGGCGCGACAGTCAGGACGGACAAGAAGGGGCAGACGGCTTTGCACATGGCAGTCAAGGGGCAGAGCCCCGAGGTGGTCGAAGAACTTATGAAGGCGGATCCTTCGACTATAAACATAGTCGACACGAAGGGCAATTCGGCGTTGCACGTAGCTTCTAGAAAGGGAAGAATTCAGGTAAATTAGTTTCTGAATAGATTCAGATAATAGGAATTATTGTAGAAAGGGATGCCTAAAGAAATTATTTTTGCAGATAGTAAAGATGCTGCTGGGTTACAAAGAAACAGACACGAGGGCAGTCAACCGTTCTCGTGAAACGGCTCTTGACACGGCAGAGAAAATGGGACACCCTGAGGTTGTTGCCATCCTTCAGGAGCACGGTGTGGAGAGTGCAAGGACCATCCAGCCACAGGGCATCGCGACAGCCCACGAGCTCAAGCAAACAGTCAGCGACATCAAGCATGAGGTCCACGACCAGCTTGAGCACACTCGCCAGACCAGGAAGCGTGTTCAGGGCATTGCCAAGCGTCTGAACAAGATGCACACGGAGGGCCTGAACAACGCGATCAATTCGACCACAGTCGTCGCCGTCCTGATCGCCACCGTTGCGTTTGCTGCCATCTTCACTGTCCCAGGCCAGTACGTGGATGACCCTGCAAGCATCCCCAGGGGAATGTCGCTCGGAGAGGCAAACATTGCCCCTAAAGTCCCATTCGTAATATTCTTCATATTCGACTCGGTGGCCCTCTTCATATCCTTGGCAGTGGTCGTGGTCCAGACCTCTGTGGTGGTGATTGAGAGCAAGGCCAAGAAACAGATGATGGCTGTGATCAACAAGCTGATGTGGCTGGCCTGTGTGCTCATATCCGTGGCGTTCCTTGCCCTGTCGTTCATCGTTGTCGGGGATGAGACATGGCTGGCGATTGGGGTAACAGTAATCGGGGCCACGATAATGGCTACCACCTTGGGCATTATGATTTACTGGGTGATTAGGCACCGGATAGAAACATCTAACTTGAGCATCCGGAGGGCATCTCTGGGAAGCAGGTCACGGTCGTTCTCCGTGTCCGTCGCCATTTCCGATACAGAGATGCTGAATGCCGACTATAAAAGGATGTACGCAATATGATGAACATAGAACTTATCAGCCCTTCCGTCTGGTGATACACTTTCATTTTTAGCTGTTCTGGCCATTGAGCTAGGGAGTGAAAAAATCACTTAGATAAACTAGATTAGAATATTATCTTACACATAATATATAATTAGAATTGCTTTTTGATTGGGCCAAAGTTAAATTGGGCCTTAGCTCAAAAGCCCAATATTAAGCCCATGAAGACGATGTACTGACGAACTATTTAAACTCTTGAAAGCGGGCGATTTGATCGATCATTTTGGGGAGTAACCGTTCTTCCGTCTGAGTTAGTTCAGGGAGCCGTTACAGGAAATTCAAGAACTCAGGAGACCATGGATCTCGATTTCGATCATCGTCTGAGAGGTGATTGTTGGTCCGCTTCTTGCTGGGCGGTTTCAGGATTAAGGACTTCGGATCGCGGTTTCAATCTCCTCTCCTGATTCCTGTTTTTCGTTTTCTCTTAATCTTTTCTTGTTCTGATTATCGTCCTGGTAATCGTCGTTCTGTTTATTGCATTCGACAGGGAACGGATTCAGGAATTCAAGAACTTCGGATCGTCCATTCCAATGTCCTCCACTCCGGTATTGATTCTTTCTTTAATCGCATATGGATTATGCCATCCTCGTGGTTGGCATCGGTATGTTTTTCGTGTTTGACTGGCCGCAGATATGATTCTTCTCTGCTGTAGGTTGGGCAGAAATAGATTCCGCGAGTAGGAAATTCAACATCGCTTCTAGGAAGGGAGAAAAAAGCTGGAGCGTCTTCTATCCTGTAAGTCCAGCAACCGTCCAATGGTTCATAGGATTAGGATGTTTTTGGTTCATGAAATATTGCCGGACTTTTTAGTTGTTTTGTGCCCTAGTATTAGGTTTTAGGTTTTGTTCCATTGGGTTTTAATTGTTCACGACTGTCGTGTGGCTACCATTACTCGGGTCGTTAATTGCATCAATAGTTCACTACAATTTCTTGCCGACTCGATTTTGGGACCGATAAATTTTAGTAATTTTCGGCGTTCGATAGACTACAAATCACACGTTAATCATCTAGGGTTATGAGTGAGTTGATCTTATCATAATGATATTTTATTAGGGCTAAGCATTCGAACGGGACCCGAATTTTTTTTTAAGTACGAGTCCGATTTCGATTTTAAAAATAATTCGTAACTCGGAATTCGAATAATTCGAAAATTTCGAATTCAAAGCTTAAAAAATTCAAACTAATTTAAACTAAAATTGCAAGTCCACATAAGAGTGATAACAATTCCCTTATGAGATAAGGGTCACAACATTAACAATTACAAAGCTACATAAAAAAGAGCAAGCGGATATGCTTGAAAACTATCTTCTATTCGTCTTCATTCTCATATTCTTGAAATGTTCTTGAATACACTTTCTCACCCATTTTTTCAAAATATGTAACTCAAAATACGTAAGGTTAGTACAAAAAAAATATCAAAGCTCTAACTTTTTTGACATAACAAAATGCTTATCTAGCTTTGACTTGTTAATTTCACGATATATTTGTTCTAACTTCTTGAAGCGATATCTTTTTCATCTCATCATGTTTTCATCAGAGTCTTCACCATCATCAACATCATCAGATGTCATGGTTTGTGAATGTGATGGTACAAATTTGCATTTATAATCATTGTACGATTCATAAAGTGCACACTTCAAATTTTCAAATAGTTTTTCACCTTTTTAAGCTTTGCAAAGTAAATCTCAAAAATTTCAACTTTTGTCTCGGGTCAAGAACTACTGCCAAATACAACATGTTCATTTTTTTTAATGCTCCTCAATATTTGTCATACTTTGCTGTCATTTGTGATGCCATCATAGACAAATCAATGTCGCCACTTTCTTTTCATTTTCTAAAGAGAACATGAAGATTGCAATATCATGAAAGAAAAAATGGGCACTCATAGACTTAGGTCCATTAACTTTCAATATCAAGTTGTAAAATCTCCTCAAAATATTTACCAATCTTTCCACAATCTCCCAATCTTCATGAGTAGGCAGTACTTCACTTCCGTTATCATGCTCAAACTTCATCAAACGATCTAATTGTTCATATATCACAAAAGCCTTTTGTAACTTTTGAGTTGCATCCAACATCTTGGAAGTAGAGTTCTATTTAATGGGTACATCCGAACTCAACCAACCTTTATAAGACACATCTTCAATACTTATAGCTTTTTTGGATAAAGCATACTGCTCACATGAATTTTTAATGTATTTAGCAACAACTTAAACTCTTCTAGTGGCATCAAACACACCATGCATACCAATGCCATCGGTAACAATAAGGTTTAATATGTGAGCGACACACCTCATGTGAATGTACTTCCCATCTAAAATAAACTTGCTCTTATGCTTATCTCTCAAATAATTCATAGCAACTTCATTGACACTTGCATTATCCATCGTACGAACAAATTATCAATCCCCAATCATGGAAACATGTTTCCAAAGCCTTCCTAATATCATTCCTTTATGAAAAAAATATGAACAAAGCTCAACTACTTCTTTTAGAGATTCATGTAATCGTCAAAGCGATAGAATAACTTTGAGAATACTTTCTAAAATATGCTAGCAACTTAGCTTTCTCATTGGTGAATATTTGAAAGCAATCTCGTTGAATGGTCCAACGAGATGGAATCCAAAGCTTCGGATATGCAACTTTCATGAACGATTTAAAACCTAAACCCATGACAAACTTGAACGACACTTCATCCAATATTATCATCTAAACCAAAGCTTTTCTTACAGCATCAGAATCAAACTTATATGTATCTAAAATTTTTTCACTAGTTCCAGAGTTCAAACAAATCAATTCTAGTTGCTTTCCATCCAAAGAAGCCCTCCCTCAACAACTAGTCAAATGATTTTTCAGCAATGCAATTCCATTTGTGACCTTACTCGAATTTCCTTCCGACAATTGTGACACCTTCTTTGGCCAGACCATCTTTTAAAAATCTGTCGAAATGCTTCCAATGTACTGATATTGGCTGAATTTCATTTTTTTTCTTTTCTTTGTAAAACTCCCAGAAGCCATAGATTCAATAGGAGTGTCAAACCAAGTCCGCATCATTTTGTGAAGAAACTTTCAGTCTCTCCATAACAAAATCCTAAAATAGAAAGCAAACTCGCATTAGATTAGACGAAAAATATATCATAATAAGGAATCCAAAAGGATTTAGTGTAAGCAAAGAACGGACCGATTAGAATGATCCCAACTAGATCTAGTGTAAGCTGAGAATGGACTAATTAGAAGAAGTTGACAAACAACGACTCAGAATTTTTG
Organism: Melastoma candidum; assembly: GCA_023653495.1. Classification (NCBI taxonomy): domain Eukaryota; kingdom Viridiplantae; phylum Streptophyta; class Magnoliopsida; order Myrtales; family Melastomataceae; genus Melastoma; species Melastoma candidum. The sequence continues at coordinate 9,007,112 of CM042886.1, forward strand.
TTCGTTTTCTCAAACCATTGGGTTGCAATTGAGAAAGAAAGCCATCTGCACACAAGCATGTACCCAATGCCCAAATAATGTCTCAAACATGGCAACAATCCAGAATCATCTATTCACACTAACAGAAAATGGGCAACACAAAAATCATTGATAACACCTCGTACTACAAAACAAGCGATCAATTCAAAAAAACCTAAAAATCATGTTTCCAGATCAAGTCCTTTCCCGGAGTTAGGGGAACGTAAGACGAATCGCTTTGGGATTGGGGTTGGTAGAAACAGATCGAAGAGGAAGGAAAATCAAAACATATGTGAAAGAGGTGGGGCCAAAGAGGGGGTTCTATGGTTTATGAATGATGGCCTGTCGAAAAACCTAGCGATGCAATTGTTATAGACAAGCGGGTGGGTGGGCGATGATGGAGGATGGTTGGGCGGGCCGCGATGGAGGACAAGAAGTCGAAGGAGGTAAAGCCTAAAGTGAACTGTGATGGGGTGGGAGTGGGTATTGGGGAGGAAAGGAAAAGGAACGATAGGTAAATTAAATAATTAATTAAACTAATTAATCGAAAGTCTAGATAATATGAAATATTCTTTCAAAATCCAAACCCGAGTCTGAATCCGAGCTTTAAATTTTTGCTAAGTCTGATTCTGAATCCGATCTTGAAACTATCTGGATCAGAGTTGGAAACTTGATCTTGAACCCCTATGTTTGATGTCACGACCGGATCAGTCAAGACACAAAATGACTACACAAGCGGTAAAATCCATAGGGATGCCTTTGCACATCGATGCTAGGTCATTTTCATGATGAATGTGGGCAGTGCTTGAATGCAGATTGAGTTTGACGCATCGACGAATCTCTGATGTTGAGAGGCAGAGTAGGAAGATTTAGATTGATTACGAGTTTTGGCTGCCATGGTGTTCGTCTTATTGGGGTTTTTGCCATGGTTTTGAGCTTTGTCCTCAGAACCTGGAGACAACTACCCGTACTGTTAGACCGGTGGAGAGGAGGCCTAAGAAGGCCTGTGCAGGGAGGAGTGCTGTATAGATGACCCGAGCTAGGCAGACTACTATAGCTAAGGTACGAAAATGTTTGTGCGTTCGGAGAATGAGTTCCAAGCATTGGAGGATGCTGATGAGGAGGAAGAGATACGACCTGATGCCACGGTTAGAAAGGAGGTTGTAATCGTGGTAGCGCTGGTTGAGGACATTAGAGATGTGGATGCGATTGGAGACTCTGCCTTTGCTGTCGTTTTGAATGAGAGACAGATGGATTTGGATATCGACGTGCAAGCGGATGATGAGCATGTACCTGAGCATGTTGCTGAGCTTTCTCTGATAAGTGGGAGCGTCCTACTGTACAGGCTGGGTGTTCTAAGTCATTGGGGAGCTGTCCTTGAGCACCGGTTTTTATGAAGAGATGTGTTCTGATGCTAATGATGTTACTGATTCTAATTCTTGCTTTTCGTTGACGTTAACGAAGAAGGAGAAGAAGAATGAGGAATAGGTTATAAGAAGGTTCGGGAGGCGCAGCCACCGGTGCCTTTTGGGAGGCCCCCCGGGGTTTCCAAATGATTTCTTATGCTTTATTATGATGCCGATGGTCGGAGCATGATATGTGCACGCTTCAACGACCCACTACATGTCAGCGAGGTACGCATGCTCATTTTCATCTATAGGCTATCTTTGGTTGGTCTATTGGAGACTCTGATACGTGCTTCGGTTGAGATGAGGAGTTCGCGTTTATGTCATCTTGGAGGTATGTGATTGCACATGGTCTTCTGGGACTGAGAGTATTTGGGTTGTTAGGACTTGAACAATGTCCTGGTCGATGTGGTTGATATTAACTAATAGTAGATGCATGTCAGATGTTAGATTTCTTTCGTCCATGGTTGGAATGAGGCGGTAGGCCAACGTTTCTTGGGGCGATTCTTGCGTGATGCATCTAGTCAATACTTGGATGAACCATGGAGTGTTCTTGAGGATGTGAACGTCGTTTGAGCTGGCATGTGATTGATGAGGAGTTTAGTACTGTTATCCGGGATGCGAAGTTGGACCTTAGGGATGAAGCCATTCTCAGGAAGCTGTATAGGGTGATGGTTAACTCGTTTGAGCTGGCATGTGATTATTCAGACACGGCATCGTGCTTCTTACAGCTTGGATGTTCAGATCATATGCCGTGTCTGGTGTTGATTGTGCAGGGATGAGTGGTTCGATGTATTCCGTTCAAATTCTTTGACTTCTGGACGGAACATCCACACTACGAGGGCCTGGTACGACAAGCAGGGTTAAAGAGGCACAATGGAAGACCCATGTGTGTACAATATAGGAAGCTGGCTACGCTCAAGGGGAAGCTGAAGAGGCTGAACCGAGATGGGCTCGATGGGTTGTCTTCGCGGGTTGGTGAGGCTAGGACGTGCCTCGAGGAGTTACAGGCTAAGTTGATGGACCAAGGATCGTGTGAAGAGGTGTGGCTTTCAGAGAGGGCTGCTACTACTAGATTCAATTACATGGCTAGATTGGATAAAAGTATAATCTACCACAAGGTGCATATCCGGTGGCTCCAGCTTGAAGATCGGAATATGACATATTTTTTTAGTACAATGAAGAGGTGTAATAACAAGAATGTAGTTTTGTTGTTGACAAGAGATGATGGTATGATGCTGACTGATCTGACGGACGTACAGAATGAGAAAGTCAAGTACTTCGGCTCCTTATTCACTCCAGCTCTGAGGGTAGTGTAGTTTGATTGGAATATGGTGATGACTGTTATCTCTGGAACTGTAACGACGGATCAGAGTTTTGGCCTGGTGGCATCGATTCTAGTGGAGGAGGTGAGGGCGGCAATATTTCAGCCAGGCCGCTATAAGGCACCAAGACCGAATGGGTACACGATAGAGTTCTTCAGAAAATCATGGAGGTTGTGGGGGGATCGTCACTGAGGTAATACATGACTTTTTTGCTCGGGGTTGTCTTTCTCGAGAGGTTAACAGACCGATCATATCACGGATTCCGAAGAAGTCGAACCCGACAGCACAGATGCATTTTAGGCTATCTCGTGTTGTAATATAGTATACAAGTGCATCACTCGTATATTGGCGACGCGAGTGAGGGAGGTGTGGCGGGAACGGGCGAAAGGCTGCGTAAGGCCTCGTTCGTGAATTTTAAGAAAGGCTCGGGGAGCGGCTCGTGTCGCCGTTACCCATCCAAAATGGCTCCGAAAAAGATGTTGTTTAAAAGTCTGACTTAAGTCGGAAAAATCAGAGTGAGTTCGGAGATTCCTATTTACCAACTCTTACATTCTAAGATGCGAAAAAGGTGGCGATTGTCCAAAAAAGGTTTGCTTTCAATTAACGGGTGTTGGACCCGATCCGGGAGTAAGGCCGGACTCGTATTGACGTTTTACGGGTATTGGACCCGAATTTAGGTTTGTTTGGTTAAAACCCAACATACGACGTAAATCCTAAAGCCTAAATCACACGAGCAATTACAAATAATTATCGAAATCAAAGGGACGGGTAAGGGCGGTGACCTACACACTTGGGCCCGCAGTCTTTACAGGTAGGTGGGTTTAAGAAAATGATTCGGGGAGGCCGCACCTCCCCTTTGTACCTTTGATGAAGGTTGAGGCAGCTTTAAATCTTTGGACCGACGTTGTTTAAAGCCGCGGTAGATCCAACCGAACGCGGTTTGTTACATGCGCCTTCGAGAAATCTTTGTCTTCGAGATTGTAGAAATCTCAAGAGAGTCCTCATCATCACATGTTTAGTGTCCATGCAAAGAAAATGTAAACATGATTAGTTAAGGTCCAACTCGAAATCAAAGAATTATTTTAGAATTAAAGAAATAAGCGTAAGTCATTAAGAAGGGGTGATGATAAAGATCAACCGCACATTAAATATAAGTCAATGACAAGCATGTTTGTGAAATATCAACCAAATCTAACGATGGAATTACAAGTTATGCAAGAATGAAATTGGACATATATGCAGAAAAGAAGCATAATGCGTGCTGGTCTGAAAAGAAGGCATAACTTCACTTAGAATTGTTCAATTTAAGTGAAATCAAATCCATGTGTTCGTATCTTAAGGGAGAATTTTTATGTTAAATTTCATTCGCATCGAACGGTGAAATCTCCGGAGATCAAGGAAAAAATGTGGCTGTCAATGAAAATTGGACAATTTATGTACAGATAAAGGAAATTTCATAACTTCATGTTCTTTAATCGAAAAATTATGAAACTTTACCAGAAGCTTGATAACTCAACAAAGATTTAACATGCTAAATCTTAAGAAAAATGGACATGTAATCTGTTGTCAGCATCCCAAAGAATTGGGACCTTCGAACAGAACATGTTTCAATCGACCAGCATTGTAGATCAAGCTTGACCACGATTGACCATAGGTTAAACTTGCTCAAAATAAGAAATGTAAAACATAGAAGTAGATTAAGAAATCTAACTCAAGATTTCAATTTCAGTCCATTTAGAACTCAAATGAGTAAGTTGTGTTATCTGATGCACAAGACACTCATGCTGCCGCAAAGGGGCAAAAGACATTAGATGTCTTCGTCTTTCCTGAATTTTTGGACTGACCAGATGAACCCAAAAGCCAAAACTCAAAGAACAAAATTTTTAGAAGGCTTAAACACGGCTTCAAAGACATCAATTTCGTAAAATTCATACGTGTGATGAAAGAAATATGAATTTTCCCGTAAAACAGTATGGATCTGTCATAAGATGCAGTAACATCTCTGACCTGTCTGCACTCCACTGGTAATTGGACCAGGATATGTAGTTTTAATGAAAAAGTGCATAACACAAAAATTTTAGAGAACTCAAAGAGACATCCATTCCAACCAATTTGAGATCGAACGGAGCTTTGGTGTACGAGTTGTGTCCGAAAAACCGAGACAGCTATTCCACTCATACACAGAACCAAGCTGTTTTTTTCGAACAAATAAAACCCGACCAAGTAAGTATCAAATGAAGAAGCTTTAAACACGAAAGTTATAGCAGACCAAAGAAGAAATGACTCCAAGTGATTTTAAACGAATCCGAGCTATATGGATTAAAATATGCTCGATGGAATGCAACTGCACGCTCAATGGATGCATGGTACAGGGCAGATTCATTTTCCGATGTTCAAGGAAGTAAAACACCAGCAAAATGCATTTGTTTGGAAAACATTTCAACAGAGAAGTTGTTTTCCATTAAGAATGGAAGCTAAAAAGTCATAAAATAGCCCAATCCATGTATTGAGCAAAGAATTACGACAAAAAATCTCAAGTATACGCAGCAGCAATGAGCACTCATATTTTTGCATGCATATGTCCCCAGAAAATCGAACACTGCTCAGGTTGCACCCACATAATGCTAACGCACAATTTGTCAACAAAGAACAATAAAAGATAGGGAGAGAATGGACCACATTTCGTGGGATTTCGAGTTTGCTAGCTCCGATTATGACATCCCGACGTTTTTTCGAGATTTCCGAAGATACCGCAATGTGTGTTCATGCAAACAACCGCAAGAAACGAGGTTAGATTTGTCGAAGTGGTCTGCAAAACAAAGAGAGGACAGACGGTAGAGTGACTCACCGAGGATGAAGCCTAATCGACGTGGCTTTGGGAGGAGTTTGTGGGGGTAAGCGCCCACGATGGGAGACTAAAGCCTACCCCACATCTCCCGAACATACACGCTCGCGATGGGAGACTCGTGTGCACATCGGGAATCCGCTAGGTGTTCGCGATGGGAACACATATGACGTCTCATGGAGCAATATACGAAGTCGAGGCTGACCAATCAAGAATATATGAGCCTCGTACTCCTCCAATACTCCTCGCCTCGTTGATGTCATTTTCTCACAGAAAGCAAAAGAGGAAAGGGAGGATGAGTGAAGGATAAACACACACAAAAAAATGAAAGTGAGGTTGCTCACCGTTGTTGGTTGTTTGTTGCGGGAGGTGGCTACAAGGCAAAGGCTTCACGGCAGGAGGCGATGCAAGCAGTAAAGGAAAGGAAGGTAGAGGACCTGCACAAGTGAAAGAACACGTCAATAATAAAGAAGGCCTCCCGTGAGGCCTAAAGGCTTCGGGAGGTGATTTCTAGTTGCTCCTTGTTCTCCAGGGGTGATTGGACACGGGTTATTCCAGGAAGTAGTTGCTGGAAATGGGAAAGGGAACACGCCAGAGCTTCAACAGGGCTGTTGTCTTTTCTTGGTGGTTGCTGCTGCCGTCTGGAACATTGAGGAAGCGGGCTCACAGTGGCTGGAAATTTAGGGAGATCCACTGTAAACGCCGAAGGTGGTCTTCCTTGTCATTGTCAAGGTGAGTTGGGGTCGAACTGGCCGTCGATGTTGTTGCATTCCGCTGTCGCGGCCATGTTTGAGCTGGTTCGAGGGGGGAATCCACGTTACTGACTTTTACTTACCTTGGTTAGGAAGATCGAGAGGCAAAAACGGAGGTCCAAGTTCGTCGGTGAGCCGGGAGAAAGGATGAAGATCGAAGGCAAAAATTTTGTGAAAGCTTCTGGGTCGGGAATGGTTTTAGGATGGAGACGATCATGGAGGTTCTTTTCCGGTGAGCTCGGGAGATGGTAAAGAAAATTTTTGGCACCCCTCAAAATCCTTTTTTCGTCCCCCTCCGGAGTGTGAGTGGTGTTTTGTTTCCTTTTTTTATTTTGTAAAAAATCGTCTTCTTTCTCTTCTCTCATGCGTTTTTTATCATTATTATTTTTTATATTTTTAATTTCCCTCACCCCAAGGACCATCCTGATAAGGACGTGGGGTGAGAATTATTCCTTACCCCCCTCAAGGCCGCAATGTTCAGACGGGAATTGTTGGCAACCAAACGGAGGTTGCCGGGTGGCCTAGTTTGGGAAGGTCGTACATCCCCTGAATCCCTATGAGTTGTCTCCGTTGGAGGGAATAAGATTGAAACTTTGAAAATAAAATTCGTAATTAAATAGAAATAAAAATGGGGGATGAGTTTGAAGTGGGCTACTACTAGGGGTGTTAATGAGTCGGCCCGGCTTGCGAACTATTCGGCCCGGCTCGACTAAAAGCCCGAGCCCGGCTCGAAAATATTCAAGCTTTTGCGAGCTCGGGCCCGGGCTCGGGTCTTATTCTTTAAAAATCAAGCCGGGCTCGGGCTCGTTCATTAGCCCGACAAACGGTTTGGCCCGGCCTGACAATAACTATAATAAATAATTAATTATAATAAATATTAATTTTTAAAAAAATCTGAAACGTTCTCTCGTTTAATTCTTCATCCTGTTTGCCTCTTCATCTTCTTCATATCCTGTAGAAGCCGTGAGACCACCAGGAAGTTTTTTACATCGATCGCTAGCATAATACTGCCAGGTATTCGTTGTTCTTTTTCCCTTATGGGTGATTCTTAATTGCTTATTCGATTGATTATTTCAATCGCCGGTCGCTGGCATAACACTGCCCAGGTATTAGATCCAATGAGCCTTCCCTCCCCGAGAAACTTTCTTGTTTTTATTTGGGGGAGCACGCTTTTCAATTCCAAAGGTTGGAGTTGGGGGGAAGCACAATAGTATTTGTTCTTTTCTTATCATTTTGTCCGTCTTCTTGTCTTTTATCCCCTCCTTCATTAAAAAATTCGAATTCCCCCCAAAAATGGGTCCCCACCATCTTCCCTGCTGGGAACAAAGAATAACAACCAGTAGGGGAACCGGAGGTTGATATTTTATCCTTGGTATTTTTGTTCTCTTTGAGGTGGGTTATTCCGTTTCTGTTCTCAATATCGAATGGATTAGAGAAACAAAGGCATCTGGGGAGGAGGGGAGAATGCCGATGTGATCTTTTTGGATTGTAATTCAAAGTAGGAAATTTTAGGTACACTCTGTGGATCCTCTACCCCATGTGTATTATTAAAGATTCATAAAATTTTAATAATGGCGAACTCTTGCATATGTTCTGATTAAGAAAATTTTTTAACTTTTTTTTGATTTATTTGTAGTATGTTTTTTATTTAAATTAAATAGGAGATTAAATTTGAAAAACACAAATGTGATATTGGTTAAGTAAAATCACTTCGTTGTCTTAAAATAAATAATATTGTTATGTTTTGTTTTGTATGTCTTTCGTGTCTCGCTGATTGAATATATTTTTTTTAATTGTTAGGTAGCTTAAATGGAATCAGGATCTCAATCCGAAGAATCCAATATTGGAGGAAATTCTTCAGTGGATGTCGCAAATGAAAAAGTTCAATCAGAAGAGTTTTCTGTAAAGAAGAGAGCGAAAACTTCTTCTGTGTGGGATGGGATGACAATCGTAACCGATAACAATGGAGTCAAGAAAGCGGAATGCAAATATTGTAAGACGCGATTATCATACAAAAATTCAAGTACGAGCCACCTGAAGAGGCATTTAGACAGTTGTACTTACAACGTCTCCCTGCAAAGGCAACAAAAATTAAATTTCAAGCGCGATGATGCTCCTGCGAAGGTAACTTCTTCAGCATTTAAGGATGGTATTCTCGATATGGATAAAATGAGGGAGGTTGTAGCTCATTGGATAATGATGCATGAGCATTCATTTTCAATTGTCGAAGAAGAAGGGTTTAATCTTATGCAGATGTGTGGAATGCCTCAATGGCAAAGATTATCACGTCACACCGTCAGGAATGACTGCTTCAAAGTGTATGAGTTGGAAAAACAGCGTATCTTTAACATGTTTAAAGAAATAAGTGCAGTTAGTATCACTACTGATATGTGGAAGTCATCATGTCAACGTATTGAGTATATGGTAGTCACTGGCCATTTTGTCGATCAACAATGGAAGCTACAAAAAATAGTATTGAATTTCATTCATCTGCCTCCTCCAACTCGTGGAATAGACATATCAGATGCAATCTACAAACGTTTAAAGGAATGGGGAATCGAGAATAAGGTACGGGATAATTCCTAGTTATAATTTAATTGTTACTTATTATTCATTTCTCTTTTTTGAAAATATTTTCGACATCATTCATCTTATTTGTGACAGGTAATTTCAATAACTGTTGACAATGCTTCAAAGAATGATGTCGCATTGAGGTATTTAAGAGACTCTTTCTCAAGGAATAAGCAGTTGCTTTGCAATGGTCGATTATTACATGTGCGTTGTTGTGCTCACATCTTAAATATTATGGTTCAAGATGGTCTTGCTGAAATAGAGAAGATTATTGAAAAAGTACATGACAGTGTGGTATTTATCAACCAAAGTGAGGCACGACTTCGGATGTTTGCCGATATCTCACACCAATTACAGATACCCTTCAGAAAACTCATCATTGAATGCAAAACAAGATGGAATTCAACGTTCGACATGTTGACACGGGCAATGAGGTTTAAGGATGTTTTTCCTCGCTATATGGAGCGAGAACTAAGCTATAAGGCTTGCCCATCCGCCGACGATTGGACAAAGGTGAAACAAGTTTGCGACGTATTGGATGTATTTAACTCCGTCACTAAAACCATTTCAGGTAGTGAGTATCCTACCGCGAACTTGTTCCTTCATGAAGTTTTTAGAGTGAAAATGATGTTGGATAAAAAGGTTGTCGAGATAACTGATGAGCATCATTTTCTGTTTAAGATGGTGAGAAGTATGAAAGAGAAATTTGACAAATATTGGGGTGAATGTAACTTGTTGATGGCTGTAGCGGCGGTATTATACCCAAGAAACAAGTTCATGGTGATCGAGTTTTGCTTTCCAAAACTTTACTCATTAGAGGATGCTAAATACAATATTGAAGAGATTCGTCGTGCTTTACACAATGTATATGATGCTTATGTTTTGGAAAGTCAAAGTACAACTAGTGAGCATTGTTTGAAGGTAGAAGGTTTGACAGATGAAACCACTCAATTGTCAACCTCATATTCAGAGCCTTATTGGTCGGAGTTTGCGGAATTTAAAAAGAAGAAGCTCGTAGATAGCACTCATTCTCGGAAATCTGACTTGGATATGTATCTTGATGGGGATTGTCATATGAATGATAGAATTATTGGAGATGCTACTTTTGATGTGTTAGAGTGGTGGAAATTTAATACATCGAAGTATCCTATCTTGTCGAAGATGGCGCGGGATGTTCTTTCGATTCCCATTACTAGTGTCGCTACAGAAGCCACTTTTAGTGCTGGTGGAAGAGTTATTGATGCATATCTTTCATCGTTACTTCCAGAAACTGTGCAAATGCTTATTTGTGGGGGCGATTGGCTTAAAAATCGACATGGAGTCAAGAAGGACAACAAGGTAATTTTTTTCTATGAGAATTTTCTTTTGAAATTTTTTATTTCAATTATAAATTATCTTTATATATTCATGTATTTACAGATTAATAAGGAGCCAATAGAAATCACGCTTCCAAATCCTTGACGGTAATAACATCATAGTTGAGATTGCTTTTTTATTTTTATTATAATGTTGATGTTGTTTTCTTAATGATAACAATTAGGGGCGGAAATGAAAGGAGAACGAGAAGAAACTCATCAGTCTAGAGTAGGGGGTTCTCGGAACCTCATAAATCAACGTCAAAGTTATTCGATGCTTAACTGTCTTTAAATGCTTTTGAATTATTTTGGAGGTGTTGAAGCTTGAATACGATGAATAATTTGTTTGTTTCAATTTGGATTTGCCGGGACATTGTCGGGGCGAGGAATATTTCTGAATGTTATGATTTTTTATTTTTGTTCAATGTTAAAACTTAAACGGGCTCAGGCCGGGCTCGGACTCGGGCTCGGTCTGAAAATTTTTAAACGGGCTCAAGCTCGAGCTTGACTATAAAAAGCCCGATCAAGCTCGAGCTCAGGCTCAAACCTGATAAAGTTTTACTCGGGCCAAGCTCGGGTAGGGGGTGTTTGAGCCCGGGCCGACTCATTAACAGCCCTAGCTACTACCCTTTTGTTAGTTTCAAAATGAAGGTTGGACCAACCTATGTGCTTAAACTATGTTATTTTAGACCGGATCTATGTGATGAGTTAAGTAATGGTAATTTATGACCTATGTAATAATTTTGAGGTATTACAAGGTGCTTCCTGGTTTCATAAGTTCGGAGCCGTCGTCGTTCATACTTGGACATCGCATTGTGGATAATATCATGGTGCCACATGAGCTAATCATGGGCTATAAAACGGAGAGGAGTCCCGCGAGGTGTGTGCTGAAGATTGACATCTAGAAGGCGTACGATTTGGTAGAATGAGACTTCTTACAGGTGGTGTTGGAGTGTTTCGAGTTTCAGGTTCATTCATCCAGCTCATTATGGAGTGCGTGACCATGACCAGGTTTTCTATTAGTATTAATGAGGAGCTACAAGGATTTTTAAATAGTTCTAGGAGACTTCGTCAGGGATGTTCTCTGTCATCGTATTTGTTTGTGATAGTCATGGAGGTGTGTTCTAGTATGCTGAGGAAGGCTACGGAGTCTCCGGATTTTGATATTCATTCTCGCTGTCAGAAGGTACACTTGTCACGCTTATGTTTTGCGGTGACCTCTTGATCTTTTCTAGTGGGAGTCTTGCCTTCGATACATTGTCTTCTGGAGACGTTGTCGAGATTTGGGGATCAGTCTGGCTTGCAGATGAATGCACGGATTAGTGAGATATTTTTTTGTGGAGTACCAAAGGAGGTGCAGATGCAGATTCTGGATTTATACAGGTGGAGCTACTGGTTCAGTATCTTGGGGAGGATTATATGCCGTCGGCGAATGCCATTGTCAGTAAGAGTGAAACTCTTGCTAAGATTTTGATAATGAGTCAAGTAGCAGGTTTGACCTGCTATGACTTTACATAAGCTGTAACGCCTGTAACGAAGATATGTTTCGTAATAAAGGAAGAATATCACGACAATATTTTCTACTTCCCCAATGATTATTTTAGAATCAAATGGCGTGATTAGAAAATATTTTCCACAAATAGATATTTCAATAATATAATTAATTATTGATTATCTTAATTCAAAACGGGAATATTCTTAGGAATATTATTTGAATTAATATTAAATAGTTATCTGATAAAACAAATGTTCGAAAGTCAAAAATAAAATATTTCCTAGTCAAGGAAATTATTTTGTTATTTTTTGCAACTTCTATCTAATCTTCTGTAAAAGATTAGGTTATTTAGAAACCACTCTCAAACAATGTTTCCAGATCAATTTCGTCCAGATACAATGAAAATCTTATCTGGAACGAATTATGTCAATTTGGAAATAATTGATTGATTATTTCCTTGTATAGAAGGTTAATTCGCTATGCTGGCCGAACCTTCTATAGTGTTATATCTCGGGGTTAAAACATCCATTTAATACAAAATTATTTTTGGATAGTCCCCAACTGATAAATACACAAGTCCATGATCAGATTTCTCTGGTTAGAAATAAAATATTTTTTCTTTCCAACTATAGAAGATTGCTGATCGAATCTGGCTCAAACCTTCTGTAAAGCGATATGTTCTGATTGAATTATCCGATTGATGTGAAATCAATCAGAGATTGTTCCCAAATGTTCATGCACTATGGGAATGAATCTGGTCGTAATTTATTTTTAGAAGAATAAATTTCCTTAATAATAGAATGTCTGAACTACAATATAAGAAAGTAAACACAAAAATAAAAAAGGAGATTTTGAGCGTGGTAAGTCTTGAATTTGGCAACGTTAGTGGTTGTTTAACGTGTGTGTGAGTGTGCGGGACGGATTCTCCAGGCGAGTGTTCTCGCAGGAGGTGACTACAGGGGTTGAGCGTGGGTGAAGCCGCTCCGGTGACGTCGTTGCGTACGGATCTGAGGGACTCGACCAGAACTTTGTCCGTGACATCAGATTGATTACAGACCACACATTTGCAGACCACGCAGGAATGGATACGCTCTCGCCTAGAAGATAATGCGTCAGGACAACAAAGTTTCGAGATAACCTTTGTTATCACCAAGGATGACCATTCTAAAAGGGAGTATCATCTATAGTATTCCCTAATAAAATTTCTCATCATTCCCTAGCTGGAGTCATGACTCCATTTAACCCAAGCTAGAGTCGGCAATACACATTGCATTCTCCAACAGGAGTTGAATATACAAGCATATTCTTCCCCGATGATCATCGAAACGGATATTTCACCTCATCTCCCTAGCGGAAACCTAATTTTATCATTATTTCCCAAAGTAAGATTCGAAGTATCTGAGTTTATTCTTCTCAGTCTTTTGTGAAGGTACATGAACATCCACACAGTATGATACAAATTTAGAGCCTAACCCCGTAAAACATATCCCGGGGCATGAAAGTACAAGCACTTTCCTCACGGAGTTCGCATAAGGACACTGTCGTAGTACAATATCTCCAAAGAGATTTGCTTACTCAAATGTATTTATTTCTTAAGTATTCGCATGCCCATTTGCATGAAGTCCTCGTTAATTCTTACATTAAAAGTCTTCTAAGTGAGAAGAGGAGAAGACAAACCCACTCCTAAACGGTAACTCAGGGAGATGAGTGCAAACATCATGAGGGTTCACACACAAACGTCCAAGCAGACAACGAAACCTTTGACAAAAGATGCTCAAACCGAGATGAAATCGAACATTTTTTATCTACCCCAAATACATAACATCGACCATTGCTCATCGTTCTGAGCCAAAGTTGAAGTTCCCATACACTACTCTCTCAGGGACAAAAGGTCACCTCACATTGAAGTTATAGGAGATCCCAAAAGCTAGAAATCGGAAGCAACGGACCATAAAGGCAATACTTCCTCAAGGTTCAAACGAAGATGGCCTTAGTAAATCATGTTTGACTTTTTGCTCGCTTGTTCAAATTGAATGAAACCACTTCCATTAGATCCCCATCTTAATTACAGATTTAACGAGACCAACAAAGCATGATTTGGATAATTGTGCTTTTCGAAATTTTTAATAAAACAGTGATGTTTCCGATCGTTTTGAGTAATTCGTGTACCCACATTGCTCATTTCGCTTGCAAACTAATTTGAACTTACTAAGTACTTGTCGTAGTATGTTACCCTATCATATGGAGTTTAAGAGTTGATATTTAGAAAGTTGCATACTTTTATTGAGTGATTTGGTGGTTTTTGTCACGTTTTCGTTCTTTATCATTGTGCTTGGTCGGATACATGTCTCGACATTCACCTTTTAATTCACATCTTGCATTTTGTTGTTGTTGCAAATCTACTGAGAATTTCATTCTTAAATACATTGAAGTATTAAAACTGAAGTCTTGTTTGTATTTCTCAATTCAACGTGTCTACTCCGTTGATTTGAATCTTGTTTACTACATTGAAGTTTTGGGATTATCATTCCTACCATGCTTTAATTATTTGACCTTTACTTTCATACACGTCTAATAATGCACTTACATTTGACATTCACAAGTTCATTTTTTAGATGATTTGTCTGCGTCATTATTCCTTTTCATGAAAGTAAGGTGTGTTCTTGTTCCATTTCATGTTTTATACCTCTCCAAACATGATTGAGAATGTTTGGACTTAAATCGAATACAAACTGACATCGATGAGTGGAGGTGAGTATTTCGTGTTTAACTTTTTGCTCGCTTGTCAGAATTGAACGAAATAAATTACATTCGATCCGTATCTTAAATACAAATCTAACAAGACCAAACAAGCATGATAAGACACTTGTGCCAAAAGTTTAGAAATTTTTAATGAAACAGTGACGTTTTCCGTCGTTTTGAGTATTTCGTGTACTTACATTTACCTTTTCTTTCTTGCGAACTAATTTTTACTTAGAAAGACTTCAAGTGATCCTACCAACAAAAAAGACTACAAGTAACGGAGCCACGACAAAAACATATTTAAAAGGTTCGTGATTTGAAGTAAGAGTTGATCAAATCTATTATTTTGGTGCTAAAACCAATAATAAGACATTCATTCTTCTCCAACATCTTCAAATGATAAAAACAATATATTTTACATTAATCAATTCCCTCTTCTCCTCCACTTTTCGTCCGGTTCTATGTATTTATATTTAACAAAAGCAGTGTAACAGAAAAAATTCAACTTGTAGGCAAAAGGTGTTATTGCAAGGGGTACGTACCTTCCGCTTGTAAAATAGTAAAAGTACGAACCCTCATCATCTAAAGAAACACTCCTTAGGGATAATGCCAACTGGAAACATCGTACCAAGGATGTATAATTTGAGGTCTGCAGAAAAGGAAAATCACCACCAATAAACAAAGAACGCATACAGAGGTTAGACAAAGAATGGATGAAATCATTTCAAAGATGGCCGTGAAGACACTTGGAATGGGTAAACCAGTTAAGTCGCATGACATATATTGTCTTGAGTAAGCAGCGACTATATGAAGAAGCTTTCCTTTTGGAAGGAGTATATATGAAGAAGCTTCCCTTCTGACCTCGTCTCACAACGCCTGTAATGTTGCTCAGAGATCTGGAAGGCCATGACTGAGCAGGAACTTCTCTCCTATCAGAAATAAATAATGCATTGAGGCAATTGTTCAAAGTTAGCATCTAAACCAATCAAGTGATTCGAGGTGGTAATGGACACTTTGACCAGACTTCATTGGATTTTTACTGGCTTCTAATGTTGTTACTTCTGAACTTCCATTCACACAATCAAAAAACGCGAAATCGATTGTTGGAAACAAAGAAAAGTTTCATGAACTGGCCAGAGAACTTCAATTAAAGAAACTGATGGTCATTACTCTTAGAGCACCCAATACTTGTATGAATCGGTAGCCACTCTCATCCCATCACCGCTTAGACAACATTCAAATTTATCAAATATAGAATCATTCTCATTCAAATCACAAAGCTGAATAGAACAAACGAAAGCAATGTCAGATTCAATAATCGTGGTTCATAGATGATAGTATTAAATCAAGATACTGGGTAAGATTCAATCATAAATCATGGCATACCTGTAATCCAGGAAGACTGCCATTACCTTCACCTGGGACCGAGTCATCAAGCCCCCCAGTTCACGAAGTGACCAAATTTAGTATTATGCATGTGATTGCTAATGCCTAGACGCAGGAGTGAGGAAGCCCCTGTAGCGAACGTCTTGCCATCCGCGCCAGAGGTTGTCCCTTTGGACATTTTTCTCCAGTGCAGGCTAAGTATCAGGAGAATCTTGTGGATTTGCAGAAACAACTTTAGGGGTTGACTACCAGGATCGACGCAGAATATTCCCCCTGCAATTCGTGACGGAAAGCGTAGGGTGAGTTTTTGTCATGAAACTGCCCAAGATCCTGTCCAGGTAACTCAAGATTTTCGAGGGCTGAATCGAACAGGTTGGGCACTATGCCTGATGATCGAACTGACTTTATCACACCTCATCGATCTTGTCGTTATAACGATTTTGTCGATCTCGATGATGATGTGCAGGATCAATACAGGCCACAGGCTGATGCGCCTCCTAATCATCGAAGGGAGAGTCATTACACACATTCAACAGTCGAAAATCCCATTCGCGGACCACCAACTGAAGGTCAAATCCGAGGAACCTTTTTGGCGATGTCCCTAGGAGTAGACCTATTTTCGATCAGAAGGTTGATAGGAATCCTTTGGAGAGGGAAGTCCCCAGAGTTCCTATGATGCCCGTCGATGCAGTTGACTATAGGGATATGATTGCTCGAATGATAGAGCAGATGGTCCTAGGGCCACACGAAGGGAAGAGATTAACCTTTACAGGATACCTTACCCTTAGTTCGTCGATCAAGACTATTCTTATCCTAGGGGTTATAAGATCCCCGATTTCACACGTTTTTCTAGTGAAGATAAGATGACATCAATGGAGCATATAGCTCGATTCACTCACCAAATAGGAGAGGCATCGAACAATGACCATTGAAAGCTTCAACTCTTCCCCAATTTGCTCATTAGACCAGCATTTACCTGGTATATTCATCTTCAGCCTAATTCGGTGTAGAATTGGCAGGATATGCAAACTCAATTCATGCAAGCCTTTGCTACTCTTGATTCGACCATTTCTTTGCTTGAGTTAACTAAGATGCGACAGCAGCCTAGGGAACTTGCAACGACGTTCCTGCAGAGGTTCCGGAAGGCTCGATTAAGGTGCAAAACATCCGTCAGCGAAGATGAGGTCTTTAACATAGCCCATGATGTTTTGGATATTTGTATCCGCAAGAAAATCAAGGGAGAAAAGTTTAGAGACCTCTACGAACTCTCTCTTAGAGCTGCCAATTATGAAAATCTGCTCCGAGAAGAGTCGAGGGATCAAACAGCTTATCGGTCAAACCTATGTTCGTGGAAGTCGACATGGCGGAATTTGTAAAAGGAGAATGTACCGTCTGCGACCTCCTATCAAAGAAGAACTTCAAAGCCAAGGCACTCCTAGAAGTCGAACGAAGAACGAAAATATTCGTTCGATGTTGAAAAGGCTGATGAAGTCTTCGACTAGCTCCATAAGCGAGATCGAATCAAACTCAAACCCGGTCATCGACTTCCCCAAACTGATAGGGAGAAGAAGAAGAGTTATTACAAATAGCATGGGTCTTTCACTCATGCCACGCGTGATTGCATAACTTTCAGAAATCTTATACAGGATTTTATTGAAGCTAAAGTTTTGTGTTTCAAAGAGTCGGAAGAATCATCTTCTGTCGATTAAAAACCTTTTGCTGATTATGAGGTTTGTAAGTTCCATATTAACGTAGTTGATGTTGTTCCACGTGCTTTTCAGAAATCCCATGTTTCTGTAGAGACTTATGTAGCCAACAAGCTCTTCAAAAGGCTTCTAGATATTGGAGTCATTTATTGCCCTGTGATTGCCTCAATGCTGAAGAACGAAGTCAACTGGTGGCATATGGATGAAACCCACACCACCGACAAGTGCTTCACTTTCAGCAAGTTTCCTCAGTCCCATCAGATAGAGGATTGGTTCGATTTGACTTCACTCAAAAGAGCTGCAATTGGAGTTCCTCGCAAAGAGCCTCTGAAGGCATTCAATAGACACCCCAAAGGCAGAGGGTCCTCTTCTAAAGCCCACAATGTTTTTCCTGACAAGGGGCATGTGGCTTAGAAGCGCCCATGGCAGTGTCTCGTTGCCTCAACGCACAGTTGGTGCCGCTGACTGCAAAAAATGATGTAGACTCTTCCGCCAAATCAAGTGGTCTTTTGAAGGAAACCGTCAAGAAAGGCAATGTTAGGGGACAGACTTCGACCACCTCCTCACCTTGACGAGGAGACTATCAAGGATTGACCTCCTATTGTAATGTTCCTTGAGAAATCTGACACATGCAGTCGATGCAGTCCAATCCTAAGGAGCAAGATCCTGATCTCTTAACTCTGCCATATTTGATCATACAATTATCAACAGAAGCCGATTGTTATGTCATCCAGGAACAAGTTCCATATTGTCCTTGTCGACGATGCGATTCCTGGTATATTCGACACAAATCCATTGTATTGTATGCATGTCTTAGTTCAGAAGGAAGGTGTTGGGCAATTGGAGGGATATGATCCTCAAGAGGGACAGTTTGTTCAGGTAAACCCTGAATATTATCGTTCTTATCGACATAGAATCGATCATCCCTGTTCTAATGATAATGAGTGGAGACAGGTGGTAAACCATAGATCTTTGCTTCCATCTAAGAGCAGCATGATAAGGAAAGAAAGTCGTCGAAGGAGAGCAGAGGAGAAACGGCGGAAGTTCGTTGATCCTGCATCGGTCGAAGAACACAAGTTGATCAAGAAGATCTTCCTGTCACCGGTAATCCTGCTTCACATGACAGTCCTCTTACGGTCAAGGAAATACTGGCTGAGGACGATGACTACGAATATGCCTTTGATGACTCTGACTATAATCCGGTCCAGTTTGACGTTCCTGAAAACACTGTGGAATGCAACATCATAATGCTGCCTACAGAGTTTGCGGGACCAACTGTTAACCGACTTGTTCCAGGTATCCTTAAGACTTTGACACCTCGAGTTGTTCATTGTCCCGTTGGTTTTCCATTAAATTGGTTTATTAAACCTAATTCTTCTATGAGATCCCAGATGCATTCGCTTTATATCGAAGCTGAGTATAATGGGATTCCTTTGAAAAAGGTGCTTGTCGATAATGGCGCAACAGTTAATGTGATGCATCTACGAACCCTTCGATACTTAGGGTATGGTAGGGCAGACGTTGCTACAACCGATGTCGGTATAACAGGCTTCAATGGCCTTATGTCAAAGTGCGTGGGAATATTTCCAATAAGTTTTAAGGTTGGAAGATCTTAAATAAATACTGCTTTCTTCATTGTCGATGTAGACACAACATTTAGTGCTCTATTAGGTTGAGACTAGCTGCATAAAGCAGCGGTGTTCCCTTCTACTCTTCATCGAGAACTTATGCTTTGACTTGATTCTGAAGTCAATGTAGTTAAGGCTGACTCAACCATTAACACATATTTTAATCCTGTCAAAATTTGCACAGGTGATGCTATTGGCACAGTCGATGATATGAGTCTTAAGAAGAGGTATGCTCTGGGAGACCCAAATGTTGGATAAATGGGTGAATTGACTGGAAAGTTCGAATATCTGGTGAATCCCATCGTCGATACCGCATCTGGATGGGATTCTAACATAGTACCTCTAGCAGTCGAAGCTAAGGCTCAGGCCAAGAGAGAAGCAAAACTTTCTGGTATCCTTCACTCTAATAAGGAAACGGCCATATTAATTCCTCAACCAGTTAAGGAAGAAGAGACTGATGATCCTACGGTTGGACAGGATAACGATGACCCTGCTGATGGAAAAGACAATGATGATGCTGATAATCCTGACTTAGAGCCCGAGAAACTCCTACAGGATGTCGAAAATGCTTGATCTAGATAAGGACCACGTAGTCGCTGATGTCTTGGAGTGATTACGAGTGTATAGACTAACTAAGCCTAGAGTTAGTCTAGAGTTGTGTCTTGAAACCAGTTCGCTGGACGTAGATAGTCCCGACCAGCGTGCTAAAGAGGATGAGTCGAATCTGGGTTAGCAATCGTGTGTAGATTCGACTGGTTTTGTATTCCATCCTGCTATGAATAAAACAACGTATTGTGATAAATCAATAGCTGAATCACCATAGAATCGAGCACATTAATGATGCCTCATGATCCTCTCATTATAGTAAATTTAAGTGACGATGCAACTCAGCGACCTACCTTTATCAGTGGTTTGATTGATACAGATCTCTTTCAATCGATCCTAACAATCCTAAAGGAGTTCAAAGACTATTTTGCATGGGACTATACTTAAATGCCTGTTTTAGATCGACGATTGGTTGAGCACACTCTACCTACTAAATCAAACTTTAAACATATGAAACAAGCTCCGCGCCGACTACCAATCGAACATAGACAACAAGTTTATGAAGAGGTAAAAGGGTTGTTCGACGCTGGGTATATAAGGACGTCTCGATATACAAAATCGATCTCTTCTGTTGTTCCTATAAAGAAGAAGAATGGAAAGATTCGAGTCTGTATCGATTTTAGAGACCTCAACAAAGCAACTCCAAAAGACGAATATCCTATGCCAGTAGCAGATGAACTTATCGACAAGACTTCTGGGCATCGAATTATGTCTTTTATGGATGGGTTATCTAGATATAATCAGATCTTTATTGCCGAAAATGATATTCACAAGACAACCTTTCGTTGTCCTATTGGAATTTTTGAATGGGTTGTAATGTCATTTTGTCTAAAGAACGCTGGAGCGACTTATCAAAGAGCAATGAATCTCATTTTCAACCCTTTAATTGGATCAACAGTGGAAGTTTACATCGATGATATCGTTGTAAAATCATTTACGGATGACTGTCATGTCAACGATCTTCGAAAGGCTTTCTTCTAGATGAGGAAGCATAACTTGAAGCTCAATCCCATGAAATGCGCCTTTGGTGTTCGCGCTGGACAATTTTTGGGATTTTTAGTCCATCATCGAGGGATAGAAATTGATCTTGAAAACATTAGGGCAATACAGAATTTACCTCCTTCGTCGACTAAAAAACAGCTTCAAGCATTCTTAGGAAGAATAAACTATTTACGAAGGGTCATAGGCATCTTGCAGGTCGAACATCAGTGTTCTCAAACTTGTTACGAGGACACATTGGATTCGAATGGACTAATAGCCACCAAGAGGCCTTCGAATCTATTAAGTCATATCTCGCCAACCCACCTATTTTGGCTCCACCAAGATATGATTGATCCTTCTCGCTATATGTTGCTGCGGGAGATCGTGTACTTGGATCGATGCTGGTGTAAGAGGACGACCAAAGAAAAGAGCGGGTTATTTGTTACCTATCTCGAATACTTTTTCCAATCGAATGTAGGTACACTGTCAATGAGAAGTTATGCCTTTCATTATATCATGCTGTCATGAAATTTCGACATTATATTGGAAATAGTACAGTGTATATAGTATCGAATACTCCTGTACTAAAAATGTTATTCGACAGTCCTATGTTGTCAGGCAGGCTGAGCAAATGGAGCCTTATTTTGTCTCCTTTTGATTTGCAATATCGACCGCAAGCGTCAGTCAAAGGACAAATCTCGGCCGACTTCCTAGCCCAATACACTGATCCCAAGACAACAGATTCCCAAGATCAAATCGAATTCCGGGAAGTATGGTTTGATGGATCAATATCTAGCGAAGGAGCTGGGGTAGGATGTCCTTTCGCATTTGAAAGTAAAGCATAAAGTGGCCTATAGGTTCAACGATAGTTTAACAAATAATTCTGTCGAATATAAAGCTTCAAATCTTGCTTTACAAACAATGGTCGATCTTCAAATATCATATACAATAAAGGAGACTCACAGCTTGAGATCGATCATGTTCTAGGATTGAGTATGTGTACCTTCGACCATCTTCAACGATACTTGGACAAAGTGCATGAGTTATCTTCCTTTTTTAAGGAAGTGAGCTTCGAATACGTTCCTAGGGAAGAAAATTCCGAAGCAAACTAGTTGGCACAGCATGCTTCTGGATGTAAGGTTATCCCTCAATTGTTGCAAGAAATTGGAGGGCAGGTACAATCATTATCTTCTATACTAGCCAATGATATAACACATGTGAACGCCGTTAGTATTTTTCGTACGACAACTGATTGGAGAAATTTATTCATGGAATTTTTCTCCAATTCTAGGAAGGGGCAACCCGCCATGTGCAGTTGTCGGCACGATTTTACATGCTAATCGACAACGTATTGTATCGAAAGCAGAATGATGGTGTCCATTTAAGATGTGTCGATATGGATGAAGCAATTCCCATAATGATAGAAGAGCATCAGGGATTGTGTGATCTTCATCATTCTCACCCTAATATGTGCTGGTCGATTAGAAGACATGGGTTTTATTGGTCGTCGATGATGAAGGATTGTCTAAATATGCCTAAAGGTTGCGAGAAGTGTCAAAAGCATGGGCCAATATCTCATGTACCTGCAACTCAGTTACATCATGTAGTTACACCTTGGCTATTTAGATCTCTGGCTATGGATATGATTGGACAAATAAGACCAAGCTCGAGCAATGGACACTCTTATTTCCTTGTAGCCACAGACTACTTTACTAAATGGGTCGAAGCAAAGTCTTACAAGAATGTGACTCAGAGTGATGTAATAGATTTCCTTCGATCAGACATCATTTATCGATTCGGCATTCCTCAGAATATTGTGGTCGATAATGCTATCGTCTTTAATGGTAGTCTAATCAAGGAATTTGCATGAGTTTGGATTCGTGTTGACAAATTCTTCGCCTTACTATGCTCAATCGAATAGACAGGCAGAATCGACCAACAAGATCATAAAAAATGCAATTCCGAAAATGATCGATGATAATCCTCGATTGTGGCATACATTGTTATTAGATGTACTTTGGGCCTTACGTGTCACTAAACTGGAAGCATTGGTCAAGTTCCATACAGTCTAGTTTATGGAGATGATGTGATCCTCCCCATCGAAGTCCGTTATAAATCGATGAGGTTTCTGGCTCATCAAAACAATTGCCCAATTGATTATGAGTCAATGCACTTGGTGCTGGAAAACATAGAGTAGACTCGTTGTCAAGCATTGAATCGAATACAAGTTCAAAAGGAAAGAGTCACTCGAAGCTATAATAGAAAAGTCGTCTTAAAATCCTTTAAAAAAAGAGATTTAGTTTGGAAAATGATCCCTTCGATTGGGAGAAGAGATTACTTTTTAGGTAAATGGTCTCCTACTTTGGATAGCTCTTTTAGGGTCGATGAAGTACGTCCTAAAAATACTTATCACTTGTCATACTTAAATAGTGAGGCACATGCCTTGAAGGTTAATGGTAAACATTTGAAACTCCATCGACCAACTTTATGGGCTTTACATTCCAAGGAAATTCAAACTCGATTTCCCAAGTTGTGGTCACAATTCATTGGGATAATCGATTTTACAGAAGAAACTAAATCAAAAGGAAAGGTTGATTCACTATTAAAAAGTGTGATTACAAATGGAATCGATACACATAAAAACAACACATTAATTCCTTCGAAACTAAGCACTTTTGATCTTCTGTTGTCACAGGTACTGTCGTCGACACAAATGTCGATTGTCGTTGGCACTACTGTCGACACTATGGTCGATCGTCCCAGTCACTGGAAGTAACTGTTGTGAAGCTCCAATCCTCCCCTCCTTGGCCTTCCCAAGCAGGTGTTTGGAGAGCATCCGCAGTCAGGGAAATTTTCCCTGCTTCGTTTGCTCTCGACTTACCTCGAGGAGGCCAGGAAAGCTCCGTTGTCCGATACCACGAAGTGACGTTTGCAACCTAGGCCAACTTTCGTTCACCTAGCTCAAGCTTGTGCTTGAGCCATGGTACCGGACAACAGAAGCATATCCCGACATAAGGTTGGAAACTTAGGCTTTCATGGGGTCTAAGGTTGAGAACCTAGGCTCTATGGATTTGGGGAAAAATCGTGGGTTTGGAAGAACAGCTTCTCGGCGGGACATTGTGGCCGAGTTGTTCAAATGAAACATGTGGGCTAAAAGTCTGAATTTCTCTCACAACCTCTTCACGGGGTCGATCCCTCCATCCGTCGGGACCTTGACAAATCTGGAATCACTGGACCTCTCTTCTAACCATCTGATAGGAGAAATTCCAAAGGAATTGGTGAAGCTGACGTCCTTTGGATTTTTGGACCTATCATGGAACAACTTCATGGGGCCTATACCATCCGGAGGACACATCGACACCTTTTCGAATAGTTCATTCAAAGGAAATCCCGGACTATGTGGGATTCCGCTCACGAGGTCGTGCGATCAGGGAAACGGGAAAGCACAGCCACCGTCGGAAGGAAAGGATGATGGAAAGAAGGAAGGTGGGGGTAGATGGTGTGGGAGTACGTGGCGTTGGGTTTCGGGAGCGGGATGGGGATGGGGATATCATTGGGATACATGGTGCTGGAAATGGGAAGGCCCCTCTGGCTAGTCCGAATGGTCATCCGACTGGAAGCCGGTAGCTGGAAAAGGTCGAAGAGGAAGGGAGCCCCAAGGAGGAATATGTAATTGTGTATGATGTTTCTTGGTTTGTCTGTTCGTCACTTCAATAGGATGGTGATGATGATGATGATGCGCCATA
The DNA here is from genome assembly GCA_023653495.1 of Melastoma candidum. Lineage (NCBI taxonomy): Eukaryota > Viridiplantae > Streptophyta > Magnoliopsida > Myrtales > Melastomataceae > Melastoma > Melastoma candidum. The sequence goes on from CM042886.1 coordinate 9,031,674, forward strand.
CGTCGACAAATTATACAATCAGTCGTACTCTTTAAAAATAGAAATAAAACCTGCAAAATCAATCATGTTCATGGTTTTTGTTAACCAGTAGCAATCAACCTGCCCAAGCTATTTATTTATTTATTTCCATTTAGTCAGATAAATGGGCTTATAAGAATTTCTTAAACCTCTCTTACTACATATTCTCATCTAACCATACCAGTAAACTAAAATGAAGGCATGCAGTAAAAGCTGAAACTGAGGAATGAAAAGAAGCATTGCAAAAGAAACCAAATCCATTATTCCTTCTCAAATAGAAAAAAAAAACTAAATTAAGGAGAGGAATGAAAACAATCAATCACTAACTAAAACTGAGGTAACGGCAACACACTGTGCATCCAAAGCTTACCAATGGAAATTACGCTAGAGGCACATACCATCATTCTTACTTAACAGAGGCGACAAATATTAACAGCCAAGTGTCCTGCTAAAAGTGTGTTGTGCACAAGTATACACACGAATCGATTATAGCACTTAAGATATCGTTCCCACGAAGACTAATTGTTCCTGAATACCAAATAAACCACTAAATATTATCTAGACCAACTGAATAAATGATAGATTAAACAAAAATTACTAAAATAAAATAAACAAGGATCATGAGAAAATATCAATAAGAAAGCCTAAGGCAACTAAATTTACTTAACTTGTCGTGGATCAAACGAACGTTTACATAAAGCTGTCCGAGGATTTAAATCATGCTCTCCTATATATTAGACGTATCCCTACGATCTATATTCAATTAGCTCCTAGCATTCGATTCAATTAACATTAACCGTGATATCCCTATCTACGGTCATTATTAATCTACTCCCAACAGTCAATCCAATTAATATCAACTGTGATATCCCTATCTCCAGTTTCTATTAACTTGTTCTTCGATTTTTCTCTCGAATTAATCTTACACATCCCGATGCTAAGGTAATCCGAGTTATTTCAGAAACCGACGCCAATCATATTTCAGAATAATAAACACGCAAGCACATCAAAGAACACCAGACTTTCAAATAAAATAAATCACGTTCAAAATCACCTTGACAAGTCTCACAAATTTAGCACCCTAGATAAGAAAATTAATTCATACTAAAATAAGAAAACATCCAAAGTACAGAAGAAAATAGCATCGACATAAAAATCAAGGAAAATAGATAAGGAACGATCTCCCGATCTCCCGATCTGGTTGATAGTCGCCTCATCCGGATCTTCTCTCGAACCCTAGTCGGCACCTCTCCCTTCTCCTCCGAGCAAAAGTCTAAAAACTAAAATAAATGCAAAACTCCTCCTCTCCTCCTAAGGCTATCCTAGAGAATATATTATTCCCTTAAAAGATTTCCTAATATTCTCAAAGATTCTAAAAAAACCTAAGAAAATAAATAAATAACAAAATGACCTAAGAATAATAAAAAGAGTCGCTAATTAATGCATTCTCTCTCTTCAAATCGTAATAATGAAGAAATCAAGTGATTTGGCGAGATCTTGTGCAGATTGTCGAAGGTTGCGTCCTTGAGATTGAAGGACGTGTCCTTCTGCTCTCTGTAGTCTATTGATTCCGCACGGTCGCGTATTTAAGATTGAAGGACGCGTCCTTCGACCTTCTGTAACTTTTCAGCACTTTATCAAATTTCGTCCATTTTTCACTTGCCCAACTTCTGATTCTCTTCATTTACCTACATCAAATCAAAACAAATCTAAGATGCATCAACAAGTTTCCAATTACTCTCAAAATAAGCTCAAAATTTAATAAAATCACAAAAGTAACTTAAAACCAAACTGAAGTAAAAACACGATAAAAAATTGTACATAAACTCGTCTAACTAGCCGTATAAAGCCCCGCCAAGAGTTCCAAATAACTCTACTTTCATAGAGTTATCACCAAGCAAGAACATATATCTAAATGTTTGTATCGCTTAAGCCTAAGTTTTATTCATTAAAGGTTTAACACGAAGGATGCTGCCAGACTCTGCCTATTCCGACCCTTTCAGGCTTCTTGCGGACAGGGAGTGCAGAAAACAAGCAAAACATGACCTACCAAAGAAGGAGAAAAGAAGAACTTGTCAGGCACAGGATTAACAAAACGAGAATAAATACAATCACTATATGAAAGAATTGACAAAACAGAAGAAACTCTTCCATTGATACTCACAAAAAGCCCATGAATATAAGAACATAGCGTGAACCAACCCGATTGAACAGGAAAACATAAAAAGGAATGAGATGGTTGCGAATCGACCGGGAGTCGCCAAGGATCAAGGAGGAGGGGTCGCAGCCAGCCGTTTGATTCAGATGTGACGTAGATACCTCATCATCAAAGAATGTAAATCCATCGATTGTGTCTGGATGGAAGAAACAAAATGAAATATATATAATAAGTACAGGTTTAGATAATTAAGTATGTAAAAGAAACTAAAAAAGCAGAATCTGATTGATCTGGATAGTTATTACAATGATCACGTGGATCGGTTCGGCCAGATTATCATAATTAATTGCAAGAAAGGAAAACCAGATGGACCATTTACTATATGAGGAGGACATCATAAACTCCATCTCAACATTTCTAGGTTGTTAAAGAGGGGGGAGAACGATGACAAACCTGTGGAAGAAGCTACTCTTCATCTCCATGCTGGCATCGCTTCATAGTATCGAATCGACTGCACCTTTTGTCCTCTCGCTCAATGGTTCAGATGCTTTCTGGTTCAAAGTGACGGTGATGATGAAGAACTGTATCGACCCGGTGCTCACCATCCACTGTAAATCTAAGGACAACGACCTGGGCTTTTACGACATGAAGGTAGGAGAGACATGGAGTTTCTGCTTCCATCCGAGCTTGATTTTCACCACGCTTTTCTACTGTAGCTTCCGGTGGCCCTGGAGCTTTCACCATTACGATATTTACAACGGGCTTAAGTATAGCATGTATCAAAGGATGCGTTGGGAGATTTATCCCGACAGCCCTTGTTTGCATGCATGGCCATCCTCTAACCTGAGTTGCGACCCCTGGAAGGGTTAAAAGACACGGCGATAGATGAATCCATGTTCAGTCGTCCTCTTCCTAATAAGATGCAATCCCTTATATCAAAATTTAAATAATTTTTAAAAAATATATTGTGTTGTACCGTATTACCGGCATGTTGGCCTCCGGTAGATTATAATTTTAATGCCAAATGTCAATTCTACCACAGACTAATTTCCATCGTGTTCTCATTATACTTGTTTCTTAATATTTGAGCATTCGTAACAACTAAATTTAAGATTAAGATATGATTTTTTGTTTAGCTCATGAAGAAATAGTTTGCAACATCTAATTCCTCCCTCGGAGTATTTGCAGAGTGTCTGTATGTCCTTCTAAGTTCCTCATTTTGTTATGGTCACAAAATTTGGGAAAAAAATGAGGGAAGATTGTATCGTGCTTTAGTTTTCTTTTTTTTATAAATTAGTCACTACTATTTTTTTTTTAAATTACCTTTGAAAAGAGTGTCTTCTCGCAAATTTTTAAAACATCGGAAGCATGATTCATGTAATGGATTAAGTATGAATGGAGGGGTTTGGAATATTCAATTCTGATAATGAAATAAAGTGCTTCTTACATTGACAACATCATCATCCACCATCTCCATCATTCACGACAAGTTAAGGTGTCTCAATCACCGGCCATTTATTTCCGACCTGGAGACTTTGTTTAACTTGATGGGAACCCGATATACTTTCCATGACTCATTCTTTTATTAATTACTCTTTTACATATTTTATAAACTTCTTTTTTTCATTTTAACTTGTCCCAATTTAATACATTAAAAAAAACTTTTTGAACAAATCAATTAAATTCTGACTAAAAGGGGTGAAAGAGAAAGATGGTCTTGCGAGCCTGGCCATGCAAGTGTGTGAGTGTGTGTGAGGATGGATTCTCCAGGCGAGCGTTCTCGCAGGAGATGACTACAGCGGGTTGAGCGTGGGTGAAGCCGCTCCGGTGATGTCGTTGCGTACGGATCTGAGGGACTCGACCGAAACTTTGTCCGTGACGTCGGACTGCATACACCAGGGCCTAGGGAGAAGATTCGTTGGTTAGCGAGTCGGCGTACAGAGTTGGTCGAAGAGAAGGAGTCCGTAGCAGGCGTTCAGTGGTGAGGGACCTCCAACCTTCTGTAGTTGGTTATTTTGTTGTCTGTGTGCTTGCAGCAGGTGTGCATTGGTGAAGCCACTCTGTAGGCGTCGTTGGCTGTGAATCCGAAGGACTTGGCCGGGAAAGCTGTCCGTAACACCAGGTGGGCGTACAGCAGGTTCAAGAGAAGGTTTCTGCAGCAGGCGTAAGTGGTGAGGACTGCAGCCTCCTGTAGACGGTTATTATTATTTTTTTTGCAGATTATATCAAAAACACAAAAAGAGAAGCTTATCAGAGATGTCCAAACACTTGGAGAAAGCGTCATTGAATCTGTTCGCTGGTCCACAAAAGCGACAGTCCGCTACAGCGTCACAGAAGGCTGAAGCTTCCAGCCAAGGTTCTGTGCTCACACAAGTCTGGTTGATTTCCTTGTTATTCGATCTTGACTCATCCTAAACTCAGCAAGAGAGTTTCTTGCACTGGTTAAGCTATTCTAACCGCCCCGTGGTTAAAGAAATTATTTTCTTATACCACAGAAGGTTTAACCTTCTACACTGTAATCACTATTTCAAAGTATTAGTGAAAACGACCGAAAGTGGACGTAGGTGCATTCACCGAACCACTATAAAATCCTTTGTATTCTTCGAATTTATTTTGAAGTCTATTTCACAAGTTCTGTATTACAGCAACTTGCTTCCGCCGTGAGGGTTATGAAAAAGCGTTTAAGAATTCCTTAATTTGACTTAACACTAATTCACCCCCTCTTAGTGTAATCTTTGGGCCAACAGAGACAGTTTTTTTTCTTCCATGGCGGGATATCTGAGCTGAAGCATGCAGGGGCAATAACATTTTTGCCATTAATCTCATCTTTGAGAGGAGCAAAAAGTTACTATCCTCCAGCAATATGTTGGCTTGTTCGCTCTCTAAATTAGTTGGCTGATGATCTGCTACTTCCATGCTGCACTTGGACGGGCGACTATTTTCAGGGATATAATCTCGACCAAAAGGTAGGTATCTCTGAAAGTCGTGATGACAATGAATGGCATATTCTTGAAGCAAATTGGTAACAAGAAATGATTCAACAGACATTAAAAGAATCCAAGAATCAATGATACTACAGTGCCTTCCCTTAACAATTTGCAGGCCAAATGAAAAATAATATCACGGAAAAACACATCTAGAACACAGCATTGATCACGACATATCTTGATCATCCAGCACTAGGTGAAGATAGCACAAAGCTGACCCGCTTGATTGTTGTGCCGCGGAGCCTGGTGAGCTTGATATATCTGGACAAAACGGAGAAAGTAACCGATGCGGACGAGATAAAAACCGGAGAGAGATTAGGACAGTTTTCATATAGGTGTGTTATTGGGCCTGTCAGTAAAATGGGCCGGCAGTATGAGATTTAAAATACCACCTATAAGACAGTCTTAATAATGCTGACAACAAAAAATCTCAAGTGACTGTAGGGGAGGGCCCTTAGGATCTGTTTGGATTCACGGGAATCAGTTGGGTTGGTTTCCACGGATTACCATCCCTAGGAATTCCATGCTGTTGGATACCCAAACATTTGTCAAAGGTTTGTCCCCAACTCATCTGCGCATGATTTGCAGTGACAAGCCATTTTATCCAATCCCATAACCGTAGATTTCTCTCATTCATCATGTAAGTTATTTTGGAATTGCACGCACGAAGGGCAGATTCCCATTTTTAACAGTGGCAAGTGAGAGTTGACATGACCCATAAAAATAAAAATAAAAAACGAGGTCAACTTACGCAAATACCAAAATTGGGACCTGTTTGCTTGGTGGGATTTCCCATTATTCTCATCCCCTTGATAATCGACTCGCCCTAGCGAGCTAGTTTGATTCCGTGCCAAGGGCGTAATCTTCAAGGAACCCGACGACCCAGTTGTTGTAGTCGTGGGGCTCTTCTTCCTCCTCTTCTTCTTCTCCCGGTTCGGTTAGACGGCCCCAGGGAAGTTGTGGCTCGGTCTTCTCAATCTCATTGTTCCTGGCGAAGCGGCCTCGGATGCGTGGTCTGCTGTCTGCCAATGTTTTCCTACAAGCATACTGCGGAGAATAGGAAAAAGGGACTGACACATCATTCTATGCCCGTGCCGTATAAGGGAGAAGTTATACGGGATCAAAAGAGCAGTGCCTTGATCTTCTTGTCAAAGTTCCTTTGAGTCCTCTTGCTTCGGTACCTCTCGATCCTTTCCTTCTTTTCCACAGGACTGTATCGAGATGTCCTGCTCAACCCCTCGATGATCGCGTTGCTCTCACTCATCAGCTGACTCCCTCTCGATCTCTGACCCTTACGGGAACCTCCGTCGATCCTGTCCAGATCAACTGTGCTGCGGCCCCTCCTAACGGGGGTGTCCTCAGGGTCGGCGAACTCAAAGGTGGAGCCGAAGGGGAGGGAGTACCCGGAATCCTTCAGCAGGGAAAGGGTGCTGCAGCTCCTCTGCATGAAGCCGCATTCCACGATGTTGCTCCTGCAACTCGGGGAGCTAATACAGCTCCCACCACTGCTGCTCCCACTGTTTTTGTGGGGAGTCTCGAGGTAGATCAGTGCCTTGGTCGCCTCGTTTGTGGAACCAGACACAAAACGAGGGCCAAGTTGGTCAGGAATGGCAAGGAGAGGAAGATATGGAGTCGAGGAGAAAGGGGACGGGGAGAGGGAGTAGTCGGGGGTGTCGAACTCAGGGTTGAACATGGCTGGCTGGCTTGTGTTTTGGTAATGTCGTCGGGGGGGCGGGGGGGATGAAAGGGGGACAGGGGAGGCGTGCGGAAGAGTCGAGGGGGCGTTTACTTAAGGAGGGGGATGACGTGGATGCAGACGTATTCCCTCTTTTTGCCTATTTTTATGTCTCTTTCGTTTCTTAGGACATGAAATCGGGGGCAAAAAATGGTAAGTTAGACGCATCTTTTATCATGAATAAAAGGTATGCTTATTTTCAAAAGGGAGCACTTCGCGCCCAATTTGAAGAGGAGAAGCAAGTACTTAGATGATTGCATGTAATTAAAGTTGGTTTAAAAAAAAATTACAAAATACGGTTTAAGTTTCAAAATATATAAGATAATTTGAAATTATAATTTTGGGGCGATCTCACAGTAACCAACCACGACTTATTTGTAAAATGAAAGTAGTGGTTTCAAACTGCGGCTTAAGAGCAGATTCAGGATATTTTCAAAACTGAAATTGTGTTTTGTAAATTCTTTTAAAACAAACCGTAATACCATAAAATCCTCCTTTTAGTTTGCCATAATAGCCACATAATATGGAATAGAATAACGGAGGAATAAAGATTCATCCTCTAATTCACATTCCATGGCTATTCAAATAAGATAACTTCATACTTTTCCTAAAATACCCATATTTTCTTATGTTTTTTTTTGATACATTTAATTTTTCTATGTAGATTAATAATATCAATATGTTATAATTTCGTTTTATTATAATATACTTTTCCTTGCTTAGTCATTCTTTGGACCTGAATACACACATATTCTTTGAAATATAAATTCCATTTCATGGAATGTTAAAACCAAACGGTTGTTGTACCTTGCTGCATTCGCCAGTGATACGTTGACACGCAAGCATAAAGATATTATAAAATAAATTTTGAAAGAATGAAATCAAATTATTATGTTTTGGTTTGTTTATATACACGCAATGTGCATTGTAACTTGAGCTGAGGACCAGAAGATTGCTCGCACATAAAGGGAAGATTGCGGGATGAGGTCATTTTCATTAGGGAAATAGCATTGCATTGCATCCCCTTCCGCATGATTCCCTTGCTGAATCAGAACTGGAGACAGCCTCTACAGTAGGAAAGAAACGAGGGGGACACAGATGGGGAGCATTTGCTGTGGTGGGGGATGGAAGAAAGCAAATCTGGTGTGGCAATGACACAAATCGATTGTGAATGAGAAGTAACAGAGGTCGGGAGAATGAGGCTGAAATGTAACAAAGGGAGGAGGGGTACCTGTTCCCAACGTTTCGATCGCTGGTTGGTCCGGCTCGGTTTGCGAAACAGGAGTTCCACAGGGATTGGATTTACAGGGTGGGAGTAACGTTTCATTTCCCGGCTGGTCCACCGCGAGCCAATCAGGAACTGATGGGATGTGATATCCCCCTTGGTGTCTTCCCTGCAGAATGCTATCCACACAGTTCCGACCACCCAGAGAAGTATAATCGTGCGATGTCCTTATAATGACTTGCTGAACCACGGGATGGCAGGGACATAGGACATCGGCCCTAACATGGCCATCGGACTCATGCGTCTAATCTGAGTAATGCGAGAATATCTTTGACCAATCAACAGAGCCCCATTAAAATCACACTCATTCACATCGGATCGTGGACATGGCTGTGGCCGAGTTCTTCAACATTGTTGCCGGGTGGCCGAGGTAGTCCTTTTCAATTCAAGCAAAATGAGGTCTGAATTAGAAATCCATGAGTCCCCTCATAGATCACCGATTCTGGGGACCATCCTTCATCCAAGGCCACATGACAAAGGTTGGAATAAAAAATGCAAGCCTATTGCCCATAAAATTCCTGCTACTTAGCACATAGTCCTTTGCTCTCAGTAGCTTGCAGAAAACATTGAAACATGAGAAGTGAAGGGCCCCTAAACTTATTAGACCGATTGTAAAATGTTAATATCAACATATGGAGTGCAGAGAAAGACCCAAAACAATAGCCGAGTTATACATCCTAGGTACTTCCATTATATCAACGTGCGGTCAATATCTAATGGCCTCCTAGATCATATGACGCTATTATGTTTTTCTATGTTCAGCCCGAGGCGTCTCTACTGCGAAATGTAAGCTAGGTACAAGGTACAATAGCAACACACGAAACCTCGGCATGAAAGCGTTTGACTTTCGAGTTGTTTAAAGAACAAAAAATACCAGATTGATGACACTTATGCGAGACCGACCAAAATAATGACATACCGAAAATGGACTGATACACTGTCGCAGAGTGGGTTAGGAAGAGATTGCAGACACGAACTCACAAATGACAATTCAACAATGCTGATCTGTCTCAGTCGACCAAAGTCCCCTAGTCTTGTGTCCCTGAAAAAGGAATCAAAATTAAACCAGAAGAAGTTATTGGATGGGATGTAAGATGAATTTGTTTCTCAAACAAAGGAACTGTCTAATTCCACTAAAACAAAAAGAGCAGGGTTGTGCTCGTCGAGTGTTTATCTTGTGTCCATCACATCACTCCTCAAAAAGATAGACACATTCTCCTAATTACACATGCAAATTATAGTGATCCATCGCCTAAAATTGCAAGTTGTTGAAACAACTCAGCCAATTGTCACATTCTTTCCCACTGCCATGACATAAATTTCCACTTTCCAATTCGACTTTTGTGTCTTTTTTCCACATAAAGGGCCCCCCCCCCCCCCCCCCCCCCCCGCCCACAATGGCAGGCATCAAGTCAACGCTAAGCAGAAAAAGGCACCACTGATTGACCTAAATAAGAGATGACTCTAAAAATCCTAAAAGATGAAACCGAAAGGAGCACAATATAGAATATATATCATCTTATGAAATTGTATAAAACAAATTAAGAATGCCAGTAATTTTCTTCTTCTGGAAGACATGACAAAAAAGGGCATGGCAGTGACAGTGAAAGAGGTCGACACAGTCTGTCATCATTTTTATCTTTACTTGGGAATCAAATCGAAGTAATTTTCTATGGGTGGAAAAAGAAAAGAGCATGCTTGTCCACCTTGTAAAAATACACTTTCAATTGAATCGAAGTCATTTTTGTAACAAAATCGAAAGGAGTTATCTATGTGCATGCTCCCTTTTATTGCAAGTCCAACACCGGCAAGATCAGTAAAGAAGCTTTGTTGCGAACTAAGCCTGATTGCACCATGTTTTCCTAACACGTCATCACACCCCAAATGAACTGATGTTTCTTTTGTTCAGCAAAGGCCCCCGATCATCACAAAAATGAAGCAGAAAATGGTTTACAAAGCACTTGAGAGTCCAACTACGGCCACAAAATCACTTTTCCAAACTATTTGGGTAAAATTAAAGAAAAAAGACGATACATTTTTCTGTCATGGAAGACACTACAGCAATAATTTTTGTAGAGATTCAGAGAGGTAATGGAAATAGCCATTAGATTACCTAAAGACCCAAGATAAACAAACATGCCTTCACTGGCCAACCATTTTCAGGAAGTCCGATAATATGTGGGTGGGGAGTGAAGATTACAAATTATTCTTGATTCCAGGGAAAGGGATACCCTCAATCTTATAATCATCAAAGGGGTCAATTCAAACATCCAGGTGTGCACCAAAGAGATCCATGTCTTTGCAGATTTGCTTTTCCTATGAGGTGCAAAGAGCTTAGAAGAAACTAGACATTAGGATAAATATAGAATTCAGATGTATCAACAGACAAACCATTAATTACTAGCTGATGTTTGGTTTTTACATACCATGCTTTTGATACTAGAAAGAACAATCCCCGGCCAGTCTGGTGAAGAATACTAGCAGCAGTGTTCCACTCTTAAACACAGTCAAGGAACATCTCTGCTTTTCTTCCCAAGAGCTCGAATCGTCTGACCTCAACAGATACAACGATACAAGTGTTCTGATGCACCAAAACAGATGAGAATTGCCTGCAGTCTCTCTGAACATGTGTTCTCCCATAGTCTTACCCGCAAAGATTGGATCTAAACCATACTTTAACCATGGCTTCTCATCTCTGCCATTATAAAATAAAAATAACCATAATAAAACAACCACCCTCCAGTTGAAGAAGCAACAACATAAATTTGAGTTTGAGAAACGTGAAACTTTTTCAGAGCATCCCAATTTAGTGCCAGGGACTGGATTAGTTAAATTCCATTTAGACATAGCAGGACACGAAGATCTGCAGCTATTTCTTTCAGTCTTTCCTCTCCAGACTCACGGTCTGTAAACTAGAACTTGAGACTTCTATGGTCACTCTAAATAACAAAATGATGGCCTGTGAGGTAGTGATGCCACTTTTTGACGGCGTAGACAATCGATTACATCTCATATTGTTGGTGATTAGATCAAGCCTGATAGAAAATATCTTTTTTATAGAAAATATCCCTAGAAATTAGGAAGGATGGATATCGTGATCTTCCTAATTTAGATATTCCTTAATGGTGTCCATTTCCTTGTTGCCTTTCCTTTTTTTTGTCTATTTAAGTTTCGTGATGTAATGGTTTTCTTTATGAATTGATCGATCAAAATTCATAACAGAGCATTTGCGCAAAGGTTGTTTGGTTTTTGGTTCGTCATTAGAAGGTTGCGCTACAGAAGCTAGCGTCTGCAGAAGGTTCTGTTGTTCTCTGTCTCGATTCTGTTGTAGTTTCTGCTATTGATACAGGTTTATTTCCGCAACGTGAGAACTTACAATTGGTATCAGAGCACTTAGTAATCTTTTGGGAGCCATGGAAGTTTTGTGAATTTTTTGGAAGGTTGTTTCTGTCCGACGGAAGAAGGAGATGGAAGTAAGCGGAAGCAGTTTTTCTTCTACGACGCCTCCTATGTTTGATGGAGAGAACTATCAAGTGTGGGCGGTGAAGATGAGCGCTTTCATGGAGGGTAGTGATTTGTGGGAAGCAGTGGATGATGATTATGAAGTGGCCCCACTCCCCGACAATCCTACAATTAAGCAAATACGGTTTCACAAGGAAAGAGTCAAAAGGAAGGCGAAGGTGAAGTTGTGCCTCTATGCAGCAGTGTCATCCTCTATATTCAACAGAATCATGAAGTTTCCAACCGCAAAAGAGATTTGGGATTTTCTGAAGATTGAGTACGATGATGATGCGAAGATAAGAGGTATGAAGGCTTTGAATTTAACGAGGGAGTTTGAGAGGCAACAAATGAAGGAGAATGAGGCTGTGAAGGATTTTTCGGATAGATTGATCAATCTGGCCAACAGGATCAGAGTTCTGGGTACAGATATGAAAGACGATCGGATCATGCAGAAGATTTTGGTGTCGTTGCCAGAAAGGTTTGAAGCTACGATTGCCTCTCTGGAGAACACTAAGGATCTGTCCGATATAAGGTTGGTGAGTTGTTGAGTGCATTGGAAGCTCAAGAACAAAGAAGGTTGATGAGAAAGGAAGCTCATTCAGAAGCCATGAAAGGAGCCTTACCGGCGAGGTCTCAGATGAGAGCTTCTGGAAGAGAGAAGAAGCCATGGAACTAACAGAAAGGGAATGTAGAAGGTTCAGGCAGTAACAGAGGTCCTGATGAACAGAGGCATCTTTCTGAGAATGGTTCTACTTATCAGAGAGACATGTTTGATCTTTGCAAACACTGTGGAGGCACAAATCATCCACATTTCAAGTGTTGGAGGAGGCCAGACGTGAAGTGCAATAATTGTCATAAGTTTGGTCATATTGCAAGGTTTTGTCAGGAGAAAGATTCTCGGCAAGTTGCTACAGATGGTGCTGCAAATAACGAGGTAGAGTTGATGTTTACAGCATCTTGTTTTGCTACAGGCATAACTCGTAGAAGTTGGTTGGTTGATAGCGGATGTACCCACCACATGTCATATGATGAGAAGTCATTTGCAAGTTTAGATCGAAGCTTCTGTGCTAAAGTGAAGATCGGAAATGGTGATTACATCGATGTTGAAGGAAGAAGAGATGTAGTCGTTGATGGTCCAAAAGGTAGAAAGTTGATAAGTGATGTATTGTATGTACCTAAGATTGATGAGAATCTTTTGAATGTTGGTCAACTTATACTAAATGGGTGCAAGGTGATGTTTGAAGAAAGGCTCTGTTTGATAACAGATTCTTCTAGGAAGAAGATACTCAAGATTCAGATGAAAGACAAGAGTTTCTCATTTGATCCCGTGTCACAGAGTCATCAAGCTATGACGGCCCAAGTTAACGAAGCAGAACTTTGGCACAAAAGGCTGGGGCATTTCCACAGTAAGGGCATAGAGTTTCTGCAGAAGAATGATATGGCAGTTGAATTTCCAATTCAACAGCAGATGATACATCTGACTGTAGAAAGTGTGTCCTTGGAAAGCAGACGAGGCTTCCTTTCGAGAGTTCAAGCTGGAGAGCCAGTGAGAAGCTACAGCTTATTCACACACGGATGTTTGAGGACCTATGTCGGAGGTTTCTTTAAATGGTTGTAAGTATTTTATCATTTTTATAGATGATTTCTCTCGGATGTGCTGGATTTATTTCCTGAAGGCTAAGTTTGAGGTTACAGAGATATTTGAGAAGTTTAAGAAGCAAGTTGAAAATGAGTGTGGTAGATCCATACAAATTGTGAGATCTGACAATGGGATGGAGTATACTTCTGCTAGTTTCAGGTCCATCTGTGAAGAATCTGGAGTGCAATATCAGTTTACTGTACCTTATTCCCCACAGCAGAATAGTGTGAGTGAGAGAAAGAACAGAAGCATCATGGAGATGGTAAGATGCATGATGCAGGAGAAGGATATGCCAAAGAAGTTTTGGGCAGAAGCTGCGAATACTGCAGTTTTTCTGCATAACAGACTTCCTACAAAGTCGGTGAGCATGAAGACACCTCATGAGGCTTGGTATGGGGTCAAACCGATTATGAAGAATCTAAAGGTGTTTGGATGTGTGTGTTATACACATGTTTCTTCTGTGAGAAGAGATAAGTTGGATCAGAAGGTAGAAGTTGGGATCTTCGTTGACTATAGCATGCAATCAAAGGCTCATATAGTTTATCAGCTGCAGAATGGGAAGGTAATTATGAGCAGAGATGTTAAGTTCTTTGAAGAAGAGAAGTGGATCTAGTCGGACAGGGAATCAGACTCTAAGCATACTTGGCATACGTCAGAGAAGCCTGTTTTGGAGGAACAGAATGCTGAGGAAGAGAATGCTGAGGAGGAGAATGTTGTGGGGCAGAATGTCGAGCAGCAACTCAGTTCTGAACAACATGTTCATGATACACCAATAAGAGGTACGAGATCATTAACTGATGTTTATGAAAGATGTAATGTTGCGGTATTGGAACCTGCTAGTTTTGAGGATGCAAAGATAGACAGAAGGTGGCTAGCTGCAATGCAGGAGGAGCTAGCTATGATTGAGAAGAATGAAACTTGGGAACTTGTGAATAGACCACATGACAGAAAGGTCATTGGAGTGAAATGGGTTTACAGAACGAAGCTAAACCTAGATGGTTCTGTGAACAAGCATAAAGCTAGGCTTGTTGTGAAGGGGTACTCTCAAGTTTGGGGAGTAGATTATTCAGAGACCTTTGCTCCTGTGGCGAGATTAGATACAATCAGGATGATACTAGCAATTGCAGCTGAAAATGAATGGAAGGTATTCCAACTTGATGTAAAATCTGTATTTCTTAATGGTATTCTGCAGGAGGAGATTTATGTAGAGCAACCAGAAGGGTTCTGCATTATAGAGCCTGAACAAAAGGTGTACAAGTTGAAGAAGGCTCTGTATGGCTTAAAGCAAGCTCCTAGAGCTTGGTATAGTAAGATTGATGATTATTTAACTGAGTTGGGTTTTGAAAGAAGTAGAAGTGACCATACTCAATATGTTAGGAAGGTTGATCTGAGTGTAATTATCATTTCCTTGTACGTAGATGATCTTTTGGTTACAGGAAATGATCAGAACCTCATACAGAAGGTGAAGCAGAATCTAATGCAGATGTTTGAGATGACAGATTTGGGGGAGATGACATTCTTCCTTGGCATGGAAGTAAATGAAATTCCAGGAGAGATCTTCATTTGTCAGAAGAAGTATGTGAGATAAATTTTAAAGAGATTCCGAATGGAGGAGTGCAAGAGTATAGCAACCCCTATGGCATAGAAGGATAAACTGAGCAGAAGTGATGGTTCTGCACATGCAGACAATTCATTCTACAAAAGTTTGGTCGGATGTCTAATGTACTTAACGGCAACTCAGCCGGACAGCCTATTTCCTGTTAGTATACTTTTAAGGTTTATGCATTGTGCTAGTGAAGCGCATATGATAGTAGCGAAGAGGGTACTTAGATATCTTAAGGGTCCGAGTTCCTATGGAATGAGGTATAGAAGGTCTAATAAGTTTGAGTTCTATGGATTTTCTGATAGTGATTGGGCAGGTTCTGTAGATGATATGAAGAGTACTTCGGGATATTGTTTCTCACTAGGATCAGCTTGTTTCTCATGGTGTTCGAAGAAACAAGAAATTGTAACTCAATCGACTGCAGAAGCTGAGTTTGTTGCAACAACAAGTGCTGTGAATCAAGCTATTTGATTGAGGAAGCTTCTGAATGATATGTGTTACATAACGGAGAAGGAAACGAAAGTTTCTGTTGATAACCAAGCTACACTGGCGATCTCAAAGAATCCAGTTTTCCATGGTAAAACAAAACACTTTAATGAGAAGTATTATTATCTTAGAGAAGTGCAGCAGATGGGAGAAATAGAATTGATCTACTGTACTACAGAAGATCAGTTAGCTTATATCTTCACCAAGTCTTTTCACCAGAGCAAATTTGAGTGGCTTCGGGAGAAGATTGGAGTATTTATAGCACTTGATCCAAGGAGGAGTTTGTTGGTGATTGGATCAAGCCTGCTAGAAAATATCTTTTTTATAGAAAATATCCCTAGAAATTAGGAAGGATGGATATCGCGATCTTCCTAATTTAGATTTTCCTTAATGGTGTCCATTTCCTTGTTGTCTTTCCTTTTGTTTTGTCTATTTAAGTTTCGTGATGTAATGATTTTCTTTATGAATTGATCGATCAAAATTCAGAAAAGAGCATTTGCTCAAAAGTTGTTTGCTTTTTGGTTCGTCATTAGAAGGTTGCGCTACAGAAGCTAGCCTCTACAGAAGATTTTGTTGTTCTCTGTTTCAATTCTGTTGTAGTTTCTGCTATTGATGCAGGTTTGTTTCCGCAACGTGAGAACTTACACATATACAGATAGGGACTTATGCTGACTGGATAGGGATTTACCGATATAAGTAATTGGATATTGATGTTTCATTAATACCGTCCCAATGCCCGTGTCACATGCATCCGTTTCCACCACAAATTCCGAAGAAAAATCAGGTAGTCCAAGTATCAGTGCAGTAGTAAGCAGTACCTTGAGTTCATCGTAAGTAGATTGAGCTCCAACATCCCACTAAAATGAATCCTTCTTGAGTAGATTGGTGAGAGGTCGACTAACCACTCCATAACCTCTGATGAAACGCCAGTAATATCCACTCAGGCCTAGGAATCCCCATAGTTGCTTAACATTAGAAGGAACCGGCCAATCTTGCACCGCTTGCACCTTTTTAGGATTGGTTGACACCCCTTCATTGTCGATATAGTGACCCAAATACTCCACTCAAGGACTCCCAAATGTACACTTGGATCGTGTACATACAACATATGTTTTCGAAGAACTGCCAAAACTGTCCTTAAATGCTGAACATGTTCCCTTTCCATTTTGCTGAACACCAGGATATCATAAAAAAAAACCAGGATATACTTCATGAGATAGGGCCTGAAGAGGGAGTTCATCAATCCTTGAAACGTAGACGGGGCGTTTGTGAGATCGAAGGGCATGACTAGGAATTTGTAGTTGTCGTCATGCGTTCGGAAGGCGGTCTTGTGCACATCAGCGGGTTCCATTCTAATCTGGTGGTATCCTGTCCTTAAGTCTATCTTGGAGAATATGACAACGCCATGGAGCTCATCTAACAACTCTTCAATCATAGGTATGGGGTACTTATCCTTCACCGTTTGCTGGTTGAGATGCCTATAATCCACACATATGCGCCATCTTCCATCCTTCTTCTTTACCAAAACCACCGGTGATGAAAAAGCCCTCCTACTAGGTTGTATGATTCTATTCTCCATCAACTCACTCACCATTTTCTCTATAATGTCTTTCTGAGTTGCAGAATACCGATAAAGTCGCACTTTTATCCCATGTGTTCCCTCTTTAAGAACAATTGAGTGCTCGTGACCACGGAAAGGGGGTAAGCCAGTAGGATCCCTGAATAAATCTGAGAATTCTTCTAACACACCTTCAACTTTTATATGGAGAACATTCCCTCCACCCAACTAACAAAAGGAACCAATCGCTTCTCTGGGTTGACGCCCAATGCAGAATGCGGATAACTGCTGCAACCCACTCTTAGCCGTCATTTTTTTACTAGCCACCTTCCACACCTTCTTGTTTTGATCTCACAACCCCCCTTCAGCAGAATAGTCTTACTTCCTTGCTGAAATTTCATGAGAATTGACTTGAAGTTCCACACTATATCCCCCAACTGAGCCAGCCATTTCACCCCAAGCACCATCTCGCATCCCACTGGTGGAATTATAAAGAAATCCACTTCAAACGCATGACCTTGCCATCCACTACTGTCACCTTCACCGGGGGAATGATAGTTGTGGCAATTCTCAATCCTTTAACTATACTCACGTCCACAAAATTGTGGGTACTTCCCAAATCTATGAGGATCTGTGGAGTCTTCCCCTTGTATTTGCCTTCTACTTTCATGGTTTTCATCCCTAGTTCCCCCTCCTCGCCTTTCAGCGTATGTAAGGTTACTTGAATCTCCTTAGTAGTATTTTGTGTGGGAGGAACCCGAGTATCTTCTTCCCCAAACTCTCCTTCCTCCATAACATCCACTATCAATGAGAAAACATACTTCTTATAGCACATGTGATCTCGGTTAAAGGGTTCATTATACCCAAAACATAGCCCTTTAAGTTTTCGCTCCACAATCTCTTCTTGACTCAATCTCATCTTAATCATTGGTGCTACCCCCTGTTGTCAGGTGGTTTATAGATGTTACCCCCAATAGGAGGATTCTCAGGAGACATGATTTCTTTGTTTCTCACATAGTCACACCTCCTTGTTGAGGAACTAACCCTCGGCTCCACACCCTCGGTCTAGGTCTGTTCGTATCTCCCGCCATAGGCTGCTCGTCCGTGGTCAGGATTCGGGCACTTGTCTGTACGCTCAATAAATCAGTTGGTCGTAACAACCATAGTGTGCTCCGGTATTCTTCCTTTAGACCGTTAATGAATAAGCTAACTTGAAAATCAACAGGTAGATCGATTTTCTCTAAGAATTTGTGCAAACAGGCATCAAACTCCTCCATGTATGCGTACAAATTGCTGTAAGGTCCTTCCCGCTTAAGGTTCTTTATTCTTCCCATAGGATCCTCAAGGACCTCACGTCAAACCCGCTTAGTGATAGCACAAACATATTCTCCCAATCCCAACATCTCAGTCATGTCTCGGTTCCTCACAAATGTATAATGCCACTGTAAAGCTCCCCCATACATATATAACGACGCCACTTTCACCTTCTTTTTCTCTGGAATACCCTTCAATTCGAAGTATCGCTGACACTTATACAACCAATCGTCTAGATTACTTTCATCAAACTCGGGAAATTCGATTTTAGGCATGGGAAAGCTAGACAAAGATCTCGAATATGTCTCACCCGCACTTTCGTTCCTACTCCATGACCCCCCATTTCGTGATACCTCAGATCCTGCTTCTCCTCGATGCCCATCCAACCCTGTGTCTCCTTTCTGTCCCTTTTGAACTGACTTAGCTAGGGTAACCATCTAATTCTGCATAATCTCCCATTTCATGTCTGATTGTGCCTGTAAGTCCTTCAACTATTGCGTCATCTTCTCCATCCGATCCACTAAGCCGCTGATAAGAGCGTTGGTGGCATCTTGGTCTTCTTCCACTCAGACAACCTCGTTTCGCCAATAGTTGCCGGAGTTGAACGCTCAGATACCCTTGATGCGTGATATTTGAGCAAACACACAAATACAACAAAAACACAGCAGAAAGACAGAACAAGCACACAACACAACAGAAACACAACTCTCTTCTAGAACACTCCTTCAGTTATACAATTCCACCATAATTACGTTCAGAATACTCCATCGACCCCCGATAGCCCAAGCACACAAAACACCGTCCCTTACTACTCCCCCTCCTAACAAACTCCTCTAACAATTCTCTAACTAACCCACGCTCCCGTTCCTACAACCATTTAATAGAAAATCTCCCAACATACTCATGGGTTGGGTTCGCGCACATTATTATTTCCCAGCCCACTAACCCAAGACCCAACTCTACCAGTAAACTGTCTCCTTCCTCCTGCTAGTTTTGCTACTTCTGTCATCCCGCGCCCTGCTGTCTTCAAATCTTCACGTATCAGAAGTCGGCCTTTATAAGACTGATTTCATCCTACCCGAAGCGAAGTCAGCCTTACAAAGGCCAACTTCATGTGAATGGTACCCCATGTATGAAGTCAGTCTGTGTAAGGCCGACTCCATTGAAAATAACTTAAAAAAATTATACCATGAGAAGTCGGCCTTAGTTCCTTATATTCATACCTAACAAAACAATATTTCAAACAGCATATAACATTATTTAGGAACAAAACTCTCATATTCAGGCCCGAGAATTCACACTTCCTACAATGATCTGCTCGAATCAAGACAACTTTGCATGGAGGAACATCGCGCATTTAGACTAATTAGAAAACGTTTATTTGAAGATTTTTGAGCCCAGGATCCATGACGTTGCTTTCCTTCGAATCAAATAGGGGAGTTTCGAGCTCGGGAGGTCGCTGGATGTTAAAAACGAAAATCATACTAAGATATCTGCTGGCGTTAGATAGACCACGCTGCTAGTATGAAAGTCAAAAATATGTTTACCTGGCATCGAACTAAGGCCCAGTTAATGCCCTTGAAGAAAGGGTGCCTTTTGATTTCTTGTGCTCCGTCGCGAGATCCTAATCTGGTTTTCGGGTCCTTAAGTAGCAATTGATCCATCAGTTGCTTCGCTAGTGGAGATATCTGTGCCAGACAAAGTTAATGGACAAATGTCGCTAGTGGAGATATATGTGCTAGACAAAGTTAATGGACAAATGAGATGGACGCTTGCTCACATGACAGCAAGACAAAATCCGCCATGGATTGTACTACTTCATACTGATCGACTTCGATGAACATTTGAAATCTAATAGGTATAATTACACAGTTCCTGACAAATTACTATCGACATGGTGTGCAACAGGTCTGGTGATATAATAATAGTTTGAACGGAGAGAATCCTCACCAACTTACTCCGGGGAAACTTAAGCTCCTTGTGAATGACATTAGCAAACGTCTTTTGTCTGCTCTTTCCCCTGAATGGTGTGTATCCATAGAACATTTCGTACAGAAGAATTCCTGCAGCAGTCAAGGAGATTAATCGAACACCGAGATGCAATTACACTCTCAAGTACAAATGTGAATTTACATCTGGTAACCCAAAGAAAGCAGCAGGAGGTTATTTAAAGCATAGACGAAAACAGAAGCTTACCAAGAGCCCACCAATCCACTGCACTGGTATGGCCAACGCCTGATATAATCTCCTGCAAGCCGACAAGCCATCAGATTAGCGTTGTGGATTAAACCCCGAGAATTGTGCCAAAAGAGAACTAGGACATGAACAAAACAGATAAACATGGGAAGAAGTTGTTATAAACAACCTCACCCTGCTCGTCATGGAAATATACATAAATAACAAATGCACGGAATTTACCGGGGCTATGTACTCTTCAGTACCAACAAAAGAATTAGATGCCCTCATTGGCTCAGCGAAAAATATTGGCATTTCTTGCCTCTGTTTCTTCCTTCTCATCTTTTTGTTGATCTCAGGGATCAAAAGCTACAGACGCAAGATAGATTTGTGAGCATGCATGGAGCCTCTCTGCAAATGGACCATAATATTAGGATGGAACAGTGGTGTGTCCGCACCTGTGGTCTACACAATGTGAGGCACGATAAGTCAAAATCAGTCAAAGAAATATGACCATCACTTTGCAGCAAGATGTTTTCCGGTTTCAAGTCCCTGTAAATTATCCCTGAGGAGTGAAAAAGGCATAAAAAATGATATAAGGTCGAGTGCTCCAGTTTTAGACTTATTAATGCAGTAATGTGCTTAAAAACATGGTCATAAAATGCAAGATGACATATACCTTGACAGTGAAGGTACTCCAATGCAACTATTACTTCTGCAGCATAGAATCTACAAATATTGACAGATTTTTGTGAGTTCAGCATAATATGGAGAACAGATACAACCTACTACTACCATAAATTGCTTCTGAAATGTCAAAAAGGGGGCCGTTGGATATAATGTTTCAATTCTATCTCCCTTCCAAGTAAAACAATACTTGGGTTAACACCAGAGAAAAACAACTTCGAAAAAAAAAACTTCTACAGTGGATCAAAATACTCAATTCGCTATTGTTAATCAGTTTCTTGTATTATATTCATCAGAATCACAAGCTTTCTTCAGGAGACAAACAAATCTAAGCAGATCCTTACAAACAATATGCTTAAACCACAATTTAATGGGCATGTGCGGCATTTTTGCATCAGAACTTCATCACAAATGATGTTACCTGACAGCATCTTCCTTGAGGACCTTCAATGGTTGTCTGTCCAAGAGCATGAAGAGCTCGCCACCAGGACAGTAATCAGTTATCAGACAGAGGTGGGTTTTGGTCTGCACATAAGGTAGAAATAAACTTCAAAGAATGAATATGATCAGGCCATGCATTTAAGAAAAGTTTATATTCTTTAGATTGATTAAACTGTAATGATTAGGCTACCAAATTGACATTTCCCCAAGCTAAAAGCTGGAAGATTTGGATGCAAAAGCTTTACCCTTTTTTAAAATTTTTACAGTTGTACAAGTTCCGCACCTGGAAGGAAGCATATAAAGCAGGGAGAAAGGGATGGTCTAGCATGTCCAGAATCTCTCTTTCAGCACAGGCTCTGTGCACCTTCAGAAAGAAAAAGAAAAATATTCATCTTTAGCAAACTAGATTCAGATGCAAAAGGATATAGCGGAAAATGCATTCCCAGTCATGTGATAGAAGATGCAGCACTCATTTCAATAATACCATACTCCAGTGTTGAAACAACACAGATTTCAGGTGATGGACAAGTGATGTTACCTTGTTGCGGTTTAGCATTACATTCTTATCCATTCCCTTCATGGCAAAAAACTGCCCAGTCTCACAAAGCTCGACCAAGTGCACACTTCAACGAAATCAGTACATTAAATTGTGTTCAGTGAATATCAAACCGAGGATGAAATGATAGAATTGCAATAATTGCAGTAAAGTAGAATGAGTTTGTTATATGAGGGACAACGAAGCTGCGGTGGTGGCGAAGAACTGTCTTATTCATTAACTAAGGTTCCACCAAAGCAAGGGCCAAGGTGATCTAACTAGAAGAGTGTGTGGGAACAGTTAGAAAATTTACAAATTTGCACCACTCGTACACAACCTCGTCCAAATGAATACACACTGAAACTACCTGCCGGTGTCACCAGAACCAAGGGGTTTAACTGGCCTAAAATGCTTTAGACCTAACTGCTCTCCACTATCCAATAACTGCAAGCCAAGAGAATCACAATTTAGTAAACAAATTGGACTGAAGATTCGGTGAAATTGAATTATAAAGCAACACTGACCTTGTTATCATTTACCTGTTTTTTAATTTTGCATTTCCCAAATCCTTACAGGTTGAAATATTAATAATTTGCTCTTGATAGCAGCAAAACTCAGATTTCTTTTTTACCCAAAAGATCTGTCTAATGCATTTCTTGTTGGCAAGATTATGGATATCAAACGTCATGGCTCACTTATATAAGCTCCTCCATCCATACTAAGAAGAATGTGAATATCATATAAGAAAATCACCTTTTGGATGGCCGTCCAAGAAGGGCTATCCTTCCTATGCGGCTTGGGGATGACCCTTTTTGAGTGTTTAGCCCATATATCTTCTGGTTTCTACGCCAAAGAAAACCTCAAGTCTGTTTCATGTTCTTCCTCTGCTGTTTTAACAGGGTAAATAAGCTACCTCGTTGGCGTCTGGAAGCTCTCTTACAGCTTCATCGACATTCTCAGCAGTTGTTTTCACCTGATTGCACAGCAAGTAAGAATACGACTAAAAGCTACGCATGGGACTAGCCAAAGGTATCAACATCTCTTTGTTATTGTATAGGAGCTACCAATCTAAAGGAACACCAATACTATCAAAAGACAGATGTCTTGATTTTTGTCAATGGTCGGTCATTTCCAGCATTCATCTAATTCATAGGAGGAACTCGGAAGTACCAAGGAATTATTTAATCGATAATCTAAGATATGACATCCAGAATGCTGATAGAGTGCAAACCAGCTTTTCTCCTTCGTTTGCAGCATCCTTAGGAATTGCATTTTGTAGAGGGTCAACGTGTTCGCTCCCATCCAGTTGAACTCCAATGAAGTATTGTACTTCTCCCTGTTAATTCCATGACCAGCGAGTGATTAGTAGACAATTGAGCCCCTGTAGATGCTCATGTTGTTCCATTGGTAGGATGCAATTTTCTGGGCCGAAATACCTTCTGATCACGCATGGGCTGCAGGTGGAACAGGTTCCAGAACTTCTTGCCTATACAAAATCGGAGGGCTTCAATTTATCACGAGAAAAAGAGTTGAATGGAACAATCATGACCTCGGATAAAAAAGAAATGCTGATTGATTGGCCTAATGAAGACTCTGGGACATATCTGCTGAAAGGTTCCCCAATATCCTCATGGCGGAACCGATTGGACTATTCGAGCATTTAAAAAGATGAAAGTGAGGCGAGAGAAAGAGATCCAGCTGATTTGGATGAGAAGCGACATTGGCATACCGCCTTTTGTGTAGTTGATCAGCTGGACAGTCACTTCTCTTTGGTTATCAATGGCGTCGCGTATTTTCCTCACTGTGGATGGATCAGTTTCAGGTCCTTGGAGGAATCTACCCAAATTCAAACAGAAGCATGTTTATCAGTATTTTGCACCATGATTGACAGCCTATTGGCATATTTAGAGTTCGTTAGTCTGTTTCCGCAAATGCTAGACAAGATAATTTCTATGGCATAAAAAAGTTATTGGACAAATTGTGAAATGAACCGAAAACGGGAAAACCTGCAATTCCTCCCCAAGATTTCTTCACGGCTATATTCTGTCAGCTCCAGGAAGCTGTCAGAGGCGAAAATCTGAAATCTCAGCCATCATGAGTTTAGTGCCCGCACGTATCGCGTGTTACATTTTGGTAACAGGAAATTCAGGAAAAAGAAAACCTCAAACGAGGCAAAACACAATCTTACAATGGGGTTGTCGGGCAGTCTAGGATCAGTGATGACGAAGTTCTTCTCAATACGTTCGAGCGTGGTTGCTAAGTCGATACCTTTCCTCATCTGCTTCTGTCTTATGACGTCAATCACTCTGCCCGGCCCCTCATCGTCGTCGTTTTCCCAGTCTTCATCATCAGAGGCTTCCCTCCTGTCAAAGGCAGTAAAACTCGACTGACTCTTCCTCAGCATCCTGGCGCCAACATTATACAACACAATCAGCCGAAGACGCGACCGCACCGTAAAAATCACAGTGAAGGCCAGGTAGCATATTCAGTTTGTACCCCATGAGGGAGCGGCGTGTGAACGTCTTGTTCCACTTCTCCGGTGTATCGCTAATCTTATCCATCGAGGTATGGTTGCTCCCCATATTATCAGAGTTCCTCCTTCCCGCAGCACCATCGGGCTGGTCTTTCGCGCTGCCACTGCCACTGCCTCTGGCCCCCGACCTCCTCCTGAGAGGGCCGTCACTCGACTGGCTAAGCGACCTCGGCCTCTTCACTGCCTGGACTAGTTCGGTAACAGAACTGGCAGCCAATTCTTCCTGACGGGCTGGAAAAGGACATCATACAAACCGACACAACAGACATCATCATCATCATCCCTTAGAGGACAATCTCAGGAATCAACCCCTTGTTTGCTTCCACGTCAATAAATTTTCTAGTCGGGGGATTTCGACGCAAATCGTCGAACACCTGGAAGACAACAACCTCCAAAACTAAACTTCCCGTCTTTTAGTTCGGAAGCCTCGACGGCATGACATTAACAATTCACGCAACCGTCTGACGAAATTGGACTTGCTGTTCTATTGACTTTTATTTTTTATTTTTTTATTTATAACAATTTTTAAAATTTCTCGTACTCAATTTATTATTGTTGTCTTTCTACTTTCTTTTTTTTTATTATTATTTTTTTAACATGTTTCTATTATATATTTGTATGTAGAGGCTGTATAAGTAATAAAACAAATAAATATATTATTTTTTAAATACATGAAAGGCACGAAGTAGTTAATAGAGGGTGACTTAAGTAATTGGGAAGAAGAAAGGAACGAGGAGGGAGAAATGAATAAGACCGTGATAGCGAATGAGGGATTGGGGAAGTCCATTGGGTCGCAGGATGTTGTCCGTAGGGCTGCTCACTTCCACCAGCATCCTGAACAACAACACCAGCAGCACATGACAGTAATCCCTGAATGTAAGAACAAGAAGCACAAGGTGGGAGTAAGGAGGAGGAAGTACCCGATGAACTTGAGGAGGTTGCCAGAGTCGTCCTTGATCGGGGCGATCGTTAGGAGGTTCCAGAACGGAGTCCCGTCCTTCTTGTAGTTGAGCAGCCTCCCGCAGAAGCTCCTCCCCCCCTTCAATGCCTCCCTAATCCTCCCCACCTCCCCCTCGTCCGTCCCCTCGCCCTGAAGGAACCTGCAGTTCCTCCCTATCACCTCCTTGGACGTGTACCCCGTCATCTTGAAGAACCCCTCGCTCGCATACATTATCGGGTGGTCCTCCTTCCTCGCGTCCGACACCACAAACGTCTGCTGGAACGTCGACAGCGCGTCCTTTAATTCATCCGACACCCTCGGCAACCCCCTCTCCCTCCCTTCTCCCTCTGTCGTCCCCGTCTCCCTCGAGCTCCTGCTCCTGCTCATCCGCTGCCTCTCATCCCCACCCCCCGACGTCCGTACCGTCACCCCCTGCAGCTTCCCAGTCTCGTCATCCCTCTTCAGGACGAGCCCCCACTCCGCAGCGCGCTTCCCTGCCTCCGAGTCTTCCTCCTCCCCCACGACCTTGCCCTTGCCCCTGTTAAGGGCAGCGTCATCCTTGAGGGCCATCCAGGAGGGGATCTCTTCCCCTATGCTGGATAGTTGCACCCCATGAACACAATCCCCCTTGGGAACATCATCGCCCTGTCCCTCGAACCAGTCCTGCCACGGGGTATGCTGCAGTTGCGGAGGGAGAAAGTCAGGGATTGGGGTCCTGAGTGGGTAATCAGAAGGGTTGAATACTTCCAGCGAACCCCGGGAGTCCCTCGGAAGCTGGGGGAGTGCGGTGGGGGATTTCTTCGACCTCCAATCCGAGGAAGATGTGGACTCCATCCCCTCCTCCTACTCTTCCTCCTCTTACGACTACTACTACTAACACAATAACAACAGCAACAAGCAACGACTAAGAGGAGGAGGGAGGTTGGGATGAAACAGTAGGGAAGACCGTAAGTACACAAATGCTTATGCAAGAAAGAAATAACAGAAGAAGACACAGAAAGGGGGTGGGGGTGGGAGATGTGGACGACTCGTAAGCATCGCTTTCAAGAAAGAGATGAGGCTTAATTTGGAGTTGTTGTGGGTGACTGAGTGAGTGGGGCAGTGGACAAGTGAACGAGAGAACAAGGATTAGGCGTTACATTTCTGCTTTTCTTTCTAAAAGTTTTTTTTTTTGGCGGGGGATTGAGTGAGCACCTCATGTTTCCTCCTCTCCGCTCTGGGGTTCGAGCTAAATATTTTGTCCTGTGTCGTAGTCTTGTCAACACCAACTTTCCATCCCCCACTACATCCAAAACAAAAAATCAACGAAATGAATGAATGTGGTCGTCATGCACACCAATCATGAACGTTTTACCGACTGCTGGACATGGACAAACGGGCTAAAAGAATATTTCTTTTTAACTTTATTCGATTAAGGAGTGAAAGTTGGATAAGTCGGATTCAAATACGTCGAAAATTTCAGGCATTATGAGTAATTGATATTCGGATGTTCATTATGTCGTTGCCGTATGAATGAAAAAAGAAAGGAGAAAGCAGCGGACAGACACCCTTAAGCGGAAGAACTTACGGATGTCATCAACGATGCCTTCGAAATAAAGCAGGAGCATAAGATGGCAAGAACGTCGGGATGCTTGAATGCCTGAATGCTTGAAGATAAAAAGACTCTCTGTCCGTCTGTAGAGAGGTGTGTATACAATGCCTAGGAACGACCATTTATACTAGGCTAGACCTATGTATATACATACATTACGTGTCCTTGTTGCCAGCCTACATGGGATATCTCTTTTCCATTTGAGCAATCTTGGCAATAATTTTCTTTCATGTCTTAGACCATCCGAAATCTTCCCATAACAGCTACTCATCTATCGGAAAGCCCACTAGCCTTCGCCACAGAGTTTTCCCACTCGTCCAATTGACTGTCGCTTAATCACCTCGTTGACCCTCGTCGTCTAGTAGCCCCATCGCTTGGTAACTGCTTTGCCCGCAAGCCTTCTCGTGGTGTTTCCACAGCTACCTCCTTACTGGACTTCTCGTACTTCAGGCCTCCATTCTGGACCGTTGATCCACAGATGGCACCGAGATCTGTGGTCCAGAATTTCTGTTGCTAAACATATATGCCCTCCTCAAGGCAGACGGAGGTACTGTAATACGTCTCGCCTTGAAAAAGACCAAGTAATCATTTCAACGCAACCTAGTAACGTGTGCAGGCGATCATTAATCCCCAACCGTTGATATCCCCGAAGTGTATCGGTTGAGATTTTCGGGACGTCTGTCAAAATCGCGAGGTTTCTGCCATAATACCTCCTGTCAGAGATTTCTTATCTCTCATAACCCCGCTATAAATAGCAATGTTCGGATCAGCTTCCCGATCGCAAACCATCACCCTTGGAAATGGTAAGGTTATAAGGTTTCCATCTTTTTGTCTCCCACCTAGGACCTATGTTCGTCACCTTAGCTTGCTTGAGAGCCTTTGTCCACCACTCTACACGAGTGGTTTCTCGTCCTCCACGTAGTTCCATCCTCCCTTACAAGGATCTCGATTGGAAGGGTAGAGGACTTGAGTGAAGCCTCGGTGGGTTAGTCTTAAGCCCCGAGTCACATCCTGATTGGACTGACTTTTGTCGTTCGGAGGTTGCTGCACCCCTCTTTCGGCCCAAGAATACCACGGGTGAGACCGCTACCGGGGAGGTCAACCTCCGATCTCGCGGCCCTTGGTGGGTCTAATGTGGAATCAAATGCGATGACCAAGGTCCTCTCGTTTAAAAGATTCACGCTGCAACCATGCCTCTATAATGTGGTGAAGTTGTTTGTTGCAGCCATGGATCTTCTTCGTCTGAGGGAAAAATCGGGTACTGTGTGTTACCATCTTCGTCTCCCGTGGGTAAACCCTTGAATAGCTCGTAGAGCTCAAGGATTTCAATAGAAAGCATTTCTTCAGGAAGTAGAAATATTGTATACTGAATCATCTATGTTTTCTTTTGTACATTTTTCTCCAAACAAACTCATGTAATGGACCACATATTTGAATGAAAGCGAATGCACGTCTTAAGCCCCTTCGCCTGTCCATCTTTGACTTTTGGACCGTCATCAATTTTCAAGTGAAACAACGCTCTTTTTGGGCCTTAACCATCTTGTCGATTTCTGGATTATAAACCCTAACAAGGGGTCAAGGTTTCCCGCTCATGCAATAAGAAACTAATCTCCTTCTTCCCCTATTTCCAGAAACCCTAGTTTTGTTACGACTTCCATGATTTCTGATGCTTCAAACCCAGCAAACCCGACTACCCAAGCCCACACAGAGGGTGATGAAGTCATTTTCAATGGGTTTATGTTGAAGCCACGAAGTTTCACGTCTTCCCTTACGAAGAGGAGTCGGACTTTGGCGCTCCAATGTCGGAACAACAAACGTTGGGTCCGTTCGTTCCTGAGGTCAAGTTCCAACTTCTTTCCGACATGGAAAGGTCATTCCCTTTTACTAGTATGTTGCCCACCTTCTTCACCCCTGGTGATTTCAAGCCGTCGGGATGGAGCCCGTCCGTACAAGCAAACCTCCATTGCTTTCCATCTCCAAAGAGTGAGGCGCATGACCTATGGATTTCCAAGTGGATGAACAAGAAGCGGCGCTACATGGGTTGTGATTGGGATCAAGAACCTAATCAACATGTCTCGCTCCTCGATTGAGCCCCAACTTGCCGGTTGTGTCGGGTTCTTGTCATTTTGGAATCCCGTCGTCAACTGTTTCTACCTCCTTAGAGGACCGATGTCGATCACCCTAGAGGATGTCTATTTCTTAGCCGGTTGTCATCTTTGTGGAGCCCCCTTTGATTTGACCACAAGCGCACCGACCTAAAGTTTAACCCATCAGAACACATCGGCGCGATGATCGACCGACATTTGTCTCTGCCTAATGCAGAATGGGGAACCTAGGATGAGTGTGAGTTCTACTTGGAGTGGTTATCCATGTATATCTTCTACAACCGGGGAAAGCGTCCCTGTCGCTTCATGATTGGGGTGGCCACCAGCCTCATTGACGTTGCCAATGCGGATAGGCCTGAAGCTCTGGCCTTCGCCCCTTTCCTGGTGAGTTTGATCTATCGTGGGTTGTACCAGGCAACAGCTAATCCAGCTAGCTCCCCTATATGCCCAACAGATGGTCCTCTATGGATCAGTTACTTATGGATCATTCTGTACTTCTCGGGTTTCACCCGTTCTTCCTCATGCGATGCTCGAGCGGAGTGTAGTCATCTCAGCGAGCGCGTTCCAGTACTGGTCTCCCTTCAGCATTGCTAGTTATATCCAGGCTATGATGGATGGGCACGCAGAAAGCTTTATAGGCGTGGTTTCTTCCTGGCGACCTTTCTCCCAAAGGTGGGAAGAATCTCGCTCAAGAGATGTTGAGCACCTTCGACCTACGCTCTTCGCACGAGATTTAGTAAGAGTAGACCAGACTGGCTTGATTTTTGAGGTGTAAAATCCTCAGCTCTGTGCCCGTCAACTAGACTTCTGTCATTGCTTGGCGGTTCCCTTGTTCATGTCCAGGAACTAGCCACCTGGCATGCGTGTTACGTCTCCCGTGGAGCCTAGGTTGGCCGAGTGTTTCCAGTTGTCAGACCTTCCCATGGTTCAGCTCCAGGCGAAACCGTTTGGTGGTCGTTTTCCTGCTTTCTCCAAGACCTAGTTTGAAGTCTGGGGAATGATGTAGGCCTCTTCACACTTGGAGAGGCTGATCCAAGAGGACAGCATAGCCTCTCCAATGGCCCTTCCTGGTTCAAGTGAGAGGTCTTCGAAGAAACAATCGTCAGGTGATGACTCGTCCTCCTTGGGTACGTCGAACCGGTTTGAGCAATGGTTTACTTATGCTTCGCTTGTTTATAACGGGCTACCTCTTTCATGTAGCAGGTAAGAGGTCAAAGGCGAAGCCTTCTCCTGTAGGCTCATCTTCACAAGGGGCCCGCTTGAAAAAAAAAAGTGTCTCATTGGCCTCCTCCTCCACCATTGCCGCGAGATATCACTGTGTCCCCTATTCTTGAGGAAGTGCCCTTCACGGGTGTGTCAAGTAACACATTTTTCGCAAGCTTTGTTTCCTGGTGGAAGATTGCGTTGAATAACACCAGCTTCCTTAGTAAAGGTACTGTTGGTGTTTTTCCAACTGTGGAGATTATTGACGGTGAAGAACCCTCCCCCCCCCCCCAAAACGCCCATTGCCTCCTGGCTGGATAGCCAAAGCTGCTTCGAGCAACCAACAAGGAGTATGGGTAGAGAGGAGCCCCCATCGAGGTTGCACTTGAAACCTCGACCCCACTTTCGAGGGATGGGGCCGGAGCTTCATTGGTCGATGATACTCCTGTCGCCCTGAACTTCCCAGGCGAAGCAGTGCAAGTCCCCCATGGCTCACAAGTCTAGTTGACCTCGATAAGGAATCTTAAGTTTTGTTTGTCATTCGCTCTTAAGTCATTGTCTGACTTCAGCGTATTCATGGCAGCCCTTGCGCTCTCTATTTGTCTCTTTCATTATCGTCCTCGAGCGTGGGGTGAATGCTAAGAATGGCATTGTTGCCTTGTCGTCTGTAATGGACGACTTGGGACGAGCAGGAGCTGAGTTACACGAGATGCGCGTTATACTCTCGCTTCTTCAAAAGTCATTCTGGTGTTCGTGAGCTGAACGACAGGAGAGGCAATTGAACGCGTGGCCATCGACCAAGAGCGAGAGAAATTCGAGAGGGATTGGGACAGGGTTGTGGAGGCTGAGGCAAAGGAGGTTGTGGTAGCCAGAGTGCTGGACCGGGCAAAACACCTATTGTCTTCATTGCTTGTTGACTGAATTGTTACGTTTGCATTTGTCCCCAGACTGTGGGTAATCGTTTTAAGATAATGTTTTTGTGCATTTCACATATCGTTAGCCTATATTTTTTCAAATACTTGCCATTGACCTTGAAATCGTGCACCGATCTGTTGAGCCCCCTAGGCGATAGCAATTCCCAAGGTGGGTTTCAATTACATGGAAGGGGCCTTCCCAATTCGGTGTCTATTTTCCCTAAAAGTAATTGCAAACACCCTCGGGCAGTCTCGGATTCCAGACTAGGTCTCCCTTACTAAATGACCGAGGTACTACTCTTTTGTTGTAGTAGCAGGCGATGTTTTTCTTATGAGCTTCCAGATGATTCAGCACATTGACTTTGGTGGTTTCCAGATCTTCTAACTCAATATGCATGTCTTCATCGTATCACTCGTTTTCTCCAAGGTGCTTAAGAAGTCTAAGCGATCGTTATCGCACTTATGTTGGAAGCATCACATCTCGACCGTACACGAGGCTAAACGGGACGACGCCTATGCTTTCTCCTTTTGTGACCCCGAGTGCCCATAACGTTTCCTGAAGCAGGGTATGCCATGTGCGTGGGTTGCTCCCGATCATTCTCTGTATAACCCGTCCTATGAGTTTGTTGTAAGCCTTCGCTTGCCCGTTTAACTAGGCGTAATACGGGGATGAGTTGAGTACTTTAAACCCAAAGTCTTCCACAAACTCGTCCATACGTTCGCCGTTGAACACCTTTGCATTGTCCACCACGAGACTTTGAGGAATCCTGTATCAGTAGATGATAGTGTTCTTGATGAATTCAATTACGTCCTTCTGATTAATGGACTTGTAAGCCGTCACCTCATTACATTTGGTAAAGTAGTCTATGGCGACGAGTATATAGGCATCTCCCCTACTTGATTGAGGATGAATTTCCCCCATGACCTCTAGCGCCCATGTCCTGAAAGGCCATGGTTTTACTATGACGTTCACGTCCGTAGCAGGGGGCGTACACTGCTCCGCATCGCTGGCAGGCCTGGCAGGCCTGGCAGGCTCGAGCCATTTCAATGCAATTCTTGACCATTGATGACCATTAGAACAAGTGTCGTGTGATCGACCAACTCATCTTGATCTCTGCTTGATGAACTCCGCGCAACCCCTCATGCGTTCCCATCATGATTGGGATGGCTTCGTCTAAGTCGATGCACCCTAACAGGAGATCCTCATTGGTTTTCCTATAGAGCATTTTGTCGAGGAGTACGTAGTGCCTAGCGATCATTCGAATTCTCCTTTCAACTTTTGCGTTAGGATTCTCGAGGAACTGTCGTATTGGCTCATGCCAATCCTCTTTCTGTTTGAATAGATCGGCCGTGTGGACCTCTTTGTCCCTCACACCATTATCGTCGTTGAGTTCTGGACGTTTGCTTATGAACAAGGTTGTGTTATCCTTGTGTGAATATGAGTTATTTATCAATCCCGAAGCCAGTTGTATCATATGGTTGGCCTCTTGATTGTCTTCTCTTTTCACATGTATAATCTCAGCCGTACTTATTTTCGCGAAGAAATTTTTTGCTTTGCATAGATATCGGCCCAGGTGAGGCGAATAACATTCACTTTGATCTAAGAGTTGCTGGATTACCAACTGAAAAACATCGCATATCTTTACGCTTCCCAATTTTCAGCCCAGGACGAGCTGCAAAGTCAGAATCAAGGCCTTGTGCTACATTATTGGTTACTTTGCCATCGAGGCGACAAGCCAATCTGGTTTTGGTATTCTAGGGTGTCTTAATTACCCCTACACTAACTCCGAATTTGTTGGAAGACCCATCAAGCCAAATGAACCAGTGCCCATGTGGGTTATCTTCCTTGTATGAAGAGTCTATGTTACCTTCACCATAGTGGGTAATGAATTCAGCCAAGGCATGGCCTTTAACTTAAGTTTGCGGCTTGTGGAATAGATTGTAGGCAGAGAGCACTAAGCTCCATTTGCCAATCCTTCCCATAAGTAGGGGTTTCTCGAAGAATACGTTGGTCAGAGGTGTCTTGGAGACGGGATACACATCGTTATACACGATGTAATGTCTGAGTTTAATTACTGAATAATAAACAACCAGGCATATCTTCTCAGTTGGGGTGTATCGATGCTCCGTCTTTCTAAGGAGACAAGACATGTAATAAACAGCTCTTTCGACCCCATCTTGCTCTTGTGCCAACATGGAGCCAATACTGGATTGCGATGCAGCCACTTAACGGATGTATGGCGCCTTTGTATCTGGTGGTGCTAGCACAGGAGGGTTCATCAAATAGTTTTTTATTTCCTGAAAAACTTGCTCATGCAGTGATGTCCAGGTTATATGTCCCTTCTCCTTTCCTTTCAGGATTGTTGAGAAGGCGCTGGTTTTAGACGCCACATTGCCTATGAAGCGACGTATGTAGTTGACCATTCCGAAAAGGCTTGGAGCAGGGGGTTACGAATAGCGTGAGCTTTAAGAGGGTCAACTTCAATTCCTCGTTGGTATACTAGGAATCCAAGAAACTACCCCTTTTGGACTCCAAAAGTGCATTTCAACGGGTTAAGTTTGAGGTTATGCGTTCTCATCTTTTCAAATGCTTCACTTAGATGAACGTGATGATCTTGACTTTGCTTGGAGTTTACCACCACGTCGTCGATGTAGACCTCCACTGCCTTCCCTATCAAGGGGCCAAAGATGAGGTTCATCGCTCTCTAGTACGTGGCTTCGACATTCTTCAATCCAAAGGGTATGACGACCCAAGATATCCCAATAGGACATTTGAATGATGTCTTATGCACGTCCTCAAGATGTAATTGTATTTGAACTATCTGTCCATGAAGGACATTAATTCATCCCCTGCCAATTTGTCTATATGGTCGTCAGCGATGGGCATTGAGTATTCATCTTTAGGTGTTGTTTTGTTCAAGTTACGGTAAATCTATGCATACCCTGATCTTGCCGTTCTTTTTAACAACAGGAACTATGCTAGAGATCTAGTCCACGTACTTAGCCGTTCTTATATAACCACCTATGAACAGCTTCTTAATTTCATCGTAGACCATTTGGGCTACTTTTCGTGACATCCTCCTTGGAGTTTGGTCAACAGGCTTAAAGTTGTTATACGTCGGGAATCGATGCTCGACCAAGTCTCGGTCAAGGCCAGGCATCTCTATGTAATCCCAGGCAAAACAATCTTTGTATGTGTGAAGGACTTTGATAATGTCACCTACTTTAGCCTCGCTTAATAATGGGTTGAGATAGATGACACGTGGTAATCAACGGTCCCTAAGTTTATCTCACTTAGTGGATCACATAGAATGACATAAGCATTAGAAACTTCTTTATTCATTGAATTAATTGACACTCTTGGCGTGCCTGAAAAAACACATTACATCGTGCTTCGTTTATTCTGGACACCCTATAACTAGTTAGTCTTTCTAGGACGTCCGA
The DNA here is from genome assembly GCA_023653495.1 of Melastoma candidum. Taxonomy (NCBI): domain Eukaryota; kingdom Viridiplantae; phylum Streptophyta; class Magnoliopsida; order Myrtales; family Melastomataceae; genus Melastoma; species Melastoma candidum. Next base: position 9,066,526 of record CM042886.1, read on the forward strand.
TATCAGATCGAGCGTTTCACTCTCCATTGGACGAAGGCGGGTTGAGAACTTTATCGGGCTCCAAATCCGTCTTCGTCTGATGAGTGTCACTATTGTCTTCTATCCCGGCTTCGCGCATATCTTTCTCAAGCGGGGTTAGGTCTTTATCAACGTCGGGCTGTAGTTATCGCTCCATCCAGTTGGGACAATTGGGTGTTAAGGTGGTGCCAAAGGTGGTCCATCTTACGAAACTAGGAACTCGTAGCATGTTTCGCCTAAGGACCCGACGTTTGGGTCTTCCAACGCATATCTTTGCTCTAGTGTCATGTCCTTGACTTGCTTTACCGCCCCTGCGCAAACATAGGGCATGTTAGCAACCTTACTCACCTCTCCCGTGATAACCTCTTAACCTGTTTTCCCTACAGTAGAAGTTCTTGGTGAAGAGTAGAGGGTAGAGCACCGGCCTTGTGCAACCAATCTCTTTTGAGTAGGGCACTAAAGGAAGGATTTATGTCGATGGAAAAAAAAAGTCGTCTTCTTTTCATGTGTGCCTACTCGGAGTCTAACAGATACCACGCCTAGACAATAGGAGGTAGTCCCGTTATATCCGCCGACCCTTACGTTAGCCTTTGCCAGTTCGGCTATGTCATCCCCTAAGCGCTTATATGCTTCAAGGGGGAGGACGTTGATAGTTGCTCCTTATCAATAAGGACATGGCGCACGCCATGTTATTAATCGTCGTTTGAATGTGCAGCGGGAACATATGTTTTTGGAGTGATGCTGGAGGCACTTTTGGCCATCTACTTGGGAAGTTTCGCAGTATTTCAGTAATGGAATTGTGATTGAAAGGGAACAACAACCTACCTTCTGTCTGGCTGTCTCCTTTCTTAGCAAACTCGGTCGGTAGCATGAGAACGTTGCAACTAGTCCCATTCGCCTTGGGTGGAGTCCTGGACTATACTAGGTTGTAGTCGTTCAGCATATTGGACACAAGGTCGATTTCACTTGATTCCTTAGTCTTTTTAATATTAGGGGCTACCAGTTTGGTGCGCCTTTCCGCGGCGCGGCGCTGTTCTCTCTCTCTCCGTCTTTTGGTTCTCTCAGTGGGTATCTAGGGTTGTGTTCCCGTACCCTCCTTCTCCTATGTATCCGTAACTGGGATGACATGAACGCGGATGTAGCGTGAGTGTTTGAGAGGTTGCGGGCAATTATCGACTTAAACAAACTCCCTCTTATGTGGGTCATAACCCCTTTTGAAGTTTCCCTCAAACGGAGGTTCCAAGAGATAGGTAGACTCAGAGTCAGGCAAATTTCCTAATGGAGGGTCGACTGTCTCCACCTTGATCTTTCCTTCGGATGCCATGCCGGCCAGCAGTAGGAAGTACTGGTTACAACAGAGTTGGCACATCTAGGTGATGAGTACCTTATGCGTTGCTATAGGTTTGCACCTGTAACAAAGCATGTCGATTGTTAGAAATTGGGCTGTCGAAGTCCCTTATCTGATTGCATCCTTGTCGCCTCGAGGATGATCTTGTTGCCTCGTATTTTCCGTCGCTTGTTGAGGTCCAAGGCGAGCGATAACAAGTCACCTGTGGAGTTTTTTGTTGCGAGGTTCTTTTCGAATTTCTTCACTCTCACCCATAATTCCCTGTCTCATGAGTTCTTCAGGGGTGTAGAGTTCCCTCGTTCCAATTGGTGGGTGCCCTCGTTCTTGATGTTTCTCTGTGCGTTGATGCACCCTTAGACCACTATTGCTTCCCATTGCCATCTCCTCAAAGCGGTTAAGGTCGTACCATTCTGCTATCCTTTCATTCAGCAAGTACTTCCTAAATGTATGGCACCGATCAGTGGTATGCGAAGCATCCATGTGCCAGCGACAAAGATCATGTCGTATGCTCTTAAGATCAACAGGGCACTAGAGTGTTCTCTTGTTTATGAACCGCTTGAACAGCATGTTGGCAATGATTGCCTCACCAGTTTCGATCGATTGGTCTCGGTCTCCATGCATTAATAAAGGGGAGACAGTTAGGCAGTTGACATCGAAGGCATTTATATCAACCAGGTCGCCAAACGGGTGCGACTCTGTTAACGCCTGGTCCCCCGAACCTGGGAAGCGTAACTCTTTAGACTCTATTAGATCTTGCACCAAGTTCCTAAACATAATGTAATCCCTATGGTGCTGGTGAACGACCCATGCCAATTACAGAAGTTTATAGACTTCTCTCTGTCAGTGCGAGGAAGTCAATGGCCTATTTTCAGTCAAATTCGCCTGTTTTGAAGCATGAATTCAATGATTTCATCAGCCTTGGCCTCATCGAAGGAGTACTTCCTTTCCTCCTGTGTCTTTGGAGAGGTTTTGGCTCCGAAGTTCGTTTTAGTCAACTCTTCGCAGGTCAGGGGTTGGCCCTTTCCATACTCTGCGACGTCGACGTCTACAACTAGTTCCACTTGGTAGGTTACCAAGGGTCCTGTTCTTTCGTCTGAGTTTTCTCTCTGAGGATGTTCTCATATCGGATTGCCCTTCTGGCTAACTTATTCCAATCCCTGAACACTTCTCCCTTTAGCTTTTTCCTAAGCCGGAGAAGGAGGGAATCATGAGCTGTGGCTATGAGCTCGGCTTCAGACGCAAAGGTTTTGCATCTCAGCCTTGCCTTCCGAAGTCTGTTCAAGAAGACTGCCATGGGTTCCCAGGTTGCTGCTTCATGTGAGTGAGGTCTTGTAGTGTCACAGCTGGGTCAATCTAAGCGAATGCCAGAGTGAATTTGCACCTGCATATCCTCTCAATTTCTCACTAATTTCGGGAAAAGGTTCACATATCATGTAAAGGCAGCTTCTGTGAGTGAGCTGGGAAACAAGTGAAGTTTTCAGAACCCATTAGTGGTGGCTTCTCCAGCCTGGTGAGTGAAGCAGGCGACATGATCCACGGGCGAAATGCCTTCTTCGCCCGAGAAATGGGCAAATGCAGGCACACGATATCCCCTTGGAAAAAGATAGTCCTTGTCGATGTTGTTAGGGTAAGGAGCTCCATAGAGTTCAACCTCATTCATATCGTTCGCTCCAGGGATCGCCTGCTCAACTAGTCGGGCTACGTAACCCCATATTTCGAGCATGAGACCTGGTGGAGCCATCACCTCTTACATGGCCATCCCTCTTCCACGTACGGGTTGGGGAATGTACTCAGGGTGTTGGTGATCCTCAAGAGGACAAAAAGGCTCACTCTCCACTGACCTATAGACATCCTCCCTCCTTCGGAGCGGTGGTCGATAAGTAGCTTGAGGATCTTGCCATGCAGGACCTTTGGGGCCTGTGGAGATAATAGGGACGTCCCCCAAGTCGGCCTTTTTCTTTCCTTCGGCTATTGACGCCCTATGAGCATCATAGTCGAGTTGGTGTTTGTTGGTCGATTCACCCTTCTCCTTATCAGGGCTGTTTATGGGCACCCCTGATATGGTTTCTAGGTTCTAGACGACGACATCTGTCTTGGAGCCGATTTTTTTCTTGAAGGCTTCGTACTTCTGATCGATAGCACTGACCCTCTCCATTAAGACCTGGAGAGTACTCATTATGGCAGACAGCTCTCCAGCGATGGTTGGTTTCGAGTTGTTTCCATCGCTGTTGTTTTCCCCCATCGGAGTGATTATCTTCGAGGTTGTTTGAATGGGTACCATGTCTAGTTCTAATATTGTTGGCCTAAATCTCCCACTATGGTCGTCAAAGGCGTGTCCACTCCGGAAGTGACCGCTGGACAAGCCGGATCCAAACATGTCGGAAATCTCTGAAACTACAAGCAACTATTATTCGGAGGTTCGTTGTGTGGTCACCTATTAGTAAAGAAAGAGAGAAGAAGGCAGTAGACAGACACCCTTAAGCGGAAGCACTTACGGATGCCTTCGGAAGGAAGCAGGAGCACAAGATCGCAAGAACGTCGGGATACTTGAATGCCTGAATGCTTGAAGATAAAAAGAATATATGTCCGTCTGTAGAGGTGTGTATACAATGCCTAGGAACAACCATTTATACCAGGTTAAACCTATGTATATACGGAAATGAAATATTATACATACATTGCGTGTCCTTATTGCAAGCCTTCATGGAATATCTCCTTTTCATTTGAGCAATATTGGCAATAATTTCCTTCCATGTCTTAGACCGTCCGGAGTCTTCCCATAACAGCTGCTCATCGACCGGATCGCCCATTAGCCTTCGCCGCAGAGTTTCTCCGCTCGTCCGGTTGACTGTCGCTTGATCACCTTGTTGATCCTCATCGTCTGGTAACCCCGTGGCTTGGCAACCGCTTCGCCCGCAAACCTTCTCCTCGTATGTTTCCACAGCTATCTCCTTAATGTGCTTCTCGTACTTCGGCCTATATTTTGAACCGTTAATCCATATATGCTACCGAGATTTGTGGCCCAAAATTTCTATCGGTAAACGAACTCGCATGACGAACAAAGCAGTTCAGTTCAGTCCAGTCCAATGAATGGTGGAGGTGTTAGGACAGAGTCCCCCGGGAATTCTCGGACGAGATCATTTTTAAAGGTAGTGATTGGGGGAACCAAAATAAATGCTCATGATATCATTTCTTCTTCTCGTGTTTCTTTCTCCTCCCATTTTTAGAAGAGATCATGACGGCCAGGCCAATCTCCGGAGTGTTTTGCCAGACGAGATGAGATTCAAAAATCGACGGGAAGATTATGGTGATCAGTACGTACATGTGACGAAGTCCCCCTCAGTTCCACGTGGGACGGTTACGCGCTATTGTTTGATAATCGCTCGAAGTACCACTTCCTTTTATCACACGAATACTTAAAATAACATTATAGTATTTGCTACTAGGTGACCACTTTTTACCGCAAACAATAGCGACTTTAAAACTCGCACGGAGATACATGTCTCTAATGCGAGTGGGTGCGGAATGAGGAATACTTTTAACAACATCTGAAATCATAAAATTGTAGGGGGTACAACCGTGCACTTAAACCGTGTACGAGAGTTTCTATTTGAACCGTAAAAACCACCCAATAATGGGGGGTCATGTCGTGATCATGGATAGGGTATAAGCAAAGAAGATTATTGGGTTGGATCATATTTGATCCTATGATAAGTGTATGTCTGCGTAAAACCGCATTGGGAATATCTATCTGTTCACGATAAGAAGGTGTTTGATTTCGTCTGACTGTATTCGTCAAACTTTTATAGAACAAACTTTAAAATGACAAAGAAAACACTAACCCGAAAATTCACAACGTCGAATGCTTGCCAAAACAAGAAGTATAATACTACAAAATAGTGAGGGGGGGGAGAGAGAGGGATGGTCAATCTAAGTCTTTAAGACTCTAAAAGTGATTGTCTCGTTTTGGAGTTATATTTAATATAACACTCCTTTGTAACTTGCCAAATTACATGCTGCAGATCATGTGTCACATTTTCCGCGTTTTGCGGAATGTTGGAAGGACGTGAACATTCGTGGGTCTTCAAACATGCTCCCAATTTTCATTATATTAAGGTTTTGGCAGTGTTCTTGCTAACACTTGACTATTGCTCTTGCCCTCGATATCCTCATATTTGCTTGACTTTTTAAAAATCTGCTCACCTGCTATCTCGTAATCCCTTTAACTTTTTCTGAATTTGATTCGTTTACCTTGATCATAAACTTTTTGATATAATGACCTCTTAAAACTATTTACCTCGTCTTAATATCCTTATGGAATATGCTCGTCTAACCTCTCATGCTGGCCTGAACTTTGTTGACTTGGCTCAATCAGGGGCTTTGAAGCCTTAGGCCCAAAATTTGGCCACGCCAACAATGCCACGTGGACAGTAGAAGCGAGCAAGCATATGGAGATTGAAAAGCCAGACAAGCGCCCTTTTGCCCCAACCTGACCCATGAGAGTTGGGTCTTGGGAGTGTCCATCCTAAATCCCCACTGAAACAAGCCCAAGCTACAATTGGCAAGGGGAAAGGGTTTCAGACAACAGAGGTTTCTCCTTCTCAGAACTCTTTTTATCTCTCGACATGTTACATCGGATGTGGGGATGAAAGTTTTATGTAATAAGTTCTATGTTTAGGACTAGGTAAATACCCCCAATCTGGCCATGTATGAAAATACCACCGGCAAAAATATTTATCTACCTAACCCCTCCGATATTCAGTCCCCACGGTTCTGTCCTTCGTCCTTGTCGTCTGCAATGTCGTCTGCAATGTCCTCTGCAGTCACTTGGCCCTCTTTCCTAGCCATGGATGACGAAGAAGGGTTACCAGGGATTCGGGCTGGGCGACCGTACTCATATTCACGAGAGGCGAGGTACGTGAGCGCGGTGACCACCTCGCTGATTGCAGGACGCACACTAGGTTGCTCGTGAACGCACATCGCTGATATAGCAAGAGCTTGGTATAAGCCTCTGACTGGGTACCTTCTTTCAAGCGATGGGTCGGCCATCAGTACAAACTTTTTCCGATCACGGAACAGAGGGCGTGCCTGAAAGATTTCGAAAAACAGAGAGAAGCAACTTGGGTAATAGCCGTATGTGGATTAAATAAATGTTCATGCTCGAGGATGAAGAAGGTTTTGCTTCATTAGAGGATTATAGTGGCACAGCCATGAAAATAAAGAGTGTCGTGTTCAGCTCCAAGAAAGAACACACGGGTACGATCACATTAGGAAAGGATAGTTTCTCACCCAAGCGACCAGGTTTTGCTCCCTGGTATCTTTAGTAGGATCGAATGCCTTTTTTCCAGAAATAAGCTCAAGCAGCACGACTCCGAAGCTGTAAACATCCGACTTAAAGGTCAACTGTCCTGTCATGGCGTACTCTGGCGCACAATAGCCGTATGTACCCATGACTCTGGTTGAAACGTGTGTTCTATCCCCAATCGGACCCACCTTAGCTAATCCAAAATCGGATAACTTTGGATGGTATGCCTCACCGAGCAGAATATTCGGACATTTCAGGTCACGGTATATGATGGGAGGATTCACTTTGTCGTGTAGGTACTCGAGACCTTTGGCAGCTCCCGCCGCTATCTTCATTCGAGTGCACCAATCGAGCCCCTTCTTGTTTCGGGGAAGATCTGCCTAGTCATAACAAGAACAGAGTATTTAGCTTTCCATTTTATTAAACAATGAAGGAGCAGGAAATGACTCGGCCGCAGCAGGTACCGTGCAAATGAGCTTCCAAGGAGCGTAGGGGCATGTATTCGTAAACCAGAAGCTTCTGATCTCTCTCCGCGCAGAATCCTATAAGCTTAACAAGATTTGGATCATCAACCATGCTCAGCATTGTCACTTCAACAATGAACTCCTTCGTGCCCTGAAGTCCATTAGGATCGAGCTGCTTAATTGCGACTTCCTGCAACAAACAAGGAAAAAAAAACACCGCAGCTCGCATCAATCGTGTGGTAATCTCGATACGAAAACCCAGGGCTCAATCCAAACATTTGAATAAACCAACCTGGCCAACATCACTCAAGCACCCCTTGTAAACCTTGCCGAAACCTCCTTCCCCCAAAAAGCAGTCAGGCCTGAAGTTGCCGGTGGCGGCAACGAGTTCTGCAAAGGTAAACCTCCGCGCCTTACTTCCGTCCGGGACACCATCCTCACTAACACCCCCAAGATCAATCTCCTTCCCATCAATGAGCATTTGGGTATGCTTAGGGGCCTCATATAATCGATTCCCATTCTCACCATCGCGGGCTTTCCGCCTCTCTGTTCAAAGAGACGGACAACGACCGATCAATGCCAAAAGAAATATATAAAAAAAAAAAAAAGAAATAGAAGAATCAACTCTTTCTATTTATCCCTAAATAAACCGAATACTTCCAAGATACCAGATGCTCCCTGATCCTCAACTCGTCGGGGGCATCCCCGGCTCCTGCTGCATGGGAAACAACCCATGGAGTCCGAAGACGAAGCTTCTCCTTCAAACAGAAGTCAACAACATGGGAAGGGGCGATGCGACGAAGAGGGAGGGAGGGAGGGAGTGGAAGGAGTAAAGAAATGAAAACAAAGATAAATGGGAAAAAGGAAGGGCTACGTGTAACTCTTTTTTTTTTTTTTTTTGGTTAAAGATTTCGTGGGGGTTGTTGTTTCATTTCGGTTTTAATACTCACCTTTTCTTTTTCTTTTCTTTCCCTTTTTCGTCCAGTACAGCTGCTGGCTTTCTATTTGCCTCCGTTTTTTTTTTTTTTTAAATCCTCTTTTGCCTTTTCTCTTACGCCACCGTGCCGGTTTTTTTTTTAATTATTTATTATTTAGTTTATGAAAAGAAGTTTCAGTGTAAATTTTTCTTAAAATACAAAATGCTTGATTTGCTTTACAAAGTTTCTATGTATTTAAATCTTGTATAATACAAAATATTTAGTTTACCTTTGCTACTTCATTTTACAGAAAAAAAATATACATATTTTTAGTAAGAGAAAATATGTGCAATTACATAATAATTGTTAATTTTACCTAGAACGAAAATTTATTTAAGTTTATTTACAAAAAAATATATATATTTCTCGTAAAGAAATTAATTCATAAATGTCTCTTACAAAAAAAAAGCTTAAGATATTTTATCAGATACAAAATTCGATTCTATTTTTTCATACAAAATTTATGTAAGTTAAATGTATAAAAAAATTAATAATTCTTGTTTCTTCAAAATTTGGTAGCTTTTTTCGTTTTAAGATTTATAAAATAATTCTTATTACTATATATATATATACACACATAAACTTACATAATTTTTTATGAAAGTTTACTAGGGTAAAACTAGTAATTATTATGTAATTATTTTTGGCACATGTACGAATTTTCTATTTTAAACAAATAATTATTTATAAATTACAAAAATTTGTATGTAGTTATAAAATTTATGCACACGGGAAAAAATGCAAAATTTTACATAAATTTCTTACATTAAAAATTTATGTGAATTCATTAAATGAAAAAATGACATAAAAAATTTCATAAAGGTATACATGTATTTCGTTATTTACAAATTACCGTGTTAATAAAAAATTGGTAAGTAAAATTTTTACATTTATTTTACAAATTAGTTGTTCTATTTTTAAAAATTTTCATAATGTTATAAGTGTATTTTGTTATTTACAAATATTTTTTTCAAATAGTATTAACAAAAATAAGATTTTATACATAATTTATGAATTAATGATTATGTTTAAAAAATAATAAAAAAAAGCGATTAACAAACAAAAGATTAGTATAATACGGAAGTTTTTTACAAAATTTTAGAAACATGTCTAAAGGACAAAAAATTCTGCAATTTTTTTTTGTAAATACAAAATTTTTATGTAATATGTGATGCAATTTAAAAACAAAATTGCAACTTTGATTACCGTGAGTTTAACTTTGAGATAAGTTTTTTGTAGTTGTTAAAATTAGGTTAGTTTTTTTTTTTATTTTGATACATAGTTAAAGTAGTTACGACAGAATATTAATTAAGAGGCATTATTTGTTTTCTATCTCCTCGTCCGAGATAGGTTTGCTAGTGTCCGGCGAAATTCAATAATTGGTCCGAGATTGCCGGATTTATAATTTTACAGTAAGATTTGTTCAATCCGACAATCCTGTATAATCAAAACACGCATGCATATCAGGATCGTTGTCGAGCAAGATTGAAGAAGGACTTATGGCTCTCACGACTCACTTTTACTTATAAAATTCATCGTAGTTGTATTAAATACATTTGATTCAGATGCTCATCTACTCGACGAAGGAGTATGTGGTCAGTTGTAATGAGGCTTTGGCACGAGGACTTGTCGATAGTGATTTTAAAATCGTTGTTTTAATGAACAAGTTTAACTACCTCATCAAAAATTATTGGACCATGTTCCAGTGTTCAAGCATATTATCCATCTTTGAACAATAAGCTAGTCGTGGCGTTCAGTCGGGGATTATAATTGTTTTATTAGTGAATTTTGATGATTCACTTTGAAGAATGTGTAATCCATGGCTTATTTATGAGATAACATTTTTTTGCATTTGCGACCACTTATGGTAGTAGTGCTTTACTTTATTTTTTTTCGTATCATTATTACATGTACATCACTACTTACTATTAAACATTTCTTGTAAAATTAAACTAAATTATACACTTATACAAATATTTTTCAGTCTATGGATAAAGTCAAATAATTTGTACTTGTTAAGGTTATTTCATTGTTTATACGATTTATCTTGTAAAACAGTATAGACATAATTTACGTAACAAAAACTTCAAGCATTCCCTACAAATTATTTATGCTTTTATTCGAAAAAATTAAACGCTCTATGGTGACAACATAAATTTATTAATCTATAATAAGTTTAGTAAAATTATTACTAAAATTTCATTACAAGTGAATAAAAAAAATTAGGTAAAATATATATTTGTGGCCCAAACTTTAGCCCAATGATCTTTCAAAACTTTCTTTTATAACCTTAAAATGAAACTTATATTCCTTCCATAACGTACCATTAGTGAAAAACCAAATGTGGTTCTTATTTTATTAATTGTAAAAATTTTTAAAATATTAATATTTATTAAACTATTTTAAAAATAACTTTTATTTTGCCTAAATAAAACCCCGTACAACACAATTAGGGTATCTTCCCTCTTCTTCCCCGTCCCTTATTTGTCTCTCCTCCCTCATCCTCTTCCTCCCCCGACTCCCCCTTCCCTGCTCATCTTCCTCCGCCTGACTGACTCCCCTTTCCCTCCTCTTCCTCCGCCCTTACGCATCCCCCTTTCCTCGGCCCCTGCTCCTCCTCGCCGGTCTCCGTTGATAGTGTTCTTATTCAGTTTGGTAGTTTGCGATGGAATAGTATTGAGTGTAACGTTTCTTGTTGTTATCACGAAGATGAGTTGTCGATTCTCACCTAAAGAATGCATGTTTTATTTTAATATCATAAAAGAAAGTCTTGAAAAATCAAGTCATAAAAAAAAGTTAGGCGTAAAGTTTGAGCCAAAATTGTATATTTTATATAAAAGGTTAATAATACAAAAGTTTAAAAAATAATAAAATATTATTTAGTTAATTGTGTTTGATTTTATGACCGTTTCAATAAGGCCACAAAAAATATAAATTTCATTTTTAAGGTCATAAAAGAATGTTTGGAAAGTTCATGTCATAAATATATATTTGTCAAAAAGTTAACAAATTATATCACTTGCACTTTTCCATACAAAGAAAGGTACATGGAATTACGAAACACACGTATAAAAATGTACAGTAAAAAAAAGTTACAAAAATACCTACAAAGTCATTGTCTTTACACTAAAGGACAAATCTATTATACGGTCCACAAGTTGAAATTAACAAGGTCTGCGTACACGTGTCGGAGACAAAGCAGGGGATAGTTATGTGATGGCGTGGACAAAATCAATTTCTGTAATGTCTGGCGAACGCAATCGGGGGAGGAGTTCGTTAAGCTTCAAACGCAGCCGCCAAAGTTTACACGTGTTTGCGCAGGTAATAAACAATTGGAGGCAAAACGACAAAGTCTGACTCCAAACCAAATAAATTTTACCCAGAAAGACGGACTCCTCCCGGGTAAAGCCCACCCCACCCGACAGGTGTAAGGAAGAAGAAGACGACGACGACATCATCATTTGGGTTTTTCTCTTTTGACTAGAAACTTCAACAAAAAAACCGACCCCCTTCCCCCAGTTTGTTGCCTTGTCTAGGGCCGTTGACGTGTTCGGCCCAAACTCGACTCGTTAGAAGTTAAATTTTGTCAGGTCGAGTCTGAATTCGTGTCTAATTGTTTTATAGTCAAGTCGGATCAACTGTTCCGATAAGTCGTAGCTTGATAAATTTAAATAATTAAAATAAATATAAAAAATTTTAATAAATAGAATTAAAATATAAAATAAGCCTATATGTCAATAGAAAAGGGAAGGGAGAATTTCGGACAGAATTCGGGCTCGAGCTCCGGCCGAAAATTTTAGCCGGGCTCATGTTAGATTACAAGAACTCGATCAGGTTCGGATCCGGACTCGAACCCAACACCTTTTTTAGCATATCCAAATTCGAGTAGATGGTATTCGAACTCGACTCGTCTCATTAGTACCCCTAATTTTAACTTGTTTTAGGAATCACTCCCCTTCACTCAAACCCAAGCACTTCGACTGCTAATTTATTTAGATAAAATTTATTCGAATTACTTTAAATATTGCTATTCGAGAATGTGACATTTCTTTGAATGTTATGACGCAGTATCTCTCCCGACCTAGTATCTTATTATAAATCTTACTTTATTTATAAGTTAAATGTCAACGGTCTGAGTGATGCAAATCTACTTTAAAAAAAAAAAAATCATTGATATTTCCGTACTAACCTTCCCGAACATGATGTCTGTTTATCATTACCTAGTGGCAGATCCTCGTGTCCCAGGGAAAGGTAACCCCCCAACCAACAACAACATAATCACTCTCCGATTCTAAAGACGTGAATGTGATGACTCGCCATCAAGTGGCAGGGACAACCCTCCTATTGCAGAACCTGAAAACAACCTGCGTCACCCACCTGCCTTTTAATCTTAATCCCAGATAAAAGGGCAATGCGACAACAGCGCAAAAGATAAAACAGAGAACCAGTCTTACCACCACCTTTCTCTGCACGAACATTCGTCGGGATGCACCTCCGCTCATAGATCATCCACACGGGGCAAACAATGACATTATCCTTGGACGATTACAAAATAAAGGCAGGACAGCCCAGACGAGAGTGGATAAAATCAACTACTCGTCATCTCCGGTCTCGGAGAGCCCACGGAAATCACATAAGTATAGTCTGCTAACATTCACAGGAATTATGTCTCGTGGCTGGGACACAGCCCCCGCCAAACCTTAACAAGTTACAACCAAGGGAAACAGCCTCCAGGAAGTATTTTCACATGCACGGTTAACTCTAATTGATACATTAACAACGTTGGAAAGAAATTTGGACATTGGATAAGACATGTGAGCACCTTGGCATGCACTCAACCAGCCTTGCTAAAACCCAAGCTTCCTGTCATTGTGCGATGTCGCAAGAACTATCCTTTGAGATTACATCGTCGTCGCCGTGGCTGTCATTTCCTACTTTGCTGTCAGACCTAATAAAAGGCACCCAAACAGAAACAAATCAATACCTGCCTGTTCATGGGATCACAAATCAAAATTGAAGACGAATTACAGAGATATCCTTCTTTGCTCACCTCCTTTTCATCTCCGCCATAAGAATGGGACAACCACGAAAGTGATCACTTTTACTTAAACTAACTAACCGTAAGCTCACTTCAGATGTTCTTTCATTTTTTTTTTTGTTAAAATGTAAACAGTAAATTAATGAAGAGATAGCATGGTATCCTACGCTATCTGGCGAACAAATTGCCCTCGTACGCGCGGTCGCAGCTCCGCAAGTTTTTTCCTGCTTTCATACCGCACCTGCATGTTGAAAAACTTAAATGGATTTCTCTATTTTGTTTGCAAACTCCACAAAATATAGAACAAGAGTTGTAATATATTACCCTCTTTTCGAAGCACCTCTCCTTTCTCTTCTGACGGAATTTTGACAGGGCAGCTTCTCTCAGGGAAATTCGTTCCTCATCAATTCCACTGTTAGGCTTTTCTCCGAGTGCACCAGCTCCAATGTCTTCAGCAGCTCCATTATCAGTTTCCAATTTTGCCGAACCATCAACAGGAAAGTTATTGCTCCCATTGTTACCATTGCTCCCAAGGTTACTTCCAGAAGCACTACCACTCCCACTCCCACTGTTATTGCCAGCATTGCCATCAGCACGACCTTCAATGGCATTTGACGATCCACATGGCGGAGCCGTAGCTGCCATAGCAATATCACTATTATCCTTCTGTTCTTGATTTTTCTGGGAGTTATCAAGATGACGATGATAATGGTAGTGATGGTGATGATGGTGGTATTTGATGTGAATGTGCTGGCGTGATCCTTTTGATGGGGCCTGGACATCATTGGGGTGTGAATTATCTGGCCTGTCATCAGATTCCATCCAAGACGAACGAACAAAACCTTGAGGCACGGGCTGAAATGCAGATGACTTGGAAGATTTGAATGCAGCTATTGGTTCAGGCTTCTTGGAAGCATCATACTGGAAAATAGTATCTATTACATTGTTCTCGCTACTAGTGTTAGACGGCTGATATGTAGGAGATCCAAATGAGTTGGAAGGACCATTGGGAATTCTCTCTGTTTTCATAGCCATGGAGCAGTTATCAAATGCAGAAGTAACTCCCGCTTTTGCTGTCAAACCCTGCATAAAAATTACAACAATCAACCACTATGAAGCAAGATGTCAGCTGGTTGGAGAGCCATACGATTACTAGTTCATCATAAGAAAAGGGACATTACGAAACAATTTCATTCATGCAAAGACTAGATAAATCCACACAGAATGTATCCATTTCAAAGAATGGGCTCATCACCTGGTTCACAGATGAAGTCGTATTGAACCTACATACAACCAATTCAAGCATCCTATTAATAGATAAACAACTTTTCAACTTCGAACAGGGGACGCCAGCTTTTAAAGGTTCAAATATTACTTGGAAAGTGCTGATTGGTCTGAATGTCTCAAGTTGTTGTGGTTGTCATGCGAAGCATTTCCCGACTCATCTTCGCTCTCTAGCTTTTTAAATGAAAGCTCGAGCGAGGGAAGCTCCCCAGAATCATGACTTTCCTTATTGTTTACATGAAATATTCCAGAGAGACCATTGACAGGTTCAACTTCTTCAGGGATGGGGACAATGCAAGTGGATGAACCACAATTTTCTTGAGGCTCTGGATCTCCAGATTTTCCACCAAGGGAGTCCATATTTGCCTCAGGCAGTCCATGATCTGATGGGGGCAGCTGAACTTCACCAGTAGCATGTACTAAACCGTCTTTGAGCAGTCCACATAAAATAAAAAAGTAATGACAAATTTGACAGGGGAACCAAGAAACAATAACAGTAAGATGTCATTTTTGTTAGGTGTACCAGGTTCCTCTTTCTCTGTTTTGCTACTGATATCTGGTCCAGTATGTACTCCCACCTGTGCACAAGTGCTATCAGGGGCATCCCCCCATTCATTTCCAGCCGAGATTTGCTTAGGACTGCCAATTGCTGTTGTCTTCCGAGTCCATGAGCTCTAAGAAGACAAAATTTACATTCAGTGGTAGAAAATTAAACTGCCAAGTATTAGTTTGATAGCATCACAAAAAGTCATTTGATTATATGACTAAGGGAAATTATAGACAGCAGAACCGCCACCCGTCATTTAGAAGAGAAATACTACAAAATAATACTCAAGTTTATGCAAAAGCGGATGTAATGCAAGTTACATTGAATGGTCGTGAGAATTGTAAAAGTTAGCTAAAAGCAACACAGGGAAACAACTTCCAAAGAATTTTTTCTAGATTAACATGGAAAGCTCACTAGAGATGACTTCTTATGGTTTTTTAAATTCAAAGGTACACATCCCAGATTGCAAATTCTCGGCCTTCTGGAATGCATCCTAGTGGGATGGGATGTTCTTAATTACCTGAGTGCCACTTCCATTGTCACTACCATTCCGAATGCTCAAGGCATTGCTTCCAATATCGTGCTCATCACTGCCGCTGCTGCTATTGGCAGCTGAGTCATCACCGCTTCTCAACTCCGTGGACCTCTTGGTCTGTGTTCCACTTTCACTTCCACTCCCACTAGACTGACAAAGTTTGCAATATTTTGTAACTGATTGACTCATCAAGCAAAAAGAACAGCCAAACAAGATTAGAAGTTCACACCATCACAGATGATAATTTAGATTAACAATCAGCACAAGAAAGCAAGGCCACTTAGAAATACTAGTTTTAGAGAGAGATCGTTTCACATGTGAAAGGAACATTTCAAGCAAGAACAAGCAACTGACTCCACTTCCACTTAGGACATACATTCACAAGATCACAGCTAGGAAACTCACACTATGACATCTCCTCCAAACGTGCTGCCATAAGTTCTTTAGTTCATTCTTCCTGATAGGTTTTACCAAAAAATCAACCGCACCCTTTGACAGGCATTTAAAGACAATGCCCATAGAGTCATGAGATGACATCACTGAAAACTCAATGAGTTAGTCCTGCTAAACAAGAGAAACTTTGCAGAAAAAATAAAACATGCTTGATTAGTGCCAACAGATTTAAGTACTCCAGCACTTAACTTATCACGGGAATGTTCCTAAAGGTCTTATGGCTCATTATCTTGGACAGCAGACCAATTCCTGTTAGCAGTGGCATGGCCACCTCAGTTAGAACAAGATCAACATGATCTGAGAGATCTTCTAGAAATTTCCAGGCCTGGAGACCATTTGACACTGCCACAACTACAAAAAATGCAAACATTAATAAGTGTCCTTCAGAATGCAGTATATGCAGTAAAACTCCTTGAAGTTGTAAGGTCAACGATTCATGGGTCCATCCATATCTTCTTCCAATAACGAAAAACACTGATAGTGAATTTGCAGAAAAGGAAAACCAATGAGTATCTGCTAAAACTAGAACCTTTTCCGACCAAAGGAAAACAGTGTTTAAATCTCTTTTTCCGAACACAGTTTTTCAAGGATGATGTAAAGTATGTCTAATATAAACCCAATAAATTTGTCTAATATATGCTAATACGATATGCTTATCTCTCATTGCAGGAAAGTGTATGGACATGCTGGCACATGCTGACCTTCATAACCACAATTTTGCAGCAATGCACTAAGAACCTGGCGGGTAGATACATCATTCTCGACAAGGAGAACCTTCACAGACTTCACCGGAAGAAACCTCTCCCAGAGGATAACGGGCCCCTGCTGGGGTTGGGCTTGATATCCATTATAACCATGAGTTTCTGCACCAGAACCGCTATTTCCATCTTCAACTACCCCATTAGGCCTAGAATCATCTTCTTCTGACGACCCAAGGCACTGTCCATTGGACAAAACTCCATTTGTCATATCGTGTATCTCTTGGCGAACGTGGTATCCTTCACCCACTGAAGCTCCTTCGTCATCTTGGCCATTATTGTCAACTGAAACAGCCCCCATCAACCAGACTAGATAGGGCAATTGAGAAGGAATTTCCAGTGAATCATGAGATACTCCCGTGCAGAAACTCCTCAAGGTTTTGTATGCACAAAGTGATCTTTACCTAGATGTAATCTGCAGCAGCAACACATTATGGTATTCCACACCACAGTAATAATACTATCTATGTTATGACAACTGAACGAAGAAGAGAGGATCAATAACACATTCAATGCCCTGTTAACTTCATAAACTTAACGTCACACCTTAATTACCATAACAATCCAAATCCTCCTAATCGTAAGAACGTTGGATTCTAGAAATATGCATTTTATAGGAGGAAATAGTTGCGAGCTCTACCACATTTATTCACTCCATGAACTGCCCATACCAAACCACAAGCACCAATGTCAAATAGAGCTGAAGAAATGTAGAGCAAATATTTCAAGCTAGAAGATGATCCCTTTCAATCAGGAACAATGCCATCACGACTAGAACCATGCACCCAAATATCATAACTGGTCCTGTAGGTCAATCAGATAACATTTTTATCACTCTGCGTACCTACATAACATTCCACATGCTGAACCAGATGAGCAGATAGGAGTGGGAGACTCGATGGCGAGTGACAACATCCAGTCTGCCAATAATAGTAACTGCCTCGTATCACTTAGGATCGTACACCTGTATACTTGCATAACAACACGTAGACAAATTAAAAACGGATAAACAGAAGTTCCTGATAAAAACAGTCTCAGTCACAGGGAGATCTTTCCTGCATAAGAAACACAGAAACTAACAGTCTGATTGGTTTTTTTAATTCTCCCCATTTTCAAGCATTGAAATTAAGCTAGAACACCTTACAACACCGTCCTCGTGACTTTTAGCAAACATCGCAGACAATGTTCTCACCTTATAGCTCCTCCTCAGGGAATCAACCCCTAATTGTTCTCCTTGATTTCAAGAGAATGAAGGCGGAGAAAACAGATAATCACCGAACCAAACCAGCAACGCGATGGTAAGACCAGTCTAAACACAAAAAAGAAGACAAACGAAAACAGGACCTTCAACTAGGCCAACTCCAAAACATTCAAATCAAATCCAGGACGGCCTTATCCGCCTCCGTATTGTACCTCTCCTGACCTTGGCCGGGATCTCATCAACACAAGCAAAAAATTAAAAACACGTACAACATCCAAAGTACGCACCTCCGACCACAAAAAGAAAACTAACAGCTGAAGGCAGAAGACTGATCCGGACATCGAGCGACGTACCCTCGGCGGAGATTAGCTCGAAAGCACACAGGCAGACAAAAAAACCGGCTCCAGGGAGGTGGAATCAGCGATACAAACGCGCAGGGGAGCTGGCAGTTCGATCTCGGCAAAAGCAGGGGATGAGGAAAGGAAAGGGAATAGAGGAAGAGAGGAGGAGATGGAGATGGGGTGGAGATATTTTTCGGAGGAGGGGGAGGGGAGGAGCGATGACGTGGAACGAGTGAAGGGAGGGGGTGGGTTTAGTGGGCTTTGAAGGCCCCCTTTGCTAGATACGGGTGGGAGGGTGGGTGAATCAAATGCTCAATCCTCAGCGCAGCTGCACGTCAGCCGTTGGATCCTTCCCCCTTCGTCGGATTCATCTTTTAGATCTCATGTCGCCACGTGGCTTGTTACCCCCCTGAGATAAAGGTTCGCTGCGTATACGCGAGATTTTGGAGGGGGGGTGGGGGGGGGGGGGGCGCGACACCGCCTTTTGTTTTTAGTCCAAAAATGGAAAGTAATTTTTACTATAATTATTTATTCAAAAAAAAAATAAAAAGAAATAAATACTACAGCCGCGGGGCTCCTCATACGAAAATAACATTAGTTACATTAAAAATTTATCCGCCATTCAAAGAAAATTTTATGTTACTTTTTCTGTTTTATTTTATGTTAAAAAAAGAGCGACCGGTGTTGATATAAAAGACCAATGCGCTGAAAATATTTGACTCGACTATGGAGTTCGAATTTTGGATTGAAACTGTGGTCGTCGTTACAAAAATCTAAAAACTTGCATATGCCATTGAAAACTAATTGCCAGAGATGTCTCAGGTTGAATGTGTTTGTTTTGTTACAGGCCTAACAATCCAAACCGATTCCTAAAACATCGCTAATAAATTGCCCCACGTGCTTCGATTCTTTCACGTCTTTGTGTTTCTACGTACATTTTGTCTTTAAAATATCTTCCATAGATCCATCTTTTTCCTTCAATCGCTCAAAACATTATGTGTTCATATTCCATCACTCAAATCTTCCTCTTTAAATATCATCGCTTAATTGGCATCGCTAAATTGACATCACTTAGGGGATTTGCTTTGGCATAATATTGAGGCCCAACCCAAAATTTTAGTAGACCCGACCCAAAATTTTATGTTATTGCCCCCCTAAAACCCATTTTCTCAAATAGGTTTTCTCACTCTTATTAGAGTCTCTAATATTTATATATAGGCCAAATAAATAAATAAATATATATATATAAATATATATATATATAATCGATTTTGTCCTCCGTTAGCCGGCCGTCCCCGCTAACGGAGGTTTACGTGGCGCTGACATAGCTGTTAACACCATCAGCGCCACTGTTGGGATCACTTAATACTTCTTCTTTCAGACACGACCCCCTTTCCCCTAATCAAACCCAACCTCCTTGTCGTTGCCCTAATTGTCTCCGCCTTCACAACTTTTTTCAAACCCTTTCCTCCACCCAACACTGACATACCACCTCCATACCCTTCTCCAACCTCTTTCCTCTACCCACGCACCACCTCGGCCACGATGGACCCCATCCCACCCCGACCCTCGTCTCCTGAGACACCCAGATGCAAACCAGAACCCACGACCCCCATCCCACTCCGATCCCCGACCTCCCATCTCAGTTTATTACACTCCGACAACAGTCCTACAGGTATGGCGTTAGGAATTTTAAGAAATCTTTGACTTGGTAGGTGGCAAGAATTTTTTTGTATTAGAGGTATTAGTGGTGTATGTACAGGTATGTCCAGTAGACGTAGCCATGGGAGCAGCAGCAGTACGGATAGCTCAAGTTATCTGCAGAAAGATGTCACTGTGAAGTGCTACTGTGGAGTTGATTGTAGGGTTAAGGTAGCTCAAACGCAAAAGAACAATGGTAGAAGGTTTTTAGGATGTTCTCGTTACAAGGTTGATGGAGGTTGCGGTTTCTTTATGTGGATGGATTCTACTATTTGTGGCTGCCATGATTCGAAGAAGCACGTTATTAAAGTGAATGAGATGGCTAAGAATGCTAGTTTTGAGTCACGGTTAATGAAGGCGGAGAGGCGGAGATGGCATTGGCTAAAACCAAAGAAAAGATCGACATGCTGAAAGCTGAAACTAGCAAATTGTTATTACTTATGTGTTTTTTCAGTGTTTCTCTATGTTGTGGTTTAGTGTATGTTTCATCAAGGAAAAACTGACTGATATTGTAATTAATGTATCATCAATGTTTCATTCAACACCCGTATTGTTACTGTTGTCGGCGTAATGCCTAGTTTCACAATTATGGAAGTTCTAACAGTAGCTGTTAGAACAAGTCTGTGAAGAAAAAAACTGCATTGAACAATACATTGTTGTACTATAAAAACCAGTATGGTTTGCAAAGTAGTCTAGTCAGTTTGCAACATTCAACATAACCGGTACAAAGTAGTCTAAAACGACATTACAAAGCAGTCTGCAACATTCAACAACCAGAACACAATTCCAGACTAAGAAATTACACACCTTGTACATAAGTCACAATCAGAATACAACCATACATAACCACAAAGTCTCATCAAAGCACATTGGTAGAAACTTCCATGCTAGGTCACGTAACAGAGGATTCTTGTGTGCCGGATGTCCCAAAATTGAAGCTGCTCTGAGCATGACTTGAAGTTCCCTCTTTCACTTGTGCTGTATGTCTTCCCCTTCCTCCACGTCCCCTTCCTCCTCTTTCCTCTTCCCCTTCCTCCACGTCCCCTTCCTCCTCTTTCCTCTTCCCCTTCCTCCACGTCCCCTTCCTCCTCCACGTCCCCTTCCTCCTCCCTTCCCCTTCCTCCTCTTCCCCTTCCTTGAAATCATGTTGCCTGCTATGTACAAAAATGTTAGTCACGACAAGCATCAAGACACTTACTGACTACTGAAATCATACTTACCTGACCACCAGTTGCAACGTTATGTGTTTCAGCAGCAGCTGCCAATGTTGTGGGGGTTTTACAATCTCTTTTGTTGTGACCATAGACCTTGCACCGGCTGCACCTGACTTCTCCTCCTTTTTTGGATAGCTTGCTTGCATTCTTTGGCTCCTCGTTTATTCCTTTCTTCCTGTTCTTTTTCGTTCTTCTTGGCCGCACCTTAAAAGGTGGAGGTTGTATTGGCTCTCCCGTGTTTACTGGCCAAGTGTTCTCACTCTCCATAGGTATCGATGGATGCTTATATGCCAGCAAATACCAGGATTTCTTGAAAAATGCATGCACATATGCATCAACATCATGTTTCATGTAGTTTATGCACGTTATACCATGACAACAGGAGATGCCGGTCAAATCTCACTCTCTACAACTACATGTACATGCCTGCAAGTCCATCACAAATTTCTCTTGCCTACGAACCACCTCGAATTTATCACTTATTGAAGGTCTAGGTACCCATAAGCCAGCACTAATTTTCAATTTTTCAACCTTCTTCCTAGTTTTGGACAAATTTCATCCTCCCTACCCTCAAACAGTCGATGCTTGTGATACATTCTCTCCATCAATATTGCTCTAACATCATCCAACATGTCTACAATTGGTTTGGTCCTAGCTAATGCGATGTAACTGTTAAATGTCACACAGAGATTGTATTCGTCGCATCGCACTTGACTGTTGGATTAAGGAACACCTGTTTGAAATTTTTGAATATATGATGAAGCATAATAGGACAACCAAATCAATATTCAAGTAAAATGTTCAATAAGAAAGAGACCAGCCGACCTTGCAAAAATGTTGAGGTCCTTGTTTGTTAAAGTCTTGGGCTGCTTCGGGAGACAGCAAACTCATGTTCTTCATTGCATTGTTGTATGCAACCTCATGAGTGCTTTTTACAATACTCCAGAAACATTTTTTTAACATTTGCCCTCGGTGCGCGATTTTTCAATTGGCATAAACATGCCTCGCGCAATTGCGATTCTCAGCCAGTGGCGCAAGATCAGCAACAACATGTATCAGTCCCTACATGTCACATCAGATGTCATCATACAATAAATCGACCACATATGTGACGTTAACTGTAAAGAAGGAATGAACATATTACTTTTTGCTTATCACTGATGAACGTCCATCCACGTCCATCATTCACAACCAAATCTTAAAATAATAAAGACATAAACCACATCCAAGATTGAGTGTACTCACCGTCCACCACCGCCCAAGCTATGGGGAACATATGATTGCACTCATCCCTACCAACGGCAGAAAGTAATATTCCACTAGCATTTGTCTTCAAGAAAGTGCCATCGAAGCCCACCACATTCCTACAACTGAGCCTCAAGCCTTTCCTCAACTCACTAAATCCAACGTAAAACCTCATGAAAGTGTTGAAAAGCCCTAAACCAGATTTACTTCTATCTCTAGCTTGAATGTACTATCGGGGCATTTCTTTCCAAGATAAGCTTCATAAGATCTAATCTTTTTATGGTGCTCTTCAATGGTCCCATTAACAATTTTTTGGGCGTGTCATTTTGCCCTGTAGACTTGCAGCTTATTCACATTAATAGAATACTTCTCCATAAATCAACAATCACATCCCTCACTCTCATAGCATCAAGGGGTTTGTTCATTCTCATGAATTCGTGAGCCAGCCATTTAACGGTTGCCTATCTATTTTTCAAAGCACGAGTACATTTATGCTCTAAATTGCATGCCTTAACAGCAACCGTGAGATCACTTTGTAAGAAACTAGCATACACTCGCCAAGGACATCCTTCCTCACATACTGCTTTTATCATTCTATTATCATGCCTTACCCAACGCAAATTCACTCCATTTAAAATCTCATAATCTTGAATAGCTTCTTTAAACTATTCAAGTGAATCAAATCTCAACCCAATCTCAAATTTCAAGTCATTATGATCACAGTCAGAGTCATACATTTTTTCCACATTCCCATGCATATAAATGACATTATCTTCATCAACTTAAGCTTCTACAACAAGTTCTGCCTCTGAATCAACATAATCAAATTCGATAACCTCAACATTATCCATGTTTACTTCATTAACTTCATCATGACCAACATGGTCAACAGATTCATCATCCCTTCTCCTCCCTTATCATGGTCATTACATTCAGGATCACGATCAAAGATTTCATCTCAATCAATGTAAATGTCAATGCACTTAGCCTTTAAGAGTAAACTAACAATCTCACTCACTTATGCATCAGTTAATATCTCAATCAAACCTTTAGCTAAATTCTTCCCAGGTTTCACGAATCACATCCTATTAGGCTAATATCCACACTGTCTAGCTAAGCTTTTGATTGTGAAATAGCCTAGCTTATCAACATCGACGTTATCATACTTAATGATCTTACCACCAACATATGAAACTATGTCCGTAAAGTGAATTTTTCCCCCAATGTGAACAACGAGATTGCCACGTCCTCTTCCATTTCTGAAAACAAATCGATCAACCTATCATACTACCACGCTAACTTTGAACAAACAACAACTTTCACAAAAAAAAAATCTCATCTGTCCAGACAGGAAAGGGGATGGAGTTAGGACGCCTGAAGTCTGGCGTCGGGGCTGGGGTAGAGCTACAGGGTCGGGGCAAAGGGTGGAAATAGGGAGATGGGACTGAGGGTGGGATGTAAGGCGTCGGGGCTGGGTGAAGGAAAGAGGTTGGGGTCGCGATGGGAATGGTGGTTGGGAATCGAGGGCGGAATGGAGATCGAGTCTGGGGTGGGATTTGGGGGAGGGTGTGATTAGGGCTGAACACCCTTTCATTTGGGAAATGTTGATCCCAACGGTGGCGCTGACGGAGTTAACAGCCATGTCAGTGCCACGTAAGCCTCCGTTAACGGGGATAACTAACGGAGGGCAAAATCGATTTGACGAAGTAACGTTAGGATATATACAAATACTCTTAAAAGTTTGGACTAAACCGAAAAAAACTGACAAACGTTAGGATATATCTTATAATTTGGACTATAAAACCACCCAAATATGATTGAGCGATGAGCCTTCGCTCAAATCTGACTGAGATAAGATTAACGCTAAAATCTGATATTATCTTTCACTCAAATATGGGCGATAAGATTTTCCTCTTTTTTTAACTTTAAAAAAAATCAGATTGAGCGATTTTTAGCTTTGTTTCAATTTAATCAAATAATTGACCATTAAAAACTTTCTTTCTTACGCCAATTTGCGCGATGCCTTCGCTCAATCAATTTTTTTTTTTTTTTTTTTAACTTTTGAAAGAAACCATCTAAGTGTTGCCCATCATACTTTGCTACTTAATTTTCAAGGTGGTCTTTAATCGTTATTCAAATTCAAGCGTAGAATAAAACACGTTTCGACAAATCATAAACAACTTAATTGATGGGTAATATGCCTCAAGATTGTTCGACATGCCCAAAAATTATTGTCCGATTTTCATCAATAAAGAAGAACAACAAAAGCTCTCCCCTTTCTCACTAAGATGAACATTGCTTAATTGTAGGGATGCCACTTTTGGTTAAGGGTTTGACATCGAGTTTGTGAGATGGTGAGATGACTCCGGTCAAGGACGAGTGTTTTAATGGTGAAGATGACGTCCTTGGAATGTCTCGCCGGTGGCACAATGTATTAAATTGAATCGACCGAGGCTCCTCAATCAAGAGAGTGTTATTCAAGTATCTTTTTAAGGCCTCCATTCGTTCATCGTTCTCTTCGTCATCACCAATCTTTGGGGAATTTGAGTAATTCCGTGAAGACAAAGAAGATGAGATATGGGAGACACTGCTAGCGCTCCCAGAAGCAAATTTTTCTTTTCTCTTCGGCTACAACATTTTTGTCGTATAACAGACAACTCTGCTTCGAGCCCGGCACAAGAAGGCCCTTCTTTCGGGGATCCTATTTCAATGCCCTGCTGATAGCGGGTGCATCTTCTAACCCTAGTGGATTGTTCGTTTCATTGGACGGTGCGTCCCGAGAGCTCTAGTATTTCTCCACGTTGAAAATATTTGGCTCGAATACGGAAGTTGAAACTGTGGTCGTTGTACAAAAACAAAATACAAAAACGTACGGAGTTGTTTGTTGTTGAATGTGTTTATAGGCCTAACAATCTCAACCGATTCCTAAAAAATCGCTAACAAATTGCCCCACAGCCAATAGCTTCCAAAGATCCATCTTTTTCCTTTTGTGGCTCAACACATTCTGTTGCTCATATTTCATCGCTCAAAGGGGAGTTGCTTTGGCATACTATTGCCCAACATTTTATGTTATAAACAGATGGGTGAAATGAAACAAACATTTCTTCTAAGCAAATGGGAACATCTTAAATTTTCATAAAACCAAATTAAACTCGAAAATAGATGATCGGATTTTTAGTTCATTGCGCAAGCTTTCGAGGCTGTTGATCCGCAAACTATTTTGTAAAATTCCTTGACTAGCACCCCTGAATCGATATTTCAAGGAAATATAGGTTTCAAACACTAATTTCACCCGATAAAAAAAATGAATAAATTGATATTTTAGTAACTAACCTTGAAACTAAACTCTTACCATCGGTCCTCAACTTTCTCAGTTTACAGAGATAAGAAGGGGGCTGACGGAGAGAAAGGGCTTCTCATAGCCAGGAGGAGCATCACACAAGCCAAAGCAGTTCTTATCCAGATTTCTAAAGTATAAAAGGCCTTCACAAGTATAGTAAATCCGGCTAAAAACACAAGGCTCAATGCCCACCAAATTAAAGAGTCGGGTCCCACTCTCTCCATCTCCCCCCTCTCCCACCATCCTCTTCTCTTGCCCTTTGCTTTTCTTTGCTGTAGCAAAACACTCCTTACCTAAAGCATGGCATAATATCCTCCTAGCATCATCACATGCACTAATCCCACCCAAAAAGTAGTTGCTCTGGTTATTTGAGAGCGAAAGGAGATTAAAAGCAGTCATTCACCCCCCACCCCACCCCCCATATTAACTGGTATGCGTCGTCTTATCTGATCTGAACCCGACATATCAAGCACCACATGCTGCAGCATATGATAGATGATACATCATAATGGGGCGTCTTGTTACTACCTCCAAGTCATGGCAGGCCCATTCAAGGAGAGGACGGATTTCATTCTCCTACTCTAGTCCTTTAATCTGCAACAATGCCTACCCTCCCTGGACGATCCACGGCCCTCCTACGAATCGTCTCCACAGCCTCTTCAAGGGTTCAAGTTCCATACAGCACATGAATCCCACTGCCTGCAAGAATACATGCTGATAGAAGGGAAAAGATAGACCAAAGGTACACCACTGAGCCGCTACCCAAGAAACAAGCAGCATCAGTTGAACATGGGACATTTTACCTGCTGTACATTTGCGACCTCCATTGAATTGGGAGTGCAATTATCAACCAGCTTCCCCCCATTAGGATCAGCAACAAGTCTGCAACCACCACCCAGTTTTGGGTCCAAGAACTGCACGGTACTTCTTGCTTTTAATCAGTGCCTCCGCTGCCAATCTAAGCGAGCAACCAAATCAGCCCAACTAGGCATTATACCCCAAATGTCTTGTTATTATATAAATCCCCTGAAATGGGCATCCAGAACTTTGAATCCTCAAAACCATCACTGTATTTGTTCAATCCAAGTCGATTATCCATTCTGAGGAGCTGAGAAATAGACAAACCATCCCCACTTTGGATGTCATTCCATCCCTCCCAAGATCCATTTGAAACAAGCCCATTTATACCCTGTTGAATTGGGAATGAGGAAAAGGGAGGTAGCTCGCCCATGGAAGATCTGTCCAAGATTCTCTGTGATGTACCAAAACTACCATTCATGGAAGAATAGTTGTCACTTGGAATGTAACTCAAGTTTCGTTGGGCTGGCAAAGAGCCTTGCATCATAGATTGGAGCCTAGAATCTCTCTCAAAATGAGTAGACTGGATGCCATAGGAACTATTAAGGTCAAAGCTCGAGTTACTGAACCCACCCTCGAATGACCCCTTTCCGACGGCCAGTATAGCAGGATCCATAAATTCAATATCGGGAGAATGGCCAATATTCCCACCAAGTGGAGGTTGTTGTGCATTTGACAACCAAGTTGATGTGTTCCGCACCCCTCCTGACAAAAAACCAGTGCAAAAGCTAAACACCTAACTCATGCAACAGAGAACAGGTGAAAGGAGCATAGTATCCATAGACTCACTGGATGTCTCTAAAATATTTTCAGGTTTATCCCTGGATGAGAACCCTGGAGGTGGAGCTTTGCTGGGCACAGAAAAACCAGGTGGGGCGACCATTTGAGATCTCGACACTGCTTAAGGAGACAGAAGAAATCAGAAATTTGAAAGCTTAAAAAACATACAATCAGAAGCAAACTTTTCAACAATGCTGCTAAACGGAAAACATACAAATCCCAAAAATTTTCTGCTGCCAACAGAAGCAGAAAAGGAAACTGTATAGGTAGACTAGCATAACAGGACCCGAACTGAAGGAAGTTGATGCAAAAAGAAAAGGAAAAGAATGAAAAAAGGAGCATAAAAGGCACGCAAAGGTGTTGAAGATTGCTACGATTATCAAGGGCTTTCAAAAGAATAAACTTACTTGAATTTCTCCCAGGAGAGACACCAAATTGATTGCCAGGAGAATTTTCAGCTCCACTAAAACTCAGGGAGTAAAAACCATTGGAGCTTCCACTTCCTGCATATAATGGTTCCCTACTCTCGGGAAAACCTGGAGTCAAATTCATCCTTTCATGTTTCCCAGGAAAAGAAAATGAAGCATTGCCATCAATTGCTGGGGCAGTTTCTTCTTGTCTAGCAAATGAGAATCTGGACTGGTTGCTGTTTGGCATCTTCCGGGAAGTCAACTGTCTCAGGCCAGGCTGCTCATCCGTTTCCCCAAGCAACTTAGCCAGGTTATGAGGGGATGTTAAGGAATCATCCAAAGCATCAACATCCAAGGACAAAATGTTAGATATTATAGTGCTCTCTCCTGCATCCAGAATACCATTCCTGCCAGCAACTGATGCAGGCCACTCTCCAGTCCACCCCTTTTCCACTTTGCACGGGGGAATGGAGCTTGTAGCAATAGCATTTATACCAGAAATATTATACGATGAGCTCTCATAGTACCCATTAGACATGTTCGAACTATTTGGTATTGATTGTGCAGGATTATGACCATGCTTACTATCTACAAATACAGGGTCGGAAGTTGGGCTTGTCCTGCCGAAAGTCTCATTATGTGGGAAAGACAGAGATGTCATTGTCAAGTGACTGGAAGACCTGGACAAACTACCCACCTTGGACATAAAAGCTGAAGAGTGCACCACTTCAGGATCCTTTTGTCTTCGATTATCAAAAGTAAGTACGTCGTCTTCAACTTCGTTATGCACATTTGGTGCTTCAATTTGTATTGTTTGCTTCTCAAACTGAAAATGAGGCTGGTCATTTGAATGAATGGGTTTCTCGCTCCCTATTTCTCCATCCATATTCATGTTCTGCTGCTGCATATTTTCACTGCTAGGCAACTTAGTCAAAGTACCTTTAGCATTAGCAGAATAAGATCCACCAACACTCTGAGCACAATTGGAATCAAGTGTGACAGAATACAGAGCAGAAGGCATATCTGAGAGATCTACATCATCTGTTCTGTTTCCTTCCTTTTCTTCATCAAAACTGTACGACTCCCAGGTATGGTCAGAAGATAGGTTTCCCCCTAGTAGCCCGTCAAAACTTGATGTACTATCCCCTTGGGATTGTATACACGAAAAGGATCGTGTATCCTCAGAGGGATCAGGGATACCATCTGAAATATCGCTTCTATCTGAAGTGGAGCTTTCCACGGGCTGCTTTGGATGACTTGAAGACTTCCATTCACCTTTAGCATGTCTCCAATGTAAAGGCTCCTCAGCTGGCGTTTTCTTTACAGCATCACTTGAAGTTGGGCAGACAGCATTTAGAACATTATCCATAGAATCTGATTTTTGCCTAGTATGACCATATGAAATTGCAGAGACAGATTGAAGGCTAGAGGCACGTGTTCCCCTATATTCACAAAACATAATTATATCAGTAACTTATTGAAAAAAAAAATCACATCAACAATCTGACAGACTACTTGAATGTATTTTTTTTTTGTGTGTGGGAGGAGGGGAGGGGGGGGGGGGGGGGGGGGGAAGAGCCGCTAACCATGATGCTGCAGCAGGTAGGGATATGTGTTTGCTTCCATATGTTGAAGAACCTTTGACAATGCTCGTTGCAGCCTGCCCCAGAGAAAGATATGAGAAGAATAATAACACAGCAGCTAAACATGACAGAATATACCCAGTTAAAATAGGCCGAAGCATGAACAGAAAAGTTCCAGACAATACACCTACCCCACTACTGAAAGAAAAACTTACAAATGGAGTATTTTTCACAGTTGGTTTTCCGGAAGAGCTGTTAACACTATAATCATCAAAAGGTGGAGGTAAGGCATTGCCACAACGCCGTTGCAGTGAGCTTGGATTGCCAGTGAGTTGCTGTACTCTGGTCCTGTGAAAGATCATAATTACTTGTATACGAATCAACTGCCTAACAATCAATAATTGCCATCACAGCATGCATCTCACAAGTTAGAAAAGGAATCCATTTCTTTAAAAAAAAAAATCTAACGAATAAAATATAATCTGAGAAACAAACATCATTCCTCATCGCACATATAAAAAGCCACCCACTAGCCCGAAGGAAGGGTGCAATTCTCCAACTTTTCTCGTGCAGTGGATATATTATATTTTAAAGGAAAAAAGAAAGCAATCAAAAGAAAAATTGGAATACAATAAACCTAGAAGAGAGTCATGTTAAAGAAGCACACCTTGTATATGCTGAGATTACTTCATCTTTTGTGAAACTATCCTCATGAGGGCCAACTTCATGTAAATACAAGCAATCGGGATTGTTACATGACTAAACGGAACACATGGTTAGTACATTTACCGTAAAAATCTGCAAAATAATGTGCATAATCAAGAGAGACGTGGACATGCCATACCATATTCCTCAACCATGCATGGCAGTACTTTGTGGTCCCAAAGCATGCTCTGGAAAATTAAAAGTTGTTGAAACATCTCCAAAACCAAGGAACTAAGCAAACGCGTGGACAGATGGATAAGACTGTCAACATACCTTAGTGGCTTACCCTCCAAAACATATCCATGCACCGATTGAATGCACCGAACAGCTTCCTCCTCCCTTGAATAAGTAATATACCTACAATCATGGGCAAATGGAACCAATAAAATGCTCTGACATTCAAAAAAGAAAAGAAAGCGCACACAAAAAGCAACATCATACAACTAGCAGCAAAATAGGACGAAAGAAATCAGTGGCAGAAAACTGCAAGTAGAGCCTGAGAGGCACAAGATAATGTGTATCACTCCCGTAGCTCCCCAAGAATATCTTCCGAGAGGAGGCATGCCTTACACTACTCATTGTCGGGGATTCGTTGGAAGGCAATATCTCAAAGGAACATCAAGCATGCAACAATGACAAAGTAGAAACAGAAGTTGTTAACTTACACACTACAAGTATTATTTGGAAATTGCTGAATAACACCAGCCGACGTGCGAGACATGGATACCTTGAGAACCTTACCATACTGGCCAAAATAGTCTCTTCGCTGAAGAAGCTGCATAAGTACATCGCTAAGACAAGTCAATTCTTCTTGTAACACTGAATGCTGAAAAGTAAAATCAGAAGAGGTGGTACTGACATCCTCATCAGCCATGTGAAGCGGCAACCCTACTATATATACAAGGTTGCGCTGGATCACTCGAACACTGGTAAGCTGTTTTCTCCCTTCAGTTACTTTTGTCTTTGCCTTCTGGGACTTGCTCTTCTTCTCTGTATTTGCTTCGGCCATTAATCTGTGGTACCAGCAACAGGGATAATGTGGACCCTCAGCAATTATATATATTAGTGAAAATCACACTTGTAGTAGTGTTTAGCGGCTGTTACTGAATAGCACCTCTCACAGTTTGCAGTCATTCCCACAATCTTTTCTTTGTCATAAGGAGTACGGCATGCTGGACAACGTCCCTCGCTGTCATTCTTCTCAGCCATTTCCATAATGTGATGCCAGCACCACACACAAATCTGCAAAGAGCAAGGAAATTAAACAGGTACGAGGAAGATGCTAAAATCAAGTGGCATTCAAATGAAAAACAATGGGACAGGTGCAGCTCTTGCATTACAAGTTTACTACAAAAGGAAGGGAAAAAAGAAGGAAACCTCGTAGCCGCATTTGCATGGCCTCAGCTGTTGATCGGTGAGATCCATCTCCTCAGCACAGAGAGGACAAGTTTTTTCACCCTCATCACTCATGGTTGCTTTTCTGAATAAAATGTCAAGAGAGTCAACCAACAAAATCTTAGTCCACTTACAGCCCAGAAATTATTATCCCCACAGATATCTATATCAACATGATTACGATCAATTCGAGAACATTATCATGACCTCCAAACCATGGTAGATCTACGGGAACAGCTAGCCCTACACGCCTTCCAAAATCAGGCAATTGAAACTACACTCCAGATCAATAAGCATCAATAAACGACGCTCCATCAAAAGATAAACGCAACACAACTAGACATCAATCACTCCAGAATCAATCAAACAAGGCCGCCCCACATGCCCTACTCACTAATCAGCGATTCTGACCATCACTTCAATGGGGAGATTGAAACCACGACCCAGTCCCATCCGTTCCAGAAACAGAATAGACACTCAATCATCCAACAAACACCAGCAGCCCCGCCAAACTCTCAACGGAAACCCCGGAGCCCTCACTGCTCGACGACAACGACCAACATGCAACGCCGGGAAACCAATCGGACACATCGAAATCACGGAACGCAGATCAGAAGACCAAACACAATCGCGAAGGACGGTGGGTCAAATGCGCAAAACAACCCGATAACAGACGACGCGGATCTCGACGAAGGGACCGACAACAACCGGAGGGGAGGGGGGGAGAGAGATCAGGGTTTGGAGATCGGGAGGGCAGGGTTAGGGAGACTTACGAAGGTGTTGTTGGCTAGGTATCGAAGAGGAGGAGGAGGAGGAAGAGCGCAAATCTGTTTGTGGCTGAGATTCAGAGAGGAAAAGGAAAAAACAGGCGGAAACACAACCCAACAGCAAAGCGCTTTCTTTTGTACCACTCCCCCCCCCCCCCCCCCCCCCCCCCCCCCCCAAACGCGATTAATCAGACCTTCCAGCCTACCCCCCCCTCAAAAACGCCCCTCAAAAACGCTGCGTTTTCACGATGCCACATGCAATGCAAACGACCTTTCACCCTAGAAGAATTTATGTCGTGTTTGGTTGACGGAATTTTAGTAAAATACGAATTCGGATTAAACTGAGTTTTGCCCCCGTAGAATTGAGAATTACATTTCCATAAGAAAAAAAAAAGAACGGAAGCATTCTTCATTTGTTCTAGATCATTCTAAATATATTTTCTACCACATTATTCCTTCTGCATTTTGATTTGGCTATAATATATTTTATTTTATTTTATGTTCTTACCACGATGGCCGGTGCATACAGGGTGGCTTATCCGAGGAACGAAATTCGGAAGCGCTTGTCGATCCAACGGCTGGGAAATGGGCCTCGTCTCTCTTTTCCTAGTTTAGGCCAGGCGAAGGATAATTGGACCGGCCCGGGAGAGATAAATAATGCTTTCTCATTCATTCTGCCCCTTCTTCTAGATGTTGGGTTCGGGAGAGGGGGGGGGGGGGTTTATTTCATCATTACCTTAAAAAGGACGGGGCGAGGTCCGAACGCACGAAAAAGACAAAATACGGGGGAAAAGGCGGAAACGATCGTGTAAGAACAGAATCTTCCGAGGCTCCATCGCGTTCACACCTAGGAAATGACGGATTTGGGTCCTGCTTTATCTAAAAATTTTTATGCAATCAACTCCCCCTTTGTCTCTGACAAACACGACCGATTGAATTGACGTTTGTTTAGCCGAAGATGGCAATCCGGTCATTCCACTTTTTATCTTCTTGCAGTAAATGATAAAATTTCAACCGAATCACTGTCAAGCCTTTATTAGGCCCCGAGAATTTCGATTGGCAGGGGGGCGGGGGGGTTAATTCCAGTCGTTCCTGCCACCCGCTGAGGTTCGATCACCACCCTACACGTCGCCCACGGTCCCCCCATCTCATCCGTCTGTCAAGGAAAGGCTACGCTGACCACACGATTTGACGAGATGTCGGACGGTTAAGATCAGCTCCCGCCCTGCACCTCCCGCCTATATGTGAACACTCTCCCCTCCCTGCGTGTGGCCGTCACAACACTCCAAAGCTCCGGCAAGTGCAGAGCAGCCCTCCCCGTCGCCTCCCATTTCCTTCCAGGTGCCGCTTGGCTGCCCCTCTCGATGGATCGTCTCCGTTCGCGTCGCTCGTTTTTCTCCACGGTCCGTCGTCGTGGTCCTGATCATGGACGTGGGACTTGTGTGTTGTGTAGGTTGTCGTTGCAATCATGGTGAAGAAGTATCCTACCGTGAGCGAGGACTATAGGAAGGCCATTGAGAAGGCCAAGAGGATGCTCAGAGGCCTGATCGCCGAGAAGAACTGTGCTCCCATCATGCTTCGCATTGCGTATGGTTCCTGTACTTCAAAACGATTCTATTTTGGGTTGACCGATCCGTCCGATTGCTACGTATGCTCGTTGTTTAGACTCCTTAGAAGTAATTAATTGGGTTGAATTATTTGTTCATATAAGCTATTTTATGGTTGTGGGCGTGCTACTTGGTCTAGTAGTTTATGACCTCAGATGACTAACATTTTCTTTTTGTAACTGAGAATAGTTTCTGTATATCCGTAAATTCTTACTTTCGGGTATGTTTATGAAATTGTTTAACCTTGACTAATGACGCGCAGTTGGCACTCGGCTGGTACTTTTGATGTCAAGACAAAGACTGGAGGTCCGTTCGGGACCATGAAACATGCTTCAGAGCTGGCTCATGGCGCAAACAGCGGCCTCGACATTGCTGTCAGGCTCTTGCAGCCGATCAAGGATCAGTTCCCAATTATCACTTATGCTGATTTCTATCAGGTGTAATACTGGTTTGCAGGGTGTTTTCTGGTGTCTTTCCAGGTCAATGATGAAATGAGTGTTCATCTCCAAATGCAGCTAGCTGGTGTGGTTGCTGTTGAGGTCACTGGGGGACCTGAAGTTCCCTTTCACCCAGGAAGAGAGGTCAGTGGAGCTGTGTTGCTTTTTATTTTTACAGTTGGAGACTGCTGTTACAGCTTGGCATGCGAGATTTGTTCGTGGCATTCTAAACATCTAAGTCATTTTCCCGTTGAGTTGGCTTGCATCTTTTTCTGTTGATTTAGAAGTTATTAATAATGTCATCTGGCTATGTTTGCATTTTTTGCCTGCCGAGTGTCTACGTATAATAAGGTGATCATGCTATTGCCGGTGGATTTGGCTTTGGTATTGTGTTCTTACATGCTGACTTGCAATACAGGACAAGCCCAATCCACCTCCTGAGGGACGTCTTCCTGATGCCACCAAAGGTCAGTTTATGGCATTCTCAGATTTTATTGTTTGAAACATAATTGGGCATTTTTTCCAGCTGCTTTCTTATTGGAATGCATCTTTAAGTTTTTGCAATCTCGCTATGTTTCTAGGCTGTGACCACTTGAGGGATGTGTTCACTGTTCAGATGGGTCTTAGTGATAAGGATATTGTTGCTCTCTCGGGTGGGCACACCCTGGTAAGTGCTCTCCGTAATCAAAGGATTTCTGCATTGAAAATCTCGCTTTGGACAGTAATATTTTCCCATGGATCTGTGGAGTGGATTGTGTGTATAGATTCTTCCAGATCTACATTTTATTGTCCAACTTGATCGTTTGAAATATCATAACGATGCCTACTCGTCGTGTATTAGACCTTTCACGAGAGTCCAGTTAAGAACAGAATTCTACTTATTCTATCATGTAAAATTGTCCTGAGGCACTTAACTTTATAAATTCACAGGGACGGTGCCACAAGGAGAGATCTGGATTCGAGGGTCCCTGGACCAAGAACCCCCTCATATTTGACAACTCATACTTCACGTTAGCCACTTGCTCTACGTGTTGACTTTACTGTTTCAGCAACTCTTGAAACTGTCATTGTAGAAACTTCTCTAATTTTCATGATTGTCCACGATGTAGCGAGTTGTTGTCTGGAGAGAAGGAAGGGCTTCTGCAGCTCCCAACTGACAAGGCTCTGCTGTCAGACCCTGCTTTCCGCCCACTTGTGGAGAAATATGCTTCTGTACGTGCACAAAAGCACTTCATGACCTTGTTCTTGTTCAGCTAAATTTGCAGTCGGAGATTCTGACTAAATTTTCATCTTCTGCTTTTCACTGCACATGCCCCAGGATGAAGATGCCTTCTTTGCAGACTATGCCGAAGCCCATTTGAAGCTCTCTGAGCTCGGGTAGTTCTCTCGAGCCACCTAGTTGTCTTCAGAAACATCAAGTAGATGCTTTCATTTCTGGATTCTATCTTATGCAGGTTTGCGGACGAGTAACTGTAGGCGAGCAACTGGAGATGGTCGTGGGAAGAACTGCAGTTCGAGTTGGCTGCTTGGGTCACCCGTCTTCAGAAACTTCTCTAGGCTCTCTCCTTTTGATTAGAAACTGGATTTCGAGAATTCCTGGAGCCATGTACTGTTCTATCGTTGCTTTTATCTTAGTGAATAGAACATTGCCTCCTGCTCGTTATCAGTCTCTTCTCTTTAAACATGACTGTTGTTCTGCCAAAGTCGGAAGGCATGAACACCGCCTGCCTGCTCTGTTTACATCAGCTCGTAAATTGATTGATAATTTGCTATCGTTTTGATTGATCCCCTGGCGACACAAGTTAACCCTTGTGATCTCTATCAAATTTTATCCCAAGTCTCATCTTGCTAACAAGAAAGCATTGTGTTTGGACTCTGTTTTCCAGATTTTTAATGCCGCGGACTCCTTACAAGTACATTGCTACGAACTCGTGGACACTGATCTTCACCGCATCGTCATTTCAAGCCAAACCTTTGATCGGACCTGTTCATTTTTAAAGTTTTCGGAGTTAAATCAACAAAGTGAATCTAAATTTGGCTTTTCTGGCAGTACTTCTTGTATCAGATTCTAAGAGTTCCGAAGTATATACAATCTGCGAATGTCATCCACCAAGACTTGAAACCGAGCAATCTCAAGGCCAATGCAGACTGTGATCTCAAGTTTTGCGACTTCGTGTTAGCTTGTCCGATCGCAGAGAACGAGTTCACGACGGAATACGTCGTGACCAGTGTAGTGCTCCGGAGTTATTGCTGAACTCTTCCGACGACACCGTCGCAATCGATGTCTGGTCAGTGGGATGCATTTACATGGAGCTCTTTAATCGGAAGCCTTTGTATCCTGGGAAAGATTGCGTGCTTTAGATGCACCTGGCTCGGAGATAGCAAAAATAGTTCACTTACCCCGTCTTTTCGTCAAAAACCCGTGTAGAAGAAACCGTGCCTATAATTCGCTTGTTTACGCATTGAAATTTTGGGCAATCCAGATGATATTATGTATTCGATAAAGGAGAGATTCTTTATTACTAGTCGAGGAGCGAAAACAATCATGTTTTAATAAATTAATTATTTTAAGACAATTAATGAAATATCTTAATTTTATAGGAAAGAAAAATATGTGGCATGGAGATAAATAAGGATTCTGTTAAAAAATGTAATCAAAATACGTGGGAAAATCCCTCAAGCAATCGAGGTCTACACCATTTCGAGATCTGAGTTTCTAGCTCTCTACAACCTTTCGAGATCAAGTTTTTAACGCTCCACAGCAACTCGAGATCGTGATCGTGGCATTTTCATCTAGTTGAGTTCGAGGATAACGATTTAGGCATATTATTTTTCAACCCACGTTCGTGACGATTTCTCAAGTTCTCCCAAAATCATTGACGATTGTTCTCCGAGAAACCTTGGTGGTTATGTTTATTTTAATATAAATAGTTGTTTTTATTTCCTGTAAAGGGACAGACAAATCCACAACTCTGGCCTTTTGTCCTCACGAGCGGTAGCTTTCTCCGTTTCGTGACTTCAGTAGTTTGTTTTCGTGTAAGTTTGTTTAATAAAAACGAATGCATTTCTTTTCTTTTTGTTGGAAAAATATGTCCATAAGGGACATTATTTATTTCTTTAATTGAAAGGATGCATCGTGAAAGGACACGATCCCTTGGCCTAGAGTTTTCTCATGAAAGGACATAACTATTTAGCTAAGAAATTTTATTAGAAAACGATAAATTTTCAAAGAGTTTTGTCA
Source organism: Melastoma candidum (assembly GCA_023653495.1). Classification (NCBI taxonomy): domain Eukaryota; kingdom Viridiplantae; phylum Streptophyta; class Magnoliopsida; order Myrtales; family Melastomataceae; genus Melastoma; species Melastoma candidum. The sequence continues at coordinate 9,104,078 of CM042886.1, forward strand.
TGAACGAACGTAACTCCTTAAGGATCTTATTTCCAAGTGACACTCTTTTGAGAGAAAACACTGAATGCATTAAACACTCGGATTTAAGAGAGCGTAATACTGTGAAAACCTAATTGTGGTTCGTATAACGCGTGGTCACCATTATGATAAGCGACTCAACCAGATCGGCATTCGTAATACAATTTATGCGGTAATTCGTCCTTAGTAATTTGTTGGACTTGTTCGAGGTATATTCTTCCGCTGTTTTACTGGGATGACATATGTTGGCATGACCCTTCACTTTTAGTTTAATTGGCTACAACGTGACGCTCGGCGCTCCGAAGAATCACAGATGAAGGATATGATAAGCCAGTAGGGTCTCGAGCTCAATTCGGAATAAGCACGATGACATTGACAGAACTTGAGCATATCGTAAACTAAACAGTATGGGGTTGATCTAATCATATGTGAACCAAAGACAGAACAAGAGAAAGTGGGGGAAAGTGCAGACAGTGCCACCAGAATCACATTCGATGGTTGAGAAATGAGGAGAATTACATGGCACGACACCATGTCAAACTTTGATTCGAGGATAAAAATTGTAGAAAATTATTGGTTGGCAAAAAAACAACTTATTAAACTCATGTTTACAAGAGATTCTTATATAGGAAAACAATCAAAAACTAAAAGAGAATCTAAATAGATCTCCTAAATCTCTCAAATCTCCTAAATCTCTTAATGAGATTTGCTAAATCAAATCTTATTCATAGAATATTTTAGAAAATAAATCAAATCCTAAAAACCTTAACCGCTGACACTCCTCCTTAAGGTTGTTTAGGAAACACTCCAAGTTTTTGTTTGAGATGCTGGAACTGATCTTTCGGTAAAGACTTAGTCAGAATATCCGCGACTTGATCTCGAGATGGACAATATTCGAGCTTGACTTCACCGTTCTTCACCGCTTCTCGAATCGCATGATACTTGACCGAAATATGTTTTGTCCTACCATGTTGAACCGGATTTTGAGCTATTGCAATAGCAGACTTATTGTCAACATATATCACCGTAGGAACCACTTGTTTCCAGCCCATGTCCTCCAAAACTTTTCTCAACCAAATCGCTTGATTGCTGGCCGCTGCAGCTGAAACATACTCTGCCTCGGCGGAGGATTGCGCTACAACTTCTTGCTTTTTTGAATTCCAAGCAAATACTCCACTTCCAAACGAGAACGTAAAACCTGACGTGCTTTTCGAGTCCTCAATACTTCCAGCCCAATCACTATCGCAGAAACCTTGGAGGTTTGAACTTTTATTCTTCACAAACCTAATACCAAAATCAACTGTGCCTTTAACATACCTCAACACTCTTTTCGCTGCAAAAAGATGGATTTGGCTCGGAGATTGCATAAATCTGGACAAATAACTGGCTGCAAACATTATATCCGGGCGCGATGCTGATAAATACAACAAACTTCCAATAATACTTCTAAACAATGTCGCATCGGCCTCATCACTTCCATCATCTTTCACCAACTTTAAATTAGTAACGAGAGGAGTCGGTACGGACTTAGCTTCATTCATTCTGAATTTTTTCAGCAAGTCCGTGGCATATTTTTTTTGATTAAAAAAGACGCCGTCATCTTCTTGATGTATCTCAAATCCCAAAAAATAATGCATCAGCCCTAAATCTGACATTTCGAACTCTTCGGCTATGTTGAGTTTGAACTGATTTACTTTCGTTTCATCTCCCCCTGTGATAAGCAAATCATCCACATATAACGACACGATAAGTAACACCTTACCCCGTGACTTTTTTATGTAAAGTGTTGCTTCCGTCTCACTTCTAGAAAAATCCTTCTCTAAGATATAGGAATCAATCCTGCTGTACCACGAACGAGGGGCTTGTTTCAAACCGTAAAGTGCCTTGCGAAGCAAACAAACTTTCTCTTCGCATCCATCTACGGAAAATCCATCGGGCTGCTCTACAAAGATTTCCTCATCAAGATAACCATTCAAGAACGCCGACTTAACATCGAGATGAAAGATTTTCCAGCCCATCTTTGCTGCAAGTGCGAATAACATCCTTATTGTGTCATGCCGAGCCACCGGGGCGAAGGTTTCACAGAAATCAACTCCGGCTTCCTGAGAATATCCCTTCACAACAAGCCGTGCTTTGAGTTTGTTTACGGAACCATCGGCATTTAACTTCGTTCTATAAACCCACTTTACTCCGATTACCTTTCTATCAGATGGTCTATCGACAAGATCCCAAGTATGATTTTTATTAATCAAATCAATTTCTTCTTGCATGGCTGCCATCCAGTTGACATCCATAGAAGCAACTTCATAAGAATCAGGATCTTGCATGGTCAGATTACATCTCTGATAGACATCTTGCAAAGATCTTAATCCCCTCACTGGTTCGTCGTCAAATTCGGCGACATCAGGAGAAGATTGTCCAAGTTCACCAAGACTCGTGGCTGGTTTTTCAACACACCAATCCCACTTCGCGTCCTCATCAAACGATAAACTTCTACTCACCGAAAATTTTTTATTCGTGGGATTATAGATCCTGTAACCCTTGGTATTCGATCCATATCCGATAAAAATAGATTTTTCAGCTCGATAATCAAGTTTGTCTCTTTTTTGTTCCGGAATATGAGCATAGCAAATACATCCGAAAACTCGTAAATGATCCACCGAGCATTTTTTTCCAAACCAAGCTTCATACGGAGTAGAATTTTTCAAAGCTTTGGTTGGTAACAAATTTAGCAAATAAACCGAAGTATTCGCCGCTTCGGCCCAAAACTCCTTCGGCAATCCTTTTTCAAATATCAAACACCTTGACATATCCATTATATATCTATTCTTCCGTTCACTAACCCCGTTTTGCTGCGGACAATACGGCACCGTGAACTGTTGAATGATTCCGGCTTGCGCACAAAATTTTTTGAACTCCCCAGAAGTATATTCACTTCCGTTGTCCGATCTCAAGGCTTTAATTTTACAACCACATTGATTTTCGGCCAGCTGTTTAAACTTGACAAACTCGCCGAAAACTTCACTTTTTGTCTTGAGAAAAACAATCCAACAAAAACGAGTAAAATCATCGATGAAGATCAAAAAGTACCTACTTCCATTTAAAGAAGGCACACTCATTGGACCACAAACATCTGAATGAACCAATTGAAGTTTCTCCGTCGATTTCCACTTTGCTTCTTCAAAAGGAAGTCTGGATTGTTTTCCGTATTCACAAACGGCACAAACATCTGAGCACGCATAAATAACCGGAAGATCAATAATCAACTCATCTGAATGCATCTTCTTCAAAGTAGTGAGGCTTATATGCCCCATTCTTCTATGCCATAACTGAGAATCATCTACATTGGCCGACAAGGCCAAAGAATCTGATTTAAATTTAACCGGAAAACACCGATCCTGCATCTTCACTTTCATAAACTCCTTTCCGTCATGGCCAGCCACCGAACAATGCAAATCCTCGAAGTGCAAAGTCGACCCCTTACCAAGCGCCTTCAGAAGCTGTCCGTTCCCGATTTTAATGCTGGTCGAGAAAGACTTATCCAAGTCTACAAATAATTTCTCATCAGGAGACATATGATGCGTGCATCCGCTATCGATGAGCCATGCATCAGCTCCATAACTTGCTGCTGAAAAGGTTGCCGCAAAGAGTTGATCTTCCTGCATCGACTTATTCTCTGCAACATGTGCTTGCTCTTCAGAAACAGCCTTCTTCTTCCTACAAAATTTTTCACCATGACCAGGAACATTACAATGCTTGCACTTGTAACCGGGTCTAAACCAACAAAAATCTTCCGTATGAGAAGTTTTACTACAATAAGAACATGGAGGAAACTCTTTTTGATGTTTCTCGCTAAACTTTTTGTTCTTGAATATTTTTTCGATGGCACTTTTTCTCGTTTCGTTTCTACGGGCATATTTCTCCTTCCCCTTTGCCTTCATTAAAAGTGCGCCTTCAGGTTGCTCCTCCTGTCTTATTGCTCTCCTTTGTTCTTGTGCTTGAAGAGAACCGACCAATTCCTCGACTGTCAACTTAGTGAGATCGCGAGATTCTTCCAATGCAGAAATTTTCGACTCAAATCTCTCTGGAATAGTCACAAGAATCTTTTCAACAATTCTGCTGTCTGGCAACTCTACCTGCAACAATCTGATCTGATTGACAACCCTCATCAGCTTGTCGACATATTCTTTTATACTCTCCGAGTCCTTCATTCTGAGCAAATCAAACTCTCTCCATAAATTTGAAACTCTTATTCTCTGATTTCGACCACTACCTTCGAACATCTCCTTTAGTCGGTCCCATGCTTCCTTTCCCGTCTCACAAGTAAGAATTCTTGCAAGTACTCCTTCAGAAACAGAGGCATGAATAGCAGCAAGGGCCTTGAACGGCTTGGTGGACTCCTCACTGTGTAGCCTCAACTGATTTAATGTGGGATTTTCAGGAAGGGCTCGAGCTTCAACGTTCCGCTCAATAGTGCTCCAGAGATCCTGAGATTTCAAAAAAACCGTCATCTTGACCGCCCAAATTTGATAGTTTTCACCATCAAACGGCCGTGGAGGTTGAACAGAAAAACCACCGGAGGAAGACATGATGACAAAATCAAACGGATGATTTGGGTATGAAAGGAAAGGAAATTTTTCAAGCGTGTATACTCTCACAGTCCCTCAAGATTGCGAGCTCTGATACCATGTCAAACTTTGATTCGAGGATAAAAATTGTAGAAAATTATTGGTTGGCAAAAAAACAACTTATTAAACTCATGTTTACAAGAGATTCTTATATAGGAAAACAATCAAAAACTAAAAGAGAATCTAAATAGATCTCCTAAATCTCTCAAATCTCCTAAATCTCTTAATGAGATTTGCTAAATCAAATCTTATTCCTAGAATATTTTAGAAAATAAATCAAATCCTAAAAACCTTAACCGCTGACACACCATCGTTGCACGAAAATTGGAATCTCCGAGTAGTGGACTCCGTACATCCGGACGAGAAATTCTTAAGCTGCTTAGCAGGGAGGGAAGGGCATCGCCATTTAGGGGGAAAAAAAATCTTTCCAGTCGAATACAATACTTCCAACTCGATTCTAAAAACCATCTAATAAGGTTTGAATCCAATTCGGTCATCTCGCAAGTCCAAGCATTTCGCTCGTTGCGGTCCTATAGCCGAACAATAACAATGTTACGTCCCGATGGGGGAGCATAATGGCATGTACTGTACAGAAGACTAGCAGTAGGTGAAGCAAACTCCACTATAAAATGAGGAATAGGTTCATCCACTAGAGCCTGCAATTCCAGCACCCAAGAGTCATGGGAAGCTCCAAAGCAGCAGCACCACTCACGTGAAGCAACAATGTCCAAGAATGGCCTTCAAGAGTCCTGTGACAAAGCAAGAGCTTCCCAGTTCTCGACAGGCCGCAGGGGAGCCCCTTCACGTCCCTGGTGCGCGTGGTGGTCGCAGCGCTGAGGAAGTGGAGGGTCGCGCTGCCACCGGCTTATCACTGCAGGGACGAACGGGGGAAGCATCAGAGATTACTTCGCCTTCTCCGACATTGCGGTAAAGTAATTAAGATTTTGTCACGTCACGACAAAACGTGTTGCACACGTTAACTCGCTTATTTGCGTGTCGTCGACAGGCATCGTTATCCATTTGGTCGTTTTCTATTCTGGCTAGATCACTGCACTGCCACAAGTCAATAATTAAGTCATTGAATAAGCTTTGGGTCCCGGCCAAGCCTGTCCTGCTTTTCGTGTATCGAAAACGATTAGGTTTTGATTTGGACATTTCCAAATTATCAAACTAAATTTATTAATACGTGCGATTTCATCAAATGTTGCGTGCAGGTTCTTCATGTGTGTGTATTGACATTGGCAAATTGGGCCAGTTTCAATGAATTCTCCCACCATCAGCACAAACATAATTTTCCTATTACCCTACTCCCCTATCTTCAAAGGCAAGTCAAAAGGTCGGACCATGTAATAAAAGGATGGAAGATTCATCGTGCCCGACCCTAGTGCACAACTTGCAGTCCCCCACACACACGAAAGCTAAGATCAGTCTTAGAGTCTCACTTATTAAGTCATTAAACAAATCCTAAATATCTCTCCCGCGCTGTATCCATGCTCGTGTTTCTATTTAAAAAGACCAGGCTTCGCTCACTTGTCGAACCACCATATACTCGAACTACCTCGTTTTCGTTCCTAAGTTCACGACCTGAGGATGACGATGCTGGATGCCGGCAACATAGAAGAAGGAAGATGCTTCCCCGGACGGAGGGACCGTGCCCGGGTTTCTTTCCTACTCATCTGCGGTACTGTGCTTCTGTACTTATACTTTCCTTTCATCTTGCTTTGGAGGGCCGGGGGGATGAATTTTTGAGATTGTTTTGTTCATCGAGTTGGACAGTGGTTGCGGGGTTCATGGGGCTCGCGAAGTCCGGATGGCAGGCTAACCTGATCGTCTATCTGATCGACGAGTTCAACTTCGAGCCCATCGTTGCTGCCCAGATTTATAATGTAGTCAACGGCTGCATGTGTTTTCTTCCTATAATAGCGGCAATAGTCGCTGATTCCTACTTCGGCTGCTTCCCTGTCGCGTCCGTATCTTTCTTGATCAGTTTCCTGGTAATCATTGTCTTTTGTGTCTTGGATTAAGTGGTTTGCTTCTCGATCTCAGGTTTTGTTGGGTTCGGTTGCATCTTGCAGGGAATAGTGATCATATCCTTGACCGCAACCCTGGTTTCCCTCAGGCCTCATCAGTGCACAGCTGGATCGAGCACATGCGATCCTCCATCAAAGATTCAGTCTGCTACCCTTTACGTTGGAATAACCCTTTCAGTCCTAGGAGTGGGCGGCTCAGGATTCACAATGATCACTCTGGGTGCAAACCAATTCGACAACGAGAAACAGCAGGGGGCCTTCTTCAACTGGTCCTTCTTTTGTCAGTACGTGGGGACTGCCACAGGCCTCACGCTGCTTCTCTACATCGAGGAAAGTGTGAATTGGAGGCTTGGATTCTGGATGTCCGCAGGGGCCAATCTCATTGGCTTCGCAGTTTTCCTGATCGGACACCGTTGCTATCGCCACATCAAGCCGCAGGGTAGCCCATTCACATCCTTGGCCTGTGTTCTGGTCGCTGCACTGAGGAAACGGAAGCTTCCGATTCCATCGGACAGTAATGCGTACTATTCCAGGATACAAGAGAAGTCCAAGGGGGAACTTGCCCTGATTCCTCGGGAAAAGTTTGGATTCTTGAACCACGCGGCCATAAAAATGGAGGGAGATGTGAATTCTGACGGAGTGATAGTCAAGAGATGGAGGCTATGTACGGTTCAACAAGTGGAAGATCTTAAGATGCTGATTGGAGTATCGCCACTGTGGCTAAGCAGTATTCTGCTGAGCACCCCGATCGCGGTTCAGAACAGCATGACTATCCTCCAGGCCCTGACGGTCAACCGCCGACTGGGATCCAGTTTCGAGATCCCAGCTGGTTCAGTCCTTGTACTGATCATGTTCTCAGCCACCATCTGGCTCACAATCATAGACCGTTTACTTTTCCCCGCCTGCCAAAAACTGTCCGGCTCACCCCCGACGTTCCTCCAGAGCGTTGGGGTCGGCCATGTCTTCATCATACTCGGGATGGTCGTGTCAGCACTGGTGGAGTCCAAGAGGCTCCACACATCAAGCCGCTCAAATCCTGACTCCACCACCGTCTCAATGTCCATCCTATGGCTGTTTCCGCAGCTAATCCTGGTGGGCATTGGGGAGGCCTTCCACTTCCCAGGGCAGTTATCCTTCTTCTACTGCGAGTTTCCTGAGTCGCTGAAGAGCAGCGCGACGGCAATAGTCGGGGCCATAATAGGGATCGCTTATTACGTAAGCATAGGATCAGTAGACATGTTCAGAACAAGAACGACATGGCTGCCGCAGGATCTTGACAAGGGGAGGCTGGACCTCGTGTACTGGGTACTCGCGGCCATAGGATTAACAAACTTTGGTTATTTCCTAGCATGTGCATGTCTGTACAAGTCCACTGAGAAGGCCGATGACGCGGTTGCGGCGTCCGGTGCCAATCTGGACGGAAAGAAGTAGGAATAAGTCCAGGAAGCCTAAAAGTCGAAGAGATTTGTATTTTGATCAATTGAAATCCATAATCTCTAGACATCCCCATCGAAGTGTCTCCTCATAATTGAGCTGCAATGCAACAACATCAGTAGACATTGAATGATGATGCAAATGCAAGGTGTCCCCCCACACTGAATGTGACCCTTTATTTTAAATTGGCCATACCTTCCATATTATCATCACCACTGATAGAGAAGGCCCGTGACAAAGAAATAATAGAGACGATGTTGATATGGTTTTGACGATGAATCGTAAAGCAGATTAACTTATTATGACTTTATAGAAGATATAACCTCTTGTAACAATTATATACTTCCTGGTAAAAGAAAAATATCACGAAAACATTTTTTACATCAATCATTTCAAATCAAATGATATGATTAGAAAATATTTTCGTAATCAGATATTTTAATAATTAATTATCATAATTAATTTATTAATTCAAAAGAAGAATATTCTCGGGAATGCTATTTGAATTAATATTAAACTAATTACCTGGTAAGACAAACCATTAAAAGTCAAAAATAAAATATTTTTCCTTATCAAATAAATTATCTTGTTAATTTTGGAAATTTCTATCTAACCTGAGAGAGAACAGTATTCAGAAATCTCTTCCAATTAAACAATTTACATGAATTTCATCCAGATACAAGACAAACTATTATTTCATTTTGGAAATAAATAATTAATTATTTCCTTGTATAGAAGGTTGATTGTTTATTCTCGAACCTTTTGTAGTGCTCTATCGTGGGATTAATTTATTCAATTAATATAAAATTAATTTTGGATAGTCCCAAACGGATATATGCACTAGCCTATGATCGGATTTCTCAGGTTGGGAATGAAATATTATTTCTTTCCAACTATAGAAGGCTATTGATCGAATCTAGCTCCAACCTTCAGTAATGCGATATCTTGAGAATGGTCCAATTGATTTCATTATGGGAATGCATCTGGTCGCAATTTAAATTTGGTAAAATAAACTTCCTTAATAACAGAACGTCAGAATTATTTTATAAAAGAAAAACTCAAAAATAATTTGAATGGTTGAAAAAAGTGAACCGTGGTAAGTCTTGACATTCTTGCAACGTTATTATGGTGTTTTAACGTGTGTGTGAGTGTGCATGACAGATTCTTCAGGCCAGCGTTTTCGTATGAGGTGACTACAGCAGGTTGAGCGTTGGTGAAGCCGCTTCGATGACGCTGGTTGTTACGGATCCGAGGGACTCGACCGGAACATTGTTCGTAACATCGGACTACGTGCAACAGGGTCTGGGGAGAAGGGTCGCTGGTTGGTGAGTCGGCGTACAGAGTTGGTCAGAGAGGGAGTCCGTAGTAGGCGTAAGCGGTTAGGGAAGAACAAACTTTTGTAATTAGTTATTTGGTTTTATGTTAGTTTGCAGCAGGTGTGCATTGATGAAGCCATTCCGTAGGCGTCGGTGACTGCAAATCTGAAGGGCTTGGCTGAGGAAGCTGTCCGTAACGTCGAGCTAGCGTACAGTAGGTCCAGGAAAAGGAATCCATATCAGTGCAAGTGGTGATGGACTGCAGCCTCCTGTAGACGGTAATTTCTTTGTTTTATAGGTTATATCGAAAATACGAAAAGAGAAGCCCACCGGACGACGTCTGAACACGTGGGCATCTAGTCTGATCGTAAATCCACAGAAAGGACAGCCCGCTACTGAGTGACAGAAGGCTGAAGCTTCGAGTCAGGGTTCTGTGCCCGCCAAGTCTGGTTGATTTCCTTGTGATTCGACTTAGACGCATCTCTATCTCAGCAAGAGAGTTTCTTACATTGGTTAAGTTAGTCTTACCGTCCCGTGGTTAAAGAAATTGTTTTCTTTCATCATAGAAGGTTCTACCTTCTACACTGTAATCACTATGTCAAAGTATTAGTGAAAACAGCCGAAAATGGACGTAGGGGTATTTGCCGAACCACTATACCCCGAATTTATTTCGAAGTCTATTTCACACGTTCTGTAATTACAGAAGCCTGAAGTAAATATTCTGTTTTACAGCAACTTTCTTCCACCGTAAGAGTTATGAAAAAGCGTTAAGGAAATCCTTAATTGGACTTAACACTAATTCACCCCTCTCCTAGTATAATATTTGGGCCAACGGATAGCAAAATGTGGTGGACCATCTTGAAGACAAAAGGGACGTGGCTTGCGCCGTTCCTTTGACTCTAGATGCAAACATACAAATGCTTGGTGGCCCTACCCTAAGATTTCCTTATTGCCTTTGTTACAGTTCCGAAATCTGGAAGGGCGAAATCGAGAAGGCACGGCGGCGAAACTCAGTTGTCCTTGTGTGAGGCGGACAAAAACGGGGTGATCTTGAAGCTGTCGTGGTGGTAGAACAGATAGCCCGGGGCTTTTCGATTATTTGGAGGATGAAGGTCGTGTTGCATAGGCAAAAACAGATAGCCCCATGATCACTTTGTCGTGCCTACAACGATGATGGAGCAAATGCATTATATCATGACAATGACAAGTCGGGCATCGTCTGCGTAAAAGAAATCTAACACGTGCGATATCAGAAAATGAGAAAAGAACAGTGGCCACCGAAATATTAAATGAAAACAACAATGCGAAAGAACAAAACACTTACTGCAATCGAATGCTTATTGAGTTAAACCAAAGGTGACAACAACTGTCCGTAGGGTCTAAAGTGATTGTCCGTCTTATTACAACCTGAACTATCCTTATATATAAACGAACAACAAGTAACCATCAAAATCCCGTCGCTCGGCTTTTCATCACGTGTTCTCATCTTCTCCCAGCCGCTATGTTCGACTAGACCATTCCTGACTTTACTGGCTGCTTCACTCGACTGTCGTCGTCGTTCGACTGGACCATTCCCGACTACTTCACTCGACTGTGCAGTTGTTCGACTAATAACATCTTTGTTCGACTGTGATTCCTGTTTAACATCCTTCGGCTGACTCTTGTAGCCCATAACATAGTCGGAAATTACAAGCCCAAACAGGTCCAAAATAATTTACGTGTAGACTTTACCTCCATCAAAGTGCAGGGAGCATGAGTGAGATGTATGTGGTTGACTTGATCGAAACAACGAAGGAAGGAGAAGAACTTGTTCAACCAGAGAGAGATGGTTTTGGATATCGTTACTGATTGGCGAGTCGTCAAAACAGCACAAAGGATTAAGACACACCGCCATAAAATTTCACACTTGCCTCCAAGCAAGGAGCAGGACTTTCTCCTAGAAAATGGCAGAAAATTCAGAATGAGCGAAGCTGCAGAGAAGGTATAAACAACAGCTGGGCATATGCAAGCCCGAATCGACACCAGGTAGTAAAATCCCAGGCAATGGGGGCATTTGTCCGACTGTAGATGCGATGATGGAAGTGAAGCTCTGTAATAGAACTTCAGTTTTAAGCAAGAAGTGTCCCCATTTGGGCCATTCCAAGGATACCCCTTGATCTGCAAGTTTGGATAACATGAGGAGCAGTCCAGTTTTCTGGTGTTTGGGCTCTCAGCCTTATGATTATAAGTTGAAACCAAACTAAACAAAAAAAAAATTACATTCTGGGATTGGTCAAACCCTGTTTCCAAGTGTAACATTCGCTCATTTAATTTGGGGTTGCAAATTCTGGGTGCTACTTTGACCTCCCTCCAATTCAAGTAATAGAATTCCCGGGTCAAAAATGTGTCCGGATGTCAATTCTGGATCAAGAAAAAAAACCGATGATGCCGTATCACTCCGGGTTTGTATCCACTTTTGGGGATTTAATGCACTCACTCTCATTTCATCGTTGGGTCAAATTGACAAAAGCTCGGAGTTATGGTGGAAAGTCTTTGCTTAGCTGATTGATTCATCTCTCTGTGTTATGTGTAAGCCTACTTATATACCCTCTCCTCATTTGCCCTGAAGTGATCAAGGCTGTAGTCGAAACTGAGATCTCGATTGGTTTTGACACCATGACCCCTACTCCTTCTGGATCTTCTTCTTCCCCTCCTCTGCGCGCCGTCATCATCCCTTGCGCAGCTTGCAAGTCTCTGAGAAGGAGATGCGGCGAGAAGTGCATGCTCGCCCCATATTTCCCGCCTTCCGATCCTGCCATGTTTGCCGCCGCTCATCGAGTTTTCGGGGCCAGCAACATCATCAAGTTCTTACAGGTTTTCGTTTCGTCTTTGGGCATGGGATTGGTTGGGACCCTGGGGGAAAGTAATTCGTCATGTGAAGTTGTGCCATGGTTTGTTTCAGGAACTTCCGGAAGCGAAGAGGGCCGATGCAGTCAGCAGCATGGTGTATGAGGCAGGAATGAGGATCAGGGACCCGGTATATGGCTGCGCTGGGGTTGCTTCCCAGCTACAATCCCAGATTACTCTTCTCCAGGTGGAATTGGCCAATGCCAGGGCTGAGCTTGCTAAACTCCACCTCGAGAACACGAACCTCGTGGCCTTCCTCTGTGACCAGACTCCCCAGATGCCACAAGACTGTTGTTACGTGGACGACCTCATTGATGAACTGTGCGATTTTCCAGAAAATGTTATCGATTGGGACGTTGACAACAGCATCGGGTCCACATGGGAACCTCTCTGGATATGATCAACTCACAATCGTCAGCGAAGCTACATATATTCACATGATAGCTATGATTCCCGCAACTGAGCTCCCAGAGCAGAACAAATAGTAGGATCCCTCCTCAATTTTCGCCCGCGACAATTAGCAATGTCAAAAGCTGTTATGCAAAAGGCGAGATTCGATGAACAAAACGGACTAATCCCTTGGATACGAATGAAAACTTGGGAGGGGAAAAAATTTTGCCATAGTAGAGTCTGCTGCGACAGAGTATACGCCTTGATCATCCTCCTACTTTCACGGCAGCCACGGCTGTGACTTTATGCACCGAATCCTACCGCTGTTATCCATAACCTCTCCGACGACATATTTATACGGCGCTATTCACGAATCCAACGAAAGATGGGGATGGGGGCGAACAAAGAGCACGAAGTTAAGGCCGTTGGTAACCAAAACATGATTCATTTTCTGTTTTCTTTTCCTATTTTGAAAAACAGAAGAGCAAACCAAAATTTCTTATTTTCTCTCGCTAAACAAGACCTAAGTGTTCAGAGAATCCACTTTTCGAAGGCCTCATATTCAAACAACATATTTCGATGCAATAATCTAAGCAAAACTAGTCAGTGTCATTTTAAGACATCAAATTATTACATTATACGTGTATAATTTCTGAGCAAAGACTTTTTAAAAATAATTTAATGTTTTAGTGTCATTTTAGGACTTATAAAAAAAACGCGGTATTAGTTTGACCCCACGGCGAAATTTCGCTCGTTACCTTTTTTTTTTTTTTTTTTAATGGGAACAATATATTTTTGTCAAACAGCTCCAGAAACAACAAAAAAGGCTAAATCCTAATAACAACAACTCAGCTGAACACCCAAAACAACTGAAGGGGAATCCAAAAACCTGTCGATTGGGGCGGCACTAAGAAACGCGAATCCCCGGCTCTCTCCATCGTCCCTAACTACAAATAGTAAGGCAAATGCGGATGTGATTCCCTACCCAGCTGACTTTAACAATCTTGAGAAGAAGAAGAAGAAGAAGAGATGATGATCTCTTGTTGGGTTTTCTTCTGATCTGCTTTCTCAGCTGTTTCACAAAGATTTCATCTTTCTTCCCCCTCCCACCTCTCCTCCTCCTCCGGACCCCACCCATCACGTAAAGATCCGATCTTGACGCGTTCTTTACCCCAAAGGTGCTGAATTTGATCCCGATCTGCTTTTATCTGGGTCGATGTCAATGCCGGGGCAGCCAAATGCCGGCGACAACTCCGCCGTGTACCCCCTACATCCTCCCCCGCAGCGCCCCCTCGGCCACCCTAGGCCCGTCCTGCCACAGCCTTACTACATCGACGAGAGGGACGGGTTCATATCCTGGATGAGGGCGGAGTTCGCGGCTGCCAATGCAATCATCGACTCCCTAGCACACCACCTCATGGTGACCGGTGATCCCGGGGAGTACGATGGCGTCCTCGCCAGCATTAACTTGAGGAGGTGCAACTGGTCGTCGGTTTTGTATATGCAGCAGTTTTTCCCGATCTCTGATGTGGTTTACGAGTTGAAGCGGGCAGCTTTGCGGCGGCAGCAGCGGCCGCAGCAGCAAATGCGACCCGGGAATAGCGGTAGGAAGGAGTACAGGAGATGGAACTTTAATCAAGCCCATAATTACAATCACAGTCACAATAGCAATGACAGTTCTAGCAGTGGTAGTAATAGTTTAGGTTCGGGTAGGGTTAAGGAGAGTGGGAGAACGAACTCCGGGGAGAAATGGGGCGAGACCCTCAGAAGGGACGAGGATGCCAAGGGATGTAATGTCGATGGCACGGGAGAAACGGAAAAAGGTAATATGAGACTTCGTTTTTCGTTTTGGGTTCGCTTGTTTTGCTGCCAAAGCTTGATTCTTGAATTACTTGTGATTAGGTGGTGAGAAGAATGCATTATCAGGTAGTTTGAGATAAAGATGGGATTAATGCAATGATTGTCTACCGTTTGGAGTAAATACTTGGGTGTTGCTTAAACATGTTGCATTTGCAAGATTTCCTTCCTTATCTGCAGTAAATTCTAATTTCATCCCTTGGGCATCTGAATGATTAGATTCTAATATGAAACTTGGCCAAATTCTTTGCCCAAGAACAATAGAGTATGTATTCTGGATTCTTTGGTCAAGAACAGCAGACAAAATTGTCTGTGCTCGTGTCTTGTCATCGTGTTATATTGTTGGACTTGATGGCTGGACTACTTTACGGCTGAGTACCTGGCATATGGATGAACGGATGATGTTCGCGATGGAACATCAGTTTTCTGTGTAGTAAATTAATTAAGCATGTAGATCTTTCGTTCTTTATTTCTTGGAAAGTATGGAAATACTCTTATCTCAGAGAGGATCTTCATGGAGGGGAAGCGGGGTTGGCTTTGAGCTGCAGCTGGAATTGTTTCTGATTACATATGTGCTTGTAACTTTCTCGGGCAGGTGGAGTCTCAAAACCGCTTGCAGATCTTACATTGAAGAATGCAGATGCTGTAGAGGAAACTGTACATGATAACGGAAAGTCCGAATCTGATAAAGGCGAGGCATGCACACCAAATCCCAAAGGTGCTTTTATTGTTTATTCTTATTTTGCACTGTCGGTGTTTTAGATTAGGAAATTCCTTTACTTGAGATGGCTCAATGTAATAATGTCCATTTACCATTTTTTATTCCTGTATCTCGCTTCTCCCTCCAAACGGCCTACATTGTTCCATACGCTGACTGCATGAGTCCATGGGAATGGTCATTTCTTTATGTGTACAGAGAAAAATCACGAAATGAAGCAGAGAGCAGGTGGAATTCCGAAAACATTCATTGCAAATGAGTTGGTTGAAGGAACAATGGTAGCTCCCTCGGGAGCCCTTTTGATCAAATTCCCATTGATCTTTTAAGGGATGAAGTTTATTTTAGTTCGACCATTGAACGCTCCTTTTTTTACTTCAAAAAATAATGTGCAGGTTAATTCAGCGGATGGCCTCAAGTTATATGATCTGTTGGATGATGCTGAAGTGAGAAAGCTTCTCTCTCTGGTGAAAGATTTGAGGACGGCTGGGAAAAACGGCGAATTTCCAGGCAAGTTTAGAATAATTACTCACTTCATGATCTAATGTTGTCAATGACTGGCTACAACGAATGGACGCATATTCTTGTTCATGAACAATAGACAAGCTTTACATCCTCTCACCCTGTATCGAAGTAATAGAGGATTTTTTTATATAGAATTAATAATATCTACCTACTGAAAAAGTTTGTACAATATCAAAAGAGCATCATACCCTAATAACCCAAAGACTACAGCTTTCACATCTTAGTGAGCTGATGAATTGATTCAGAGATTTGAAACCAGTTAAATACTTCACATTTCAGGACCCCGCTCGCTTATTCTTAATGCCGTGCATGTTTTCTGTCTCACATTTGTTCTCGAACTTTTTTGGTGACTAAAACAGGTCAAACGTATGTAACTTCAAAAAGACCCATGAGGGGACATGGGCGGGAAATAATCCAGTTGGGTGTTGCTGTAGCCGATTTGCCAGCTGAAGTTGAAAGCCTCGGGATTCATAAAGGCAGGTTCTCGTTCCCTTGTGCTTCTCATAGAAGTATCTTCAATGTCTTGTTTGGCATGCCTTTAATCCATGTCCATTTTGCAAATTCGTGCAGACAATAAGGTAGAACCTATACCCGCCTTACTGCAAGATGTCGTCATAGATCATCTAGTGAGAATGCAAATCACGCCTGTCAAGCCTGATTCGTGCACTATTGACTTCTATTACGAGGTCTCAACCACCAACTTACCTCTTGTTTTTTAATCCTGTTGCATGTTTGTGCGGTTGTCTAAATCATGCTGCTCTTCGTAGGGTGACCATTCCCGCCCTCGTTCCTGGCCACGTTGGTATGGGCGTCCCATCTGTGTGCTATTTTTGACAGACTGTGATATGAGCTTCGGCAAGACCTTCTTCACCAACAGCCATCCCGGAGAATTCAGTGGTGCTCTCAAGCTCTCCCTTCTGCCTGGGTAAACTTTGATAATCTCGATTCTCTGGCATCTCAGTGGAATTGTTAGGCTTAAAGGTTGCACTGCTTGCAGTTTCTTATGTTTCGTTTGACTTGGTCCTGATGCTGGCAGGTCGCTACTGGTGATGCAAGAACCAGTTGCGGATTCTACCAAGCACGCGATTCCTCGTATAAGCAAGCAGCGGATACTCGTCACATTCACGAAATGCCAACCGAAAAAAATTATGCCCGTAGATGCCTGCCTCTCTTCTCCTCCCATAGCCCATGCTCCTCATTGGGGCCCAGGGTCACCTCGTCCTCTCAACCAAGTTCCCCCTCATGTATCTAAGCAACTTTTGCCAGTTCCAGGAACAACCAGTTCTCAACCGGCACTGCCCCTTCGCCCTCAAATATCAGCGGCAAACAGCATGGCGCCGCTTTTTGTACCTTCACTGCCATTCCCGGCTGCAGTTGCCATCCCAGCTGCCCCAACTGGATGGTCGGCGGTGCCTCCCCGGCACCCAGCCCCGCCTCACCTTGCCGGCCCAGGTACTGGCGTGTTTCTTCCACCTCAGGGCCCCGGCAATCCGTCTTCCCCCGAACAACATACATCCAGCGAGCAGAGTTGCAGTGCCAGCACTTCTCCTACTGGGAAAAAATCAGATCTAAAAAAGGCGAGGCCTGAAGCGAATGGAAGTGTACATGGACAACACAAGGACTTGACGAAAGACGAGAAGAGCAACGGCGAGGGGGATCACGCGGTGGTGTCAGGCAAGCAGAATGGAACGGCCTAGACACCACGAAAGCAAGGAGTTTGAAGCGAGGAAGTGTGTAAAGCGCGGCCGCAACCAAAATCCTGAGAACATTCTTTTGCTCCATGCTCCTGATCCTCAATGTACAGTTACAGAAACTCCACTAGGAAATTGTCAAGTAACTCTCATCATTTAGGTTATTACTCCACTTTGACAAATTTCTCCCACGTTTGTCGACGCGATCGAATCGAATCAGAAGACAGGAAACCCTAGGGGCCATCCCTCAGGCCATAAAGAGGAATTCCTTTCGTCCGATCGGCCTGGTGCTCTTGCCGCGGTCCGTCGATCCTAAGGTCATCTCCTTGACCGAGGACACCTTCTCTGGCAAGGTAAAACGGCCCCGCCGGAACCCTAATTGCGGGGTCTTTTTCTCTGGATATGATCGTGTTGCTTGTAGGTGAAGGAGAGGGATACTGCGTGGATCGTGAAGTTGATTCTGTGTCCCGTGGCATAATCACTGGTGAGTGGAACTTGATTATCGTGCAATTGTCGAGATCGAGTTTTATGGGGCGTAAGGCTGTCATGGTTTCTAGTAAGAATTTGGGGTCGTTATGGGAGGGCCTTGGGAGAGAGATGGAAGGCTTTTAGACGAGAGAGATTGGGGAAGGTAGATCGCGGGGCGACTAAAATACAATCACGTTCGTTGGTTTGCCCACATCTTTCGCTTTGCCCGCATCTCAACTACCATCACTTACTAGAGGCCTCAACTTGCTAGTCATCGAATAAGCGAGGCGACGAAAAGAGCACCGAGCGACACGACTCTTGGGCGACAAAAGGCAACAAGGAGACGAGCAGCCCAAAGGACGGTTACGATCTGACGGCTCAAGTTTGACAACTTGCACCCCAAGAGCTGCACCTACTCCACTACCCTGCTCCATTATCTTTTCAGATCTTGTCGGAATGAAATAATATATTTCCATTCCTCGATCCTATCGTTTATTTTATTTCCCTTATCTTTTATCTCGTTTCATTTATTGTCTTTCCATGTATAGCCTATATAAGCCCTTGCATTGTAAGAGTTATAGATGTATGCAGACTTTTAAATCCAGATTAGACTTTTGTCTTTTTATCCGAAGGAGTGGATTCTCTTTCAACCTCGTTCTTCATTTAGTGGATTCCAAGTGTAGATTGAGTAGAGTGTATAAACCGGTGGTGGTGTGCCTGTATCCTCCGTGTTGTTCCTCGCCCTCGTTCTTGTTCATGGTGGTGTGTCTGTATCCGTGTGACAGGCGAATTTTATCCGACTCTTCTTTCACGGTGGTGTATCTGTATCCGTGGAGGTTGATCTCAACCTATCCTTCATACCATCCATTCAGCCATCCCGCTTCATCTTCTACCCTTCCGACCATTCCCACGTCACTCAATTCCGCATCCTTACTGACGTCCCCATCGTTTTGGTATTGGATCATCTATTCCTTGCAAGACCCGACATCATCTTGGTATCAGAGTGCGAGGTTGTTACTTTGTGCGCACGGTGCCTTACCCGTATCACACAAGGTTGCTGTACAATCCACGATTGTCAATCACCGGAAGATTCAAACGCGGTATGACTCTTGACGATGCACATGTTGCTCGGCTTGAGCAGTAAATCGCTGATCTTCAGCAACAACTTCAATTGTTGCAAACCCATAATGGATTGCCTTCCTGCAGTCGATTAGACAGCGACGACGAAGAGAATCCATGGCGTGATGTTTCTCAACGAGGATCGTCACCAGAAAACCGGCGACCCTAAAGGAGAGCCCAAACGATCAGTGTCCAGATTCCGGAGTTTGAGGAAAACCTTGACCCCGAGGAATTCATCGATTGGATGCATACGGTCGAACGCATCTTCGATTACGAGGAGGTGCCGGAAGATCGAAAAGTTAAAATGGCAGCGTTACGGTTGAAAAAGTACGCCAGTCTATGGTGGGAGAACACCAATCATCATCGCCGCAGAGAAGGATGTGATAAGATCCGGACGTGGTAAAAAATGAAAAGGGCTATGACTATGAGATTTTTGCCTGAGCACTATCGGCGAGATCTCTATCTAAAGTTACAGTCGCTTCAACCAGCTTTCTACGGTGTCGGAGTACACTAAGGAGTTTGAAAGACTCTTACTACAGTGCGATGTCAAAGAAGCCCCCGAGCAAACCATTGCTAGGTATCTTCGAGAACTTAAGCCTCAGATTGCGGATGCTGTAGAACTTCAGCAGTATTGGACTTTCGATGACGTTCGAGCGCTTGCCCACAAGGTTGAGTAACAGCAAGCGAGGAGATCTAGTACCCGCCCATTTGTGAAGGCTACGCCTTTCAACGAGGGGAGTAGTTCCCAGGCGAAAACCCGTCGACTACGCCAAGAAGAACCCCATCATCGACTACCAGACCTGAAGTCAAGAAGAACGAGCACGAACGAGCGTGACCCTGTTCCTCGTTGTTTCAAATGCCAAGGGATAGGACACATGGCGTCAGAGTGTCCCTCAAGGAGAAATGTTGTCATCAAAGAGTTGTCTGATGAAGGAGAAGAGTTTGATGAGAACGTCGATCCTATTTGGGATCAAGAGGAAATTGAGGAGTATCCGGACGAAGGAGAGTTGCTAGTCGTCCATAAGGCCTTGAACGCAACACCAGTTCGCGAGGAAAACCAATGTGAGTGCATCTTTCATACCTGGTGTACCGTTAAGGATAAAGTTTATTTGGTGATTACAGACAGCGGAAGTTGCACCAACGCGGTCTCTAGAACCGTGATAGAAAAGCTCAAGTTGCTTGTAGCACTACATCCTCGTCCTTATCACCTACAATGGCTCAGCAAGGACAGTGATATTCGTGTGACGCAACAAGCGGGAGTCCCCTTCTCGATTGGGAAAAGCTACAAGGATGAAGTCGTTTGCGATGTGATTCCGATGGATGCGTGCCATTTGCTCATAGGAAGACCATGGCAATTCGACCGACACACACAGCATGATGGGTACCGTAATACCTATTCCACTAGCGTCGACTAGTAAAAAATCACCCTGATGCCTTTATCCGCCCAGCCAGGTGAAACTCCTATCAACCAGTCGCCCGCTCAAGTGATCAAGCGAATGGAGTTGATTCCGGCGATGCACGAAAGCGATGATGTTTACTTTTTGGTTCTGGTCGAAGCAACCCAGGATTAATCGTTGGAGCATTCACGTGCGGAAGCTTTAAACAAAGAGTTCAAGGATGTGTTACTGGAGGAGTTACCGGTCGAACTACCACCATTGCGAAGTATCCAACACCAGATTGATTTGGTTCCAGGAGCTTCCTTATCCAACCGACCAGCTTATCGATGCAATCCCGAGGAAGCGAAAGAACTTCAAAGGCAGGTTGATGAGTTACTAGATAAGGGTTTGGTACGAGAGAGCTTGAGCCATTGCTCAGTTCCAGCTATATTAGTACCAAAGAAGGATGGCACATGGAGGATGTGCATGGACAATCGAGCGATCAACAAGATAACGGTGAAGTATCGTTTTCCTATTCCTTGACTAGATGACATGTTAGATGAGTTGCATGGAACGTAGGAGTTTTCAAAAGTAGACTTGTGAAGTGGCTACCACCAAGTCCGAACGAAGGAAGGTGACGAGTGGAAGACGGCCTTCAAAACCAAGTACGGGCTGTACGAATGATCGGTGATGCCCTTTGGATTGTCGAACGTGCCCAGCACGTTCATGCGACTAACGACCCATGTCTTGCGACCATTCATGGGGAAGTTCGTGGTTGTCTACTTCGATGACATCCTCATCTACAGCTGCAGTCTCGACGATCATGTTGAGCACCTTCGCACAGTGTTTCACACGCTTCGCGACGAGAAGCTATATGGGAATATCAAGAAGTGTGAGTTCTTCCAACCCAGTGTAGTATTCCTTAGTTTTGTGGTGTCAAGCGAAGGAATCAAGGTTGATGAAAGAAAGATCGAAGCGATCAAGGAGTGGCTAGTACCATGGAGTTTCCACGACGTTCGTAGCTTCCATTGATTAGCGTCGTTCAACAGGAGATTCATCCGTGGTTTCAGCTCGATCGAAGCCCTTCTCACTGAGTGTCTTAAAGGAGAGAAATTTGAATGGACTTCAGCCGCACAAGCTAACTTCGAGCGACTGAAAGAGTGTCTAAGCGAAGCACCCGTTCTCGCCTTACACGACTTTGCGAGGATGTTCGAAGTCGAATGCGAAGCATCCGGAGATGGACTAGGAGGAGTGCTGATGCAGGAAGGGAGACCCATTGCTTACTTTAGTGAGAAGCTCAATGGAGTGAAACTCAACTACTCGACGTACGACTAGGAGTTCCTAGCTATCGTTCGAGTATTGGAAACGTGGAGCCACTACCTGCTGCCTAAAGAGTTCGTGCTACACACCGACCATGAAGCTCTCAAATACATCAATGGTCAGCACAAGCTCAGCCGGCGACATGCCAAATGGGTAGAGTTCCTTCAATCTTTCACTTTTGTGCTCAAGCATAAACCCGGAGTGAAGAACATGGTTGCGGATGCCCTTTCGAGGAAGATGGTTTTGCTGTCTGCAATGGAGACCAAGCTCATTGGTTTCGAGTACGTGAAGGACTATATAAGGGCGACGAAGATTTTGGAGGAGTCTTCGCCCAATGCACTACCCAGGCGAATGACTGATTCCACTAGGTGAATAGATTTCCATTTCGCGACTCTAAATTGTGCATTCCTAGGAGTCGACGCGAGATCTACTCATTCGAGAAGTCTATGGAGGAGGAATTATCAGACATTTTGGAGTCGACAAAACATTGTCGATGCTTCAGGAGAATTTCTATTGGTCTTAAATAGAGAAGCAAGTGAGGAGTCTTATCTCGAGATGTGATATCTGCCACCAGGCGAAGATCCGAGTCAAACCTCAAGGACTGTATACTCCACTTCCAGTCCCTGAGTGACCATCGGAACATGTGAGTATGTATTTTGTGTTGGGTTTACCCAGGACGCAGCGAAGGACGGATTCGATCATGGTTGTGGTCGATAGATTCTCGAAGATGACACACTTCATTCCATGCTAGAAGGCGGATGATGCAACCAACATGGCGGATTTATATTTTCAAGAAGTGCTAAGGCTACATGGAGTACCCAAGTCGATCGTATCAGATCGCGACGTGAAGTTTTTAAGCTATTTATGAAAGACGTTGTGGCACAAGTTGGGAACTAAGCTCGTTTTTAGCACGACGTATCATCCGTAGACCAACGGACAGACAGAGGTTGTTAATCGAACCATGACGGTAATTCTTCGAACTTTGGTCTTGAAGAACCAAAAGGAGTGGGATGTGAAGCTTGCTCTTGCTGAGTTCTCCTACAACAGAGCCCCGAGCTCAACAACTAAGTTCTCATCCTTTGAGGAAGTCTATGGCCTCAACCCTATAATTCATGTCCATCTAATGCCATTATCAAGTGTGAAGACAGTCAGCCGAGATGCCGAAGAGCGCGCTAAGGAGATAAGATTGCTCCATGAGAAGATTCCTGCTCAGATCGAGAAAACTAATCTTCGATATCAGGAGAGAGCAAATCGCGGGAGGAGTGTGATAACTCTATGAAAGTAGAGTTATTTATGTCAATTTCATTCCTAGGATTTGTTAGATTTGTAAAATATTGCGCTTATTTTATATTATTTCTTGTTATTTTACATTATTCTCGAGAATTGGGATACTACCGAATTTTGGGTTTATTTCAGATAAAAACGGAAACAAGAAGATTTCGGCTTATCTAGAAAGATTTCTGGCAAGGGAAAAGAATTGAAGGACACGTGGGAGGAGGACTAATTGAAGAAAAAAATATATTTTTATTGCAGATTTTCATAGATTCTCTAGGTTTTATTTTTAGGGCTATAATAAGACTTTGTTCCTTAGACTAAAAGAAGATTCGACCAGAGGATTCGACAAGGGAGAAGGGAGTTAGCTTATTGTTTTAGGATGCTTTTTGTTTCTTTGAATTGTGTCTCGAAAACAATGTCCGGCTAAACTTTCTTTGCTAGGATTATGTTAAACCAAATTGCGTAGTTGAATTTCCTGAACTCGTTTAGAACAAATTCGTACTTTGGATGTTTATTTATTTCGTTTGATCTTAATGCATGCAATTTGTCTGATCACCGAATTGTATTGATTTGTTATCCTAACTTAAACTCGGGAGAGGAATTTTAGGAGAGAACGGAAATGAAATAGCCTTGGTTAATATCGCGGGAGCGAATTAGCTAGTAAGTAGTATCGGAAGATATACTTCTAGGTAACCGATAGAGGATTGAATCTTAATGTGTTCTGGCCTTCGTAATTCACTATAGGGATATAGGTTTACGGTGGTTTAGAATAATCCTTTGTAAACTCGGGAGAGGCACTTAGGGACATAAGAATCCAGTTAGTAAACTGAATTAGTACAAATTTGGGATAAACGAGTGAAGGGGTTTAACGAAACAAGGAGGGGATACTTGATCCTAGGCTTTTCCGTCTGTTGAATTATGATTATTTGTTTCGATATTTATTTCTTACCAGTTTAATTTTTAGATTTAAAAACTCAATTTTTCATATTTGCTTGGCTACATAAAAATTGCAATTGTGTATGCTAAAGGATTTTAATTGCTATCCTCGTGGGAACGATAACTCTACTCATTTTTATATTACTTGTTGCGATCCGTATACTTGCGGTGTACGAATTTAGCGATCAAGTTTTTGGCGCCGCTGCCGGGGATAGATTTTAGAATCTTTTACTTGCAACGAAAGCAATTTGTGTTGACCAAGTAGTTTTATTTTTCTTTCTTTCTTTTTCAGGTGTATGCGCTGCTCGCACAGCGAAGATTTATTCGCGTTTGATCCTGAGATTGAGAGGAAATTTCGAGCACTGAGAAGGACTCAACGGAGCACGATGGCTGACATAAATCCTAACAATGGAAATAACAACCAGATTCAACAAGTTGATCCGCCAGCTCTGAGAAGGACGATGTGAGACTTTGCTCAACCTACTCCCCATGAGCCCACCAGATTTCTTCGTCCAACAATTCAGGCTCAGAATTTTGAGATCAAGCCGTCCATACTCCACATGATTGAGAATTCAAGTTTTAGAGGCTTGACAAACGAAGACCCTCACTGGCACCTCACTCGCTTCGAGGATTTATGCGACACGTTTAGATGCAATGGAGTGTCAGCCGAGGCAGTCCGAATGAGATTGTTTCCGTTTTCGTTACGGGACAAGGCTCGATCATGGCTTTATTCCTTGCCGGAAGAGGCAGTCCGATCATGGGAGGATCTTTCGAAGCTATTCTTGGCCAAATACTTCCCACCAAGCCGAACAGTAAGGATCAGGAACGAGATCACAACCTTCCGTCAACATTCAACTGAATCCATGTATGAAGCTTGGGAGCGTTTCAAAGAACTATTATGTCTATGCCCACACCATGAGATCCCGAAGTGGATGCTCGTGCAAAGCTTCTACGATGGTTTGGCAGATCAGCTTCAATCCACAGTGGATTCTGCTGCAGGAGGAACTTTGATGAACAAGACACCTGAGGAATCTCTAGAGTTGTTCGAACAAATCGCCAAAAACGGTCAGCGGAAAACATCAACACGAGGAGTCGCCGGGCTGCATCAAATGGATACAGTGACATCTATAAACGCTCAGCTTGAGAAGCTCACCAGGGAAGTTGCTGCTCTCCGAACTCCAAAACCGATATCTAATAGCATGTATTATGATGTGCAGGTAGATGAGGACCAGGTAGAAGCGCCAGAAGTAAATTATGTAGGCTCCAATTCACGGAACAACCCGTTTTCCAACACCTACAATCCTGGATGGAGAAATCACCCAAACTTCTCATGGAGAAACAATGCAGGGCCACAAGAACCAAGTCAACCGTGGATGAATCAGCCTCCTGGTTTTATGACCACAAAACCGCCACCTGCAGGGGAGAATAGGCCTAATGTTGATGAATTACTAACCCGGTTGCTTGCCAGTCAGGAGGAAACTTGGAAACAACAAGAGGAGGTTCAAAAGCGTCAAGAGATGATCCTGAAGGACCATGCTACGTCCATTAAACAATTGGAAGTGCAAATGGGGCAAATTGCCAGTTCTATCACCAGCAGACCATATGGAACTTTACCAAGCAACACCGAGGTAAATCCCAAAAGAGAGCATTGCAACGCCGTCACCCTTCGCAATGGTCGTGATTTCGAAGAAGCCTTCGAGAAGATGGAGGTGGAGAAGGAACAAGCTAGAGAGAAACGCCACAAACAGAAAACAAGCGAAGGAGGAGGCGGGACAAATGATAAGGGATCGACTGATGCCGCAACCACAAAGGTACACACCTCAAAACCACCATTTGTACCCAAAATTCCTTTTCCACAAAGGCTTAAAAAATCTACTGACGAGCATCAATTCAGAAAGTTTCTAGATGTCTTTAAGCAATTGCAAATTAATATTCCATTTGCGGAAGCTTTGGAACAAATGCCCAAATATGCCAAATTCATGAAGGAGGTGTTGTCAAGGAAGAGAAGAATCGGTGACCATGAGACAATTGCACTTACTGAGGAGTGCAGTGCCATTTTGAAAAAGAAGCTACCACCGAAATTAAAGGACCCAGGTAAGTTCACTATCCCCTGTAGCATTGGAACTCAATTTTCATGTTATGCCCTCTGTGATTTAGGTGCAAGCATCAATTTGATGCAGTTTCCATCTTTGAGAAGTTGAACATCAGGGAGGTAAAACCGACATCTTTAACTTTGCAATTAGCTGATCGGTCCTACACTTATCCAAGGGCGTAATTGAAAACGTGCTGGTAAAGGTCGATAAATTTATTTTCCCAGCTGACTTTGTCATTTTAGATTATGAAGAAGATCGAGAAATTCCGATCATATTGGGAAGACCTTTCTTAGCCACAGGACGAACTTTGATTGACGTACAAAAGGGCGAACTTACCATGCGTGTCCATGATCAAGAGGTAACTTTTAACATATGTAATGCCATGAGTAATCCTAACGAGATTAATGAATGCAGCTTCGTGGACGTGAATGATGAAATCTTGTATGGAGAATTATTTGAAAAATACGTGGTTGCACCAATCGAAGAGTGGCCACAAGAAGATGAACCAGAAGGTGTTGTAACGAAGAGTGAAGAAGCTGAGATAGAGCAGGCTGCGTATATGCGTCATGTGCCACGGGCTGAACCATTGGAGCGCCCCATCTCTGCAACAAAACCATCAATAGAAGAGCCGCCAAAGTTAGAACTTAAACCGCTACCGGAGCACCTGAGGTATTCATTTTTAGGTTCAGGTAGTACTCTTCCTGTTATTATTTCGGCTGCATTATCTAACGAACAGGAAGAGGAACTATTGCAAGTGCTTCGAGAACACAAAACAGCTCTTGGATGGAGCATTGCAGACATTAAGGGAATTAGTCCTGCACTATGCATGCACAAGATCAGGCTTGAAGACAACAAGAAAGCTTCGATCGAGCAACAAAGGAGGCTCAACCCGAATATGAAAGAGGTGGTAAGAAAAGAAATAATAAAGTGGTTAGATGCATGAATCATATACCCCATCTCAGACAGTTCGTGAGTGAGTCCAATTCAGTGCGTTCCAAAGAAAGGTGGCATGACCGTGGTGGAAAACGAAAAGAACGAGCTCATCCCAATGCGAACAGTCACCGGTTGGAGAGTTTGCATGGATTATCGGAAACTAAATGCAGCCACCTGCAAAGATCATTTTCCTTCGTTTGGCTGGAAAAAGCTTTTATTGTTTTCTTGATGGATATTCAGGTTACAATAAACTTGCAATCGCACCGGAAGACCAGGAAAAGACAACATTCACCTGCCCTTATGGAACGTTCGCCTTCCGCCGGATGCCTTTCGGATTGTGTAACGCACTTGCCACTTTTCAAAGGTGCATGACTGCAATTTTTTCTGATATGATCGAATAAAGTATTGAGGTATTTATGGACGATTTCTCTGTCTTTGGATTATCTTTCGAGAATTGCCTTGATAATTTATCTGCGGTGCTTACTCGATGCGAAGAAACTAATCTTGTTCTCAATTGGGAGAAATGTCACTTTATGGTTCATGAAGGAATTGTTTTAGGCCACCGAATTTCCGAAAGTGGAATTAAAGTCAACAAAGCTAAGGTGTACCACCACCTTCATCTGTGAAGGGAGTGCGTAGTTTTCTTGGCCA
Organism: Melastoma candidum; assembly: GCA_023653495.1. Taxonomy (NCBI): domain Eukaryota; kingdom Viridiplantae; phylum Streptophyta; class Magnoliopsida; order Myrtales; family Melastomataceae; genus Melastoma; species Melastoma candidum. The sequence continues at coordinate 9,131,739 of CM042886.1, forward strand.
TGCAGGTTTTTATAGAAGATTTATCAAAGATTTCTCCAAGATAACGAAACCACTTTGCAACCTGTTGGAGAAGGATACGGCCTTTGTCTTTGATGGCAAATGCATGGAGGCATTCATAGAGCTTAAAAAGAGGTTAGTTTCTGCACCAATTATTGTTGCACCGAATTGGTCAATGCCTTTTGAGCTAATGTGTGATGCAAGTGACTTTGCTGTGGGAGCTGTGCTTGGCCAAAAGAAAGATAAGGTATTCCATGCAATTTATTATTCTAGTAAAACCTTGGATAGTGCACAGGTAAATTACACAACCACGGAGAAAGAAATGTTAGCCATAGTTCATGCTTTTGAAAAATTTAGATCTTATCTTATTGGATCGAAAGTTATTGTACACACTAACCATACAGCAATAAGATATTTAATTTCAAAGGCTAATGCAAAACCGCGACTAATCCGATGGGTGTTATTGCTTCAAGAATTCAATCTTGAGATTGTGGACAGGAAAGGAGCGGACAATCGGGTGGCAGACCATTTATCAAGGCTAGAAAACGACAACAGGATCCTAGACGGGACACTTATAAATGATGCGTTTCCTGACGAACAACTTTTTGGGGTTGATGTGGCTACACCATGGTATGCTGATTACGTGAACTACATTGTAGCTGATATTCTACCACCAGATCAGTCATACCAACAAAGGAAAAGGTTTTTACATGATATTAGATATTACTTTTGGGATGAACCGCTTTTATTTAAAAAGTGTGCAGATCAAATCATTCGAAGATGTGTACCGGAGGAGGAAATGCAGAAGATATTGGAACAGTGCCACGCGTCGCCTTATGGTGGGCACCACGGTGGCCACAAAACCGCGGCAAAGGTTCTTCAATCAGGTTTTTTCTGGCCTTCACTATTTAAGGATGCACACCAATTTATTGCTCATTGTGATCGCTGTCAACGTGTTGGTAACATATCTCGCCGCGATGAAATGCTTTTGAAAAATATTTTAGAGGTTGAAATTTTTGACGTATGGGGATTGATTTCATGGGACCATTCGTTGAATCATTTAGAAATCGATATATTCTTGTAGCTGTGGATTACGTGTCTAAATGGGTAGAAGCTATTACTTTGCCGACTAACGATGCTAGTGGAGTTTTGAAGTTTCTAAAGCAGATATTCACACGATTTGGGACACCGCGTGCAATAATAAGTTACGGAAGTTCACACTTCTGCAATGCCAAATTCAATGCCCTCATGAAGAAATATGGCGTAAATCACAAGGTAGCATTGGCCTATCATCCTCAGACGAGTGGCCAAGTTGAGGTATCCAACAGAGAAATCAAAAGAATCTTGGAAAAGACGGTTAGCCCAAATCGGAAGGATTAGTCGCGCAAATTGGATGATGCTTTATGGGCTTATAGGACAGCTTACAAGACACCAATTGGGACCTTACCGTACAAATTGGTTTACGGGAAAGCTTGTCACTTACCCGTTGAGCTAGAGCACAAAGCGTTTTGGGCAATCCAGAAGCTTAATCTTGATCTTGAAATTGCAGGTAAACAACGATTACTTCAACTCGATGAACTTGAAGAATTTCGGCTGGATGCATATGAGAATTCCAGGATCTATAAAGATAAAACGAAGAAATGGCATGACCAACGCATCAAAGATCGACAGTTCAAACTAGGCCAGCTCGTTTTACTTTTTAACTCACGTTTAAAATTATTTCCTGGCAAATTGAAATCTCGTTGGTCAGGGCCGTTCAAGATTACCCAAGTGTTTCCGTATGGAGCTCTTGAATTGGAGAGGTTGAATGACCAAGGTAGGTTCAAAGTAAATGCAAGTAGAGTGAAACACTATTTGGGAGGAAGTGTCGATCAAGGACAATCGACATTGTTGATGAGCAAAGCATGATTACTTGGGGACGTCAAGCCGAGGACGTAAAACCAAGCGCTTCTTGGGAGGCAACCCAAGTTCTTTCTTAATTTTTTCGTTTTCTTAGATCTAATTACTTTCATTTTGATTGTTATTTCAATTTAATGTCTTCAATTGTCATGTTTAGTGGTGAAAAAGCAGAAAAGTCGGCCAGCTGCAACGCAAACGGATGGGAAGCCACAGAAACTTTGTGCTGCTGCACGGAAATTTCGTGCAGCTGCACTGACGGGAGCACAGAACCACATAAACTTTGTGCAGTTGCATCAAAATTTCGTGCAGCTGCACCGCTGAGACAATAGAACCACAGAAACTTCGTGCAGCTGCACGGATATCTTATGCAGCTGCACCATGACGACCTCAAAAGCACAGAAACTTCGTGCAGCTGCATCGGAAATCTCGTGCAGCTGCACCAAAAAAATAATAATAATAATAATAAAAATAAAAACCTCGGTCAATTATTCCTTCTTACCCTAATCCATTTATTTCTCTTTTCCAGGTAAGTGATCACACACCCAAAATCACGAAGCAACACGTCTAATGCCCGGGATAACTGGACGAGGATGGATGACTTCATGCACTACACGTGGATCTATCGGATCTTGGCGAGCAACCAACTCCACCCTCGATGTTTGATGAGGACGATAAGGATAGCGACTCAGATGCTATAGTGGAGTGAGTACACATACCCTCTCTCTCTTTTTGAGTATATCTCACTTATTCACTTTCGCACCGAGGACGTTGCTTTGTTTAAGCTTGGGGGTGTCGTGTGACATTGAGTGGTGTTAAATTTGGAAGTGATATTTACTAAGAAGGGTGAGTCATGTTTAGATACTCATCAGCGTAGCCTTAGAAACTTGAACAGGGAATGTCTTTATTCAATGATGCACTTAAGGTTTGCATTCGTAAGTGCGGAAAGATGAAATTCTTTGCTTAGTGTGCCAAATTTTTCGAACTTAAAAAAAAAAAAAAGATTTCCCAGTAGGAAGCGTGCTTAGCAGCGGTAGGTTACATCTCCTTAGAATGCATGGTGACTAGTGACGAGTGGAGTAGCATGAATTATCTCTTGAAACGAAGTCTTTGGTCATTGTGATAGAAAAAAAAATATAAAAAAAGACAATAAGGTTGCCAAGGCTCTGAGTACCAATGTTCAGGTAAAAATTGAAAAAAAAACGAAAAAAAAAAGAATAGAGAAAATGATGTTGCCTGAATATGTGCTTGTGGTGTGAGTCTTCCGTGCTAGCTTGAGTGATTGATCCGAGGGGTGCCTTATCACCTAATGCCTTGGTTCAACTGAACTGGGAGTCATTGATTGAGAACTCGCTACATGAGCTATTGCCGGAATTAGATGATACATTTAGAGTCGTGTAACCGTTAAAAAAAAAGAGTAATGATCGAAAAGAAAAAAAAAAAGAAAAACCATTGATAAGTGGAGAGGGATGTTTGTGGTGATATTTGTAAGTCTTGGTTAACATGAGCTATCGGGAGTGTATGCTTGTTAATGTTGAGTGTGCAATCTGCTGGGATGAAGATATTGCATTTTAAAGTTTTTAATTGAGCATGCTAGGTACTGAATGGAATCGAGATGCATGAGAAGGATGCGACCATGTCTGAGAATGTTATGAGAGGTGTTTCCACGTTTGAGTGACTTGGGTTTGCTGAGGAGAGTCGTTTAGTTTTATCTTTACTCGGGACTAGCAAAATTTAGGTTTGGGGGTGTGATAACTCTATGAAAGTAGAGTTATTTATGTCAATTTCATTCCTAGGATTTGTTAGATTTGTAAAATATTGCGCTTATTTTATATTATTTCTTGTTATTTTACATTATTATCGAGAATTGGGATATTGCCGAATTTTGGGTTTATTTCAGATAAAAACGGAAACAAGAAGATTTCGGCTTATCTAGAAAGATTTCTGGCAAGGGAAAAGAATTGAAGGACACGTGGGAGGAGGACTAATTGAAGAAAAAAATATATTTTTATTGCAGATTTCATAGATTCTCTAGGTTTTATTTTTAGGGCTATAATAAGGCTTTGTTCCTTAGACTAAAAGAAGATTCGACCAGAGGATTCGACAAGGGAGAAGAAGGGAGTTAGCTTATTGTTTTAGGATGCTTTTCGTTTCTTTGAATTGTGTCTCGAAAACAATGTCCGGCTAAACTTTCTTTGCTAGGATTATGTTAAACCAAATTGCGTAGTTGAATTTCCTGAACTCGTTTAGAACAAATTCGTACTTTGGATGTTTATTTATTTCGTTTGATCTTAATGCATACAATTTGTCTGATCACCGAATTGTATTGATTTGTTATCCTAACTTAAACTCGGGAGAGGAATTTTAGGAGAGAACGGGAATGAAATAGCCTTGGTTAATATCGCGGGAGCGAATTAGCTAGTAAGTAGTATCGGGAGATATACTTCTAGGTAACCGATAAAGGATTGAATCTTAATGTGTTCTGGCCTTCGTAATTCACTATAGCGATATAGGTTTACGGTGGTTTAGAATAATCCTTTGTAAACTCGGGAGAGGCACTTAGGGACATAAGAATCCGGTTAGTAAACTGAATTAGTACAAATTTGGGATAAACGAGTGAAGAGGTTTAACGAAACAAGGAGGGGATACTTGATCCTAGGTTTTTCCGTCTGTTGAATTCCGATTTTTTGCTTCGATATTTATTTCTTACCAGTTTAATTTTCAGATTTAAAAACTCAATTTTTCGTATTTGATTGGCTACATAAAAATTGCAATTGTGCATGCTAAAGAATTTTAATTGTTATCCTCGTGGGAACGATAACTCTACTCATTTCTATATTACTTGTTGCGATCCGTATACTTGCGGTGTGCGAATTTAGCGATCAGAGAGCGAAGGTTTTTCAGCCAGGAGACTTAGTGTGGATTAACCTGAGGAATGAGTGATTTCCCGCAAAGAGGAAGAATAAGCTGATGCCTCGAGTCGATGGACCTTTCAAGATCATCGAGCGCATCGACGACAACGCCTACAAGGTTGGTCTTCCTAGAGAGTATGGAGTTTCTGCCACTTTCAATGTGAAGGATTTCATTCCGTTCGAAGACGATGATCCAACGAGTTTGTGGACAAACTCTCTTCAACAAGGGGAGGATGATACAAGGACGGTCGTCGTTTCGCCCACATCTTTCGCTTCGCCCGCATCTCAACTAACTCGCCTACTGAAGGCCTCAACTTGCTGGTCATCGAATAAACGAGGCGACGAAAGGAGCACCGAGCGACACGACTTCAGGCGACAAAGGGCAACCAGGCGACGAGCAGCCCAAAAGATAGTTACGATCTGACGGCTTAAGTCTGACAACTTGCACCCCAAGAGTCGCGTCTGCTCCATTACCCTACTCCATTATCTTTTCAGATCTTGTCAGGAGGAAATAATATATTTCCTTTCCTCATTTTCTGACCCTAACCTTTATTTTATTTCCCTTATCTTTTATTTCGTTTCCTCTATTGTCTTTCCATGGGCAGCCTATATAACCCCTTGCATTGTTTACAGATGAATGCAGGCTTTTAAATCCATATTAGACTTTTGTTTTTTGTATCCAAAGAAATGGATTGGAGTGGATTCTCTTTCAACCTCGTTCTTCATTTGGTGGATTCCAAGTGTAGATTGAGTAGAGTGTATCAACCGGTGGTAGTATGCCTGTATCCTCCGTGTTATTCCTCGCCTTCGTTCTTGTTCACGGTTGTGCGTCTGTATCCGTGTGACAGATCTATCCGAGTCTTCTTTTACGGAGGTGTATCTGTATCCGTGGAGGTTGATCTCAACATATCTTTCATACCATCCATTCAGCCATCCTGCTTCATCTTCTGCCCTTCCGACCATTCTCACGTCACTCCATTCCGCATCCTTAGTGATGTCCCCGTCGTTTTAGTATTGGAATAATCTATTCCTTACCAGACCCCGCATCAGCGACTAAACCGGATTGCTCCGATGCCGGTTTTCTACAACGGTGAAGAGGCCGCAAAGTATCAAGGTAACTGTTATATGTCCGATTTGTCGTTAGCTACATCAGAGACTGGAGGCATTCCTTTATCCATGGTTCATGATGCCGGGCGAATGTGTGTCTGTTTCTGAAGTCGAGAGAAGTAGATGGGGAATCAGTGTTAATTATTCTTACTCCCCTTGCTTCGTCAGGGGATGTCCTTCCAAATTTAGGAGCATGGGATGGTGTTTACTGTGGTTGTAATTCCCATTGACAGAAATGGCCTTCTTGATTATGAGCGTTGTTGTTACTGAGCTAAGGAATTTCCATGTTTTGGTCGACTTGAGAGGCATTAGAAAATTTTTTAGCAGGGGTTGATGTCATTAATCCCTCCAGATTTCTTCTCTTGTTGATTCACTGGCTTTAGAGGTCTATATCTGGCCTTGGACAATACGTAACCTGTTTCAGCTTCTATTGCCGCCGGTGCTTCTAGTGTAGAGAAATAGGTGTTTTTTTTTTCTTTTTGCTAAGTGGAAAGACTGTATATGTAGGGGGTCAATCTAGTTCTCCTTGAAACTATGAATTTGTTGGGTCCGGTAGAATTGCCGACAACATCCTTGTTGGAAGAGGGGGATAAGGCAGCTGGGAAGGCAAAATTCGGCAATGAGCAAGACTTGTGACTGACTGCAAGGCAAACTTCTTCTCCTCAGTCGTTGAATTTTTAGCATGTCCTTTGCTTCTTCTTCAACTTCAACATCTAAGTTGCCGTAACTAACGTCTACTCATGCTCTGCAGCTGCTCGTTCCCAAGTCAACAAAGCTTTTCATTCGCCTCTTCCTAAGCAAACACTCTCTGATGGCCAAATTCTGCAACAGCCTGAGGTTATGTTTGTAGCATTGATCCTTTGAAAAGGAGGATCCCCTCACATCTGTTGATCCTTGTTTACCTTAGAGTTTGTGAAGAAGTAGTCCAAGGAGGATAAAGATATCCCTCGTGGGTTGTTCATGTCATTCATTCTCAGAATCTGTCCGAGGAGATTTAAAAGAAAAAATAAAAATAAAAGAAAAAGAGAACCCAAGAAGTCAGCCAGAATATTCATGGTCTCAACTACGGGAAACTGTTTCTTATTTACACTTAAATTTTATATATGCTTATTGTTAACAACCCAATTATTGGCCTCTTTCTTATTCATACCGTCTTCAAATTAATATTTAGCAAAAGAAGTTTATTTTTTGTATTAATTTTGATCGAGAGGCGGTAGGTATCAACCCTAGTGCCTGTCGTTTTCCTCCACGATTTAATGGTAGTCGCCCTACCTGTACTTGGCCATTCACCCAAAAAGAAGGGTTGAGATGCCAAAAGAAATGAAATGGGGGGGTTGGGCCGATCATCTCTCGACTGCCACTAATTTCTGAGATTTGGCCGCGTAATCTTATAACAACTTAAGTTCAGGCAACAACCGAATTTTCGGAAAAACTTGGATTGGTGGGTCCGACAATGAGATGACAGGTGCATGTCCGCATCCGAATCCCCCCTGTTGACATGGCAATTAATTTTGGGCCTGGGTTTAGAACAGGAACCCAGTACTCCCTCAAGTAATACTCCGAGCCGGCCCAAGACGTAAACGTCTAGGCCGACTCACGACGAAATCGACTAGGTCGATTTATGACAAAGTCAACTAGGTCGACTAATAAACGGGGTCGACTAGGTCGACTCACGATAAAGGAACAGGTGATCAAAGCCAATCAAGATGACTTAACAGTAGTTAGGTCTACTAGTAGAGTCGAGTCGACGGAATCCTGGATAAAGTCGACCAAGTCGATCGCAGTCCGTACAGGTCGGCCAAGTCGACGAGGTTGGAATAAATTTATTCATTTTTAATCACGTTTGCTAAAGATCGTAACTGATCTTAAATATCCAGGAACGTGATCCCATATAACAAGGGGGTTGTTGAGACACTCCCACGACATTAGGGATCACGATCTGTAACACGATCTATAAAAGATTTATCTGTTACGCGTACAAATCCTCTATAAATAGCAGACGGATTTTCCAAAACAGGGTACGACAATACACAGCCAAAAACACTGAAGTTTGTTCGTCAACCTTAGGAAATTAGATACCTTGACCCGGTTCATAGGTCAATTCCCTTTCCACCGACAGAGTGAGCTCGTAGGGCCTTTGCCGATAAACTCCCCGCCAGCGACACCACCGACGGAGTGAGCTCGTAGGGCCTTCGTCACAACTCTCCGCCAGCGACCACCACCGACGAAGCGAGCTTCCAAGGCCTTCGTCACGTGTTCTCCGCCGTCACAAGATCCTACATCGTCATCATCGTTTCCCTTTTTTTCCTTTTAATGGCTGTAAGCCCTTTTCTTTCAATTCCCTAAAGATTGTAAGACTTGTGTTATTTCTGTAAAGATAGTGCATCTTCTTACTGGCGACCACAATACAACTACTGTGAGTCCATTGCCAAATATTTCCGACGTGATCCGTTCCGTGCGCGAACACGTTTTTGGCGACCACAGTGGGAGAACATGCCGAGAAATACTCGAAGTACCACTCAGAATCTCTTCGATGAGAACCAGTCAGAACTTCCTCCGGGAATGAGCTTGCAAGCACCGGCCCTAGGAGGCCAGGCGGCTACAAACCAGACAGAACTTCCTCCGGGAATAGACGTGCCAGCGCCGGTCCTAGGAGGCCAGGCGGCTACGAACCAGTCCACCTTCGATTCACACACCCCGTCCGAATTTATTTCAAGACTGGAGTTCCACAAGGAACTGGGGGATGTGCGTCAGGAGTTGACTGATATGAAGGGTATTCTAATGGATGTCCAAACTCTAATGGGGCGTCTTTCTAGCCCGAGAAACGAGGAAAGAGTAAGACCTCATGTGAGAGAAACCCCCCTTAGGGAGTCTACGTTCATGGCAGACGCTCGTCGGGCTACTCAAGGGCCACGTAACGTAACTTTTGAGCAATCCAACGTAAGGACAAATGCCTTGTTCGAACCTGGGAATCTGGTTCCCCCTAGTCGACCCTCTTCTTCACGAAGTCGACCGACGAATGCGTATTGGAATGAGGCAGAAGACTTTCAAGAGGAAACAGATCTGAGGGAGGATTTTATTCCGTCTCACCGCCCTGGAAAAGAACCTGTGGTCGACGCGACTGGAGACCCCTATGGGCTTGGATCCCGAGGTGGAAACTTTCGGGAGGAGCCTTCTTTCTACATGAGGAATCCAGCGAATCAGGCAATGGGGGATAGATCTCCGTACAGCCCGATAAGGTCGACTCGACCTCCAGCGCAGGTCCCAGTAGACGGTGTACCTCCAGACTTGAGGGAGGCCATAACTCAGGTCATAGAGCAAGTCGTCCCCGGAATAGCTCGGCGAGACGACACCTGTTTGTACAGGTCTCCATATCCTGCATATGTCGACAGGGATTTCCCTTTACCTAGAGGGTATAAGGTGCCCGACTTTACTCGTTTTTCGGGTGAAGATGAAATGACCCCGCTCGAGCATGTCGCTCGCTTCACTCACCAACTTGGTGAGGCGGCTGGGAACGACTTTTGGAAACTGAAGCTCTTCCCTAACTCGTTAACAGGGGATGCCTTCACGTGGTATGCGAGTTTGCCGCCAGGGTCGATAGCCTCGTGGACTCAGATGCAATCTATGTTCGTTAAGACCTTCGCTCGACTGGACACCCCCATGTCAATGTTTGAGGTAATGCGCCTTAGGCAGGCTAACGGAGAACACCCAGGGCAGTTTCTAATGAAACTCAGGAAAGCCCTACTACGGTGTAGCCCCCCCATACCGGAGAAGGATCAGTTACTTCTCGCATTAAATGCGTTGACTATTCCGTTCCGGAAAAAGCTGCAGGGCGAGCGCTTTGCTGACCTCTATGACTTAGCAAGGAGGGCCACTGAGTATCATCAGCTCCTTACGGAGGAAGCCCACCTGACTCGAGCCTACCAGGTCGACACTTATGAAGTCGACGTGGCGGAATTTGTCAAGGGGGAGTCGACTATATGCGACCCCCTGACTAAGAAGAATTCCAAAGCTAAGGCATCCCAAAAGAATGCCGAAGAAAGAAAATATTCTTTCGACACAGATAAAGTCGACGCTATATTCGACTGGCTTCATCAAAGGAAAAGGATTAGACTTAAGCCCGGCCATCGAGTCCCTCAGACAGAGAGGGAAAAGACTAGGAATTACTGCAAGTGGCATGGGTCTTTCACCCATGCCACCAAGGACTGTTTGTCCTTTAGAAATATCATACAGGATTTAATAGAGTCTAAAGAGCTCCGTTTTCCAGAAGTCGACGAAGTCGCCGTGGTGGATAATAATCCATTCGGGGATGAAGTCGCTATTCATACGTTTGACATATTTGACGCTGAGGTTAATCTCTTAGAAGTTATTAACGACTCTGCTGTACCCTCGCAGGACGTACAAGCAACCGGCGAGACTTTGGTGGCTAATGCCCTCATGAAGCGACTGGCTGAGCGAGGGGTCTTTATTCTGCCCAAAGGAAGGGAGAAGTGGCTATGCCACTGGCACCTGAACGACTCTCACACTACAGATCGGTGCCACACGTTCAAGAAGTACCTGCTGGACAGCAGGGCAGAGGAGTGGTACGACTTGACCCCATTCGAGGAAGCAGCAATGTCGCTGAACACTCCCCAAGGATCTTCTCACGCCCTCAAAAGCCCTCCTAGCGCAGATCGCCGAGCAGCCTTGCGAGGAGGAAGAGGGGGCCCCCAGGGTCATAAGGGGAATGGAGAAACAGCCGCCCGGAGAACAGAACGCCCGGCACGACGACTGGAGTTCGTAGACTCATCTGGCCAAAGGGTCATCAAACAGGGGTACACTAGAACTACCCCTGTCAAGGAGATCAGGCCGGTAGAGGAACACAAGGGAGCGGACCAACCTCAGCAGGCCATGAATCGCAGGCCCCGCTACGCGTCGCAGACGGTTGACCCTCAGGAACTGCGGAGGGGGCCACCTATCGCCCAATTCCTGGACGAAAAGCTGCTGTGCCAAAAGTGCAAGTTGATCGCTCATAACCGCATACTCATCACCCAGCTCTGCACAGCATGCTGCGTTAGCTACTTCTTGCGCCTCGTCGACTTATCCGCAAAAGGGGAGATGCTGGTGAAGGCAGTCCGTCCTGAGGGTTCAGGTAACTCGAACCCTAACAAGCCCTCTTTGAATAGGCCGGCAGATAACCCTGTGCAGGTAGGATATGACCCAGCCGACGGAAGGTTTGTGGAGGTAAGTCGACTTCCTTCTGGTTCTAAGAAACCAAGGTTTGTCAAAGCGCTTAACCCCTCGTCTCAATGGCAGAAGGCAGAAAGGAAGGTTACGCTTCCCATAAGGGCTCAAAAGAGAAAAGAAAGGCGTCTAAGTCACGCCCAGAAGAAGCCAAGAATGACCTCTGTGATGCCACCCGTTGGCGGGAACCACGCCACGGGGAAACAAGTCGCAGAACCCGAGCGGGTCGAGTCTACTGACTACTCGGAAGACCCAGGCTCGAGCTTCGATTACACCCCTCTACGAGGAGATAAGCCCTGCGATTTCAACGCAGAACAAGGGCCCCTTGTGAGTTGTAACGCTCTCACCCTCCCTGTGGAATTCGCCCGCAACAACAAGTCGGAGACACCGGAAGGTAAAGCTCTCGACTCTAAAGTCACCACGTTTCCTTCTGGCTTCCCTCTACACTGGTTGAGGAAACCATCGGATCGCATGAAACAGCATATGCATTCGCTGTACATCTCAGCCACCTTTGATGGTGTCTTAGTAGGCCGAGTCTTAATAGACAACGGCGCCACTGTCAATGTTCTTCCCCTTGCCAAGTTTAGATTACTTGGATACAAGCCTAGCGAGTTGGTGCGAACCGACGTAGCTGTAAGTGGCTTTAATGGGAGAAAATCCGAGTGCCTGGGCATATGCTCCGTGCGCCTAGGCGTCGGGAGACACGAGCAGGAAACTGCTTTCTTTGTAATCGATATAGCCCCCTCATTTAATGCGCTTTTAGGACGCGATTGGCTTCATAAGGCCGCCGCGATTCCATCTACTTTGCATAGGGAGTTGATCTTATGGCTTGACTCCGAAATAGAAATCGTTAAAGCCGATGAATACGCCTGTTGTGACAAGGGTATTTTGCATGCAGAAACGTGTAAGACAGTCAAGGACCTTACTCTGGACCAGCGCTACAAGCTAGGAGACCCCACAGTCGGACCCTTAGGTGAACCTTCTGGGAAGTACGACTTCATCGTGAGCTACGGCACCTCTCATCCCAAGCCTGACGAAGGACTGATTGTGCCAACAGGATGGGGGCCCGACTTCACAGACAAAGACATGGACGAGGTCCTCCAGGAGGTAGTCACGGCCAAAGATGGAGGCGAGATGAACGACAGCCCGAGCGGCAACAAGGGAGAAGCGCCTAAGAGCCGAGAGAGCACTGCGACGGAGTTGGAGCCCGATAGACTCCTGCACGAAGGGATGTATGGACAGTGAGGAAAGTCATGCGATCTCTGATATCCTACAGCGACTTCAGAAGCATGTTGGGATGTCTAGGAAAGTAGGATGCCAGATAGGCAACATCGATTTCGAAATTAGGCCATGTAATAACGTGGACACCGATTTAGGTGGTGTCCAGAGTCGTGAGTCACTGATGATGCCATGTGACTCACTCGTAGGCGTCAATTTAGGCGAGGCATTGAGCCCTCGAATTGTTTTAATCAGTTCTTCGATGAATAAAGAACTTTTCCATTCTATTAAGGCTACTCTAGAAGAGTTTAAAGATTGTTTCGCTTGGGATTACACTGAGATGCCTGGCCTAGATCGCCGACTTGTGGAACACAAGTTACCAATCAAAACAGGATTTAAACCAGTCCAACAGGCGCCAAGGAGAATGACTCATGAGGTCACTCAAGCAGTATTCGAGGAAGTCAAAAAGCTCTTTAAAGCCGGATATATAAGGACATCGAGGTACACTGAATGGATATCCAGTATAGTTCCTGTCATTAAGAAGAATGGCAAGATTAGGGTTTGCATCGACTTTAGGGACCTGAATCGTGCCACTCCGAAGGATGAGTATCCTATGCCCATCGCAGATGATTTAGTCGACAAGACTGCAGGGCACCAAATTATGTCCTTCATGGATGGTTTCTCAGGATATAACCAAATCTTCCTAGCCGAAGAGGATATCCATAAAACTGCGTTCAGATGTCCCTTAGGCATTTTTGAATGGGTAGTCATGCCATTCGGACTCAAAAACGCTGGGGCAACCTACCAACGGGCCATGAACGCTATATTTGATGCCTTGATTAGCAAAACGGTCGAAGTATACATAGACGATATAGTGGTCAAGTCACAAGACGAGAAGTCACATGTTAATGACCTTAGAAATGCTTTCATTCAAATGAGAAAGCATCAGCTCAAACTAAATCCTCTCAAATGTGCCTTCGGAGTCAGAGCAGGACATTTCCTAGGTTTCTTAGTTCATCAACGTGGCATAGAAGTCGACCAGAACAAAGTGAACGCCATTCAAAGATTGAACCCTCCGAGTAATAAGAAACAGTTACAGGCCTTCTTAGGAAGGGTCAATTACCTAAGGCGATTTATTGGTAACGTCGCTGGACGAACAGAAATTTTCTCGACTTTATTAAAGGCGAAGGGAAATTTTGTATGGAGCGACGAACACCAAAAAGCATTTGAAGGCTTAAAGGAGTACCTAGTGAAACCGCCTGTGCTTGCCCCTCCTCGGATAGGAAAGCCCTATCTGCTTTACGTGGCAGCGACCGAATCAGTCATCGGCGCCATGTTAGCCCAAGAGGCAGAGGACAAAACTGAGAGAGCAGTCTACTATCTGTCAAGACAACTGACTGCTACAGAAAAGCGCTATACAATTAAGGAGAAGTTGTGCCTGTCAGTCTTTTATGCTGTTAAGAAGCTGAGACATTATATCGGATCCCAAGAGGTTCATGTTATTGCCAAGTCTCCAATCATAAAATACTTTTTTGAAAGTCCCCTATTGACTGGAAGAATTAGTAAATGGAGCTTGGTCCTGTCCGCATACGATCTGCGTTTCAAACCTCAACAGTCGGTGAAAGGGCAGGCCTTAGCCGACTTCTTAGTAAATCACGATCCATCTACATTAATCGATCAAGAGGAATCCCTTGAGGATGTCTGGCAAGCTTGGTTTGATGGATCTTCGGCAAAATCCGGCGTAGGTATAGGCCTCCATATACTTTCGCCATTAGGAAAGGACGTTCGCCTAGCATATCGTTTGTCGGCGACTCATACAAACAACGCGACCGAATATGAGGCGTTGATCACGCTCTTGAAGGAATTGTTAGCCTTGGGAGCCAGGAAAGCCAGAGTAATGGGAGACTCTCAACTGGTTATTAACCAGATGAACGGCGACTCTCTATGTCAAGAGAAACTCGCACCCTATCATCAAGTCGCTCAAAGGCTGGTCAAGCGATTCGAGGCAATTACTTTCCTCTTTGTAGGCCGGGAGGAAAACACAATCGCTAATGACTTGGCCCAAAAAGCTTCAGGGTACAAGCCTAGAAGAGGAAGCGATTGTATCCCAGAAATAGCTTCCCACCTAGCTCCCCAAGGCGACGCGTTCACTCTGAACATAATGACAAACGATGAAGATTGGAGGAGGCCAATCACCGACTTCCTATCCAACCCAACGCAAAAGGCGAGCCAAAGAATCAAGACTCAGGCTTTGTCGTATACCCTTATGGATGGGGTACTTTACAGAAAGACCAAAGAAGGAGTCCTACTAAGGTGCGTCGACTTAGACGAAGCGACCCCAATTATGTTGGAGACTCACCAGGGTTTATGCGGGTCTCACCAGTCTGGCACCAAAATGTCTTGGACCATCCAAAGACATGGTTTTTACTGGCCATCAATGCTAAAGAACTGCATAGAAATGGCTAGGGGATGCCAAGAGTGTCAAAAACATGGTCCGGTGACAAGGGCCCCAGCGTCCGACTTAGTCCCAGTCATAAAACCTTGGCCATTTAGAACTTGGGCCCTGGATATAATCGGAGAAATTCACCCACACTCGAGTAAAGGCGATGCCTACATTCTAGTCGCCACTGACTAGTTTACTAAGTGGGTTGAGGCTCAAGTATATAAGAAAATTGACCACAAAGAGGTGATCGACTTTCTCAGATCTTCCATCATTTACAGGTTTGGGATTCCCCAGAATATTGTAGTAGACAATGCCACCGTTTTCAATAATGAGAAGGTGCGTGAATTCGCTGCCGAGTTCAACTTTTCAATCACTAATTCGACACCTTATTACCCCCAGTCGAATGGACAAGCTGAAGCTACTAATAAGCTCATAAAGAGTAACATTCAGAAAATGGTTGGTGCACATCCAAGGGAATGGCACAAACTATTACAAGACACCTTGTGGGCTCTAAGAGTCACCAAGAGAGGCAGCACAGGAGAAGCCCCTTTTTCGCTAGTATATGGGCAAGATGCTGTCCTACCTATTGAGATTCGATACAAGTCGCTCAGGGTAGCTCATCCTGATTTGCAAGACGAGGCAATGTACCTCGCTTTAGAAGAATTGGAAAAGAAGCGACTCGACGTAATAGATCGACTCGAGGTACACAAGCAGAGAATTGCTAGGCATTATAATAAAAAAGTTGTCCATAAGCGCTTCGAAGTGGGCGACTTAGTGTGGAAGATGATCCTACCCCTCAAATCAAAGGACCAAGTCCTGGGAAAGTGGTCTCCTAATTGGGAGGGCCCATATGAAGTGTGCGAAACATACTCATCTAATACGTATCGACTCATGACCAGAGAAGGGGATAGGCACCCATTGAAGGTCAATGGTAAATACCTTAAACCCTACCGCGCGACTATCTGGGAAGCTCATCATAAAATCCTAAGACGAAGGACTCCATTAATTTGGGAAGCGCTTAATTTCTAAGAAAATCGTGCTAGGCTTCAGTAACGCTGTTTGGAAGAATGAATTTAGCATAGTGGGCAGAAATTCATTCGAGAAACAAGATATTCGATCTATTCAGTAAAGCAAAAATAATCGAATTGCGTCGTTCTTAGTCCAAGTCTAGCCTCCATAACCCGCCAACTTCTCTAAAATCGAGGGCGAGGGATTTACGAGCTCGTCGCTTCGCGTTCACCCTGTTTCGCTGGGCATACAGGTCGACGACCTTCTCTCTGTCCTTCTCCGCGCTGGCCTCCAGCTCCTCGATTTCTTGGGTATTGATCGATGCAAGCTGCCGAGTCAGGTCATTCTTTAGGTTCGTGTAGAACTCTATCTGTCTCTCTGCCTCGGTCAGCTTCTCTTGCACATCGACCAAACGTTGGCGGGCGTCCTGTGCAGCTTTAGAGGCCTGCTCTCGAGTGTCATTGATCGACCGAATATTCGAGTCGGTCAAGTCGTAGGTGAGCAGGTCGGCGTAGTAATCCTTCCAATGGGTCCAATACGTCGACCTGAAGCTCTTGCAGGCCCCTAATATTTCGTCTGTGACCCGAGGGGATGTCTCGATCTCCTTCAACAGCTTCTGCATCTTCTCAAACTCGTCGACGTTTAAGGGGTCAGTGAGCAGAAGCTGGCAGAATTCTTCAATGTCTTGGTGAAGCTTCATCCATGGGTCGACAGTCGAGGTCGCTGCAGCAGGAGCCTGCAGAACAAGAAATGAAATGTTGCTAAGGCACAATATCCCCGAACAGTCAACACCTCCATACAATCGAATACTTACTTCTGAAGGTAGTGAATCCTCGGAACTTTCGCCCGAAGAAGTGGGGGGAGTAGGAGCCTTTTTGCGACCAGCAGTCGCCTTTACTCTCTTCGGACGAGCCTGTGAAGTGTCGCGGTTAGAACCGCGATAACAACCCCATGCCTTGGGTGAAAGAAGAACACGTACTATTGGTGGTGCAGGAGTGGGGACTGAAGAAGAAGGAACGATCTGCTCTTCCTCCTCTCGCATCGATGGAGGGGGCGCTCCCTCTCGCGTCGACAGAATTGAAGGATCGACTACAACTGTAGTAGTTCCTTCTTGTAGCAGGGCCTCAGGAACCTGCTCCTCCTGGGATAGAGTGTAATAAAACCAAAGTTCATATATGAACTAGAGTAATATATCCTAGCAGGGAGTCGAGCTCACCTCGACATTTGAGGTCGTTGCACCCGTCTCGACTACAACCGGAGTAGGCTGGTCATCACCTCCGGTTGACGCTTCGCCCTAAGCAATATAGTGCGGGTTAGATACAGAAGTTCAAGATGAATTAGAACCAGTAGAGTCATACCTCTGTAGTCGCTCCTCGAGCGACACCGACCGTCATTAAGGTCGCAGGCACCGCAGCAGATGGTGAACTCACTAGGACCGCCGCTGCTGGCGATCTCGAAGGAGAAGTCGCTGCTACGATAGTCGGTGACTTGGGAAGAGGGGCCGCCACTGAGGCTGGTACCTTCACCAATTTCCTCCTCTGGGATAAAGGCACCTCTTCGAGATCTCCTGCCTCGATCGCCTTGCGCTTTGGAGCGCTTTTGGGTCGAGCCTTAGAGGGATCACCTACAGCTGTCTCCCTGGGGCTCGCCACCTTAGCTTTCCCCTTGCCAGTCGACTTAGGCCTAGAAGGAGCAGGAGCAAGGGGAGCCTTGGGCTTGGATTTTTCAGAGCCCTGAGGCATCGTCGATCCTGCAAAAGGAGAAAGCTCGCGATTACTACTAAGAACCCAATACTCTTAAAGTAAAGCTAAGCCTTTACCTCTCGCTTTGATATGCGCGTCGCTGAGGTAAAAATCAGGCTCTTTGGAGACCTCCAAGAAATGCATCAAAGCCCGCAGCTCTTCATAAGTAGTCGACCACAGCGCGGTGAAGAATTGTGTGGCGAAACAGGCGGAGGTACCAGACGGGAATTCTATATGGGAGAGCTGCGCCTTTCTGTTGAGCAGGTCGAGGGTCTTCGGGGAGATCGGCTTGCACACAATTCTCTTCATTCTGTCCCCGCACAAGCCACCGGTAGGGTCGGCAAGTGGAACTGCTGCACCCTGGATGAACCCAAACTGCCTTGCACACAGCTGAGGATTATAAGCTTCAAAGGTTAGGAAGCCGTCGAAGATAACTGGTAAGTCCCTGCGGGTCAATACCCCATCCCAGAAACCATAAGCAGTTTGAAGTTTAACTTCCTGAGCAAATGTCTTGCCGCCTGGTGCCCAGCTGCGTCGATCTGCCCTGCCGAGGTCGACGATGTGCTTCATGTGGCCGGTGATTGATGTCATAAGCCATTGATCCCTCCGCTGACAGCACTGCTCTAAGATAGTCTCCCCATAATAAGCAGACTCGAGGGGCGTCGAAGGGCCTTTGAACCCAGTCAATCCTGGCATCCACATAGCCGACCAGAGGTGAACTAACCAGAGCAACCCCCCTGCTGGATGTTTTGGAAACGGCTTGATCTGAGTCGTCGCTCTGTCCAGATCGTGGTAAAGAAGACCCAGAATGAAGGGGCCCCAAGAGATGTCTTCATTAGTCTCCCTCAGAAAGTTGGCCACTGGATAAGCAGTGTGGCTGACCTTCTTCCCTGGGAAGCAATAGACAAACTTGCTTAACCAGGTGCTGAGGAACTCGACCTCCTCCCGGGCGCCAAAACACTCGGTCGACAGCTTTTCATCTGGCCCTTTGCCTACTGAGGCCATTTTTAAGTGCCTGTTTACCACCTCCATGTACTGGAGGGCGCCCTTGGGATTAATATCGCCTGCCTGAGAATATTGACGAACAGGGAGGCTATTGACTTTGCACCTGGTCAAAATCTTCACATCTGCCAATGTAACAGACATGGGACCCTCCGGGAAATAGAAGCAATTGACGGCAGAATTCCAGAAAGGCAACATTGCCGAGCAAACTCTAGGATCACAGCTCTTATCTGCTACGGACATCCTAAAGAACCTCAAGATCTTCTGATTCCTAAACCTTTCTGTGAAGTGCTCCTCCCACATCTCGAGCCATTCCACCATCTCAGATTTAGACGCAGAAGGAAAACACAGAAAGGATCCCTGACCTTCCCAGTTGAGGGGATCGACAAAGTTGGGATGGCAAATCGGGATGGGCTTCTCGGTGATGAGATAGTTGAGCGGCACCGTCCCCGGGAAAAGATGCTCCGGCAGGATAGGTCCGAGAGCGACGCCAGATCCTTGTTCCTCCGCGACCGGAATGGGTCCGGCTGGTCCCGCACGGTGATTATGGAGCTCGAAAGACTCAAAAGTCGACATCTTTTCAAGGATCGGAGGATTTTTTAGGAGGGAGACGAAGAGTTTTCTCAGAAGTGAGGGTTTCTGGTTTCTTGGAGAAGATGGAGAAGTGTTAAGCAAGGAAGGAAAGTGCGGGAAAAGGACGACGATTCTCCTTCATATAGGGTATGATTTTTGCTGAGTCGGCATAGCCAACCCAGCATAAAAGGGGGGCTTATGTTGACATGGCAATTAATTTTGGGCCTGGGTTTAGAACAGGAACCCAGTACTCCCTCAAGTAATACTCCGAGCCGGCCCAAGACGTAAACGTCTAGGCCGACTCACGACGAAATCGACTAGGTCGATTTATGACAAAGTCGACTAGGTCGACTAATAAACGGGGTCGACTAGGTCGACTCACGATAAAGGAACAGGTGATCAAAGCCAATCAAGATGACTTAACAGTAGTTAGGTCTACTAGTAGAGTCGAGTCGACGGAATCCTGGATAAAGTCGACCAAGTCGATCGCAGTCCGTACAGGTCGGCCAAGTCGACGAGGTTGGAATAAATTTATTCATTTTTAATCACGTTTGCTAAAGATCGTAACTGATCTTAAATATCCAGGAACGTGATCCCATATAACAATGGGGTTGTTGAGACACTCCCACGACATTAGGGATCACGATCTGTAACACGATCTATAAAAGATTTATCTGTTACGCGTACAAATCCTCTATAAATAGCAGAGGGATTTTCCAAAACAGGGTACGACCATACACAGCCAAAAACACTGAAGTTTGTTCGTCAACCTTAGGAAATTAGATACCTTGACCCGGTTCATAGGTCAATTCCCTTTCCACCGACAGAGTGAGCTCGTAGGGCCTTTGCCGATAAACTCCCCGCCAGCGACACCACCGACGGAGTGAGCTCGTAGGGCCTTCGTCACAACTCTCCGCCAGCGACCACCACCGACGAAGCGAGCTTCCAAGGCCTTCGTCACGTGTTCTCCGCCGTCACAAGATCCTACATCGTCATCATCGTTTCCCTTTTTTTCCTTTTAATGGCTGTAAGCCCTTTTCTTTCAATTCCCTAAAGATTGTAAGACTTGTGTTATTTCTGTAAAGATAGTGCATCTTCTTACTGGCGACCACAATACAACTACTGTGAGTCCATTGCCAAATATTTCCGACGTGATCCGTTCCGTGCGCGAACACCCCCCGCCCCCGCACCCCCTTCTTTCTGCAAAATGGTAAGAAAATTCGTTTAGGCCTTTTAACTTTAAGGGTTAACCTCATTTCCATTTCCTTTGTTTTATTTTATTTTGTTCTCCTGTTGCCTTCATTGGAGGGAGCAATTATTCGTCTAGGGGTGGAAAACGTTCTTCCCTGATTCAGCCAGCCACTTCAATGTGGGGAATTAAATGCGATGGGGAACCAGATAAGGACGGCCCCCTCCCAAAAAAAAAAAAAACAATTAAAAAAATAATAAATAAACCTAAAAAATACCAAAAGAACACATATTCTTCTTCTTCTTCTTCTTGCTCAGGATTCAACTAATACACGGGACAATAACGAAAGGAGTGATACTCTAAAGGCTAAAAACCTCATCCTTTCCTTCTTATTATGAGTCTGTTATGCCGCTTTGGCGATACAAGGTTTGGTAACGCCCTCACACAGATCGTGGATCAAACCCGAAAGATCACCCCCGCCCTCTGCATCCCTCCTCGAAGATGCGGCGGAGACCCTGTTCGCCTCCGCGCCACGCGATCCCGACCTTATCCTCCTCATCAGCGCCTTCCTTCTCCTATCATGATCTGCAATCCTAAATCCACCAGAGGAGAGTATAAGAGATGAAGAAGTGGGAGGACGATACGAGCACAAAGGAGATGGGGGGAGGATCAAAGCTCCAACTGTTTGGGGAAAGGGATGGAGCGGGTGATCCCGGAAATGCAGAGAGGGAGTCCGCAGCTGCCGCTCAGGCTCTGCATCTTCGCTTTTTTCCTTTCAGAATTCCCCCGAGAGATTTTGGTCTGTTCAATGATGTTTTTCTTTCTTTTTTTTTGCTGCTGTGTGTAATAATAGTACAACAGCCAAGGATTCGGACCGGACAGCCCGGTCGGACCGCGACCCTTTTATTAACCAAAAGGAGAAAGCTAGGACACGACACGACAGGACAGGACCGGCCAGAAGGGAATTTTGTAAACCCTTGCCGACCCACAACATCGTAAAGTTTATTTTCAATTAACATTGACATGACTCGACGTACCTCCGTAGTTAAATGGAGATTAGAGACCACACAACACATGGTGTCTTTTGGTTTGCATGGCTTGGTCTAGTCCACATCTTAACCCTCCTGTCCACCATGTTGGGCATCGACTTATCATGCGATGACCTCCACATTACGTACAATACATACGACACTAGTGTCATGGGTTCTTCCATGTCTTGTAGTCAGTCTAGTTAGCCCTCCCTCGATTCTCCTTGGATCAGGCCGATGTCCCTCGTAAGCGAGAGTTTGGATAGATGAGGATGCCGTGCCAGGTATCGCCTCAACTCAGCTGGCAATTTCCTCACAGGCTAAAACGAAAGAAAGATAGGTAGGTAGAGAGAAGGGAGGATTTGCCGGATATCGAAACCCCCTTTACCTCGGCTATAGATTCGATGGCGAGGCGAAAAAATGCGGCCGACACAAAAGTGCTTTGTAGATGACTAGGCAATTTTGATTTTGGGCAAGCCAGTAGGACGCAGCCTCGAGCCCATCCATCCTACGACCCCTGCTGCTCTCAGCAGTGCGGTAGGGTGTGCCCGACATCCTAGGCTTGACTGCTCCGCCCAGCACAGGAGCCGTGGGCGTTTGTGGGTTTGCTTCGTCATCTGACCTCGGGGTGACTTCTCCTGGAAGCAGACACTCTTCTTCTTCTTCTTCGGGTTCAGCCCAAGACCGCTTGTTTTATCATCATGGGAAGGTTCCCGAAATAAGAGACGGCTGGAGTCGGCAGCATTACAATGTCATCGTCACTCAAATTCTTTATCTCGTCCTTCAGCTTCTGATTGATCTCCCCTGTTTTCTCAATGGTTGAAGGTTTCTCTGTGACGAAGGGGGCTGCAGAGTTTTGGCTTTGGGGAAAGGAAGCAACGGGAGTTTGTGGCACCGCCTCATCATCCTCCATTAGTTTTCCCCATTAACGTCCCTGGCAAGCAGATGCCTTTCATCTTCGGCTTTGGATCAAGGTTGGTAGCTTTCTCAGGATAAAACTTCTTGTCAGCCGCAGAGAGGGCGCGTGTGCCATCATTTAGTTTCGGATTTAGACTACACGTCCAATGTTTGGCAGTACTCCGAGTGGCAGAAGAGACAGGAGTTTGCGATGCTACAATGTAGTCTTCCTTCGGATTACTTGGCGACTTCTCGAGGGTGAACGCGCTCTTCTGTGGCTTAGGATCGACCTGACAAGTTTTCTGGGAAGATGTCTTTGGTGCTGAAGAGGGGGGACTGCTCTTCTGTTTCGGCTTCAGATTAGTGACCCCAGCATTGCCCGTGCCACCAGGTGAGAAAGTGATGGGAGTTTGCCGAACCACCACGCTGACCTCCCTTGGATTCCTCAGTGTTTTCCCCGAGAAGTCCGTGCTCACCTTCGCTGTGTTTATGGCTGTCGGGATGGTCCTCGTCTTGATGAATGGCTCATGAGGAGGAACCTCTGTGGGTACGTTCGGCTGGATTTCGGGTTCAGCGGAAGCCAGAAAAGTAAATAAATCTTTCGCCCAGAATATCAAAATCTTATGGTAGGTATAATATTATTAAAACGAACTCGAAATTCCGATAAATCTAAAATAAAATCACTAAATCAAGAGTCTCAAGTGTGACTCCTTTAGCGGTTTTCACGCGTATGCGATGACGAACCTCTCGAGTACTAGCCTCTTAGATCGCAAGAATATATTTTTCCGAAGCAAAACTCGGAAATTACACACTCCTCTCTTTTTGGGTGGTTCTGTTCACCTAATCGTCCGCCCCCTCTTTTTTATTTTTCTCAAAAATCACCAAAAACTTCAATCCCATTAAATTGCATTCTTTTAAGATTCAATCCGATTTAATTTTGGTAATAAATCATTTGAAACGGCCACCAAGTTAAAATTAAGTTTTACATTTATTTGTTTGTTTCAACTATTTTTGAAACAATTAAAAAATATACAAATTTAACCATGCGTGTACATGAATTAAAATTAAATCAAAAAATGATTTTCTCTAACAAAATATATATAGGACATAAAATATAAATAAATATTAAATACATATTTCATATCCTTTATCTAATAGAAACAAACCCGAATAACTCTATATTCCACATTCGTCTAAATTTTGCTTCCGATATTTCATAATAAATTAATAATGCAATTAATTCTAATTCTGAAATAATAAAATAATTAATTTTAGTATCCACTAAAATAATATACAACGTTCGTGTCGACGTGTTATGCATGCGACCCTCTATGTCCTATACACGAAGACAATGTTAAAATAATGATCATAAATCATATACCACTATGAACTGATTACTGTGTAATTCAATCTCTTCACCTAATCGACACCCCAATTAATTCGACGCAAATACATTATCAGCAAATTAATTATTTTACTTGATTACTAAGATATAATAGACTCACTTGAATGTAAAACATTCCTCCCATGGCTATGGATTTTAGAGTCAGTGATATCTCTATCAAGTGGCCTAGATGTCAACTCTTTAATCCAAAAGAGCGATGTATCCTTTATTGACTCAGCATTATTCTCTCTACGCTTTGCCACACACCCAACAATCGTATTCCTCACAATCCGGTTAAAGACTGCTTTTAACGACGTCAAAGTGCACAAACTCCACGCATATAATAAATGAAGGTCTCAAATCAAAAGATCAGTTACGCTCATCCTAAAGAGGATTGACCAATGATGTTCTATATGTGGTATCCTCTTAAACATATCGTGTCCAGTATCCCTAATCTCAGGGTACCCCTAAGTATAACTTAGACACACTATCATTCGGTCTTTCTTGACCTCAGTTATACTTAGTAAGGATCTAGATGTCCATGTCCCCTCTAAACATCTATCCAATCAGGGACTATTTCATATTAATATACTCATTATCTGTGAGACTTTATCATTAATAATTTTACGTACAGAAAAGTAAAATAATCAATGACAAATATTCGTTTTTATTAATTATTTATCCAGAAATATAATAAAGTGTCTTGGCACATAAGTGAACACATTAACATGTTCCTGCATCGCGACTTGCCAAACACCCTCCTTTGCCTTCCACAAAATAGTGTGAACAATTTACACATCCAATGACTAATGATTCCAACTTATAGGATCATCTAATCACCCGTCGACCAACGGCAAAAAGACGGCAATCATGAAAGAAAAAACCAAGAGAGGTTACCGGGGGGAAGGACGATCCATAGGATGGGCATCTGGGGTGCCAATCACCGGTTTCCCGGTGAATTCAATCTTTCCTTTCCTGGATTTACCTGAAACCAGTAGGCTTTACGCGTTCATCCAAGTCAAAAAAAGCAAGCTGAATCAATGCAACATACCAGGGAAAGCAGTGACGGCGGCGGCACCAAGCGGTTCCATTCGTTGATCTCTGGAAATTCCTTACGGTTGAGTAAAAAACACAAGAGAAAGCGTCTGGGAAACGGCGGCAGTTTCCACGGTCGGTTCCTTGCGGTGCGGTTGCTGGAATTCTGACAGACGGGGGCGGATTGTTTCCTGTTTTGAAACCTTCGACATGAATTGGCGCCACTGGGAGGGACGGCAGCCGTATGGACCGAATATTTAGGCCCATATATTGGGCCGTGAGAGATTGGCCAAATGGTACGTGTTCTCATCCCCCCCCACCCACCCCAACAGCAAAACGACAAGAAACCTATAAAGAGACATCTTTTATCAAGAACATTTTTTCTTTTCTCTCTTGGGAATCACTCTTTTCAATGAACTTTTATCGAGAAATCCACTCCCCTCCCCCGTGGGTGTTGGTGGGGAGGAACGTGAATTGAATAATAATTATATAAATACATCCTCACCTCCTACCGTTTTCGTCTTCTGTGGGCTATCAACTCTCCCATTGTTTTCGTCTCCTTAGAGTCACCACCACCACCACCACCACCACCACTACTACTACTTAGTGTCCCTTTTGTTTAAATATATGTACAGAAACGCTAGAATTCTTCGCAGAGGGAGAAGGGAGGAAAAGATTCAGAGGGAGATGGAAGGCTTGCTTCAACTACAGCGGTTGCTGGCCAAGGTGGCCCATGGCTGTTACGCCGTGGCATGCCTGGGGATCCTCATCGTGTCGATACCGGTCGCCCGTTACTTATACGGAGTGGGGATAGATCAAGGAGACGACCCCTGAATGCCTCTTCGTCGGCTTCCCGTCGAGACCGACGATCTTTTTGTGCATATCGCTTTGCTGAAAGAATCGGATGTTTCTTATAAATCTTTGAGTGGTGAGAAAAATGTGGGGATTCAAATGATTCTTCTAAAACTACGAGGACCGACTGCGCAATGAAAGGAAATCTTTACCCAAATTACCACTCCCCGGGGGAATGATATTCCAATCCTACCCCTTCTCCAGTTCTCCTCGTTTCCTCTCATCTTAGTCTCTTTGATCTGATTCCGTGCAACGAATTCCATCTCTCTCTACCGCTGATACCATCGAGCACGCTCTCCGCCTCCCGCCCCGGCGTCGTGGCACCGCGTGGCTCCTCAGCCACGGCCGCCAGGAGGTGCCGACAGAGGAATGTGATCCCATGCTTCGGATCGTTTTTCCCCTCCTCACAATACGTGATCGCAGTCGTTATCATCATAGCATGTGCTAATTCAAGATTAGTGACTCAAACTTCTCTCTTTTACTAATAAGAAGAGCCTCTTTTTTTTTCTGTTTCATGAATGCTTAACTCAGGGCTTGAGACCTTGTTCAATCAACATTCACTCGCGAGGCTCTATGATATGTTCGAACGGGAAATATGCCACATTCCGCATTCCAGGTGAAATGAATTATAAATTATCGTTTCGGATTTCGACCCCATCTGAGGAACGACCCAAGTACGATGAAGGAGGGGTAGGTCTAGCCGATCCACTATAATATTTTTGGTCATTCTTGCTTGTCTTGAGATTGGATAATTGCAGACAGATATTAGTAACAACAGATAGGACGACGCTAGATATTGATCTTACATATCCTACCACTGGGAAACTCTTATCCTTTACAACGTCAAATCCTGTCGAAACCACCACCGTCTCCGACCTCGGCAAGGTCAAATAAACATGGGAGTTTCGCTTGGCCAGCCACATTCATTGTCCCTTTTGATTGTCATTGTAATTTGGAAATGCACTTGGGTTTTTACGATAGAAATCTGGTGTAAAGTGATCGGTGGTCAGGTGACCCGGATTAAGCATAAAAGGTTTAAGTGTTCACTATTTTCTAACAGCGGCATTCCCCCACACCACCCACCCCTCGGTGGATTGTATTTTATTCCCGCCTGCAACCCTAGACGGTTTAGTTTAAAGATCCAAAGATATGCCCCCGACTTTCCTCAGAGCGGATGTAGGATGATCTCGAGGACTCACACGTTAACTACTAAACTAATCTATACCAACTTTAGTTATGGTCACCAAGAGAACATTTCATTAACCTCGGCTTCTGCTACTGTAGAGATACTGCCTACAGTAACGAGATGTTACCATCTACACGCCGATTGATGGCGTTGTTGATGGCCGATACCCAAGACATTCGCCTTTTGGTCCCTGGTGAGATGGCATTATCGTAAGATGTACAAAATTGTCTGTACATCACAAGTATAGGACTCTCTGTTTCTTTAAGACGATATGTTAGAAATAACATCACCTCTCTTATGGGCTCGAGAAAGTTCCTAAGATTATCCTAGAAGGCTCCTAAGATTAGTGTAGAAAGTTCTTAAGGTTAGTCTAGAAGGTTCTTAAGATTAGTCTAGAAGGTTGTAGGATTAGTCTAGATAGGAAAGTTCTAGAAAGGTGGAGAATGAATCCATCTTAGACCCTCGCTATAAATAGCGGTCATTGGTTCATTTGTAACTAGTCCACAACGAATAGAACTCTTCCTTCTCAAATCATTCCTTCTCAACTCTACACGATATCGTCATCCTGTATTCTTTGGTATTGACGGCTGTGGGGAAGCTTAGTATTTCGAGAAAATTTGCGCCATCTACAGAAATCTTTTTTCTTGTTTCGACATTCTTGAACCTTGATTCAAGACTTACCCGAGAAGGGGAAAAAATAAGCCTTTTTGAAATTCTCATTTGAAGAATGGACATGTTCGCAACAGCTCAAGACTCTGACTCCGTTGTTATACTATATAACGCCACATCAATCTGCCGGACAATGCAGGAAATGGGCAAACTCCACATCTTTTCCGTGGTATGCGAATTTAGGATATTACTTTAGATGCCGAAATTGGAGACTACATTGGATTTCTTTTCGGAAAAATTCATGTACCAATCACATACATGTACTCTCCCGGGACGATTGTTTATTTGTCTTTCGAACTTCTGCCAAGAACATTGTTGGAGTCGATGTAGTGAAATTATTTAAATAATATCTGTCATTTCTCATATGATATAGAATGTTCTCTAAATGTGTGTTTTATTAGCATATAACATAACCTTATGAGTTCGCTAACCAAAAATATTTACATCTCTGGTTTTCACCTCGAACGAGTGTTTCGAAATAAATTTCTAACTCTGACCAACAGCCTTTGACGCCAAAGACAAGCCTCCTTATTTTCAACAAACATTTTGAATGCGTCATTCGTGCCGGCTAAGTTGACCTCTCTTCTTTCCGAACCCGGTGAGCAAAATCAACTCGCCAAACCATGGTTCTTTGTTATGGCGGAGATTACTGGGGGTGTTTGTTTTTTAGGTATAACTATTTTTCGCAGATGATTGATAGAGTTTAGTGAAATCGGTGTGCTTGTGAATTGAAGATGAGGAGGGATGGATTGATCACCTCAATTTTCTGGATTGAAAATGACTTGATACTATTATTTGGTGGTGCCTTTAATTTGTTATGAAGATCTGGTTTCCGGCAATTCTTGATTTGCTTTGTAGCATATTCGCGAATATAGTCCGCGGCCTTTCTCAGCGCGTATGAGCGGGGATGAGCATGATCCATGAGCTGCTTCGGCGTGGTGAGGGTTGGTTCCCCCGTATGCATGATCAGATGCTTTCATGATATTACCTGTGAATGAATGAAGGTAAGGAAGGAAAAGTTCTCGTTTTCTTTGGTGGGATACAAATTACATTAATCAAATGGGATCGACCGCGGACTACTTGCAACAAGCATTGAAAGAAAGGGCCGCGGCATTGCTCGGTGGTTTTGTCATGTGTCGTTGGATTCGTGTTGACACATATGAATTTCGAGCTTTAAGCTAAGTGGGCCAAAACAACGAAGCCCAGAAAGGTGTCCTGCTCGAGAAACAGTTCTCGAGCACTCGAGAATAGGCTGGTCGAGAAATAGCTGCTAAGCTCGAGAGTTAACATCGACCATGCTCGAGAGTCTCGCCGAGCCACGATCAAAGAGCACTTCCAAGAACACAACTAAGCCACGATCAAGGAAAATGACACGTGGCAAGTTTGGAGGGAAGGATTGAGATACGCTGCGCATGTCTCCTACAAAATAGGAGGGAGATCGTGCACACGATCCAAGAAGATTCTGAACCTGTTGAGTAATTGCAGCCAAAAGATCCTGAACTATAAAAGGATCGCAGCAGACAACACAACAACAACAATGACAAACACAAACCCAGACTTTAAGTCTTTTACCTTTTTGCTTTTACCTTCCCAGGGTGAGCCTCCGGCCTTTGGCATCCTACCACCGTCAGGATGAGCCTCCGGCCCTTGACTATCAAATCCTGCCTTCGAACCACCACTAGGGTGAGCCTCCGGCCCTTAGTGTCCATACTCGTCGCCACCTTCGTTCCACAAGGTGAATTCCATAAAAGGAGTTCGCCTCGACCGCCTCTCATCCGACCCCGACCGTCGTGAAGCGTCACCAGACCTTTCTTGTTGTTTTCCCGTTCGAGTCATGTATGTAAGTGTAACGTTGTAAGCTCGGTATCGTTGTATTAAATTTCGATATTGTTGTTTACTTGTTATATTTGTATTCATTCACTTCGCGGTGTACAACACTAAACACTGTAAATTCAGTACTTTTGTATTGCGTTTACTTTCTCTTTAACAGCGACCACATTTCACCGTAAAATTCGACACGTGTTGCGGGGAACAACTTTCCCCCGCCAACACGTTTTTGGCGACCACAGTGGGAGTCAGAAATCAAAAAATCTACAAAGAACCTTTTAAAAATGGTTCGCACTAGGAGTGCAAATGAGAGTCCTAAGGATCCCAAAGAAGTGGATCCCAAAGAAGTTGATCCCAAAGAGGTCGATCCCACTGAGGATCAAAGCAAGGATCCGGAGGTCCCTCCTATAGGGCCCACTGATAATCTTAGGCGAAAAAGTTCGCCTGATGCTTTTATAGGTAGACAAGAATTTAGTGATTTTGTGAGGCTAAGATTGGATATGGGTGAAAATCATAGAGAAATGCAAGTACGGATGGATCAAAAGGTCCAGGAAATATTAGATGCCTTTAACTCCCTTAAGGATGACATGCCTAAGGAAAAGGATAATGTAAAGGAAATGTCCTTTATGGCAGACGCTAGGGCTGCTGAAAAACAAAAAGGCGATAGTGGAAACCCGCCTAAAGAGCAGGTCGAACTACATTCTAGAGTTTCTAACAAGTTAGGCGTAGGTAGGTCGAAAAGTCCAGTACCTAATGTAAATGCCAATGTCAGCTCGAGAAGTCTGATTGACAAGAACGCGAATGTAAATCCTACAATTTTAGATCTCGAGCAAAATGCTTGCCCAATTTATCCTCCTGTAAGTCTGCAAAAAGAAAATGAGAGTTTTTACTACAAACTCAGGGAGAATGAATCCAGTTTGAAAGCCAATCATAATCCTATTATTGACTTGAGTAGACAAATCGCTTGAGTTGTAGCCCAAATGGTGCCAGGTGCGAGAACTGAAGAGGTGCGCCTGTATAGGAGTCTGATCCCCGATTATATAGAACAGATGATAGAGATACCTCGAGGGTATAAGGTTCCTAGTTTTACCTTGCTCTTGGGGGAAGATGAAATGACTCATGTAGAGCATGTAGCTAGGTTCACTTATCAAATGATGGAAATGTCGGGCAATGACTTGTTAAAACTCAAGTTGTTCACTAATTCTCTGATGAGAGATGCTTTTGGTTGGTATTCGAAGCTTCTCCCAAATTCAATAGCGAGCTGGATCGAGATGTAGACCCTGTTTCTAAAAGCATTCGATAAGCTAGATTCAGTGGTTACTATAGGAGAAATCTTGAAAATGAAACAATTTCCTAGTGAAAGTCCTTCTTTGTTCCTGGCGAAGTTTAGGAAGAATTTGTTAAAATGTACAACAATTTTGGCTGAAAGAGATCAGCTCGAGATTGCACAAAGTGCCTTAACTTTAGCAATAAGGAAGAAACTTCAGGGAGAACGTTTTTGAGACTTCTATGAACTCTCGAGACGAGCCACTGAGTACCACAACCTTATTAGAAGAGTTCCTTTCCTCGAGAAACTGTCAGGCCGAGTGGTCAGAAATCGATTTGGCCGAATTTGTGAAAGGAGAACCAAAAGTTTGTGAGCCTCTGGTAAAGAAGAATGCTAAGGCTCGAGCTTCTATAAAATCTGAGGAGGAGAGAAAATTTTCTTTTGACGTAGAGTAGATAGATCATATCTTTAATTGGTTGTACCAGAATGGGCATATAAAGCTCAGGCCTGGTCATAAGCTGCCGCAAAACGATCGAGAGAACCGAAAAAAGCATTTCAAATGGCATGGGACATTCAGTCACTCCACTCAAGAGCGTGTGCATTTTAAGAACTGGATCCAGGACTTGATCTAGTCAAAGGGATTAAAGTTTGCTGAAGTAAATGAGTCGAGTGCAATAGATGAGAATCCTTTCGGCGAAGAGCCCATAATACATATGTATTCTCTTGAGAATGAAAATAAATGTTCTAAATGCATTGATGACGACGCGTCTGCTTTTTATCTCGAGACTCATACTTATGCATCGCAAGGAATCAAGGTGTCTGGCGAAACCGTTGTAACCAATAGGCTCTCCAAGCGTCTGGACGAAAGGCAGGTAGTGAGTTGCCCGGCTCGAGAAATTCAAGAGGAGCATTGTCACTGGCATATGGACGCTTCCCATACCACGAACAAATGCCACGACTTTTGTATGTATTTGCAGATCAATAAGGAAAGCATGTGGTATGATTTAACCCAACTCAAGGAGGTGGCTTTGGGAATGGGACCATCGTACTCCCGCTTTGCCCCGAAACATCCTTCGGGCATTTCTTCATCTGGGCAAGCCATGAACCTCAACAGAGACAGGTCGAGGGAGTAAAACAAGCGACTAGGGCTTCTGTGCATGGGCGTTTGAACGGACGAGGCAGGACTGGACGAAATGCTCGAAAGACTGAACCTGAAAGGCCCGATAGCCCTAATCTAGTGTCAGTCAAAAATGAAAAGGTTGTACCTGAGAAAGGGAACGAGGTACTTTAGATCAATCCAAGACTTGTACAAGAAGACCCGCAGATTACCCGCTTTCTCGAGGAGGAGATGCTCTGTGACAAGTGCAAACTAATCGCCTCGAACATATTTCTCGTCCCACAAATGTGCACTAATGATGTGTGGTGTACTTCCTGAAACTCGTCCAGATGTCGACGAATGAAGAGATCGATATCAAACTCAAGAATGAGAAACAGGTAATTTCACCACCAACTTTATCGATACAGTGATGCCTGTAACTAACATGCAGGGAGTTCGGGGCTATGACCCCATAAAGAGAGATTTTGTTTACGTCAAACGCCCTGTTAAAAATTTCGGACGAATTGTAGGAGAGAACTCGAGGGATCCACAATCAAAGTGGCATCGAGTCTACAAGAAAATAATAATTCCGAAAACAGGTCACAAGAGAATCCTGAGACGGACACAAAGAGAAGCTAAGAAAAGTCGAAGCGTTTCCCCAAAAGAAACGGACGAAGTTCGAGAAAAGACACCACAAGTAGATGACGAAGAAGAAGGCGCGACTTATGATGATCACATCGATTACACACCTCTACAAGAGGGAACTCCCGAGGGACATCAGGAGGACGAAGATCATATGGTGGTCTCTTGTAATACGGTTGAGTTGCCTATCTGCTTCTCGAGGGAAGGTAAGAGGGCAAAGCTCACTAACGATGTAATACGTAAAGTCTCTAAAGTGAGTGCAAGGTTCTCGAGAGGGTCCCCACTTCATTGGTTTCAAAAACCTACCTCCACGATGAGGCAACACATCCATTCCATGTTCATCACAGCGGAATTCGATGGGGTGAGAGTGAACGAAGTGCTGGTAGACAATGGAGCCACAGTTAACATCCTTCATTTCGAAACTTTCCTAATGATGGGCAATGAAAGATGGCAATTAACCGATACGAAGATGGCAATCACCGCTTTCAACGGAAGGAAATCCGAATGCCTGGGAGTATTCTCAGTAAATCTCCGAGTTAGAAGACACAAGATGGAAACTTCTTTCTTTGTGCTAGACATCACGTCAGCCTTTAACGCTCTCCTGGGTCGAGTGGCTGTATAAAGCTATTGTTATACTGTCGACTCTACATAAGGAGTTGATGATATGGTGATGATGAAATAAAACTCATACGAGCTGACAAAAACTTTTGTTCTTGTGAAACTAAGCCTCTATGTTCCATTGCAGAACCCGAGGAACAGAAACTCGAGGAGGAGGCTGACCAAGGAGACAAGTCATTGAAGCCTGAGGTCGAGAAAGTCGTCGTTCGTCAATCTGAGGTCCCGAGGGTGGAACCACCCGTAGTCCCGAGTGGCCGGGGAAGCGATGAGGAAGATAATGTCCCTCGAGAGAGAGGCTTTGCCCCTCTGTTCAGCTTCGTCATAGAGGGTTCGGACGATGAAGAGCTCATAAACAACCCAGGCATCCTGGTGCCTGAAGAAGGAATACCAATCACTTGGTTTGGTGAAAGACCCCAAGGCATGCCAGAAGGAGATATCGTGCTAACTCAAGCTGGAATCAGAGTTGGTGACACAGAGTTCACTAATGTGGAGTATCGTGTCAGGCAAGCTGCTCGAGAATAAGGTAGTAATGCCGAAACTGTCCAACCGCAAGGCACTGGTACGGAAGCTTCTCGAGAACAGAATGATAGCGCGGAGTTGGGGCCCGATAGACTCCTACGCGAAGGCACGTATGAAGATTGAGGAAGTCGAGGAAATGGTTGAAGTGTACCGAGAAACACATCCTTTTATTCTTTCTGATTCTCAAAAAGTGCGTTGCACCGCACCAGCATTTTCTTCACTCAGTTCTAGGCCATCATTAGGTGTTTATTCTTTGCAACTCGACGGTTACAGTCGAGAGACTTTGTTTTCAACTTCAGATCCATTGATCAGTGTCAACCTTGGTACTGATGAAAATCCTCGTCTTACTTACATGAGCACAATCCTAGATAATGAATTATCGGTATCTCTGAAAGAACTCTTAAATGAGTTTCGAGACTGTTTCGCTTGGGACTATACGGAGATGCCAGTACTTGATAGGCGCCTGGTAGAGCATAAACTCCCGAAACGAGAAAATTACAAACCCGTCCAACAAGCTCCTCGAAGGATGGTTGGCGAGGTAAGCAACCTTGTGTACGAAGAAGTAAGAAAACTTTTTCAAGCCGGTTATATCAGAATATCTAGGTACATGGAATGGATGTCGAGTATCGTACCCGTAGTAAAGAAAAACGGTAAAATCCGAGTATGTATAGACTTTCGAGACCTGAACAAGGCAACTCCAAAAGATGAATATCCTATGCCAATAGCCGACGAATTAATTGGCAAAACAGCAGGGAACGACATTTTGTCATTCATGGACGGTTATTCAGGGTATAATCAAATCTTCATCGCAGAGGATGACGTGTATAAAACAGCCTTTAGATGCCCAGTTGGCATATTCGAGTGGGCAGTTATGCCATTCGATTTAAAGAATGCCAGGGCCACATATCAAAGAGCTATGAATGCAATTTTCGGTCCCTTGTTAGGAAAAACTGTAGAGGTTTACATCGATGACATAGTAGTAAAGTCGAGGGCTGCGTGTCGAGGACCTTTGAGCGGCATTTCTTCAGATGAGAAAACATCATTTGAAGTTGAATCCTTTGAAGTGTGCGTTCGGGGTACAAGTCGGGCAATTCCTTGGATTTTTAGTACATCAGAAAGGTATCCAGATTGATCCGGGAAAAATCAAGGTTATACAAGAATTGCAACCCACGAAGAACAAAAAAGAATTACAAGCTTTCCTTGGGCGAGTGAATTACTTGCGAAGGTTCATCAAGAATATGGTCGGAAAGGTGGAGGCCTTCTCCACACTATTGAGAGGAAGAAATAAGTACACTTGGACGAAGGAACAAGAATAGGCCTTTGAAAATATCAAGAATTACCTGATGAAACCTCTAGTCCTGACTTCTCCTCAACTCGGAAAACCTTTTGTCCTATATGTGGCTCTCACTGCTACTACAATGGGCGCATTGTTGGCACAAGAGGATGAACAGAAGAGAGAAAGAGTTGTATTCAATTTATCTCGACTCCTAAACCCTGCCGAGAAGAGATATACATCTTCAGAAAGGCTATGCCTCTCAGTATACTACGCGGTGACAAAGCTAAGATACTACATAAGAAGTAGTGAAGTCCAAGTAGTCTCGAAAGCCCAAGTCCTAAGAACATTCTTTGAGAGTCCCCTGCTTACCGGAAGAGTCAGCAAGTGGAGCTTGGTACTTTCGACATATGACTTAAAGTTCAAACCTCAAAAAGCAGTTAAAAGGCAGGTTCTAGCCGATTTCTTAGCAGAATACTCGAGCGAGGCCTCAGTAGATAAGGAAGAGGAAGAACCGCAAGAACCTTGGGAAGCCTGGTTTGACGGATCCTCACCGAGGTCTAAAGCTGTAATTGGCGTCGTAGTAAAGTCGCCAACAGGTTTCGAAACTAAGTTAGCCTTTAAGTTGACCAAACACGCGACCAACAACGCTACAGAGTATAATGCGCTCATTGTAGCGTTACAAACTCTACTCGCGGGCGGTGTAAAGGTTGTAGTAATTAAAGGCGACTCACAACTGGTGGCAAACCAGGTAAATGGGTTAAGTCTCTGTCATACTCAAGAATTGAGAAGATACTTAACTCTAACCCAAAAGTTAATCAAAGAATTCCAACAAGTTACTCTCGAGCACATATCTCGAGAAGACAATGTCATAGCTAACTTGCTGGCCCAATTAGCGTTAAGATACAAGTCAAATGACGCCTTACTAAAAGAAATAGGCGGGATAGTCCCCGAGATCAATCCGCACATCACTGAACAGCGAGAAAATGATTATACCTCTGTTTGCAAGGTAGACATCATGAAGGCAGAAGGAGATTGGCGATCACCGTACATTGAGTTCCTAAGGGACCCGAATTCACAGGTCGAAAGAAAGATCAAATTAGCGGCAAGAAAGTATGTACTACTAGATGATCTTCTCTATAGAAAGACTAGAGGAGTACTGTTAGATGCGTCGATCTCGACGAGGCAACACCGATCATATTAGAGACCCATGAAGGTCTGTGTGGAACTCATCAATCAAGAGAAAAGATGTATTGGATGATCCAAAGACATGGATTCTATTGGCCGTCCATGAAAAAGAATTGCATCGAGATGACTAAAGGTGGCAGGAAATGCCAAAAGTTCGGACCTATATCTCGGGCTCCAGCCATGGAGTTGAGTCCGATGACTCAGCGATGGCCTTTCAAGTCTTGGGCCCTAGACATAATTGGGGAAATCCGACCCCACTCGACTAAGGGAGACGCCTACATATTGGTAGCTACAGATTATTTTACTAAGTGAGTAGAGGCCAAGGCTTATCAAAAGATCGACCAAAAAGAAATTATTGAGTTCATTAAGACGAATATTATCTTTCGTTTTGGACTCCCACACAACATAGTAGAGGATAATGGAACTGCGTTTAATGGAGAACAAATGCAGGAGTTCTCGAGAGAGTTTGGGTTCATCATTAACAATTCCACTCCTTATTATCCATAGTCGAATGGACAGGCAGAGTCCACCAACAATCTCATAAAGAATGTTGTCCAGAAGATGATAGAGGATAACCCCAGGAGGTGGCATGAGGTGCTTCTCAAGATGCTATGGGGTTTAAGGGTCACTAAAATGGACAGCACTGGGGAAGCTCCATATAACTTAGTGTACGAGCAAGAAGCCATTGTCCCTATTGAGATAAAATACAAGTCCGTTCGAGTCAACCAGACAGACCAAATGAGGGATCTGGAAGACGAAGTCCCTCAAGATAGCAAGTGTCACGAGGAGTTGCGCATGAAAGCAGCAAATAGGATGGAAGTACAGAAGAAGCGGATTACGAGGCATTACAACAAAAAGGTCCATTCAAAAGGCTTCAAATAAGGAGAATTAGTATGGAAGATGGTTCTCCCCATAGCTACTCGAGACTACTTTCTTGGGAAATGGTCACCTAACTAAGAAGGTCCATTTAGAGTCAAGGAAGCGTACCCCAAAAACGTATGTCGTCTAGCAAGTCTCGAAGGACGTTCTCATGAATTAAAGATTAATAGAAAATATTTGAAGTCTTACAAACCAACCATCTGGGAAACCCATAAGGAGACCTTAAAGAAGAGGTTTCCGAGTTTATGGTTACAACTAGAATAAGAAGACTCTTATTGGAGACAAAATCCATTGCATTGCTACAGTTCATGAGAGAACAAAATACATTTCTTCGAGCAGTTTTTCTTCTACAGAGAGATCCAACCATAGGACCGAGTTCTACCGACCCCAGGGTTGGAAGAGAAGGAAGCGCATAAGTCGTCTACCGAACAAGCTATCTGGTATGCCAATTTCCCGATGCGCAATACTTGTCCCAATTTCTTCTTCAGAGCCTGGAAAAAGGAGACAAGCTGGGTCACCGCCAGAGCCATCCACGACACCCACATGATCAGACTCGGATGCCCCCTGGCTCATGGGTCCAACTAACTCCATAGTAAAAAGACCTTCAGAAAGGGTATCGATAAAAAGCCGATCCCTGAAGGCAGGATAAAGGTTGGAAACCCCGTCAAAGGTACCGGTAGCCTACAGGAGCCATGCGCTGCAAGTGAGCAACATGACCGCCTGAGGTTGTGGACCTAGGCTTTCAAGGGGTGTGAGGTTGTGAACTTAGGCTTTTGAAAATCTCGAGAAGGAAGAAAGAAGAAGAACAACATCACGGCAAGACATGTTTGGTGTGGTTTAGTGAACCTTCACGAAAAGGGAACGAGGCTATTTATAGAAGGAAACAAGGGTAAATTGGAGCGACTATTCATGAACTTCGTAACGTAGCAGTAGGAAATCGTGAAGATTTTGAGAGTCATATCTTTCGGGAATTTTCGCAGCCTTAAATGCAGTATTAAACTTATACAGAAGGAAAACGAAGATTGCATGCTATCATGAAACGTATCGGAAAAGCTGAAAACGTTTCAGATAAAGTAATAAAAACAGTTAATGTTATCAAGAGAAAATCATGACGACCTAGGACAACACTTAATCAG
Source organism: Melastoma candidum (assembly GCA_023653495.1). Classification (NCBI taxonomy): domain Eukaryota; kingdom Viridiplantae; phylum Streptophyta; class Magnoliopsida; order Myrtales; family Melastomataceae; genus Melastoma; species Melastoma candidum. Next base: position 9,169,545 of record CM042886.1, read on the forward strand.
ACGCTCAATTAATTCTATGCGCTGCCTCTCGCGAAACTCCTCTTCTTACAAGACAGCTCGAGCCAACACGCTATCTCTGGTTGAGGATCTAGACTCTATATCGGCCAGCCGCGAAGCTCTTTCATTCTGAAGTTTGGAGAGAGACCTCGAGAGTTTTCTCATTTTCTTCTGAAGAGCCTCGAGGCGCTATTCTGTGTGTCCGATCTTCTCATCCAAGAGCTCAATTTCACGACGGCCTTGAGCCTTTGCAAGCTCGAGTTGTTCTTCGAGCCTGTAAGCAAAAATCTGGTCTGCTGATGATAGAGGAGAACGGATAACGCCTTTTATAGCAGCCCGATATTGGTTAAAGCTCGCCTCTGTGTGAGCAATGTCGGCAGAAAGGAAGCTGATTACAAATTGGAAATCAGCACAAAACTAGTCCTCCTCGCTCAATGGACCGTCATAAACCACCATTTCTACGGAATCAGTGTCTGTGGGGACTTCATCAATGACATCCTCGAGAAGGTCTGCAGCTAGATCCTGCTTAAAAGAAACAAATGTCAGAGCAAAAATATGCGGGCTCGAACGGCAGAAAGAGAAGGCAGTTGCTTACACTAGGCCAAGTAATATTTTCTGGAGCCAATGCCCCATGAGGAACCCCCTCGGTGTCCACTTCAACAGGTGGATCGTTGAAATCTCCGGTGTCCTTCGAGAGCGACAATTCTCGAGCATCCTCTCTAATTGGGGTGTCCACTCGAGACATTTCTGTACCCTCGAGAAAAGGAGTCTCCTGAAGACCTACATCATCTCGAGGGGGAGAGGAGGCAGACTCATTTACATCCTCGGGGTCTTCTTCGATGAACTGGTCGCGATGACCGACCTGCATTGTTTTCGAAGATAAGTATTTCTAAAGAAAGCCAATTCCAAAACTAGATGGGTAAAAAAGTACCTCATCCCCGAGGGTTGGCTCGTTGACCCCGGCAAGCGACGCCTCACCAATGGAAGGAACATACTTTTCTTCCTCTGAACTTTGGTCCAAAACTTAGACGTCGAGTTCCTCGAGCACAGCTTCACTCGTCGCTGAAAGACACGCTTAACCTGCGTAGAAGTTGGTCCCTCCTCGATTTCTTCCCCATCTCGAGGCTTGGAGGGACGATCATGACAAACTTTGGAGCGCTCTTCTTTGAGACCACCTTCTTCCTCGAGGGACCGTATGGTCCAAAGTTTACGCTTTCTCCTGCGTAGTAAAGGCTCTTCATCGGAGACCGGTGAGGTCGCGACGTCTTCATCTGTAGGAAAAGATAGCAAAATTATACTTGTCCAATTAAACAACAACAGTTGGGTAAATTCAAAGACTCATCCTCGGGAAGAAGAGTGGGCACATAGAGATCACCCTGATCACTGTTCAAGATGGTCATACTTCCTCGTAATTCAGACCAAGTCATGACCCAATAAACTTGAAAAAGGTCGGATGCAGCAACCTGACTATTCTTAAAAAAATAAAGTTCAATCAGATGTACAACAATTCGAGCTTGTACTTGTTTGACATGTTGGAACCCTACAGCTGTAGCCTTTCCGCGCATAAAAATGTTATATGATTTAGAGAAGGGAACACTCACGTCCTGAAAGAAACCAAGCTGCCTAGCGCACAACTGTGGGCTGTATATCCCGAACACAAACTTGTCCCCTTGACAAACACCCATAAGATCTCAAGGAGTTAGAACATTGTCCCAATAGGACCCTCCGATGAGGTTCTTTCGAAGAGCATAGAGCTTGTTAGGTGGGTATGGTTTCCATACTTGTTCCCTCTGAGTGTCGGCCAATTTTCACATCAAGGCAGTGATGGGGATGAAAGACCAAGTACTTGAGTCGCGACAGGCATGACGGGCGATCTCGAGTCCAAAATTTTCGCCACCTTGAATCATTGATACGTTGAAGGTAAACACTTGGGGACACCACATAAGCGCCCACAAGTACAACAGTCACATTGGACCCCCAAATGGGTGATGTGGAAATCCCTAATCCTTAGTCACAAAGGAGGCAGCTTGAACGCTCATATATAACAGTTGAAGGAGGAAAGGTGCAAAAGCCACGGTATCATCGGTATGAACTAAGAAGTTACTGATCCAATACATGTAAATGGCGGCCTATTTCCCTGAGCAGCAGAAGACATATTTGTTGGGCCATTCGAGTTGTTCTTCTTGCCATAGAGCGGTTGTATTCCCCGTCTCACGAAACAGTTTCATATGAGCACCAACTGTCTTACGGATTTTGTGCTCCTTATTCTGAAACTAATCTCCTTTTACTCTATGAAGACGTACAGTAACATCCGAAGCATAACAACTCGTCAGTAAGCATACGTCTTCAATGGTTACGGTCACGGGCCCCTCGAGAAGGAAGCAAACATTCAATCTAGAATTCCAAAAGAGGATTAGACTAGAACAGACTTTAAGATCACTGTTCTTCATCCTCCTCGAGAGAGACACCAAGTCCCTCAAGCCCAAACGGCGTAGTTTCTGATCCAACTTCTCCTACCACAAACTGAACCATTGCTCAGTAGTGGCATCAGTTGGGGGAAAATCAACATGCTCCTTTGTCTTAAGCCATGAGACAGGAGCACAGAAGTTGGGATGACATACCGGGATGGGTGACTTGGTTAACAGGTAAGTTTGAGGGATGTCGTGATCCTTAAAGGCGGACGACGGAAGCAAAAGACCCAGAGCCAAGACAGGCGATTCATAACCCGGGAGGGCGATGACTACTCTTTGGTTAGCAAGCCCGTAGTATCGGCCGAAGCAAACGTGGTCGGATTCCTTCCGAGGAGCCATTGCTCACAAGCTGTACTCCGATGAAGGGAAATGTGCTATTCTGCGAGAAGGAATGACAAGAGACGCAGTTCGGATACAAAAAGGATTGAACTTGGGCGAAGAAACGGCCTCATAAGTCGAAAAGAGACGAGGGTTTTGAAGGAACATGAAACGGTTGGCTTTCTAAGCTTGATGAATGAAAAGAGCGGGAAAAGAGACTTACTCGACAAGATTCGTAGTAAAACGCGACTGTTTTGAGATAAACATCAAGTTGTCACATTATGTTTAACAAGGGGGCTTAATGTTGACACATGAATTTATGGCTTTGTCCCAAGTGGGCCAAAATAACGAAGCCCAGAAAGGTGATACTCGAGAAGCCGCCCGAGTACTGGGAAGTGTCCTGCTCGAGAAACAGTTCTCGAACGTTAGAGAATAGGATGCTCGAGAAGCAGCTGCTAAGCTCGAGAGTTAACATCGGCCATTCTCGAGAGTCACGCTGAGCCACGACCTAAGAGCACTTCCAAGCACACAACTAAGCCACAATCAAGGAAAAGGACACATGCAAGTTCGGAGGGGAGGATTGAGATACGCTGCGCATGCCTCCTACAAAATAGGAGAGAGATCGTGCACACGATCCAAGAAGATCCTGAACCTGTTAAGTAACTTCAACCAAAATATCCTAAACTATAAAAGGATCATAACAGATAACACAACAACGACAACGACAAACACAAACACACACTCTAAGTCTTTTACCTTTTTGCTTTTACCTTCCCACGGTGAGCTTCCGGCCCTTGGCATCCTTCCACCGTCAGGGTGAGCCTCCGGCCCTTGACGATCAAATCCCGCCTTCGACCCACCACTAGGGTGAGCCTCAGGCCCTTAGTGTCCACACCCGTCGCCACCTTCGTTCCACAAGGTGAATTCCATGAAAGGAGTTCGCCTCGACCGCCTTTCGTCCGCCCCCCGTGAAGCATCATCAGGCCTTTCTTGTTGTTTTTCTGTTCGAGTCATGTCTGTAAGTGTAACGTTGTAAGCTCGGTATCGTTGTATTGAATTCCGATATTGTTGTTTACTTGTTATATTTGTATTCATTCACTTCGCGGTGTACAGCATCAAACGCCGTAAATTCAGTACTTTTATATTGCGTTTACTTTCTCTTTAACGGCGACCACATTTCACTGTAAAATTTTACACGTGTTGCGGGGAACAACTTTTCCGCGCCAACAATTCGGCTTCCTCTGGAATGGGACAAGTTTGAAATTTCGTCCTCATAAGGTTGATCGTGTGATGCTGGCCGCTATGCACAAAATCATGGCATTAACTAAGGCCTGTCCTGCCATGGTTCTAGAAGCCTGGCTAATATCATCGGCAGCAGGGGCCATATCAGTGGGCTTATCCTTGGCCTTCTCTGGAGCCGGTGCTGCTGTTGGAGGGAATACAGACAGGGGAAGCAATACACGATCCACCTCATACACGGCCATCTGGTTTGCTGAATACAACGAGTCACCAATCGTGGCCTCGTCAATTCCGGTTGATAACCTGAGGTCATTACCTTGGATTGTGATGTTAAGTGGGAACCGGCCGTCGTTGGTTCCATCGGCAAGGGTCCTCAGGGGGTTGCTCACTGTTAGGAACAGAGTCTTGGAGAGGAACTGGGTGATGACATGGAACTGTATCAGCTCCACCTCGTCCTTAGGAGACAGGGAGCTGAGGGCACCGGCTTGAGGATGGAGAACGCGGCATCGGTCGGGGCCAGGATCGTCAGGCCATCGTCAGTGTTGGCGAGCTCTGTATTGATCTGGCCGGTCATGTGAGTGACCTTGAGCAGGCGGAGGAAATTCGAGAAATGCCCTGCATCCTGGAGGATCTTGACGAGGTTGGGCGGGCCGTCCTGTGCAGAACTACTCCTCGAGGGTACCAGCAGCAGGAGGATGAGAAGGGCGCCATTAAAAGCCATTCTCGATAATGCCTTCCTTGATTCGGGCAATCTTGGTTCCTCGACTTGTTTCGTGAGGGAACAACAAAGGGACTGCAATTTATCGAGGCGAGGATGAACGACGATCTTTTGAAGACAGGGAAGTGATATAGAGAAAGCAACTTGACAGGGTTTTGCATGGTGAGGCGTAATGATATTGTAGGTGGAGAAGACAGTGTCTTCTGTAGGAGATTGTTCTTTTTATCAGTTTTAGGTTGGATTGGAATGGAACCCACCTCCTCAAAAATGGGTGTTTTTTCTTTCCTTAATCTTGTACTATCTTTCATCAGGAAGTCCCCTAGATTAGTTGGCCCAAAAACCATCAGATTGTGTGTGACAAATTGGAAGTAACCCAGAAGAAAATGGAAGGCCTTATTACAACCTCACACTCGATTGTCTAAGAACTAAATATTTAAATGATATTTACTGTCTCACGTATCCAGTATAGCCCCCCCCCCCCCCCCCCCCAACAAGTTTGATGGTATGTACTTAAACCCTTAATCTTCGAAGAAATCCCGGGCTGAACTGTCGATTGAGGAATTATAATAATAGGGCAGCAACCGTTAGCTATGTGGAGACGATTCCAGTCAGAGTTGTCATTGGTGGTGGTTCTTCTCGTTCTGGGTGCGGCCGCAACCGTGGTCGGAGCCAACGTTTCACACGACCACTGCGCATTAGTTGTTGACGGGAAGAGGAAGGTGTTGTTCTTGGGCTCCATCCACTATCCTCATAGCACTCCCGAGGTTCGTTTTGGCGGCAGTTTGGTTGCTTTTCCCTTTCTTTTGCTTGTTCTTTCTATTTTGCTCCTGAAGCAATTGGATTTATGCAGATGTGACCTGATCTCATTCAGAAGCCGAAGGATGGCAGCCTCGACGTCATCGAGACTTATGTTTTCTGGAACATACACGAACCCTTTCGGAACCAGGTATACCTGTCCCGGCCTTAGTTGCACGGCCAAAACAGAGTTACTCATAATTGTTACTTTCTCTTCTTTTCACTTTTATCTTACAGTACGACTTTGAGGGAAGGAAAGACCTGGATAAGTTCGTGAAGACGGTGGCTAACCCGCAGTTCAAGGTGTTTACGCCGGATGATTTCTGGCCATCGATTGTGATTTGAGTAGAACACGGTCAACGAATAAAATAAGTAAGTCCAATGAAGGAAATATAATTTGTTAAATAGGTCGATTGCAAAATCTCATCATTAACCGAAGAATCTAATCATAAAATCTAATCGTATTCTCCGTAAATAGAATTGAAGCCAAGATTAAAAGATAATCACGACACAGAAAAAAGACACTTTGTCTTAGTTTTAGGGTAGAAAATTATAAGAGATCTTTAGAAAATCTGTGTAATATGTTTAGGTGTTCAATGAAAATTTTCCTTTCCTCCCTCCCTATTTTTTCTATTTCTTCTTGAACCCAATGAGTTTGCTATTTGATCGCGACCTGTGGCGATTTACATCACAAGGTTGGTCTCAATCATCCGTGGTTGATTAGTAGCTGTTGTTTGGGTTCCGGTCAGCTAAGTTTAAAATATGTTTTCAGGCAGGAATGGAGTGATTCATGGCAAAGATTGTGGAGATGGTGAAGCACGAGAGGCTTTATGCATCCCAAGGTAGGCCTATAATCCTGTCCCAGGTACAGGCGAAGTTCTAGTCTTTTAGACAACTGAATCGAAACACATTGTAGATCAATTCATTGCTTCTGCCCCTTTGTAGATCATATTGAAAGGTGAAGATGATGATTTGCCAAGTGGCAAATCTGCCTCCTGGAAAACACAACCGAACCTGCCGAAGAATCATCCCTTAAAATTGTACAAGGTAACGGTCCTGAACTGGGTAAACCAACCTGTAGAGGTGTTATCTTACGGTTCTTTGCTGATTTTGATCTTGGGTGAATGGACAAAGCATTGGCCGTTACTGACCCAACTCAACTTACCTTCGCCACAAGAAGGGTAACAAGCGTTTGCAACCACATAAGCGAGTCACACACTCCCCAGATGGAAACATGGACCAAAACCACAGAAACCGGAACGATGCCCATGCCAGTAGTATCCTTCCGCTGCCCGAGTCCCGATCTACGCGATCTCGTCCATAAAGTCTGCGGGCTTGGGCACTCCCTCCGGAACCTCAGGAAGCCAGGGGTGATACATTTGGGGAGCCCCAGCCCTGTGGAATCGTCATCAGGAGCTTAACAGTCGAGGCTTCTTGTGCATTATGACATGAACGGTGATGACATTCCCTCAAGAGACAGTGAATGACATTCTCTTCTTGTAATAAAAATGTCACAAAGCATCAAAACGCAATTCAACAAGATCATTGATTCCTAGTTAATGGGATTCATAACGGCGACCCCAGATTTGCCCACCATTTATATGTATATAATATGGCAATATACCCGAACAATCAAGGACAATTAACGAGTGTAATAAAGTCATCCATCAAGTCTATTTAATAAAATTTTAATACAATATTATTATTTATGCATTTAGTTTTAAGAATGGAGTTTGGTTTTGGGTAAATGGGGTGGGGTTGGGGGGGGGTGTAAAGAACAAAAAGGAAAAAGGCAGATGTAGTGGGGTGATTGGGGGGGGGGGGGGGGGGGTGGTGAGTGCGGGGGGGGGGGGGCCTCCTCCAATGGCAATATCCCTCGGCAGAAGATTAAAAAGGAGGAAGAATTGATAATCATTACATGAACGAATAACCCCAAATTCTCTGCCTTTCCTCTTCATCCTTCCGCCCTTCCCTTGATTCCTTCGTGGTTGCGTGTTGTTGCAAATCTTCGATCGTTGACGTCGAATACCGTCGGTTTCCGAGGTGGTTTATTGGTATTTTTGTTGCTTTTTTTTTCCTTCCCTTTTTCGAGTTCTTGTGATTATTTCAGGGGTGGGTTGATCGCGGGATCATCATAAAGTTTGCGTCTTCATGCTTTTCTTGCGTTATTGGCAAGAGTAAAGGAATTGGGTTTTGATCGGTTTGGGTTTTTGCTGTTGGTGGTTTTCTTTTGGTCGCTTTCCTTCCTCAGGTTTCAGAAGGAAAGGGTACATGGGAAACGCGGCTAGCGCAGGTTCTGGTCGGCGGAGGCGGCGTGGCCAACCGTCTGCACCGCAACCGCAACCACTATCACCGCCTATGCCGCCTCCTCAGCCGGAAATACCAGGTAACCGGTATGTGTTTGCAGCGGCGACGCCATACCCAGGTCAATACACGAACCCACAGCAGCCTGGTTATTACCCTCAGTACCCGGGTTATTATCCGCCGCGGCCACCCGTTGCAGGACCTTACGGGCAGCCCCACGGGAATTGGGTCGGAGGTCAGTACCCGTGTGGGGCTGTTCCTGTGTCGGTAACCCCTTATGTGGAGCACCAGAAGGCTGTGACTATAAGGAATGATGTTAACATTAATAAGGAGTCTTTTAGGATTGAGCTGGACGACACTGATCCTGGGAAGTTCCTTGTTTCCTTCACGTTTGACGCGACTGCTCCCGGAAGGTGAGGCCTTTAGAGATGTTAGAGACGATACAACGCTCGGATAAGTCTAGGTTGTCTGGGGTAGACATCGAGTTTTTCTTTGCTGATTGCTGGCTTACTTCGTTTAGTGGGTTCGCTGGGCAAATGCCAGTCCTAGTGATGTTTGTCATTTGACATCAAGGTTATGCTTGTCTTAGATTTTGACCATCTTTCATTTCGATGCAACAGCATCACAATCATCTTCTTTGCTGAAGAGACGGAGGATTGCCAGATTGTTGCAACTAGAGAGGACCTATTCAAACCCATCACAGTGTCATTCGAGCAAGGTCTGGCTCAAAAGTTCAGGCAACCTCCAGGGACGGGAGTGGAGTCCTCAATGTTTGGGGAAATGAATCTACAAAAGGACCGGGATGTTGATGTTTATCCACTTGTGGTGAAGGCCGAGGCGCATACTGTGAACTCTCCTGATGCTGATGGAGACAAGAACAACAACTCTCAGATCATTCAAGCGGTGATTGAAAAGGAGAAGGGCGAGTACAGAGCACGTGTGGTTAAGCTGATTCTTTGGGTGAATAGCACGAGGTATGAGCTGCAGGAGATTTATGGCATTGGGAATGTGGTTGATGGGGATACCGATGGAAATGATCCCGGAAAGGAATGTGTTATCTGTCTGTCAGAGCCGCGAGAGACCACGGTTCTTCCCTGCAGACATATGGTACTGCTTATTTCAAGTTGGATAAATGTTTGCCATTTTCCATCTGATACTTGATTTTGAAGCTAGGGAGATGCTTTCTGCTGCTGGAATTGCTGGTGCTTTGGGCCTTTGCTGCAAGGTTTTTTAAATTCACAATCAGCATTTCTGTGGTTGCAGTGCATGTGCAGCGGGTGTGCCAAGGTGCTCCGGTATCAGTCGAACCGATGTCCTATCTGCCGGCAACCCGTGGAGCGTCTCCTTGAAATCAAGGTGAGCAATGGGGCCGGGGCGAATGAATCCGGGCAGTCGGCTGCAGATGAAGGCAACCCAGCGACTGTTTCATGAAACAACTTTGTCTTCATCTGTGCATCGCAAGCTCCAGGATTGGAGCTGCTTCCCACCCAAGGGTGGGGAAGATATTTTTTTTTTTTTTTTTTTTGTCTGCAGGGAATGTTTGCTTATACTTTTATGTATGGGATTGGCTTGTTTGTAATTCATAAAAATCCTGGCAAAGAAGATGACCCCGTGACCATCTTTTGGCAAAATTGATAATTTTGGATGATGGTGCCTTTCCCAGAAATTCAGCCACAGATGAACTGCCTCACACTCTCTTGCTTCTTCCTATCCAATCCACTCAGTCTAGATCTCATATTGCTGTAATATCGGCTTGGATGGTTGGGACACCACAGCTGGGTTCTTCCATGTTGAGGAGCCTGCTGTCCATGGAAGGCCGTTTGCCTGGGCTTAGCTTTCATGTTATCCATGTAGCCTCAGATGGAGGCTATGGCAGCGAGGACATACCAGAAGATAAAGCTATTACTGGATCTCCCCGGTCGAATGATGAGAAGGGGATGAGGCGTTCAGGTTGGAGAACAGCTGTGACTGCTAGCTTTCAGGTTGACGTACTGTTTCGTCTTCGTCGGCACACTGTGCTGCTTCTGCTAAGTAGAGCAATAAGTGTCGAACTTATGAGAAAACATGTGACGCCACAGTTCGCTTTGATGATTTTCTTCTCCCATGTAGTCTAACCTTCTCAAATAACTAACCGTGCGCCTGCGTAGGACCATCTTCACTACTTTTAGCGACGTAAGTTGGCTTCAGTGCAGCAATGAGCGTGTAAGTCCCAAAGCCGCGGAGAACTGAGTGTGAACACTCATCCATCAACACTATCGAATTTGTCAACCAGCTGGACTGCAGTCACTAAATTGAAAACCAGATCCGAATCCAGACAAACCTTGCAAAACCAATCAATGCAATAATGATCGTACGAATCGCAATCCTGAACTAATTACACCGAATAATCGTCATCACAATAAGCCGAATGAAGTAAGCAAATCAGACTGTAATAAAACACTTGTTCTCCCTGTTTGGATCCTATCCTCAGAGCTGGATCTCCCCCCGGCCGGAGTACGCGTACTGCTGGCGGCGAATGTTCTCCCGCCTCTTCCTGTAAACAATCCCGCCGACAACCACGAGTGCCGCGCACACTACTACCGCGAGCACAACCCCAGCCTTACTCCCTCCATTCAGCCCTTCAGACTTGTCTCCCGCGCTGGCATTTTCGTCCAGCACTCCTGTGTGGCTGAGATCCGCAGAGGATCTATCAGGCGTGGGGGAGGGGGACTCCGACGGGGCCGGGGCAGGGGAAGGCGTCACGGACGGAGGCGGAGAAGGAGGGGACGAGACGGGAGAGGCGTCAGCGGCAGCCGGCCCGTGGGAAGGGGAAGGGGAAGGGGAAGGGGAAAGGGAGTGTAGGGACGAAGCGACGTGGAGGAGGGCAAGGAAGACGAGAGCTGAAAGGAGCGGCGACGACGACGAGGGGGATGGCATCGGCATGGCGGCGGCGTGAGATCTGAGGGAGTGGGAAGGCGGTTAGATGCAGTCGGTTACGAAGGAAAGGGGTCGGACCTCAAGACAGACGCAGACACGACTCTTTTTCCAAGAGATCCGAGATTTTTTATTTTTTATTTTTGTTTGGTCTCTAATCCCGAGATCTCAATATTCTCAGCATGTCATCCATCCATACAATCCACCGACATTATCGTAATTGGGTTGGGATGTTAGTACAAGGGCCGGGTAATAGGGCTTTTCCTTTTGGACATGGATGAATTAGACAAGTACCCTAAAAAAGCCCACGTTACCTCCTCTCGCGTCCCCCGATAATAAAATTTGTATGAAATATATGACCATAGAATGCCTTTCCTAATCGATAAAATCGACGGGCAATGATGACGTGTTTTCACTCCGATGGCCAAAATAAAAAAGATTAAAAAAAAAAAGGAGAATAGATAAAGACATGATAGGATGAATCATCATCATCATCTCCATCCCATGGACGGCCACTCTCACAATCAAATCCATCCATCCACCAATTAACATATATATATATATATATTGTTGTCCTCCTCGTGTTTGCTGCTTTGGGTGGTCACGCTGCTTCCAATTTGTCCCCACGCACGGACAGCTCAATCTGTTCGTCCAACGCGTGTCCCAAGGCTCTGGCGTCCGTCTTGAAGGAACCCCTGTGCAACATCAAATTTACAATCACTATAACATAAACGATATGATAACACCAAAATCGCATGCACCGAAATATAATTTAAGACATCTTTTATTTTCAGTCACTGTTAAATCAACTCTGTTAGAATAAGTATAATTACGTTATTCATTATCTTATCAATTTTTTTTTTAAATCGTGATACTACTACTACATGTTAAAAAAGTCATTTAAGTTATTTTTATTTAAGTGTCCAGGTTCAGTCGAAAGTGCTTCAGTTCTACCCCCAACCAAACTAAACACCAAACCTTATCCACTTTCCCCCGACGAAACCCAAACTGACATTATAAAAGCACCACCCCGGCACGATGAAGTCAGAGAATCAATTCCCCACCCTCCTTCGATAGAACCAAACCTTTTTCCAAAAATAATAAAAAAAAGGTTGGTTTTCTATTCTCCAATGGCGGCTAGCCACAAGAGTTATCGGTTCCTTGACCTGGGCTCGGCCATGGCGGTTCACGACCACCAACCCGCCTTCGAGCTCCACGAGTCCGATATCTACGACTCCCCGTGGCCGTCCCCAGAACCCCAAAGGCGAAGGAAGCCTGTCGTAAAGCTGGCGGAGGATCCTTCTGTGCCCCGTGACAGGATTGATAAAAAGGTGACGTCTTCGTTGCCGGTGAATATCCCCGACTGGTTGAAGATACCTAGGGAGGAGGACATGGGGAGGGACGAGTGCTGCTACGACGACGAGGGGGAGGAGGAATGCTGCGAACGGCTGCCGCCTCACGAGTTCCTGGCTAGGACGAGGGCTGCGTCGGTGTCCCTGTCAGGAAGGAGCCTCAAAGGGAGGGACCTTAGCAGGGTTAGGAACGCCATTTGGGCTAAGATCGGCTTCCAAGACTAATTGATAATTTGATCTTTTTTGACTGGATAATATTTGATTTTAGAGCGCTTCGATTTCTGTTTTGATTTCGTTTCGTCGAAAACAAAAAAGAAAAAGATCAGCATATTCTTCTGTTTCGCATGCCCAACGTGCCAAGGTCGGATAACGCCGACACGTGTCCCTGTCCGAAGAAATTCCACCCCACTCCACTGTCCACCAAACTTTAAGCACGAAAATATTCCACGCTAGTCGGTCCGTCACATACAACCGACCACTCGGGCTTGTCATTTTCACATGATGAACGTGAAAGATGTCGTGATTTGTAAGAGCGAGGCTAATTGCCCGTGAATGGGTACGACCGTCGCTTTACGAACACATAACTATTGACCCATTACTAAATATTTCGGCTTGTCCAATTTTTATGAAATTTTCTTAATGGACCTCGTGTAATTATACGAAAAGTAACAGTAAATCGTTCAAGAAGTACAAAACAATAAGAATTTACAAAAATTTTTCACATTTGTACGAACTTTTCATGAAACTTTTCGACCCATTATAAGAAAATTTCGTTTACTATTACGTACATTTGTATTAAGCTGTTTTATACTTTACAAACGATTCAAAGAACGATTCACTATTACACTTCCTACAAGTAGGAAGTATATTAATAAAATTTCATAAAAATCCGTAAACTGTACGAACCCATTACGAAAAATATTTTGAAAAGCACGAATGGTAAATTACTATACGAAAAAGTAGCTCCGGGTTCATAAGACTACAGATCTGGCCCAACCGAGGCCTACTAAAAAAACAGCCCAAAACGCTTTTGTTTTCTTACATCCATTTTGATTAAGTAAGAGAAAAAGAAGCATCCACCACTCCCTTTCACTTCACCAACAAAAACTAAGGAAATGTTAGTAATTTTTCAAATATATCCTGTCGTACGATGTCTTGGCGCTGCATTTACCAATCCAAGGGGCTAAAACAGAGAAGATCGATGCCAAAAGGCGATTCAAGGTAATCGGGATGCATCATACCACGCTAAAATGGCCATTTGCAGACTACCTGATTATACAAATCTCAACACACTGCAACAAAAGCAAACACTTTGACAGAGATCTAGACTAGACTAGCAATCTCTGTACTAGTTTTAGCACTCAGCTCCTTTCAGAAACTGTCATCGGATCGCCAAAGACCAGTAGTTAAAAAGAAAAGATGGCAAGGCCACAAACCAACTAGCAAAAGCCAATGCTGTGGCAGCTTCAAACTGTGTGCAATGGTTCTGTCCACAGTTTCCGAGATCACTGTCAATAAGGACAGTGATTCCGGCCGAAGCACATGCTGCAGCAAACGTCAGGGTAGAAGTGATCTGCAATGAAACAATTTTCTTTTTCAAAATCCAGCAAACTGGTGAAGCAGTGATCAATTAAGTCGTTACGTATTTAACTTAAGTCCTTGTTGGCACAAGAACAGAGAAACAGACCTCGCTCCAAGAAGCAGATTTTCAAATTCACACAGTACCTCATAAGTCCACTTATCCGCAGAGCATGCTATCTGTCTTAAGGATCAAGCTTGTATTCCTTCTCACTCATCCACAGTTCTCATTAAAATTGACAATTGCCAGAAATCATCAAAGACCATTATGAGTCTTCACAGTACAATCATCTATAAGGCAGCAAGGTAAGTACATAGGAGAAAGAAAAAAGGCCGAGCCGGCATCTACGCTACAAACTAAGAGTGAAGAGACCACATGACATAATGAACCTACCACAAGAGGGCATAATAAGAGAAAAAATGAACCATCAATAGAGTTGCAACATGAATGTGTACAGGATAAAAACATAAATGTCACAGGAAGAAGATGTGCAATATTTTGCATCTGAAACTGACATCTCACAAGAATCATACCCCGTCACAAACTGCGAACATTGTCACTAGCCGACAATTTTGTTAAGAACGCCTCACTAAAAGAGCATATGCATCCATGATGGCCAAGGAGAGACTCCACAAGCACTGCAAGCCAGCAGCCGCCACAAGATAGCTGCCGCAACCAAAGGCGAAATGCATATTAATGCAAGGGACAGAAAGACTCTTACCCGGAGCAACATAATGAAAATTAAACGCCTGAGGAAAAAAAACTAGGCCAACTAGTACCGGAATGCTGTCACGGATGGGAATAGCTCGTGGTCGCCATGACACAAAGGGCGGACGCAGAAAAAAGGAACTGAAACAACCGCAGGGAAAGCCCCCCAAACGTAGCGGGCATGCCTTGGTAGTCCTTCATCCGAGGCCTCTGAGCTTGGGCAGCTTCGGCCGTCCCCGAATCTTCCAACGGGTGAACCGATGCATGGCTTATGTTCATCGCCCTCACCCCAAAAATCTCGATAGCCCTCAAATCATCCCCCTTCCCCACCCGATGCAAACAGGAACTCATTGCATAACTAAACCAAAAACGGGGACATCTAGTCAAAACAAGCAGCTAGCTATGGAAGGATTCCACCCAAAAGCAGATCATACCTCGAGTCTTTCGAAGGCGTCGAACTGGGTAAAACCCTAAATCGGGGTCGAGGAATTGGGAGGGGGAAAATGGAGATGGGATCGATCGGAGGTACAACAGAATGTCTTCATTTCCAAAAAGAGCAGTCTTCCAACTCCCCGGGAGTCGACACGTGGCAGCATCTTATGTTGTTCCCTATTTCGCGATCCGAGGCCCATTTGGTTTAGGCCCGGCCCATTTACACTGTCGGCTTGTCTTCTTATTTAAACCAACGAATTATGTTCCCTCCATTTCCTTTTTCTGTTGCTCCCTTCCATTTAACGTCACATTCCTCCGTTCCATCTCCCGCTCACCTCCTAACCGATTTCCACCTCCCCCCCCCCCCCCCCGAGAGTTTTCAAGAACTTCCCACCCACTCTCCGCTTCTTCAATCGTTGTAGGAAGATGTTGTGGGAACAGCCTATCCCGGCAGCTTCAACTCCCGTGAGTCTTCTTCGATTTCCGGCCGATTTGAGCCGCCGGTTCTGGTCGATTCTGGCTCTCTGGCTAAATTTTATGGTTTCACTTTGTTCGATTCGGGCGTTCTTGAGCATCTTTCTGGCGTTGATCGTTGTTATGACGATGGTTGGACTACTCTGTCCGCTTCAATACCCTTACTCTGTCGATCATTTTGCTTCTAGCTTGGTACTAGTGATCTTGAGATGTTCTCCAATGCTGATCTTGCTAGGATTAGTCCGTTCTGGTTGGGTATTTGACTGATATCGAAAGGGACAATTTTTATTCAGCAACGCAAGAATGTCACGATGCCTTTTTTTCTGTTTTTGGTTATGTCATCGTACCATTTCTTGTTCTTTGCGCACCACAATGGGAAGGACTGGTTCTGATGACAATGGGAAGGACTGGTTCTGATGATTACACGATGACGATAAAAAATACTTGTGGCAAGATCATTTTCATTCTGCTTCATCTCCTGTTGGTTTCTGATTTTCACTGAATCAAGATCCTGACACTCTTCAGAAGTTCCCATCTTTAATCTTGTTGAGATGATGTCCGTGGAAATTTGACAGACACAGAATTATATCGGCGGTTAAAGAATTTGGGGTTGCTTTTCCCTTGTATACTTTTCTATTGTAACATGCCCCATTCTTTTGCAGGTTGATGCTATACTTGACAAGGAAAATTTTACATTGGAAGAGCTTTTACAGGAGGAGGAACTCAAGTTGGAATTAGAAGCATTGAATAGTCGACTGATTAATTTGTAATGAGTCATTCATTTTGCATCTCCTCCATGTGAAAAATTTGGTCTGAACAGAAAACGTTATTGGTGTAATAAATGTATTGTCAAAAGGAAAAAAAAAATTCAGAGTATGGAAGTGGACCTTTTTATCATATTCATGAGTTCCATTGACTGCCACTTGAACTTGAGTTCCGTTGCACCAGTTAATCATGCATATCATGTTCTGTGGAAAGCTTTTTTGGTCCAGAATTTTGTTCGTGCTGCTCATATTGTCTCCTTTATAGTCTGTCTGGTAAAGAACAGGTCATGCAGCTGCTGCAATACATAGTTGGAGAACCTCCAGAAGGTTCAGATACAAAGTACGTGTATACGTACCATGAAGTCAGTTGTTTGATGGTACTTTGCTTATCTTGAGTTTGGCAACGTTTTTCGTGTCTTTCAGGTTCTCATATATTTCTTGTGAGATACTCACCAGCAACATAGATGCAATTTTAAATACTCTGTTGGAGGATGATCAGGTGAGATAACATAGTTCCTTTCTGCATGCCTTTATCCATTTAACATCCCAGTTCTTGCTTCTGAGTTTATATGGTTATATGTGCACAGTTGATGGATTTTCTCTTTTCCTTTTTGGAACCAAACCGTGATCATAAAGCCCAGCTTGCCGAGTACTTCCGTAAGGTATGTTCAGCTCATAGATTATTGTTATCTGGAAGCTTTTTCCATTAGCGAAGCACTTGACACATGATATTACCTGGGGTGGTATTTCAGGTTGTACTACACCTCATTCACAGAAAGACTTTGCACTTCATGATTTACATCGAGGTTAGGTTCTGGTTGCAATAGAGATATCTTGTGGAGATAATTTTGACAACTGCCGGGATTGACCCTTGGATCTATTTTCTTTGGCTACCTCTTTGTTTGGTTTAGTTTTGGACTGGTTGTATCATGACACTAAGTCTTTAGAAGCAATGTTTGTTAACTTCCTTGTTTGATGAAGTCCATATATTTCAAACTTTTACAGGGGGGGCATAAGGATGTATTTCGCAAGCTTGTCAATCTAATTGGAGTCTCTGCCATCACGAAGGTGAATCTTGGTGCTCTTTTTCTTTATAGTTTTCTAAATTTTCAACTCAAGCTTTTTGTCCAGTGACGTTCCCATTTTCCTATCCTTTTGTTGGCACAGTTACTGATTCAGCTGCTTGGGGATGATGATAATGAATATGTCTGTCCGGATCACTTGGATGTGGTACAGTGGTTGGCTAATAGCAATTTGTTAGAAATGATAGTGGATAAACTGGACCCCCACGTAAGTGAATTATATATAATGTGGCCTCTATTTACCTTTAACTTTTGCATGCTGGGAGCATGAGTCAAACAGAAAAACTGACAGCTACACATGTACATTGCAACAGAATGCTCCTACAGTCCATTCAAATGCATCAGAAATCCTATGTGCTGTCGCTGGCAATGTTGGATCTCCGCTTGCCAGAAAGCTTTCTAGCCCCAGGTGTCATATGTTGACCCAATTGAAAATATTCGAACAGATTCAATGCAACACCTCTTTAGGTTTACCCTCGTCTTGGTAGAGTTCTCATGTACATATTCTGTTGTTTCTCAAGCAGATTCATAGAAATGTTATTTGGTCATGCCTTACAAGATTCTGCTTCAAAGTCCAGCCTCACTCATTCCCTCTCTGTTTGCATTACATTGCTGGATCCAAAAAGAGCGGATACTTACTCGCCTTTGTCAAGGTCTTTCCAAAGTGAAGACACCAATGACGACTCAATCCTGGCAAATCCAGAGATTATCAATGCAATGCTGCCAAAATTTGGTCTGTATGTAAACCCCTTTCTCCGACAGCTTCTGCTTACAGAATGAGTCATCTGTTCATACTTCGGTTGCAGGCGATCTGCTCAGCGAGTTAAATTCTTCAAGCAATGTAAATATATTACCGACAACATTTGGTGAGTTGAAGCCACCTCTTGGGAGGCATCGTGTTAAGGTAAGGGATTGCCATTATAACCATTGCTGTCTGAGCTGCAACAATTTTCCAGTTGATTTTTGCTGGCTTCAGAGTGCTTCAAGGAATTTGGCATTATCATTCTTTGATCTTTTCCATTCGCAGATTGTGGAGCTCATTGCAGTTCTAGTGCATACTGACAGCGATGCGGTTGAGAGAGAGTTGGTTGGCTCAGGTATTATGCGGAGGATTGTTGATCTTTTCTTCGAGTGAGTTGTCTGTTCACAAAATGGTTATCCGTTGCATCCTTGAATTTCATTATATTTCCACCTTCACCCTTAACTGAGATTCGTCCTTTTAATGATGCAGGTACCCATTCAACAATTTCTTGCATCATCATGTAGAGAGTATAGTATCCTCATGTTTGATTGGCAAAAGACACGCTCTTATTGATAACCTGTTACATGATTGTAACTTGGTTGGAAAGATTCTCCATGCGGAAAGGAATATCAACATTTCTGACATTGTTGACCAGGTTGAGTCATATTTTATGGCTGTGAATGATTTCGTGTCCGTTACAGATTTATGTTTTTTGAAGGCATTTTTTTGTTCTTGCTGTAAATGTGGTAAAGGAGAACGGTGTTTTCCATTTGAAGCTGAAAGCACGATCCCTAAAGTCTATTTTTAAAATGCAGCCAACTATATCTTCTGCTGGGAGAATGCCACCTCGAGATGGAAATATTGGACACATCACAACAATGGCCAACTGGTTAGTTTGGTCCAGCCGCAACAATATTCTGGTTCAGACACTTCTACAGGTCGGTTGTTCATTTTTTCAGCTGCAAGTTGAGTCTTATGGATTCTTTCATTGCAAACTCTGTGTCGAATTTATTTTGATGCCTTCATTCTCCTTTATATGATGTTAAAAGGAAAACGGTGATTGGAGCAACTGGCAAGCCAATATCTTGAAGCAGCGTAATGATGTCGAAAATTCCCATGGATGGGCTTGCGGGTAATCTGCTATCTGAAGCCTCCTGAAAAAGTACTGCAGCAACAACATATATTACGCGTGATTTTTATGGCGATGCTCATTTTTGCTTTTGGATCATGATACGTCGCCAATGTTCCGAGAGTACTTAGGCAAATAGATTTCTACGGATGCTCCATGATTGCTGTTCCACTTGCATCTCTTTGTTGTCTAGGCCATACTTCACACTGATTATTTGTTCCCATTAATACACATCTCTTCCAGCCGGCCGGCAGGTCATCGCATGAATGACAATGTGATCAAAAGAGGTGGCGAGGCAATACATGATGAGGACAGCCGGCTAATTGCACCTGCAGCTCCGGTTGTTCCGGACCAAGAGGAAAACAAGGTAACCCCATTGCTTCAAGGATATCTATTTCTTCTCAGAAGGGGTTCAAAGATGTCACTGTAAGAGTACGACCATCAGGTACACTTAGTAATGAACGTGATCATCTACTTTCATGTGCAGGATGGATCTATTGATGATGAGCCATCTGAAGCATTCACGACATCCTTGAGGCTCGGTGATAATCAACAACAAAAAAGGTGCGGGCTTACTAGGCGATGTTGCGTTGCATTTATATGCATGTGTTTACAGCTACAACTCCAGGCATTGCGAAGGTTTTACGTGGATAAGACTGTATTAGCCTGGACATTGATTTCAATTTCTATCTTCCGCAGCCTGTTTACAAATGCCAACTGGTTTTCTGACGAAAAACATCAAAATTGGGATGAGACACCCTTCCTCCCTACGGAGTTAATAGCAGCGTTAAACTTGAAAGGAGCTGAAGATGAAGGTGATGACTCAAGGAAGCATACCCACAGCAGGGCGTCGACTTCCAAATTGAATCCCTCTCGTTTCTTCACGTCCAGTTCCTCCAATGAAAAAGGAGAAACAAGCTCTGGATTTGCAGAGGCTCCTAATTCTGCTTCTGGCCACAATGAATTAGACTTCCTCCAAGGCCTTATTCGACGCTTCTCTTTATGCTCATCTTCATCCAACGATGCAAGTTCGGAAGAAGTACAAGGAACTTGGACAATGGAGAACCCTTTCGATATCGGAGATGTTGACTGGAAGCTTTCAGAAGAATCTGTGCAGCAAGATGGATCTTTGACACTGACCATCACAGATGGCAATGTAACGATTGAATCCGGACCCGAGGAGGAGATGATAGTAATAGAGGAGCCACCCTCACCGAAGAACAGTAAGGACATGAAGTCGCAGCAGGAGGATTAGTTCAACGACGATACTGCACATTCCATGTGCTAGTGCTGGAAATGGTGGCCAAAGACAATCGATGGTGCCCCACGCAATAAACCACATATTCGTTTAAAGTTTTGTGAGCGTGTCAAAATGAAATGGGTCTTGCTAAGCACAGGTGCTCAATGGACTTGCATCTGCCTTTGCTGGTGGCTCGGAACCTGTGCTGGCGCGCACAACTGATGAACTGAAAGGACATACTGGATGTCTGTTATGCTTACGCAAACAATCTTAAGGAGGTTTTATAAAGATCTCAGTCAATAACAAACTTTCCGATGCGGCTGCCGCTGCTGCAGCTATTGTGACTGAATATTGTGAGCCTTTTTGCCCGCTTTAACAAAGTCTCCGCGAGTGGTAGGAGGAAATTCTTTCACAGCATTGTGCATGCCTAGAAAAGAACAAAACTAAACCTCATTACATGTTCTTTCCTCCGATGAATTTTGGCAAGAAATGCTCATGGTCAGCAAGCATGATAAACTATCACCCCTCGAAGTGTTGTCCTTGGTGGTGATTCCATTCATGCTTTGCGAATAACAACTACGAGGGTCAAAATGCTGTAAAGCTACGATGACCACCCAATCCTCGAAAATTTAAGTTTGAGGTTATCAGATGGTGACATGGTTATAAACTGTGGTTGCCTGTCTTCCTGTATGCCTGCAGGAGTGTGATATCAGATGGACAACACAAGGGATTACGAGGCCTGCGACGGTTTCCTGTGAAGGACCGGATGAGAAAATGCCCATCTACTGGGAGCTCCGGGTAATACGGCAAAAATAGCTTCTTCCTTGGTGGGAGGAAGGACGAGTCTGGGATGCTCGGTAGGGACTCGACCAACCACGGGGTCAGGCGCTTCACGTTATACAGCAAGGCCGGTTCATCCCAAGTGACCTGCATCAACAAGAACACAATTCAACAACATCACAAGGACGGGGTTTTCGGCATTCCAGCACTAGTAAAAATTCTGCCGAGCCGCATCTAAATTACATTGGGTTATGTCGTGTAGGGAAAATAACGTAACCTGAATTAGCCGTCACCAGGAAAATTAGGCCAGCGGATTGGATCAACCACCTGAATGGAGGAGATCCTCCCCATAAACCAGCTAATCCTGGAGGAATTCCCAAAGGCATCTTAAACCTCATCCCGGGGCACCGCCGATTCCTCATCCCGGCCTTTCACAGAAGCCGCCCTCACGCAGAACTCTGGAGTTCCAGCACAGGGATAGAACACAACCTTGAACGGCTGCCCACTGGCAGCGAGATTCGCAGCCGCGATGACTGGCTCGGGACTTAACCTATCCTTCCCTCTCATGCATTTACCGTCTTTCTCCCTAAGCGAAACACAAAAGTTGTCGCCAAATGGAGCGATGAAACTAGAGCTCCTACGGTTCCTACCGGAGCAAAGCAATCAGGGACCATCCGCTATCCCTCTCTATCCCGACACAGAGGTCTCCGCCATTCTCAAATCTCAGGAACACGATCGAATCCCCGGC
The DNA here is from genome assembly GCA_023653495.1 of Melastoma candidum. Lineage (NCBI taxonomy): Eukaryota > Viridiplantae > Streptophyta > Magnoliopsida > Myrtales > Melastomataceae > Melastoma > Melastoma candidum. Next base: position 9,191,330 of record CM042886.1, read on the forward strand.
AGGAACTCGACAGACGCCTCCCGGCAGATGATGTTATACTGTGACGCTGTGGAAGAAAATATTAGTAGTTTTGGGACGCGGCTAACGTCCGGGGGACGTCCCAGCGAAATTAGTACAATCTACTAACTAGCACAACTCGTTATTATTACGGTTGTACTAATAAAAATTAGTATAATTTATAAACACTATACTAATACATGATTTGTATATTATACTATTTTTTTACTATAATTGTAGTAATTATAAATGTACTAATGTATACAAAACTTTTAATGTACCAGTTTATACAATATACAAACGTTGTGCTACTACATGTTTATATATTGTACTAATTTTTACTAGTACATTTATAGTAATTACAAACTGTACTAATTTCGTTTGTACGTTTTCTGTTCTAATTAGTACCAAATTAGGGTTTTCGGGAGCCGTTTCACGCTTCGTATTAAATTTTTTGAATTTTTTTGTACATTGTACAAACAAAAATATTACAGTTTGTAATTACTATAATGTACTAGTACATGGTTTGTACATTGTACTAATTGGTACTGTAAAAGTTTTGTACACATTAGTACACTTTGTTATTACTACAATTGTATAAACAAAAATTAGTACAATTGTATAAACGTTGTACTAGTACATAATAGTGGTAATTGTATAAATGTTGTACAATTGTAGTAATTATAAACTGTACTAATTTTGTTTGTACAATGTAAAAAAAATTCAAAAAAATTAGTACGAAGTGCGTAACGACTCCCGAAAATCCTAATTTAGTACTAATTAGAACAGTAAATGTACAAACGAAATTAGTACAGTTTGTAATTATTATAAATATACTAATGAAAATTAGTACATTGTACAAACCGACACAGTAAAAGTTTTGTACACATTTGTACATTTGTAATTACTAGAATTGTACTAAAAAAAATTAGTATAATGTACAAACCATTAACTAGTACAATGTTTGTAAATTGTACTAATTTTTGTTAGTACAGTTGTAGTAATAACAAATTATACTAATTTGGTTTATACATTTACTAATTTCGCAAGTAAATTAAAAACTAAAAAGATTGACCAGGCAGGAATATAATTTATTTTTTAATATTTTTATAAACAAATTAACGGCATGGGACAGTTCTGCAATCTATCACTGTCCCCTAATTTATTTCATGGCTATTTTTTTCTTTTTTCTTGGTTGTAAATTTTATTGTCCTTCCCTATCAAAGGTGCCAAAAAAAGTTTACATGAATGACCCGCAATAAGTTGGCTTTGAAGCAAACTCCATTTCACTCCCTGCTTCTTCCTCACGAACAAAGACTACAATTAATTGATTGTACTCTGCAGAATTCCAGTTTCCAGATCAAGCAAAAAGAGGAGGGTCCACCCAATTCAAGAAAACAAATCATTGTCAAGCAACAAGGACTGGTTCCACTGACTTGATCCTCACAGAGATGACCCACTTGCCAGAAAACCCTGTCTGTTGGAGTTTGTAAGCTTCAGAAACAGTGTTCCCAGTTTATGCAGCCCTTTGAGGCCAGGATGAACCTGAAACTGATCATGGCCTCAGCCGGCTGCCTTTGCTATCACGGGCATCACATTATCTCACATAATAGCGTGATCCCTGCAAGTAACTCTGAATAATGATGAAGAATAGATATAGGCATCGAGGGAACAGAATCTGGGGAACAGCTCTGCAATTCGTGAAAGACAGTTACTTAAGCATCATGCAATGCTGAGTAATCAACCACTGCTTCAAATTCAAACAACCCCGAGTCTGGATGGCAATACTAAAGGCTATATTTTCTGAAAGTAGAGTCGTCAATCAGCCTTTCTTTTTAACCAACACAACCCTGAACTTTCAACAAGAAATGAGTTCCATCAGACTCCTCAATACAGAAAGCAGAAAGTGGCCATTCTCCTTGTGAAAACCAGACTTGAGTGTTCTGTTCACAGGAGAGATTATTTAGATAAAAATATTTGCAACTATCTGTACATTTCCGCTCTGGACGATCTGAGCCTAAGAAAAATATACTTCAACTTTTTATTCCATTTGTCCAAAAAATGCAGATCATGAAATGAAAATGCTAACAAACTTGTTGTATACCACTGTTTATTCAAGGATGGGGAGATCATTCACGGCATGCTCATTGACAGGTAAGCTAAGGTCAGAAGACGATGCGATTGTAACAATGCTATTTGAGGTGCCTTCTTCAACCTCCCCTGCCATTTTCAAGAAGTAACTATGCCTGCCAAAGGATAAGATCTGTGAGATCTTTGTTCGGCAATCTACGATAATCACAATAACAGAAGTCAAGTGTACCATTGAGAGTCCGAAGTCAATTCAGGATGGAAGGCAGTCCCGAGCAAATTCCCCTGCCTGACTGCCACAATTACTTTCAGACCGCCTTGTCCACCTTCCTGATAGATGCAATAAGGAAAAGGGACAACTAAATTAGACTTCTCACTATTCATGAATCAATGCAATGGCTACATACTTATTTTTCCTTCTAAACCTCAAGGCATGCATTTATAGTTTTTCGGCATAATATGACTAAGCACCCATCGTGCACGCAAATCTTGACATTAGGATCATAATTAGTTTAAGTACCCATTTGAAGTCATTATCTTGTTATTAAAAACCCACAGAAAGGAAAACCATTTTTTCAAACTAAAGGTAACTTGTTATTACACCTTCTCAGATGAAGCGAGCTACTCGGCTAGTACTTTGACTTCTGGAACTGCTTCAAGAACAGTAGGAGCACGTATAAAAACTCCATGGAATGTTTCAGGGCCTCCTTCCTTTGATGAAAGTTCTGCCACTGAAAGACATGCTTCAAAGCTTTGCAACTGCAAACGAGATAAGACAAAATTCATGTGGAAGGCGCAACCAGCCCACAAATCATTCGCTAAAAAGAGAAAAACAAATGTCACGGCAACGTTTGGTCTCTGATAAATTCAAACAAAATTTGTGTAGAAACTGATTTACGTCCAGCATTGATGCTTACCTGACTACCAAAGTAGTTCCGGTGCACTGTACAGTCAAGACCTCCCACAAGTTCCTGTCCACCTTCCTTCTGTCCTGAAAACAAACGTCGCCTATTTTGTCAAATTCACATTTTCTCATGATTTTACTCGGCCAGTCATAGGGTTTGATGTGAAAGCAGGAAACCCACCGACTGCTTTGTCAGCCAAGAAAATCAGTCCAGCACAGGTTCCCCACACCGGCTTCCCAAGCCTAACGAATTCCCGCAATGCTAGAAAGTGGAAACTGTAAGCACAATCTAGTTTCTCAAGTTATAATCAACAAAACAAGCAGCTCATTGCAGTCGCATACCATATAAACCCGATAGAGCACCACATTTTTGCAGCCATGACCAAGAATACAATGACATCATTTACAAAATGCATGGAATAGAATAGAATATTTATCCAGCCAACTGAGAGCAATCCAATCCATAAAAAATCAGACGGGAAGTCAGGACCAGGTTGTGGTACTGCGCGAGCTTAGCCATGGTGGTGCTTTCCCCGCCAGGAATGATGAGGAAGGACACCTTCTCCAGTTGCTCTGCCTTCCTCACTTCAATCCCCTTTACCCCTACCCTCCTTAGTGCTAACACCCACCAAACAAAAACCAAGACCCATCAATCAACGACCACATCACTCGGTGCAAGAGGGACACCGCGGAGACCCAAACCGGAGGAGACCAAGGATCGATTCTCACCGGCTATGTGCTCGTTGAAAGAACCCTGAAGGGCAAGGACGCCGACCACCATGCTTAAACGGACTTGACTCGACGACGTCGGTGTTGAAGTTCCGACAGGATGCCCGTCGGTCGTACGAGGTTACGCTCCCACGCCTCCAATAATGCTCGAACCTTTGGTTTCGAATGGCCACCTTTTACCGACCCACAACTACATCCCACGGAAATTATTTGCCAATTCGGTCCCCCAATTTTCACCCTCGTCTAAAAGCGCTCGGACGGATGTATCACTCAGCGCCCTCCTGGCCACACCACTCTCCGAGATCGAAACTGACCACGCCCTGGACCATTTTTGTGAAATCCTCGATCGAGTCCTCCCGCGAAGTCACAGGATGCCGCATATGTTTCATGTTGAAGAACATAACTGCGTCGAGGGAGTTTCGCGCTTAATGCTACTTACATATAAACAGGCCATTTTTCTGAACAAAAGAACTATTACAGAGTTGGGAATTCAATCTGTTTCTGTTGAAAAATTGGGCTCGATCGGCTTCTGCAACATGCTCAAGACACCAGAACCCGAGTCGGAGGGCCTGTGGCAGCTGCTTCCTGTGCTAGAAGATGCAGTGTGTGCTGCAGCATATACGAGCATTTTGGATCCAGATGTTGGGAAATCCTTGTCGTAGTCGTCGGAGTTCTCTCTAGCCGTGACCTCTGCGAATTCCATTCGTCGTCTGTGGTGATGCCAGGCAGCCTGGATAAAGCACGCGGCCCATGTTCTCCAATGGTGGGAGTAGAACTTGAACTTGTGTCTTAGCTGCTTGCTGTGGAGCCTCCTGAACTGAGCAGCGACGAACTTTAGGTCATCTGCTCGAAGGAAAAATGCCTCCACTTCCGTAATCGCTTTCACAGTGCGAGTTGATGATGGGAGAATGATGCTGGGACTGGGGTCCAGGCCCAGGTTAGCAATTCCTCACCGCAGAAATCAACGGGGCCGATTCTGCAGGAGTTGAAAAACCCAGATCTGCCTCCGCCGGTCGTGTAAGAGTCGAGATGCCCTCTAATTATGAACTGCATCTCATTGATGGGATCCCCTTCACGTACTAAGTAGGTGCCCATGGTGCACAATGCAGGCTTCAACCGTTCGCAGATCGCGTCAAGCATTCTGTCATCCATTTGATCAAACAGATGGACCTGTAGACAACCACAATTACGGGATTAGAATTGGTTTGGACTTGTTTGCACTTGTTGGAGAGATTGGCCAACTCACACGGCGGACTAGATCGAGGCAAAGGTGCCGCTTGATGTCCCTCCTTAGGTCCATCGGGAGGTCTTTCAGGATGGCTTCTTCATCCACCCCTCTCGTTGCGACCCACTTGTACTGATCGTACTTCCTAATGGAATCCCTTAGCTCAGTAGGAAGTTGCCTGTGACGCATCCATAATTCTGTATCATTTTTCCTCAGCCGCCATTCCTCTAAACGGACCGTCGTCGATTGGAGGTATCTCTGCAAGCGAAACCAGAGTAAATACAAAGACATCCAACTGCTATCAAGGAGAGAGTATTCACTTAAGACAGTTCAATTACACACCTGCATGTTTCCAATGAGCAGAGCAAAGGGGACAAGACCGAGAATAGCAATGATTATCGCGAACACATTTTCGCCGATGAACATGCTTGTCTCCAGACCTTGTCCCAAGGAGCTGCAAGTGTTCATTGTAAAGGAATTCGTCAATTTTTTTTTTTTAAATCAGGCAAAACTAACGATCCAAGCCGGATTAAATATTAGGCGAACCTCAGGTTCTTTAAGCCCCACCAAAGGCAGTAGTAGTACTTGTTCATGAAAGGGGAAGTTTTCAAGACGAGCGTCTGCGCATGGGTGTATATCCCGAAATTGTAAAAGTCGGTACTCGGCCGGCATAGTTCAGTGACATTGCTAGTCTGAAACCAGGCCACCCTTCCTGGTTCATGGACCTTGTGACAGTCGAAATACCCATAGTTACAGGCAGAGTTCTCTTGACTGCACACCTTTTTCCAGCATGCTTCCTGTCGTTCGATCGACAGGAGGTACCAACAAGCCCCAAGAACCTAAAATCCACAAGAAAGCTTATGTAAGTGCAAAACAGTCTGCGCATAAGTTTTAGCTGAGATGAAGAAGATGGGTTTCCCAATGGACTCACATGGCTTGCTAACTAGAACAATACGAGGTTGTAAGCAGCTCCAGCCCAGGCGGTTTCTGTGACAGCTCCAGCGGCCTTCACGATTTGTGTTGACAGAGGAACTATGAGGTACAGCCTCGGCAGGTATTGGAAGATGATAATAAAGCGAAGGACATTCTTGGTGTTGGTGATCACCGAACCATTGAGATTAGGGATAATAACCCATATCAACACCTGTGTATCGGCATAAGTTAGAAACTGAATATAACAACAATACAACGTCCCAAACAAGGTTTTTCCAAAGGTAATGCCATGCCATACCTGTGGCAAGGGAAGAGCGGTGAGCAAGTCAAGCCAAAAGCCATTATGCAGGTATCTCTGTGCAATCTTTGACGGGTCTATCACGAGTTCCCCTCTCCCAAAGACGCGGGAAGAATGAGCGACATAGGCAGTACGGAACCGGACTACAATATGTATAATGTAGAAGGCATCAGCTCCCGACCTAATGGCCGTAAGGACCACTTCAAGTGGCACACCAATATCCAGGCACTGTTCCTCCCACACCATCTGCAAGTAAAAGAAGAGAGGGTCCACAAACAGCGAAACCAGACATGCCACGAGGAAAATCTTGTTCCAACGCCGGATGGTCGTGCCGCGAGGATCCAGTACCATCCTCTCACCCCTATCGTAATCCTCCGAGAAAACCCTCTTCAACACCTTGGCCTTTAACACACCCACTGTACTTCTCATGAACGCCTTTCCCTCGACATCCTTGCGACCCTCTCCGTAATATTTCTCCCCATCACTCCTGGACCATCGACTAGAGGGTAAGTTCTCAGCGGCATTCTGACGGGACCTCGAAAAGTCGAAACCGTCCCTTATCCTGTCAAGAAAACGACGATGAGAAGCACAGAAACAAAGTTAATGCGAGCCAGAGAATTGGAATTGCCTGACAACCTTGACGACTTGTGCTTCGGAAGGCAGTAACCCATTTACTTTCACGGCACAATCACTTCAATCGATTTATCTCTATCTTCGGCTCCCCGGAACGACCGCCGCGACGTGCCATAAATGGAACGAAACGAGCGGCTGAATCCAGACGAAAGGGAAACAATGTCGCGTAGCTGTACTCTGCAGTGCCCCAGATCATAAAAGAAGCCCTCGGGATCGCAGTTTATGGGAGTACAAGGTTCCTCTAGTGGGAGAGGAACAGAGAAACTTGTCCGAATCGTCCCCACCCAAAACAAAACAAAGGGAAGAAGAGAGAAAACGTGGCAAAAGGCATTTCTCGACGGACAAAACAGGGGCAAGAGAGAACAGAAGAGAAGGAGGAGAGAATAGAGAACAGGGGAGTTTCACTCTCTCTTTTTCATCGTTTTCCCATTGGACACCTTTGGAAACTGACGAACCGGTCTTTCATTACATTAAAAAAAAAAAAAACGGTAAAAGAGAAAGAGGAAGGCCCAACTATCTAGGAAAACATTGTGTAATAACAAAAGGGAAATTTCGGAAGCGGCTAACGGTACGTGCACGTAACGGTTACGTAGTTTACTAATTAATACTAACGAAAAGTAGTAAATTTTACTAAAAGTTGACTGTTACTAATTAATACTAACAAAGTCAACGCATATTTAGTAAAAAATGTAGTAAAATTTACAACTTTTCGGTCAACTTTTAGTAAAGTCAACGCAAACTTAGTAAAAAAGTATGGAAATTTTACTACTTTTTCACTGTTCATTCCAGTTCAAGTTTACTACTTTTGCGCTGACTTTACTAAAATATTTCCGTTAGTAACGTCAACGCATTAGTAAAAAAAGTAGTAAAATTTACTCCTTTTTTTACAAATTTTGCGTTGACTTTACTAATTTTTTTCGTATTTTAGTAAAGTCAAACCAATTTTAGTAAAAAAAGGAGTAAATTTTACTACTTTTTTTACTAATTCTGCGTTGACGTTACTAACGAAAATGTTTTAGTAAAGTCAACGCAAGGTTAGTAAAAAACGTAGTAAATTTTACTACTTTTTACTGTACGAATTATGCCGATAATTAGTAACCGTTTACTAATTCTGGTGTTTTTTTTAGTAAAAAACTCTTCCACTTAGTAAATTTTACTAATTTTGACATGTTTTTACTAAAAAAAGTAGTAAACTGTTACTAAAAAATGAAGGTGTTTACTAACGAATTTACTAATTTGAACAGTGTTTCCGAACCTATTACGAACCTATTTTTGATGTGAAATTACCGTTTTACCCCCGTTACTAATAAGTGAAATCCGAACCTATTTACGAACCTAATTTCTCCCCTGTAACGGGGGTAAACCGGTAATTTCACATCAAAAATAGGTTCGGAGTTAGGTTTTGAAACACTGTTCAAATTAGTAAATTCGTTAGTAAACACTTTCATTTTTTAGTAACAGTTTACTACTTTTTTTAGTAAAAACAATTCAAAATTAGTAAAATTTACTAAGTGGAAGAGTTTTTTACTAAAAAAAACACCAGAATTAGTAAACCGTTACTACTTATCGGCGTTATTCGTACAGTCCAAAGTAGTAAAATTTACTACCTTTTTTACTAACAGCGCTGACTTTACTAAAACATTTCCGTTAGTAACGTCAACGCAGATGTAGTAAAAAAAGTAGTAAATTTTACTCCTTTTTTTACTACAACTGGTTTGACTTTACTAAAATACGAAAAAATTTCGTAAAGTCAACGCAGAAGTTGTAAAATAAGGAGTAAATTTTACTACTTTTTTTACTACATCTGCATTGACGTTACTAATGGAAATGTTTTAGTAAAGTCAGCGCAGAAGTAGTAAAATTGAACTGGAGTGAACAGTGAAAAAGTAGTAAAATTTACATACTTTTTTACTACCTTTGCGTTGACTTTACTAAAGGTTGACCGAAAAGTAGTAAAATTTACTACTTTTTTTACTACTTTCGCGTTGACTTCGTTAGTAACGGTCAACTTTTAGTAAAATTTACTACTTTTCGTTAGTATTAATTAGTAAACTACGTAACGGTTACGTGCACGTACCATTAGCCGCTTCCGGAAATTTCTAATTACGATGACAGACAAAGGAGATTGATTTGTACATTTTGGCTGTGGCCCAAGTCATTTGACCCATTGAATGATAATGTCTGTGTCTGACAATTTTACTTTTCCCCCCTTCTCTTCTCTGTTATTGAACCCGCTGAATTGATCTGATCTGCCTGCAAAGCCATTGTTTGTTGATGTCGAATTTTACGTGATAAAAATTAAAGGAAAGAAGGGGATTTGGGTTGATCCAAGGAAGGCAAAGGGAGAGGGGAAGTCCCAAGTCTTTGGGTCCACCATGTCTACTCTCTAACACTAATCCAATCGATCAAACCTTTTGATCCACGAGTCATCTTTTAGAAGGAAATATGCGAGGGAATCACATTATTTAATTTAGATTTTTGATTAAAAATAATATGTCTTTCATACGAGTCGATGTTCAAAAATAAAAATATACTTTTTCACTTATATATATATTCATACCTGCTATACCCAACATTCATACAAATGCCAAGCAATCATGTTATTTATTCCGGTCAGGTGGTCGCTCGACCACCAAGCTTTTGGAGCAGCGTCTCTGCTCGAGACCTTTTTGAGGAAGGTTACTTAATCCTTAAATTATTTCGTGAACTATGTTTTTGATTTTAGAATCTCATCACTAATATTTATAAATTAGTATTTGAAATATTAATTTTATTCCTTGAGTCGATGTTTCAAACAATAATTATGTCTTAAAAATTATATATATCGACTACGTTTTAGGTGGTTAAAATTAATGTTTTAAATATTTTATTTTTTAAATAAAATCGATATACACGTATTAGGTGAAATATTTAAAAACACACAAACAAAACTTTTAAGGACAAATTTTGGGGTTAACGTGTCATTCCCTGATATTATGCCTGTCACCGACACAACTACATTCACAATGGCATGTACTTTTTGCTGTAGTTTAGTCCATTAATGATTTAGGCATGTTTGTAAAGATATCGCTAGTCTTCGGTGAAGTCCAAGTCCATAGGCTTCTCCAACGGGCTCTTCATCTCGTCCTCCTCCAAAATCAAGGACTGCGATGACGATCCCCCGCCGCCGCCTGCCTCCCCTCGTCCCTCCTCGTGCTCTCCAGCAGCTGCTGCGCGTACACGTCCCAGAACGAACCTGGGGATATCGTCACCCTCGGCCCCGTCGCATTTTCCTCACTTGCACTGAGCTTCCCTTCCTCCTTCAGTTTCTTGCACCTCCGCCACGCCGCCTGGATGAAGCACGCTGCCCACGTCCTCCACTGGTGCGAGTAGAACCGGAATTTGTGTCGCAGCTCCTTGCTGTGAAGCCTCCTGTACTGCGAGGCCACGAACTTGAGGTCGTCCGCCGCAAGGGCAAATGCCTCGACGTCCTTCACTGCCTTGACCGTTCGGGTCGATGACGGAAGGACGATGCTCGTTCGGGGGTCGAGTGCCCAGGTCAGCAGCTCGTCGCCGCAGAAGTCGCCAGGGCTAAGGCAGATTGAGTTGAAGAACCCTGTCCGTCCGCCCCCTGTTGTCCAGGAATCCAGGTGGCCTCGGATGAGGAAGAACATTTCCTTTACAGGGTCGCCTTCGCGCACGAGCAACATCTTTTCTGTGAATAACACGGGCTTCAGCCTCTCGCATATCGCGTCGAGCATCCTGTCGTCCATTTGGTTGAACAATGGAACCTGTTTATACGGCAACCAATCCTCAGTTATGAAAACAAGACTGCAGCGGCAGATTCCTGGGAGAGTGATGACTTCAAACTGCTCACCCTTCGAACCAATTCAAGCGACAGGTATCGTTTTATGTTTCTGCGGAGGTCTGGTGGAAGGTTTCTCAGAAGAAATTCCTCATCGACACCTCGTGTGGCCACCCACTTGAACTGCTCGTAGGTCCGAACAGACTGCTTCAGGTTCGGAGGCAGGTGCCTGTGGTGCATCCATTGTTCCATGTCCCTCCACCGGAGCCTCCATTCGTCTAACCGTTTCGTTGTCGATTGGAGGTATCTCTGCGTTACAAATAGCTCAGAATATCACATCACACGTGACATAGGACCGCCAAAAAGTTACTGGAATAGCGTGTTTAGAGGACTCACGGCCATGTTCCCGAGGAGCAACGCGAACAAGACAAGCCCGAGGGTGCATATCCAGATCTCGAACAGGATTTCTCGAATGTATAAGCTCGTGATCGCCGCAAGATTCTGCGCAAAACAACTGAGTGGACAAATGATGAAACCGTCTTATGTTTTTGACATAGTAAAACAAAATCGAATAGATTGATTGACATAGGTTTATGAGCTTTACCTCAAGTTGTTAAGGCCCCACCAGAAACAGTAGAAGTACTTGCAGAAGAACGAGCAGCTTCCGACAGAAAACGTGGTCGGGGCGCATATATTCCAAACTGATAGAAGTTCGCTGATGGGACACATTTTGCCGTGACGTTGGTTACGCTCAACCAGGAAGCCCTGCCGAGGTCTCCCAAGCTGTGGCAATTGAGATAGGAGTACTGGCATGAGGGCGCTTCTAGGTCACAAGCAGCTCTCCAGCACGCGTCTTGTCTCGTGATATTGAGGATGTAGAAGCAAGCTCCCGAAACCTAATCAATGGAAGCTACGGTTAAGTTCGTTCGAAGGCCAGGGAATTCTCGATGATTTCACGGTGTTCTTACGTGGCTCCCAACAAAGTAGAGAAACAGGTTGTACGCTGCAGCTGCCCATGCCGACTCTGCCAGTCCGCCGCTTGCATCAACCAGCTGGGACCTCAGTGGAAGCATGAGGAACACCCTTGGAACGTACTGGAAGAGGATGATAGACCAGAGGGCGGTCTTCAAGTCTGCAGTAGCTGAATCTCCAATGATCGGAATTATGGCCCAAGCAATCAACTGCACGGGAAATTGTTCGAGATTACAAGAGTGCTACCCGGGTTTGAAGTAAAGAGTGTCACCCGGGTTCGAAATTGTACTACCTGAGAATCGGGAGTGCAGCCCAAAGATCCATCCAGAAGGCCTTTTGAGATGTATACCTTGACGCGATCTTCTTCCGATCAGTCACGAGTTCACCCCGTCCCGACACTCGGGAGGAAGGTGCAACGTATGCGGTATTAAACCGGACAACGATGTGTGCTATGTAGAATGCGTCTGTAAATGATCTTATGACAGTCAATACAATCTTGGTAGCCTGGCCGTCCTCCATGCAGAATTGGTCACCCATTTTGATCTGCGGGATGAAAAAGAAGAGTGGATCCACGAACAGCGATACCAAGCATGCCCCATGAAAGACTCTGCTCCATCTTCGGTACTTTTGTCCTCTCGGATCCCAAACTCCGTCCCACTTCGCCCTCTCACGGTTCTCCGAAAATACCCGGCGCAGCACTCGCGATTTCAGCGAATCCTTTGGTCCTGTTCCTTCTTCCTTCACCGCCGGCATTTCCACCAACCGAGAGTCATCTTTGACCCTGCAATTCCTTTTAAAAGCAAATCAGGAAACAACTCCAAATCTTTCGATAATGGAATCTGCCCATGAATCACAAAGGCAAGACCAAACTTTGCCCGTGCTGACCTTGCCCTGGATCTGCCCATCAGAGCATCGCAGGACTCAAGCATCCGGCAGGGTGATGCATCGACTTATCGCCAGAGAACGACTCCTTTTGGTCCTCCGAGGAAACACGTCAGGCCCAGTCCTATTTGTTTGTTTCGCTCGCCTTGTGACCGAAGGAACTTCAATAAAAGAAGAAGAAGAAGAATAAGAAGAAGAAGAAGAAGAAGAAGAAGAAAACTTGAACACACTTATTTAATCAGCAAAGGCAGATGGAAACTTTCATGTGCAGCAAACCTTTCATTTTCGAACTAATAAAAGTCAACCCCATCGCTCAAAATCCTAGTTATATAGTAATAAAGCCAATAATTACTTGAAACCAGATAAAGAAATGTTCTACTTGGTTCATAATGTGGCGTGCATAAAACTAAGAAGAATGACAGCCTTTCGTCCTTACAAGATGCAGTTGACCTGCAATTCTTTAATGATCCTATTCAGTTTAATTTCTTGCAGTGTACTAAACTATAGGCATTAACACACGTTCCATTCAGGATCATGTGTGCCCCTGCGTCAGCCGAATTCATGTCATCCCGGCTCCGGAATAATATATTCGGACGACAGGATCGAGTCATCGAATGCAGCACGGGGACCTGTCAAAAAAGATGTTCACCAGGGATAGACTGCACCGGGCCTTCCCCGAAGACTTGAAACCTTAATTTAACCTCGGATTCAATCCTACGTGAGAGAGTGTTTGTCTGAAGTCAACTGGTGGCTTATTTGCCTGCCCGTCTCATCATACCAGATGACGTTGCTTGAATCCCCAGATCACTCTTGGCCAGAAATGATGTAAGTTCGGAAAGGAACCTTTCCTTTTACCAGGCAGGCCAAACGAGATGGGGAATTCGCGTTCACATGTCAGCATCTCGTAAAAGCATCCTCTTGACTTTGTCCAAAGTCGACGTATCACATCCCATTAGGTACAAATCATGGTACAGTTCTGATACACGATCTGAATTAATGCTGCGCGGAATTATGTTACCCGTAACACGTATCGAATTTTACAGTGATTTGTTGGTCGCCGTAAAGTAAATGAACGCAATTTGAAAGGGAAATACATTACTTAAATTGATCAAACAGTACTGAATTATAGGACAACATTTACTGACATGACGTGAAGTGAAAATACAACAAAAGAAACTAGAAGACGGCAACGGAACGCTTCAAACGGACAGCGACGGACGAACGGCGGCTGCGACCGATCCCTTTAGTGGAATCTACCTTGGAAGATTGCGGCCGGACGTAGTGAAGGTGAAGGTGGTTTCGGGACGCTGGTTTAAGGACGCTTTAAGGATGCTGAAAAAAAAGAAGAGAAAAATATGAGTTATGTGTTTGAATTATGTTCGGTGTCTCCTTCAACAATACTTATTTATAATAAATTTATTAAAACATCGTGGGTAACTACCCAAAATAGTGGGAAACACAAGAAAACTAACAAAAGATGTGGGCAAATGATGTTAACTACCATAGATCGTGGGTGTCTCAAGATTTTCCTATTTTCTTGGGTGTGAATATGCATGAATATACACTTACCCACGAGCTTGGGACAACCGAAGGCCGTGAGGATGAAGTGAGGCGTCGACAATTCATTCCCGAAGGCATTATCTTCCATCATCTTTCTTATTCTCTTCCAGTCGTGTGGATAGGTTGTGCGTCTGAATCGAGCGTGTGTTTTAGTTAAAATACAACGCTTATGTACTCGAGCTGGAATGTCGTTTTAGTCTACCGAGCATAACTTTGGCCAAAAAACCTCAATTGGCTCGAGATTAGTTGGGATTGTTCCCGTTCTGACTCTACTATAAATTTTATATTTTGAGTTTTCACATTCAAGACAATCTAGGTCGAATTCGGAACTCCTCTGTTCTCGAGATCTGGTATTGAAAACAACAACACTCTTCCAGTATTTTCATCATAACTTTGGCTAAAGAGATCGAATTAACTCGAGATTACTTGAGATAGTTTCCTTTTTAGTTTCTCTACAACTTTGATGTTTTGAGGTTTTTCATTCGGGGACATCTTGAGCGTGTTATGGCTGGTCGGAGTCGCAACTGTTCTGATCTCGAGATTAGAAGACTCATTCGATTTTTTGAGCATATCTTTTGATTCGAAGATCAGATTAACTCGAGATTTTTATGTTTTATACTTTTCGATTCGAGATCATCTTAGACATGTTATGACCGATCGAGTTCGCCATTGTTCTGATCTCGAGATCAGAACACTCTCTTGGTATGTTGATCATAACTTATTTTAGACAGTTCGGATTAACTCAATAAAAGTTGAGTTAGTTTCATTTCTTCACAAGCTATAACCTTTATGTTTTGTGCTTTTCGATTTGAGGTCGTCTTGACACATTATGGTCTGTCCAAAGTCGAAAAACATAATACAATAATTTCGATCTCGAGATTAGATATTGTTTTGGTTTTCTGTATTAAAAATGACAACACCTCCCAAGCCCTTCTCTCTTCTCCATAGCTCTAGAGCTTTCTGGAAATTAATTTAGAAATCTTTCCGATTTCTCGGGAAGGATGGATTCGTGGCTAGGATTTACAGTAGAGTTAGAAAAATATATAGGATAGAAATGCTCGTAAATGATAGAAATTTCTGGAGATGTCGAGGACCCGCCGTCCATCCCCTAAAAAGGGTCCTCCCATCCTTTTGTAATCAACCTTCCGAAAGTAAAAAAAAAAAGGTAGCTTGTTAATCTTCTCTCTCCAATCATTCGTCATTCCCATCTCCAATTTTTCCCTTGCAAATCTCCATAAGTCAGGTGGTGGTCCAAGAATCTTGTAATTTAACCATCCAATTAACTAGGTATACTATGGTCGGGTTTAACATTTGGTATCAGGGCCAGGCGGTCGAGATCAAGGTGCCGAAGTCCAGCAGAAGTTCTGTCGAAGTTCAGCGGAGATTCTGTCGAAATTCCGCAGAGGTTCTGCAGAAGTACAAGTGGAGGTTCTGCCAAAATACTACCCAAGTTTTGCAGAGGAAGCTGCAATCTGGGATTGCGTCGGGCATAGGTCGGGGACCAGCCTACGCTTTCAGAAGTCAAGATCGGTATGGCAGAATTTAACACTGTCGGCATGCTGAAGAAAACAACCAGAATTATAGTACGTGGAAGACGTGCATGGAGTCATATCTCCAAGGCCAAGATCTCTGGGAGATCATTGCCGAAAGTAAGACGACCCATCGGAGGAGGATGCTGCCACTTTAAGAAAATGGCATATTAAGGTAGGGAAGGCCATGTTCGCCATAAAGACCACCATTGAGGAAGAAATGTTAGAGCATATAAGGTATGCCACTACTCCAAAGGATGTATGGGATGTAGTGGCAACTAGGTTCTCGAATAAGAATGATATGAAGCTGTAGTTGCTAAAGAATGATTTACTGGCGGTTAGGCAAGGAGAATTAGGAATTAATCAGTGTTTCACCAAAGTAAAGTCTATTTGCCGGGAGATATCAGATTTAGACCGAGGCTCTGGATTAATGATGACAGGATGAAAAGGATAATCATTCATGGGTTGAGGACGAAATATAAGGGATTTATTGGGACGGTGTAAGGATGGCCCACGCTACCGTCGTTAGAGAATTTAGAAAATTTGCTAGCTAATCAGGAGATGCTAGCAAAACAGACGGCGGGCGTAACCTTGAAAAAACGAAGAGGAGGTATTATACATTGGCAAGGGTTTTTAGACCATGACCAATAAAGAAAGAAGATATCTTAAAGGAGATAGAAGGCGATGAGAGCAACATATACGACCACAGGAGCAGAACAGACAAGGAAGGCCAACTCAACGGAGAGATGAAGAGTGCTTCAATTGTGGAAAGAAGGGGCACTATGCGAGAGATTGCTGGTCCAAGAAAAGAACGTGGAAGGAAATGCTGCCACGTCAACTAGTCCAGATGGAGACAAATCCGAAGAAGAATGGAACCTTGAAGCATCTCTCGCGGTGCTAGAAGAAGAGCAATTATTGGAAGACCACGCTCTTGCAGTAGTTCACGATAAAACAGTGGACTATGCTCAAAACTGGATATTTGACTCAGCATGCTCCAACCACATGACCAACGACCAGGCGAATAACACGTTGTCATCATCGCCAACAACTCCAGACTGCCCGTTGCCCGTGTTGGGAAGACTGTTATAGCCGCCGATGATAACTCTAGCAAGGTGCAACTACAAGGAGTCTACCATGTCCCTGGAATAAAGAAGAATATGTTGTTAGTAGCCTAAGTGACAACACTAGGCAACTTCGTGGTGTTCAGGCCAGAAGATGTGAAGGTCTACCATGAGTTGAAGTTTTCAGGGACACCGTTCATGGAAGGGCGGTAGGTCAACTCCATCTATGTTATGTCTGCAAAATCTGCATAGGTAGATAAAGTGAAGAAGAACGAGACAGCGGATCTCTAGAATGAGAGACTTGGACATGTCGGCTATCACAAGTTGAAGATCATGATGAGTAAGGAGATGCTGAAAGGTCTTCCGCTGCTGGAGGTTAATGTCGACAATGTTTGTGCTGGCTGCCAATACAGGAAAGCACGCCAGTTACCTTACAAAGACTCCAAGTATAGAGCTGAAGAACCACTGCAGCTGATTCACTCTGATGTGTTTGGACTAGTGAAGCACCCATTAGTAGGCGGCTGCAAATACATGGTAACATTCATTGATGACTACTCCAGGTACGTTTGAATAGGTTTCATGAAAGAGAAGTCAGAAGTCCTTCAGAAATTCAGAGAGTTCAAGATCAAGGCAGAAAGCGATCTACAAATGAAGGTGAGGTGTCTACACACCGACAATGTGGGAGAATATACCTCCAAGGAATTTGTTGAGTACTTCAAGGAGTCGAAGATAAGAAGACAGTTGACATGCCCTCACATGTCATAGTAGAACGGACTGGCCGAAAGGAAGAACAGACATCTTATAGAAATATGTCGAAGCATGTTGCATGCAAGGAATGTCCCAGGAAGATACTAGACTGAGTGCATGAAGACAATTGTAGACATTATAAATAGGTTACCTCAAGCTCACCTCAACTTCAAGAAACCATTTGAGCTGTTATGGAAAATGAAGCCAAACAGTGAGTCACTTCTGCGTCTTCGGGTGTGTTTGTTATGTGTTAAACCCCAACCATCTGCGATGCAAGTTTGATAAGAAGACGACCAAGCGAATCTTCGTAGAATATGACACAGAGAGAAAATGATGGAAATGTAGCGATCCTACGACCAACAAGTGCACTGTATCAAGGAATGTCGTCTTTGATGAAGCAACTTTCTGGTGGCCACCTTCAAAAGAACTAGAAGAAGAAACTCAAATGAAGCATGCTAAGGAAGTGACCCTAAAACCAGGTGTTGAGGAGACTGAAGAAGGGCATTTTATAATAATGAATAACGACATAAAAGAAGAGAGGCCTTGACAAACAGGAGTATACCAAAGGTCATCAGAAGAGAATGTGCTAGGAGAAGAAACTGGTGACGGGACAACACCGTTAAGGAGATCCACAAGACAATGAAGGCCTCCAACACATTACATAGACGTAGCACTTACTGAAGATGTTGATCTACAAGAGCCGTCAACATATGAAGAAGCATTAGAACACAAGGTATGGCGAGAAGCAATGCGAGAAGAGATTCGAGCACTAGAAGAGAATCAAACTTGGGATTTGGTACCCAAACCTAGCGAGGTTAAACCTATATCCTGCAAGTGGGTGTACAAAATGAAGACTCGCCCAGATGGAAAGTTGGAAAGGTACAAGGCTTGGCTCGTAGCTCGTGGATTCTCTCAACAATACGGCTTGGACTATGACAAGACGTAGTCCGGTTGCAAAGATAACAACCGTCCGAGTATTGTTGGTCGTAGCTACAAGTAAGTCCTGGAAACTTTGGCAGATGGATGTGAAGAATGCCTTTCTGCATGGAGAGCTGGATCGAGCAATCTACATGGAGCAACCCCAGGGCTTTACAGACAAGGACCATCCCAGCTATGTCTGCAAATTAAGGAAAGCTTATATGGATTGAAGCAGGCACCACGGGCATGGTACGGTAAGATTGCAGAGTTCTTACTCTAGAGTGGATATACCCTTGCAGTGGCCGACTCAAGCCTCTTTGTCAAATTCAAAGAAGAGAAGATTGCAATAGTACTTGGGTACGTGGACGATCTCATCATCACAGGAGATGGCAACATGGAGATCAAGCTGATCAAAGAGAAACTTTATGTGCGGTTCCACATGAAGGAGCTCGGAGAATTGAAGCACTTCTTGGGATTAGAGGTCGATTGAGTTCCAAAAGGCTTGTTCCTATGTCAAGGAAAATATGCGAAGGAGCTTATAAAGAAGTATGGAATGCTCGAGTGTAAGTCGATATCGACGCACATCGAGTTCAATGCCAAGCTCAATGTTAATGAAGGCAAAGAGCTTGAAGAGTCAATGATGTACCAGCTGGAGGGAAGTCTAATATATCTTACTTATACAAGGCCAGACATATCATACACTGTCGGACTGGTAAGCAGATTTATGCAATCGCCAAAGAAGCCCCATTTCGAAGCGGTCCGGAGAATATTGAGATATATCAAGGGTACTTTAAACTATGGGGTATTATATAAAAGAGAAGGAGACTGTAGACTCGCAAGATATTGTGATGCAGATTATATTGGCGACCGTGATACTAGAAGATCAACTACAGGATATATCTTCAGTATTACAGGGGGAGAAGTCTCATTGTGCAGTAAGCGTCAACCAACCGTTTCACTCTCAACAACATAACCAGAATATAGAGGTGCTGCGAATGCAACTCAAGAAGCTACGTGGCTTATGCAACTCATAAGCGACCTCCACCGGCTAGTAGAAAATACGATTCCTCTACTGTGTGACAACCGTTCGACGATCCAACTTGCAGAAAACCCAATGTTTCATGCAAGGACCAAGCACGTGGAAGTCCATTATCACTTCTTAAGAGAGAAGGTGTTACAAGGAGATGTCAAGTTGTAATATATCGGTACAGAAGACCAACCGACAAATATCTTCACCAAAGGAGTTAATACAAGCAAGCATGAGGAGTTCCGAGCACAACTTGGAATGACAAGAAGAGTAAGTCGGTGTTGAGAGAGAGTGTTAAAAATGACAACACCTCCCAAGTCCCACTCTCTTCTCGTTAGCTCTAGAGCTTTCTAGAAATTAATTTAGAAATCTTTCTGATTGTTAGAGAAAACTGGATTCGTGGCTAGAATTTACAGTAGAGTTAGAAAAATATCTAGGATAGAAATGCTCGTAAATGATATAAATTTCTAGAGATGTCGAGGACCCATTGTCCATCCCCTAAAATGGGGTCATCCCATCCATTTGTAATCAACCTTCCGAAAGTTAAAAAAAAAGTAGTGTTGAATATAGGTTTTGATGATGAGCCTTCACCTTCTGTGTAGCAGAAGTTAAACATCTACTCTACAGAAGCTTCTCATGATGAGGATTTGTCGTAAGAAATATTTTTGTAATTAAATGATTGTTTAATTACGAAATAAAAATTATTTGATCAAGATATTAGTCTGATCAAATTAAACAGATTACGTTTCCAAATAACCCCATTAGGGATTATATTATCCATAGAAGGAAGTACAATCTTCTATTTATGGCAAGGTTCTGTAAGTTTGTCTACAACCTTCTATGGTGTTATACGACCACCATATGACCATTATTTGAGATGTCAATCATTACCATCTGTCTAGATACATTTATTATAGTGACTTGAACAGAATGGCATCGGTCTTTATCACTTTGGAAGTTAATCTTTGATTATTTCCATTTACAGAATATTACTGACCAGATTCACCCAGAACCTTCTGTAACGCAGTATTCAGGTGAATTATACCATATCTTGATCCTATTTGTTATGATTACCTAAACGAATATATGCTATGGAGTGACGAATTTGTTAATTATTTATTGTATTATAATCTGATTCTTTGTTTTTCCATGTTTGCAAAAGGCTGATCGTTCAAATTACCTTCGATGATTAAGCCTAGACTATTTTGTATAAATAGGCAGCCACGCTTCTCAAGAATTAGAATTAATCCTTGTGTATTATTTTCCAGAGTGCGTGAGTTGTGAGCTTGTATTCTTTCGTTCATTTTTGAGTTAGTCACAGGAGGAGCGCTAGCTGCAGAAGGCTGCATCGTTGGTGAAATCTTCTAGGAGAGTGACTCGGGGGCCACGAGGGACTCGGTTGGAAGCTGCAGGAGACGTTGGTAGAGGCGTGCGGCTGGAGTCTGGCGTGGCCAACGTGCAGTGGATCGGAGAGAAGGGCAGAACCCCGGGAGCACAAAAGGTGAGGGACTAACCAGCTTCTGTGGTGTAGCATTCTGTGTGCAGAAACCTATGACAGAGACTGTTTTCTGCTTGCGTGGGTTTTGCTGCGTGCTTGCGTAGGGTATGCTACGTGTTTGCGTGGAGTTCACCACGTAGTCGCTTTCTCGAGGAGATCGTACAGGTCGTGTGGAGCCGCCGGAGAGAAAATCCATCCTTGGACAGGGGACACTGTCTGCTTGCGTAGGATTCGCTACGTGCTTACGCGGGATACGCCACGAAGTCGTTGTCCTTGAGGGGATTGCGCATTGGTTACCTTTGTTAGTCACTCACACAAACGTGTGCACTCAGTCACTGTAGTACAGACACTTACGATCTGTGCTTTGAAAATCCAGTCACCTGTGATACAACACCTTACGGTCTGTGCTGTAGAAGGTTGACATCTTTGGTACAGAACCTTACGGTATGTGCCGTGAAGTTAGTCATCTATGATACAGAACCTTCTAGTCTGTAGAAGATTGACATCTTTGATACAGAACCTTACGGTCTGTGGTGTGAAACCAAGTCATCTCTGGTACGGAACCTCTTTGGTATGTGCTATAGAGGGTTGACACATTTGGTACAGAACCTTCTAGTCTGTGCTGTGTAACTTACTTACTCTAGTACAGAACCTTCTGATCTGTGATTTGCCACTCAGTCTTCTGTGGTACAGAACCTTCTGGTCTGTGCTATAAAAGGTCTATTGTAGATCACCTTCAATTGTTACGAAGTTAAGTATGAGTGAAAACCATCCAAATTCTAGGTGAAGACTAGACGTAAGCAAGTTGCTGAACTACCATAAAAAGTCTTGTGTGCATCAAACAAATCGTGCAATCACATTCGTACGTTCTGTCTTACAGAAACTTGTCTCTACGGTTCTGTTTTACAGAAGCTTCCTTCCGCTGCGGGGCTAGTTGAAAAAGAGTTAAAAATCCTCAATTGGAATTTAACACTAATTCACCCCCTCTTAGTGTAACAAGTAGCTTGTTAATCTTTTCTCTCCAATCATTCGTGCTTCCCATCTCCAATATTTCCCTTGCAAATCTCCATAAGTTAGATGGTGGTCCAAGAATCTTGGTATACTACGGTCGGGTTCAACATTCTGGCCATAACTTTATAAGTTTTTCTCGTATACTCTCTTGGGATACTCTTTTTTGATGATATTTTGAGTCTTATTTCGAGAAGATATTTGTGCTTGTCCTGGCATCCCCTACTTCGAAATTGAAACATGAAAAAGAGGCCTGAATTCATGTGTCAACAATTAACGACTACTTTACAGGGAATGTTCGTTTAAAACGCAACTGTAAAAATGAGTAACACACATTTTGTAGGACGGTATTGTAGCAGCGATCACGTTTGAGGTTTTAATCTGCAGAAAAGTCCAGGTCAACTGGTTTTTGTGGAGAGCTCGTCATCTCTTCTGTGAACTCCGTCTTGTTTTTATCGTTTCTTCTCGTGCTCTCTATTAGTTGTGTAGCGTATGCATCCCAGAACGAAACTGATTGTCTAAGGCCTGGAGAAACCAAATGGTTGTCTGCTGCCCATCTCGATGCGTTCTCGTCCTTCAGTTTCTTAGACCTGCGCCAAGCAGATTGGATGAAGCACGCCGCCCATGTCCGCCACTGGTGTGAGTAGAACCGGAACTTTTGCCTCAGCTCTTTGCTGTGCATCCTTCGGAATTGTGAAGCCACGAACCTCAAGTCCTCAGCCTCGAGAGCAAATGCATCCACTTCCTCGATGGCTTTAACTGTCCGAGTGGAGAGCGGGAGTACAATCCCCATACGAGGATCCAATGCCCAGGTTAGAAGCTCCTCGCCGCAGAAGTCGCCCATGCCTACACTGCATGAGTCAAAGAAACCCACACGGCCGCCGTTGGTTGTCCATGACTCGAGCTTGCCACGTACTATGAAGAGCACCTCCCTGACAGGATCGCCTTCACGAAGTAGGAACATGTTCTCCGTGCACAATACTGGCTTCAGCCTCTCACATATGGCATCCAGCATCCCATCATCCATTCGATTAAACAACGGAACCTGTTTGCATTTGGGATTTCATGGATTTGAAACACAAAATGAGAGCTGATCATCAGGGTCACACTAGCTTACTCTTCGAATTAGATCGAGGGAAAGGTGTCGTTTGATCGACCGACGGAGGTCATCCGGAAGGTTTTCGAGAATGTCGACTTCATCGACGCCCCGAGTTGCCGTCCACTTGCACTGCTCATACATCCGGACAGAATCCCTGAGATCTGGAGGTAGATGCCTGTGATGCATCCACTGTTCGGTATCCGTCCTCAGGAGCCACCACTGCTCCTGGCGAAGGAAAGTGGATTGGACGTACCGCTGTTGACACAAATATGCGAAATGCATTCATCAAGTGTATAAAAGGTTGAAACTTCACTGATGCCGTAGGAAACAATTCTCGAACAGATTAAACTTACTGCCATATTTCCAATTAGCAATGCGAACAAGACCAGTCCCAGAATCCCGACGATGGTTTCAAATATCACTTCGCCGACATTGGTGTCCGTTATTTGTGCGATATTCTGGCCAAAGCAACTGGAAAAAGTGGAAGACAATAGCTGTGAACAAAAGTATCCTGACGTTTTCCCTCGGAGAATCCGGATTCGTGATGTGAATTACCTAAGGTTGTTCATGCCCCACCAGTAGCAAAAGAAAAACTTGGTGAGGAACGGGCTGCTCGGGACAAGAGCGGTGACAGCAGGAGTACCAAATATGCCCCAACGGTAGAAGCTGTTGGTTGGGGTGCAGTTATCCGTAACGTTCGTCGACGCGGACCAGGTGGTTCTTCCTGGGTCAGACAAGGTGCGACAGTCGAGGTAGGAGAAATTGCACTGAGGCTGTTCCAATAGGCACACACTTCTCCAGCATGCCGTTTCACGTCCGATCAGTAGGAGGTAAAAGCAGGCTCCTGATACCTGTATTTATGTTCGATTCAAGGCAGAGGAACTTGTGACTGCTGCGAAGTATGGGAAACAAAAAAAGAGTAAGGGTCGATCGAACTTACATGGCTTCCCAGAACAAACAGCAGCATGTTGTATGCCGCAGCAGTCCATGCCGTGTCGGCTAATCCCCCGCTCGCCTCAACAATTTGAGACCGCAGTGGGAATATGAGGATGAACCTTGGGATGTACTGGAAGAAGAGTAAGAACCAGAAGTAATTCTTCAAGTTGGTCGATGCAGACCCGCTGACGTTCGGGATTATAAGCCAGCTCAGCAACTAGAGGTCAGAAGGATCGGTGAGAAATCAGTATCAGCGACGTTGAATCCAGCACAATCCAAAACGTACTCAAGAGAATCAGTGTACCTGAGGAAGGGGCAGCGCAGCGAACAGGTCTATCCAGAATTCTCCGGACAAGTACCTCAAAGCTATCTTCTTTGAGTCTATGACGAGTTCACCTCTCCCGAACACACGGGACGACGGCGAGATATAAGCTGTGTGGAACCGGACGAAGATCTGAACAAAGTAAAAGATATCCAGCAAGGACCTCGTAACCGTCAACACGACCTTCGCCGTGTTGTCTTCCTCCATGCAGACTTGATCGCTGTCGTTGACCTGCGGTATGTAGAAGAACACAGGATCGACGAACAAAGACAACAGGCTTGCTGTGAAGAAAACCCAGCACCATCTCCGGATGGTCACACCCCTCGGATCCAATACGCCGCTTTCCCCAGCATCAAAGTCCTCCGAGAAAACACGGCACATGACATGCTCCTTGAATGATCTCGTCCCCCGAATCCTCTTTCTGGGCTGACTGAATCGTGCCGAGCCGGACCTTGGCGGGGGGAGGAAGGCA
The DNA here is from genome assembly GCA_023653495.1 of Melastoma candidum. Taxonomy (NCBI): domain Eukaryota; kingdom Viridiplantae; phylum Streptophyta; class Magnoliopsida; order Myrtales; family Melastomataceae; genus Melastoma; species Melastoma candidum. Next base: position 9,215,952 of record CM042886.1, read on the forward strand.
TTGGTCCCCTGCAGCATGGCCCTCGGGCTCGGTTTTTTGACCTCCGGGAGCTGACTATCATCTCCGACTCTGCATCAGGCCCAGGTCAAGAAGCTAAGATCCATCAAAAAAGAAAGAAAAACTGGAGTAGCAATCACAGAAGATGGAATTCGACGGAGAGACCTTTTGAGCCTTGATCCACTACCAAACCCGAACACCATTTTCCGATCCTTTCCGTCCGATCGAAGCAGCGCAACGCGACGACCTTCAATGATCCAAACCAATCCCACAGAAGACCGGCTCAAAGGAAAACAGACACGTATCGGGGGAAGTCTCCTTCTATATATATATATATGTCCACTCTTCAAAGCAAAGCCCCGCTTTCGTTTCCCCTGGAACAAATGGAAAATCGAATCAATTAAAATAAATAAACAAACAAATAAAAAAGTCGTACCTACATCAGACAAAACTGAAACTTAAACTGGGAAGAGCGGCCCAGTAGTAGAGTAATTGGGCCTAAAAGCCCAATAAACAAACATGAATAAGCCCGTGGGCTCCAAGTAAGACAAGGCACGTGTGTAAGTAATGGAGGGAATGAAATCGTTCTTACCATGGAGGCCCTTTTGACGAGGAGGGGACAGCTAGGAAATGGGGTTGGGGTGGTGGGTGTTGAGGAAAACGTGACAGTCAGGGGTTGGTTGGAGGAGGGGCTCGTGCTCATCGGTCTTCTTCCCATCTTCTCCTCTCCTCTCCTCTCCTCTACCAACCTTACTCTTCATCACCATCGAATCGATGCCCAGTTCCCGGGGGGGGGGGGGGGAGTGAAAAAATGGGCAGTAGAAAGAACATTAGGACTGACTCGTTGGTTTCTCAGGGCATCTACCACTTAAACCCTTCCTTTCTGTTTTAAACCTAACCCTCAATCTCAACGTCTCCCACGGTTACTTCACCAGGCCATCATTCCTTTGAATAATTAACAAAGCCATGTTATAATTAGAAACAAACAAATGCCTGCCTCTCTGAGACAAGCCACTCGATCGGATGTTCCGACACGTTATGAGATTAACGCCAAAAGAATTTTTTTCTGACATTCCCTCTTTCCCCCCCTACAAGTTTCGAGGACTTCATTCTTGGTTTTTTTTTTTTTTTCCTTCCCTTTCCTTTTTTTGAGTGTCTTTTTCGATGTAACTCGGGAGTCAGACAGCCTTTGCGTTTGCTTTTCGGTGCTGGTTACATAAACAACGACAATATGAGAAGGCATAAAACATCTACATTGTTCTGGGCGCCTAACATGAAATAAGACGAACTTCCCTAACGATAGGATCCCCCCCGGCCTCTTCGAAGAACCTTCTTTAATACTACTCTCATTGATGGAAACTCCGCCGGACGAAAAGACGACACATTTTTCCGCATGGGTTCGTCCACTAGTTCTGGTGGCCGCGTTATTCACGCTCCTCTGCGGTTCACGATGAGCCATACACAATCCCGGAGGTCAAACAATGTGTAGGCCAAGTGCCACGGACAGCAACGCCATTCTTTACACACGGAAGGCCGGTCGGGTAATAACATCAGTCATGGGACAACAAAATTAGACCGCGGTCCCGGAAATTCTTCTGACTGTTCTTACGTCTTCGTTGTCGAGCATTTTCAAGCCCCCGTTAAAACCGGATATGACACAAGTTGGACAGGACAGGATTGATTTTCACTTCATCAACTTTGAAGGTAGAGGATGTTAGCTAGCTTGTAGCTTAACGAGAAGAAGCATATTCATGCAACGTGGACATTATCAAATAATGAAATTAAAGTACCACCTTCTATATAAGGCATGCTTTTTTCCCACTCGGATATGGCAGTGAATGAGCAAACGTGGTCAGGCTAAGGGCCAATGGACACCACCAACCTCCCCAAGCAAGAGAGGCATTCAAACAATTCATTGGGAGTGTATGTATGTACGTAATTTCTCCACCAACCTCCTCCTCAGCTCCTCTAACATCACAACTTCCCCCAAGAGCCAACCACGGACTAACCAACGACTTGTTTACCCAAAAAGTTTGACGGGTAAATGGAGAGAACAAGGCGAGAAGCAACGAGCACGCACGCACCAACTTGACAAACATACAAAAACAAAAAAGGGGGAAAAACATCATGCGTCTGCCATGCAACAACACTGTCCCTCAACTCAACCTTCCTTTCCCACCCTTCAACTAACACCCCCAACCCCAGATCTGCCACCCTCCATTAATACCACCTCGGAGGTTGTAAGAAACACACCCCACCTCATCTCCCTCCCTTTTGGCGGCCTGTTCTGGTCCCAGACGCCATGGAGGTCGCCTACCAGAACGGCAACGGCCACCACGCCAAGCCCTCAGAGGACAATGGCTTCTGCCTCAAGGGTCGCGTTAACGGAGGGGGGCCGTTGGGGGATCCGTTGAGTTGGGGGGTCGCCGCGGAATCCATGAAGGGGAGTCACCTCGATGAGGTGAGGCAGATGGTGGAGGAGTATAGGAAGCCAGACCTGCGTCTCGGCGGGGAGACCCTGACGGTCGCGCAGGTTGCCGCGGTCGCTTCCCGGGGGCATGTCGTGGTCGAGCTGTCTGAGTCTGCACGTGCGGGAGTCCAGGCGAGTAGTGACTGGATCATGGAGAGCATGAACAAGGGGACGGATAGTTATGGGGTGACCACGGGGTTTGGGGCTACGTCGCACAGGAGGACCAAGCAGGGCGGCGCGCTCCAGAAAGAGCTCATTAGGTAATTGATAATTAACCCGAGTATTGTTCGAGTAGAGATTCCCTGAGGCAAGATTAGCTAACGCGGTGAAGACGATGACCCGAAGGATTAGAGATTGAATGATTCTTGTACTTGTAGCATGAAACTGAACCCGGTTCCCTGAAACAGGTTCTTGAACGCGGGCATATTTGGCAATGGGACGGAATCCTGCCACACGCTGCCACAGTCCACGACCAAGGCCGCGATGCTGGTTAGGGTCAACACCCTCCTTCAGGGCTACTCAGGGATACGGTTTGAGATCCTCGAGGCCCTGACCAAGCTGATCAACCACGGCATCACCCCATGCCTGCCGCTGCGCGGCACAATCACTGCCTCTGGCGATCTAGTTCCATTTTCTTACATTGCAGGACTACTCACAGGCCGCCCCAATTCAAAAGCCAAGGGCCTGCAGGGGAAACCCTCACAGCCGCCGAGGCATTTGAACGTGCTGGCATCAACACAGGGTTCTTCGAGCTCCAACCCAAGGAGGGACTTGCACTCGTTAATGGGACCGGGGTGGGATCCGCACTTGCCTCAATCGTTCTCTTTGAAGCCAATGTCCTAGCGGTATTCTCGGAGGTTTTGTCGGCCATTTTCGCAGAGGTGATGCAGGGCAAGCCTGAGTTCACCGACCACCTGACGCACAAGTTGAAGCATCACCCTGGTCAGATCGAGGCCGCTGCCATAATGGAGCACATCCTAGATGGGAGTTCATACATCAAGGCGGCAAAGAAGTTGCACGAGATGGACCCTCTTCAGAAGCCGAAACAGGACCGATATGCCCTGAGGACTTCGCCACAGTGGTTGGGCCCTCAAATCGAGGTCATCCGCTTTGCGACAAAGTCTATCGAGAGGGAGATCAATTCTGTGAATGACAACCCCCTCATTGATGTCTCCAGAAACAAGGCCTTGCACGGGGGAACTTCCAGGGTACCCCAATTGGAGTCTCGATGGATAACACCCGGCTGGCTATCGCTTCGATCGGGAAGCTCATGTTCGCTCAGTTCTCAGAGCTCGTAAATGATTTCTACAACAACGGGTTGCCCTCAAACCTGTCAGGGGGGCGGAACCCGAGCCTGGACTACGGGTTCAAGGGTGCAGAGATCTCAATGGCCGCGTACTGCTCCGAGCTACAGTTTCTGGCCAATCCAGTCACAAATCACGTGCAGAGCGCCGAGCAGCACAATCAGGACGTGAACTCTCTTGGGCTGATCTCAGCCAGGAAAACGGCAGAGGCCATCGACATACTGAAGCTCATGTCATCGGCTTACTTGGTCGCGCTGTGCCAGGCAATCGACCTGAGACACCTCGAGGAGAACCTTAGGAGTGCAGTGAAGAGCACGGTGAGCCAAGTGGCGAAGAAAGTCTTGACAATCGGGGCAAATGGAGAACTCCACCCATCGAGATTCTGCGAAAAGGACCTCCTGAAGGTTGTTGACCGCGAGCATGTTTTCACCTACATTGATGACCCCTGCAGTGCAACCTACCCGCTCATGGAGAAACTGAGGCAGGTGCTGGTGGATCATGCCTTGGCCAATGACGGCGACACAAAGAATGCCAATGCAGCCATATTCCTGAAGATAAGCACCTTCGAGGAGGAGCTGAAGAGCGTTCTTCCCAAGGAAGTCGAGAATGCAAGGTGCGCATATGAGGGCGGCCACCCCGGTATCCCAAACAGGATCCAGGATTGCAGATCGTATCCTCTGTACAAATTCGTGAGGGAGGACCTTGAGACGGAGCTGTTGACGGGCGAGAAGGTGAGGTCGCCTGGGGAGGACTTTGACAAGGTGTTCACGGCTATCTGTGAGGGGAGGCTGATCGATCCGATGCTTGATTGTCTCAAAAACTGGGATGGCGCCCCAATCCCGATATGCTAAGAAGACATTGCGCTGCATTTGTTGCCCCTTTTCGTTGCTTTCTTCTCCTTTTGTGAGTGAAATGCTATTTTAGGGTTTGGAACATGTAAGAAGATGTTATCAATGGGGTTGTTTTTGTTGTTCGTATCGTCAGTGTGCCTCCAGATTTGAGTCTGACAAACCCGTGCGGTGTATCGAACAATCATCAATACACACCAAAGGTAAGAATTCAAGCCGACGCATCACTTGGAGCACCGGCATTGATGTGAATCCCCTATAATGATGGCCGAATGGTCAAGTAATTACATCAGATATAGGAGCTTTCTGCCGTCCGTGTCTCAAAACTAGGCCAAGATCAATCCTACTAGTCCTACAAGTTCAACATCTTGACCTTATAGCAGTTTACTGCCGCTGCTGTCTGAATACAAATTTCGCGGGATCCTGGCACAAGGGGTTGGCATGAAGTCCATCTTGGCGCATTTTGTGTTGAGCAGGTATTGACTAGTGACTCTGCCATGACAAATCATCTGATTCCATCCTGGATCGTGGTGAAGTCTAGTCTAGCATTGCTGCCTTGAATCATTGATCCCCGGAAATGCATGTAAAGGCCAGCCATTCTCGGACCTCCGTGTCCCATGGAACTTCAGCCAGACTCAAGGTAAGCGCTTGGTCGCAATTTTGTGAATCCCTTCGACCTTGGGATTCCAAACTTGAACATGGGTATTAATAAACCAATTCGACGCTTCCACGGATCAAATAAACCGAAGCCAGCTCTCAAATATGATGAAGTCTTCCTTTATCGGGATTATGAGGAAGCAGTAAAAAGCCCCACACCCCCATAGCTATAATCAAAGTGGTTATAGTCCTCCAACTCCTTTTATTGCATCCTCTCCCCAAAGAGCTGTTCTCGCTACATGAGGAGGGCCTGTGTCATACAGTGTGCTGAGCACAGTGAGGCTCCCAGTCAAGCTACATACACACAACATTTCGCAAGGCTTTGTTATGATGGATCAGACAACAAACCACGCGAGATTTTCGGTGGGGAGGGAGGTAAAGAGCTGCCTGCCCAAGGGGTTCAGGCATACTTCCGCACCAAGCAAGTTCGAGAACTCCGAGCCTCCAGGCTCGCCTACCAGGTGCTCCCCTGAAACAAAGGATTCGCCACTTTGAAAAGGGGGGGGCTTTGCATCTCCGAGGATGGTTAAAAATATGCAGGCTCAAAGTGTAACTTTTGTCGGGCTGGAGAAAGCAGCTAAGTGGATCGGACGATCGCATTTATGGGGAGATATTCTTTTGTTTTTTTTTTTGTAAGTCAGGAAACTCATGCTGGGCTCATCTGCAACTGGCACATTCCTACTCGCATTCTTCCATACACGGGAAGTGAAGAACTTTTAAGAGTCACAAAAGCACAACCATCGATGCTAAATGAACATGCATTCCTCCATACAGTCTGGATGATACAGAGTTAACTCTTCGTCTGAGGCTTTCTTTTCCTTGGGGCTCGACCTGGATGTGTGGTAATCGCATCCGGATCCCCACCCCCCCCCACACAAACATATGCGTATAGCTGCTACTAAGGAAAATCAGAATGCCCAAAATTTTTTGAAAAGTGAGGGTGGGATGTGGATGTCGGGAGGCTCCACGAATAAGCAAGCCACGACCAGCAGAAGCCATCCTTCAATACTCTAGCTTCCTCCCTGCCCGTGGTGATGACGCGACGAATAAGTCTCGACAGAGTGGAATATCAGGCACAAAGTTTAATCAGACAAGCCCGCCTTGCTCTTAAGATGCTCCTTGAAGTCCATAATGTCGCCTTCCCACCTGGTTACCGCTTGATTTTCACACACCCAGATCTCATGTGCCACCTGGTTGATAAGCCTGAAGTCGTGGCTTACAAGAACCAAGCCCCCGTCCCACTCATTCAAAGCCTCAGCCAAGGAGTCGATCGTCTCAATATCCAAATGATTAGTTGGCTCATCGAGTAAAAGCATGTGAGGCTGCCTCCATGCTAGCCACGCGAAGATCACTCTGCTCCTTTGCCCGTCTGACAAGTTCTTCATCGGCATTATCTGAGCCTTGCCCGTCAGTCCAAACTTCCCAATTGCTGCCCTCATCTTCTCTTCCTCATTTCCCGGGTACTCTTTCATCATAAAAAGCAGGGCAGATAGTTCCAGGTCAAGTTTCTCGGCAAGGTGCTGATGGAACTGCGCTATCCTCAAATGATTGTGGCGCCGGACCATGCCGTCAAGAGGTACCAAGTCCCCTGTCATCAGCTTCAGCAAAGTACTCTTCCCTGCTCCATTAGGGCCAACCAGAGCGATTCGGGAATCCAAATCCACCCCAAAGTCGATATTTTTGTAAATCAGATTTTCCGGTGTGTAGCCAAATGTTACCTCTACAAACTGGAGCACAGGCGGGGGAAGTTTTCCGACATCGTAAAATCTGAAAACAAGAACTTTATCCTTCACAACCTTTTCAGTGAGTCCACCCCGCTCCATCTTGGCTAGTGTCTTCTCCTTACTCTGGGCCTGACGAGCAAGTTTTGCTGACCCATGCCCAAAACGGGCAATGTATTCCTTCATGGAAGCAATCTGCTCCTGCTCCCACTTGTACTGTTTCATTTGATTTTCCTCCAACTCAGATCGAGTCTGAACATACTGGTCATAGTTGCCCGTGTACAACTTCAGTTTCTTATTTTGCATGTGGATTATACTTGTGCACACTCCATTAAGAAAATCCTGTGAATGCGACACAACCACAAGGATGCGATCAAAATTCTTCAAAGTCTCCTCCAGCCACACACATGCCTCCAGATCTGTCAGAATCAAGAGAAAAAACTCACATAAAAATGAAATATTGACAGAATGACATATTTAATTAAGGTGAAAAAATTTCAAACAAGGAGAAGTTGCAAGCAAAAAGACTACAGAAGATGGTGAAATGGGACCCGACTACAATTAGAAACTTAACCTGAAGTCAAATTCCAAACCTGATTAAGATAAGTTACCCAAACTGAGCAAGCGTCCAAAAGCAAATACGAAAAACCGCTATGAGATGAAATAACCCTTACCAAGGTGATTAGTAGGCTCATCAAGAAGCAAAATAGTGGGATTCATGAACAGCGCTCGGGCCAAAGCGATCCTCATCCTCCAACCACCAGAAAAATCCCGAGTTTTCTTTGCCTGCATCTTCTTGTTGAATCCAAGACCAAACAGAATCTCAGCAGCACGTTTCTCGGCAGTAGATGCATCCATTGCTTCAAGCCGCTCATATACACGGTCAAGAGCTTCTCCACCACCATCATCCTAGAGCGAGACGGAGAAATTAATGAAAACCAGTCACTGAGCCAGAACACAGTTGTTCAACAAATGAAAGCCCCATCTACAGACCTGTGCTGCCAGGGCTTCTGCTTCCTTCTCGAGTTTTAGCCTCTCCTCGTCACAGCTAATGACAGCCTCAAGTGCAGACATGTCAGAAGCTTCAATCTCCCTTGTTAAGTGATAGATATCCATATGGTCCGGAATAGGAAGCTCTCGACAGCCGATGGCAGTAAGAAGAGTGGACTTGCCACACCCATTGAGTCCAAGCAAACCATATCGCCTGTGGATAAAAGGAGACACCTAGGTAACATACGACCATATAAACTGGCGCTGATTTTCTATAATTTAAAAAGAAACACTAACCGTCCATAATTGAGTTCCAGCTCCGAATCAACAATAAGGTCGTGACCATGGAAGGTCACTGACAACGACTCTATCTGCAACAAGCCACAACACATCAGAGAAGTAATCTACCAAACAGTAGATGCTAACATCAACAGAAAGTAACTTCAGCATGAGGCTTCAAAGTATATGGTTTCCAGCTATTGCTAAAGAACAGATCCACCACTATAAAGTCCTCATGTTTCCAATCAAGAAAAGGTAGAATGCACGGACAATACCAATCATAAAGATCAGACCTAGACTTGAGAAACAATTCGAATCGATGTAGAGATGGATACTTCCCAAAATCCCGCAGAACCGGAGATAAAACTAATTAAGGGCGAATCAACAAATAACCAACAGCAGATTACCAACCCTAATATCCCTGGAAAGAGGATGAGAGCAAAGAACGCCCGTACACGTCCGATCAGAAATCTGCATATTGTCAACCCCATTTGTCAGCGACTCAACGCCTCCATTACTCTCTCCAGCAGCAGCAGCAGAAGCCGCCTTGGACGAAGTCGCAGCTGCAGCCGCCTTCCCCCCTCTCTTGGCAGCAGCGGCAGCCTTTTTCTGAGCGGCCTTCTTCTTGCTCGCGTCCGACACCATCCTCAATGAAAGGGGATAAAAGAAAGAAACCTAACCACCCAACACAAATCGCAAAATCAATCAGCCCTAGGAAATCGAACAAAAATCGACGCATCGCCGGAAAATTGAAAACCTCGTGCCTCGAGGGGGCGGAGGAAGAGGCAACAGCAGGGGAACAAGGATCGGCGACGGGCTGGCCGGCGGTCGGTGGCTTGACTTAGTCCAACGTTGGGATTCAGGTTGATGGAAGGGGAGATTGGAGCGAACGCGTCGGCGATATTTATAGGGGTTAGGAACGGAGGGTTCCGCTTCCACGTGCTGGGGGTAAACTGGAAGAAGTCATTACCCCCCAAAAAAAAAAAACTGGCAGAGGGTATTCTAGTCTTTTCATCTGGCGCCTCGTGTCGATGTAAGGGCTTACTATTTGGGCCTTCTTGGTATTTTCTGCCAAGTTGGGCTTTATGACTTAATGGGCTTTTGGCATTGCAGATACCTTCTTGTCCGAACGAGAGTAATCATGGAGACGAGAGATGGGTGGGCCTTTTCTTTTAATTCCTTTTAACACCGAAGACAAAGCTGAAACTAAAGTTAAAAGGCAAAATAATGCTAATAATAATAATAATAATAAAAGGAATAGTTATCTTTTGGGCTATTCCTTTTTTTTTTCTCTCAAAGAAAAGTTAACTTTTAGCATGGGTCTTTGGGTAAACACGTTTATTGAGAGTTCGAAACACGCCCAAAAGAAAAGAAAAACAAGACAAAAGGCACCACGTGTCACATGGCTAGGGGTTAGGAGTTCAAAGTTTGATCGACCATGACCTTTGATTGGATCCCTCGTTCCTCTCCTTGTCCGATTCTCCTCTTTTTTTCTTTGTTAAAACTATAATTATATTCTGAACTCGAATGATTAAAATCTAATAAGATTTTGATTCAAGGCGAAAGCCCCCATCTACAGGCAATACTCGTTGACCCTGAAAAACCATTCGCCCTTTCCCAATGACCGTTTTGTCTAAAGCCTTGGGTCTTAGTACAAATGGTGGGTGTGCGGGCGTGTTTTGTGTGTTCGGGTTTGCGTTATTTGACAGAAGGTAAGAAGATATTAGGACCCGAATGCTGAAAGAGAGGAAGACAAGTGAGAAAGAAATATGGGAGGGGGAAAACGGTGTCCTTTTTCTCACACCAACTTCACTTTGGACTTTATTTCCCTCTTCCATCTTTTCTGTCTCTTTCCTCCTGTACAAAAAAAAAAAAGAGCAACAAATTTTCTTACAGCCAGTCAGCATCACGTTGCATGTCACGAGTTCCCTGCCAAATGACCCCAGTGTATGCCCAAAACCCTAACCGCGCACATACCAGTAGTATGATGGTCTGCAAATCCTAGAACCAAACTCCTATGGTCCTTTGCCGACCCTAGTACATTGTCCCACGGGTGGCCGTCGGGGTACGACAATATGCTAACCGAGCCGAGTCATACACCCCAATTATTATTATTTCCTACCTAAAACATCTCAATGCAAACCACACAGAGACACTCTCTCCACCTCTTGGGTGGGGGTCCAAATTGCGGTGTTGGGACCTCCAAAAATAGGTCGTTCCCCATCTTTCTCGTGTAGTTTAATGATTAAAAAATGACCGGCAGCATCTTTGCGGGGGGATGAAGTGGCAGGAGCAATGCAATGGCCGGGGATAAGGAAGGACGAGGGTTCATGTGAGCCAGCCTGTGTCTGTCTGTCTGTCCCATTAACCACGCAAGTCCCCATGGAAATTGCCTTGTCTGGAAGGTTCCCCCACTAATTTCGGGGCGAACTTAAAAGGCGGATTTACCATAAAGCCCGATTCATCATTTGGATGAGTTGTATCGGGACTATGATCGTTTAACTCATGTCATCCATGAGTCGATTCATGCATGCCGTGGGCTGTTGGCTTGATTGGACTCCCAGAGTTTGAAATAATTCAAGCCAAAATTCGAAGGAAATAACGGAGAAATTGAATAGGGCTCGAGTTGTTAGAAATAACAACACCTCTCTTATGGGCTCGAGAAAGTTCCTATGATTAGTGTAGAATGTTCTTAGGATTAGTCTAGAAGGCTCCTAAGATTAGTGTAGAAGGTTCTTAGGATTAGTCTAGAAGGCTCCTAAGATTAGTCTAGAAGGTTATTAAGATTAGTCTAGAAAGTTGTAGGATTAGTCTAGATAGGAATTTTCTAGAAAGATGGAGAATGAATCCATCTTAGACCCTCCCTATAAATAGGGGTCATTGGTTCATTTGTAAACAATCAACAACGAATATAACTCTTCCTTCTCAAATCATTCCTTCTCAATTCTACATTTGGCATCAGATCCAGGCAGTTGGGGTCCAGGCGTTAAAGTCCAGCGGAAGTTCTGCCGAAGTCCAGTGGAGAATCTGCTGAAATCTAGCGGAGGTTTTGCCGAAGTCCAGGAGAGAATCTGCCAAAGTCCAGCGGAGCCGAAATTCTGTCAAGGAAGCTGCAATTTGGAATTGCGTCGGGCATAGGTCGGGGACCAGGCTACGCTTCTAGAAGATAAATTCGGTATGGCGGAGTTTAATACTGTCGGCATGCTATAGAAACTAAATAACCAGAATTACAGTACGTGGAAGACGTGTATGGAGTCATATCTCCAAGGTCAAGATCTCGGGGAAATCATTGGTGGAAGTGAGACGAACCTACTGAAAAGAATGATGCTGCTTTGAGAAAATGGCGGATTAAGGCAGGGAAGGCCATGTTCGCCATTAAGACCACCATAGAGGAGGAAATGCTGGAGCATATAAGGTAAGCCACTACCCCAAAGGATGCATGGGATATATTAGCGACTAGATTCTCAAAGAAGAATGATATGAGGCTACAGTTGCTAGAGAATGACTTGCTGGTAGTTAGACAAGGAGATTTAGGAATTAATCAATTCTTTACAAAAGTAAAGTCTATCTGCCGGGTGATATCAGAGTTAGACCCAGGATCCAAGATTAGCGATGATAGAATGAGGAGGATTATTATCCATGGGTTAAGGCCAGAATATAGGGGATTTATTGCGGCGGTTCAAGGATGTCCCACGCCGCCGTCGTTAGAGGATTTAGAAAATTTACTAGCTAATCAAGAGACGCTGGCAAAACAGTTGGCGGGCGTGACTTTGAAAAATGAAGAAGAAGCGTTATACAGTAACAAGGGAAGAAAATATAAAGGGTTTGCCAAAGATGATGAGAGAAGCTTCCCTCAAGGTGACAAAAACGGTCGACGTAGCAGCAAAAACATATTCGACCACAAGAACAAAGGAGACAAGGAAGGCCAACTCAACGAAAAAATGAGGAATGCTTCAATTGTGGTAAGAAGGGGCATTATGCCCGAGACTGCTGGTTCAAGAAGAAGAATGTAGAAGGAAATGCTACCACATCAAGAAGTCAAGACGGAAATAAATCCGAAGAAGAGTGGAATCTTGAAGCATCCCTCGCCTTGCTAGAAGAAAAGCAGTCGTCGGAAGACCAGGCCCTTGCAGTGGTCAACAATAACTCTGTGGACTATACAAAGAATTGGATTTTTGACTCTGGGTGCTCCAACCATATGACGGGTGATTAAGAGAAGTTGCAAGAGTTGTCGAAATACAAAGGACAACGAGTCGTCGTCACCGCCAATAACTCTAGACTGCCCATCGCCCATGTCGGGAAGATTGTTATAGCCACCGATGACAGTTCCAGCAAGGTGCAACTACAAGGAGTCTACCATGTTCCTCGAATAAAGAAGAATCTTTTGTCAATAGCCCAACTGACAGCCCCAGGCAACTTCGTGGTGTTTGGGCCAGAAGATGTGAAGGTTTACGGTGAGTTGAAGTTTTCAGGGACACCGTTCATGGAAGGGCGGAAGGTCAACTCTATCTACGTCATGTCTGCAGAATCTGCATACGTAGATAAAGTGAAGAAGAACGAGACAGCGGATCTCTGGCATGAGAGGCTTGGGCACGTTGGCTACCACAAGTTGAAGGTAATGATTAACAAGGAGATGCTGAAGGGCCTTCCGCAATTGAAAGTGAATGTCAACACTGTTTGTTCAGGCTGTCAGTACGGTAAATCACACCAGCTACCGTATGAAGAGTCCAAGTATAGGGCAAATGAACCACTCCAGCTAATTCACTCCGATGTGTTCGGTCCAGTGAAGCATCCATCAGTAGGTGGCCGTAGATACATGGTGACCTTCATTGATGACTATTCCAGGTATGTCTGGGTAGATTTTATGAAGGAGAAGTCGGAGGTCCTACAAAAATTCAGAGAGTTCAAAATCAAGGCGGAGAGCGATTTGAAGACACAGGTGAAGTGCCTACGTACTGACAATGGGGGAGAATGTGCCTCTAGGGAGTTTGCAGAATACCTAAAAGAGAATAAGATAAGACGACAGTTGACTTGTCCTCACACGCCCCAACAGAATGGTGTGGCAGAAAGAAAGAATAGGCATCTTGCAGAAGTATGTTGCATGCTAGAAATGTCCCAGGAAGATATTGGGCAGAGTGCATGAAGATAGCTGCAGATGTCGCAAATAGGCTACCGCAAGCTTGCCTTGACACCATTCAAGCTACTATGGAATATGAAGCCTACAGTGAGCCACTTTCGAGTCTTTGGGTGTGTCTGCTATGTGTTCATCCCTAACCACCTACGAAGTAAGTTCGATAAGAAGGCGACCAAGTGTATCTTCGTAGGATATGACGCAGAAAGAAAAGGATGGAGATGCTGCGATCCTATGACTAACAAGTGCACTGTATCAAGGAACGTCGTCTTTGATGAAGCAACTTTCTGGTGGTTGCCTTCAAATGAACTAGAAGAAGAAGCTCAATTGAAGCAGGGGGAGCAAGTATCCCTAAAACCAACCATTAAGGGGGCTGATAAAGGGCCCACTATAACAGGGAATAATGACTCAGAAGAAGAGAGGCCTTGGCAAACAGGAGTGTACCAGAGGTCATTCGAAGAGAATGTAGTGGCAGAAGAAACTGGTGACAGGACGACACCACTGAGGAGGTCCACAAGGCAACGAAGACCTCCAACAAGATACATAGATGCATCACTTGCAGAAGACGTTGATCCACAAGAGCCATCAAGCTACGAAGAAGCATCAAAGCACAAGGTATGGCAAAAGGCAATGAGTGAAGAGATCCGAGCATTGGTAGAAAACCAAACTTGGGATTTGGTTCCAAAACCTAACGAGGTAAGACCCATATCCTGCAAGTGGGTCTATAAGGTGAAAACTTGCACAGATGGTTCGGTGGAGAGTTACAAGGCTCGTCTCGTCGCTCGAGAATTCTCTCAGCAGTATGGCTTGGACTACGACGAGACCTTCAGTCCAGTTGCGAAGATAACAACTGTCAGAGTTCTACTCGCCTTAGCAGCAAGTAAGTCCTGGAAACTCTGGCAGATGGACGTGAAGAATGCATTCTTACATGGAGAGTTAGACAGAGCAATCTATATGGAACAACCTCAGGGGTTTGCAGATAAGAATCGTCCTAACTATGACCGCAAACTAAGGAAAGCATTATACGGACTGAAGCAGGCTCCAAGAGCTTCGGACAAAACTTGGCATAACAAGAAGAATAAGTCGGTGTTGAGGGGGAGTGTTAGAAATAACAACACCTCTCTTATGGGCTCGAGAAAGTTCCTAAGATTAGTGTAGAATGTTCTTAGGATTAGTCTAAAAGGCTCCTAAGATTAGTCTAGAAGGTTCTTAAGATTAGTCTAGAAAGTTGTAGGATTAGTCTAGATAGGAATTTTCTAAAAAGATGGAGAATGAATCCATCTTAGACCCTTCCTATAAATAGGGGGTCATTGGTTCATTTGTAAACAATCAACAACGAATAGAACTCTTCCTTCTCAAATCATTCCTTCTCAACTCTACACGAGTTACGTGTTGGTCGGGGTCAGTTCCATCGACGATCTCAATAATTTAGCAATTTAATACGTCCCCACCCCAACCCCAACTCACAACCCAAAAACGACGACGTACAAGTCAAGGAACCAGCTCCTTGATTTCCCACCCTTAATCATGTTTAGTCGAAACGGTAAACATGGATTAAAACACATGAGCCAGTTGCGGTGGAGACAACCTTTTGTGGGTTAGGTCCCAAGAAAAAAAAAGGCAAATTATCGATTTATTGCCCAAACTATAGGTCAACTTTCTTCTGTGGCCTATGGTTAAAAAAGTTTTAGATGAGGCTCAATCTACATAAAATTTTTTGATAAGGCCTAATTTCCGACGTCCGTCAACCGGTGCCGACGTGGATTTGACGAACTTTTATAATTGCCTACGTGGCTCTGTTTTTTTTTTCAGTGAAACGCAACGTGGCAAGACGTGGGAAACGTGCGTTTATGCACGTTGGATTTATTATAACGTAAGTAAAGAATTTGGGAAATTAGGGTTTGTGTTCTAATTTCTGTCCTACTCGTGTTCTAATTTCTGTCCTACTCGTGTTCATCTGGGTTGTTCTTGGCCGTGTTCATCGTGTTCATCTGGGGTTCCTTGCTTATTGTTGCGTACGTTCATCAGGTTAGTCGCTCTTTCTTGTCTTGGTTATTGAGGTTCCTCACTTTTTTATTGTTGTTCCCTTGTGCTTCTGGTATGGGTTTCTGGGTTGGGATTTTGGGTCGGGTTTTGTAAATGGAAGTCTATATGGTGTTGGGTTCATGTTTTCTAAAAATTATTTTGTCAAATGTAGAGGTTCAGTAGTATGAGTTGTATCGGGGGTGCGGAATCTGCCAACTCCACCTCTGTTACTTGTGAAAGGTGGTGCAAACATGGAATGCGAGTTGTACTGTACATCTCCTGGAGTAGAAGCAATCCGGGGAGACGTTTCTTTCGTTGTCCAGTGTGGAAGGTGATTTTGTTGTGTTATGATCTGAATTTCTGAGCTGATCTGGGTATACTTTTGTGCTTTGTGTTATTATTTGAATTTTGCTGTGTGTTCTGACCATGTGTATAGGATGATGATTGTGGTTTCTTCAGCTGGTATGACGATGTGATACCTCCTCAAGAAAAGGAAATTATATCACACCTTGTTGAGACTAAGAAGTTGTTGGAAAGTAAGGTCGAGCTGATGCACAAGAGCCAAGCTGCAATGGAAGAAGTTATCAAGCATCTCGAGGCACAGGTGTTGAAGCATAAGATGCTCCAGTCATCCCATCAGCTAAAAGAACGTGCAAATCAAGCGATGATGAAGAAATTATATAGAAATTTGAAATTGATGACCTTTCTTGTATTAGTTTTAGTTAGCTTTGTTATATATGTGGCCCAGAGTTGATGATCGTCTTTGTAGCCGTGAATGACAGAAATTGGTGTTCGCATTTGATTACACTCGTCAGTCAGTTGCCTTTCTTGTATGTAAGTCAGATTTTTATGAAATCATATAATGTTGGCAGAGAATGGTAGAAAATGGTTTCCAATACACCATAAGCTGCAAAACACCAGAATTTGCATACATAGACATATGCATCCCTCCAGGTTACCTTCAATTCATAATATCCATACATAAGCTCCATACACCATAATATCCATACAACTTATGTTTAAATGCTGCTAAATAAAGAAACTCCAGATATCCAACTAAACCAAAAAAGGCAGAACATTTGTGTCTAACTTAAATTGAACTTTGTCCAAGGTCAGGGATGGTGTGTCCTGTTTCAGCTGCTGCACTAGGACCGGAACCACCAAAACCTTCAGCCCTTCTCTTTAAGCAAGTCCTCTTGTTATGCCCTGCCTTGCCACATAACTTGTATTTCACTCTCCAGTGAATACCAGAACCTGTAATAACACCTAAAGTCAAGTTTTCGATATTAGAGTATTAAGAATATGTAATTAAGGTCGTTACTCCATACCATAATCACGATAGGTGTATGATTCTTCTGCAGATTCTGCGTCTGCGGCTTGTTCAGGTTCCGACGCATGTTCTGTGGGCTGCGAAGATGGTTGAGATGATGATGGCTGTGATGAAGGTTGTCTTCTGCAGGTTCTCCTGTTGTGTCCAATGTTGCCACAAAGTTTGCATGTCATCTGCAGGCCCTTCCTATTCAACTGAGTTTGAGGTGTCTTCGGGTCCTCTTCATTGCTTTTCTTCCTGTTTGGTTTTCTTGGTCTTCCAGGCAACTTCTTATAAGGTGGTGGCCTTATTGGATCACCCTCTACCCCTAGCCAGAATTTGCTGCCTTCCAGTGGCTCCAAAACATGCATGTAGGCTTGGCGATATGTGTCCATCTTGAAACAAGGATCGACATAGTCTTCTATCCTCCGCTTCATATACAGAATAGAAGACAATGCATGCGTACATGGAATGCCATGTAATTCCCAGCTTCTACAACTACAAGATCCAGCCCTTAAATCAACTACAAACCTATCTGAGTCGGCTAAAGGCATTGAGACTTCATATTTTTCTGTGATGGAGGGTTTAACCACATATCTAGCTGCGGTTTCCTTCATGCTCTCTATATTTTCTCTCACATTTTGTGTCACCAAATCAGTCCTCTTGGATGCAGCCTTCTTCTTTTCTATTTGCCTAACCATAAGCAGTCGCCTAATGCGCTCCAACATATCAATTAAAGGCAATCTTCTAGCGGCAACAATATATGAGTTGAATGTTTCTGACATATTGTTACTATGTGTACCGCACTTAGTTGAAGTATTGAAAAATGCCTTACAGAAATGGTGGGGACCTTGTTTGTTGAAGTCTTCAGCAGCCAGTTGGGACCCTAGGACACCATCCCTACTAAAAGTCATCTCCCTCATGGCAATTTGGAAGTCCAATTCGTTTGTAAATCTCACGGCTTTGTAGAAGCAACTCTTTAGGAATATTCCTTTGTGCTTGACTTTCCAATTTTGGTAGATGTGCCTTGAACAGTTTCTCGACTCGGCATCAGGTACAAGAAGGCTGATGGCATTCAGCAGACCCTGAAATAGTTAAAACATTTCATATTAGAAATAGCTATAACGAACGTGCCATAGATATAGAGCGATAAACAAACCTTTTGTTGATCGCTAATGAAAGTCCAACCGTGCCCACTTCCAACATTCAATTGCTTGAAAAGCAACTCAAGGAACCACGTCCATGAGTTCTGGTTTTCTCCCTCGACCACAGCCCATGCAATTGGGTACATGCCATCATTCCCATCCCGTCCTACAGCCGACAATAGCATCCCTCCAACTTTCATTTTTATGAATGTACCATCGAATCCCACAACCCGTCTGCACCCTAGAAGGAACCCCTTGATCAAAGCCTCAAATCCTATGTATAATCTCCGAAATGTCGTGTGTAGTCCGGTGGATAATGTCAGATCAGTCATCAACTCAAAACAACTCGTTGGATATCTATTCCTCAAAGCAGCTAGATATGGTCGGAGCTTCTTGAAGTGATCAACGACTGACCCAACCGTCATGCCATCTGCAATCCAACATGCCTTGTAACACTTCATCAATCCGACCTCAGTTGTGTATTTCTTCATTACCTCCTCTTGAATTTCTTTTGCCGTCGCACCTGCCCTTCTTATATGACCATCCACCAACTGTTCAGCCAACCATTTGGTAGTAGCCTGCCTATTACGCATGTTACGAGCACATGTGTGACTGCTGAACACAGATTTAATGGCGAAGGATCCGTCCTTCTTCAACCATGACCCATAAATCCTCCATGGACAGCCAGATTCGCATACAGCCTCTTGCTTTAGTTTCGAACTTCTCATCCACCGTAAATTGAATCCATTAGCAATTGCATACCTTAGCATTATGCATCTGCCGTGGAGTCTCAAAACACAATCCAGGTATTAACTTTATCACCTTATGATCACAACGTGGATCATACATACTAAGTTGAGATTTGAAATGTTTCCTCTTTACTCCAATGGTGGATGTTCCATCGTCTGGAAGAATATCATCGTCTGACTTCTCATGCTCCGATTCTTCGGCGTCATCATTATCATCCACATTACTAGCAAGTCCTTCTACTTCAACAGTAACAGGACCACTAACAGCTTCAACTTCAATTTCCTGGGACACTCCACCAACCCCTTCCTGGACATTTATCTCATGCAATTCTAAGTCATGCTCAGCCTCTGAACTATCCACTTCACTATCAGACAAACTTAAAGAAATGTCCAGACTAGTATCCTCATTTTCAGATCTATTATCTATCATAGTACCTTCACAAAATACTTTCACAGAACAACCATCAGGGCACCGATCACACATCTCTACAACCTCCTTGTCAGTGAAAATTTCCTTAACACCCTAAGTCCCAACAGCATACCACATCTGCCTCACAGAGCAACCAGCATCTTGGGCGAAAGCAACCAACATGAAATATCCCATCAAATCGCAGTCTACATCACTGTACTTCAGGACCTTACCACCCACATACTCAAAATTATTCCCCTCAGAGACTCCACCACCTACATGCATGTCGAAAGAAAGCCTCTTCATTCTGACCTGCCCACCTATAGAGCAATGAACCCCTATTATCAACCCATACAAACCCAGGTATCCACTAAGCCGGGATGACTCAAAAAATGGTTAAAAACAAGCAAAATCAAGTACCTGGTAGGAACGAAAACGAATGAATCGACAATGACAACAGCAGGTACATACGGAATCGCAGAAACAAACGATCCCCCAAATCAGAACCCTCGGGTACGAAGTTCGTCGGGAAGAAGCACAACAAAGAAAAAATCAAACAGAATAAACTTACCTGGATGATGCAAAGCGAGTTAATCAAGCAATGCGGACAAACCCCTCCTGAAATCGGACTTCATGCGATTGTTCCCAAAATCGAACTGACCACGAACCCTAACCCTAATCCCCTTTTGTTGATTTATTTCGTCTGGTAATCAATTTTGGCCACGTTGCGTTTCACTGAAAAAAAAAATAGAGCCACGTAGGCAATTATAAAAGTCCGTCAAATCCACATCGGCACCGGTTGAGGACGTCGATAATTAGGCCTTATCAAAAAATTTTATGTAGATTAGGCCACATCTAAAACTTTTTTAACCATAGGCCACAGAAGAAAGTTGACCTATAGTTTGGGCCATAAATCGATAATTTGCAAAAAAAAAAAAAAAAACAGGAACAGTGAATAAATTTGGACGAAAGTGGTGGTGGTGGTGGTGGGTGTAGATACGACAATCTTCCCCCCATATGATGTGGGCTTTGCCACTTCTTTATTTTATTTTATTATCCCTCAAAATTCCTTTCTTTATTATTACAGTACAAAACTGGAAGCTGCATTTTTAGGTAGGTTGTCATTGAAGCATATGAGTTGGACATCCATGTAATGTGTCCACTTCCCGACAGCCTCAAAGTTACTTCCGTCCCAACTTCCAATAGTAATAAATTATCCCCCACCTCGAAGTTTTATCGAAAATGTTACATCCAAAATATTACGTTATTTTATACAATTCCAATCTCAATGTAAACCTAATTGACTCCATGATTACTATTCACTAGTGTGATCATATGTGTATTTCACATTATGGAGCAAGCATTAGGATTCTCGTCGCTGAACATCTGAGGCGCATGCAGAGAATGTCCGTACAACAGCCCGTAATTGGCAGGAGGAATAGGCATGGGAGCAGGATATCCGCCGTATCCCCCCGCCCCAGCCCCGCCGTACTCCGCCCTCCTCCCTTCCATGAAACCGCCTCCGCCGAACCCGGCATATCCGTAGTCCTCCTCCTCCTCCTCATCATCATAATCGTCATAATCCTCGTCGTCGTCGTCGTCATCGTAATCATCGTCGTCCTCTTCCTCCGCGACTTTCGAACTGCCTTTCTTCTCATCCTTCTTTTCTCCCCCACCTCCACCTCCACCTCCCCCGCCCTTCCCGTCATCCTCGTTGCTCTTCTTTGGAGGAATCACCTGGACCGACCTCTTCATCCTTTCTGACAGGACACCGCCCAGCTCCCCTGCATTGAACCTGCCGGTCACCGCAACCAAATCCTTGTCCCTGTCGAAAGCAACGCTCTCCACCCCTAATACGTTTCATGGGATTTTGTAATTAGACGACGGATTAATTGGATTAATTACAGAAACTAACTTGGTATTAATCATCAAACCTTTGGTTTTGGAGACTATCCTCTTAATCTTCTTGATGCAGCCACTGCAGTGCAGCTCCACCTTGAACACGGCTGTGATTGCCGGAATCTGTGACAAGGACACGGGATAAGACCACGCGACCGACACTGCCCCCTAACTGTTAGTAAACTTTGTTCAAACTAAACCTCTTTTGGTTTCTTGGGCTCCTCGGCCTTCTTTTCCTGGGACTTTTTGCCGCCTTCGACATCGGCCTTCTTACCACCGCCATCCTTGGCTTTCTCCTTCTTATCCTTGCTGGGCAACTGAGGCGAAATGAGCTCCACTTTCTTCTTCGTCTTCTCCTGCAAGTCCTCCCTGATCTCTAACGGGTCGACGTCCCCCAACACGGTCAGCTTGTTCGACTCCCACTCAACCTTCGCCTTCTCGACTCCTTTTGAACAAAAAAAAAAACGAAAAAAAAAACAGAGCAACTATCAAATATTAAAACACTAGAACAAATCCCAGAACCGAGTACTTCGAATGCATCAACAACAACAG
Organism: Melastoma candidum; assembly: GCA_023653495.1. Classification (NCBI taxonomy): domain Eukaryota; kingdom Viridiplantae; phylum Streptophyta; class Magnoliopsida; order Myrtales; family Melastomataceae; genus Melastoma; species Melastoma candidum. Next base: position 9,237,437 of record CM042886.1, read on the forward strand.
TAAAACTGATACTATTCCGCCCATCAAACAAGACCCCACTAAATTATCAATAGAAAAAAGAAAAAACCAGAAAATCAATATCAATACCGGCGATGGACTTGGCATATTTGAGGATCTTGTTGGCACAACCCTCGCAGTGCATATCCATCTTCAGGACAACAACCATCCCTTCCTTCTTCTTGTCTTCCTTCTTCCCATCTCCCTTTCCTCCTCCGCTCCCCGCGTTCTTCTTCTTGTTGTCGTCGTCATTGCTCCCTTCCCCCTTGTTCTTCTTCTGCGGCAGTCAGACAAACGGGTCACAAACTGCAAGAAGGAAACGAATGAAGAAGAAACCCGCAAAGCGCGACTCACTTCGCCCATGTGTTCGGGCTACAACTCTTGGGTAGGCTAAAATCGAGTGAACCCGCGAGTCCAAGAGGTCGTTCGTTTTGAGGATATGCCAGCAGTTTAGCACTTTATAGCAGGGAAGAAGAGGAGGAAGGAGGAAGCAGCTGCCCACCGCACTGCAGTTGCGTTGAAGGGTAGTTACGTCAAAATCCCATAAAGGCCTTCCTTACGGGCTTAATATTGGGCTTAAACCGAGCTCAGAGGCCCCATAATAACGTATCTGGGGGCCTGACGACACGTGGGACCTCGTTATTGGGTAAGAACGTGTAGGACCACGTGCATTGGGGAACCATCACGTGACGGAACGAAAGCAAACACCCCACCCCCCTTCACCCGTCTTAAAAAATAATATGTTTGAAAGTACGATTAGATTTTCAAATTTGAAAACTCCAACTATTAAATACGTGACGCTGAATCTACGAATTTGATTGCCATAGTGTTTAACATAATCCTGATATTTCTCTGTGAAGAGTTTGGAGTGTCGATTTATTACCACTTGGGTTTTTGCCTTTCAATTCAATCCTCGAAGGAAGTGGAGGAAAAGGTCCAGAAGGTATAATACCTAAAGAGAAAAACTTGAGTCGAAATAATCGTGTTTTTCCTATGAAAAGGCTCCTAGAAAAAATGTCCGGAGGCCGATCTTACCCAAGCGCCGAATAGTGATTGTAAGGGTTCTCATTTGGAGAGCCTTAGCGTTTCACACGCGAAATCGCGGGTTGTCGGAGTATTCACCAGAGTGTGGGAATTATTGACACAATAAATAACGTGGTCATCAGAAAATAAATGAAAAACGCATGAATTATGAAACAAACACTGATTGCATTAGACTAAAAACAGATTTTACAGTCATTATCGTCCAAAAATGCAAAACAGATTTTACGTTTGGTTACGGAAAAAATGGAGGAATAGAAGAATGACACTTTTATATCCGAAAGAATGTCCATTCCATTTAAGAATTAATACGATGGAACATATTCATTCCGTTTCCAATATCATAATTTTGTTAATAAAAAATCATATGGAATGCAAGCTTTGTTACATTTGTTCCGTAAAGCAAACTCCCCGTTAGGATGTTACTTGGTTTTGGTGGTGGACTTAGTTGGGATACAAACATTATTTTGAATTTATTCTTTAATAGGGAGAGGAGTTCCTAGGAGATATTTTGGGCCTGGGCCGATGCATCCGTCCCAACATGTTTAGGCCCAAGTCAGAATGAATAGGCCCATCGTCTTATCGGGTGAGAAACTCAATTTCGGGCCCTCTTGTCGGGATGCCGTGGCTATATTATAATCAAAGCCTCTCTTGCTTGTTTTTTTTTTCTTCTTCTTCTTTTAATCAATGGAGGCTTTTGGTCAAATGTGTCGGTGATTATTTTCATCACTTAATTTGGATTACAGCAATTCATCAGTTTTTGGTTTTCGGGGTCTCGAAATGACCACACGTGTGGAAAATCGCCTTAAAAGCGGACAACAAATCAATCATTTCTATTGATTTATTTGGACTTACATTGCCCAGGCAGACAAATATGAAAAAAGAAAGAAAGAAAGAATCTGAACCACCCCCTGTGGAAGAAATAGTTTTAGGCTGTACTGGAAGTCTTCTTGTAATAAGACACACCGGAAATCATATTTATACATCAATCAGTGCAATCATTTTCCTTTTGTTTATGAAAATGTGTCTTCCAATCCTCGTTCTCGTGTCTTCTCTCACACATTTTCATACATAGGGTTTCGTCAGAAGATTATGATAATGTAAGTGGCTCCCCCGAGTTGATTACTTCTCCGGTTGAGCACGGTCCGGTTGCGCATCCATCTGAAGGTCCTTTCTAGTGTATTCGAGCATCCCCGATATGTTTGAATAACGAGTGCGCTACGAAGTTAACGATTGTTCTGGGGAAGGCGCGTTTCCATTGTATCACGTTGTGTTTTTCTTTTTTCTCTATTAATATATTGATTCGAATTGTTTCTTCAGGTCCCATGACACCCAACCCACGATAAACAATGGACAAATATGTGTGTAAATTTAGTAGTAGCTTCTTTTATTTATCAGAAGAAAGTCAGACAACTGTAGCGGATGAAATCACCAGCTCATTTCACAGCTGCTCCTTCAAAATGCATGTATAGGTGTTGAATATGAATGTCATTATGACATGATTACGTTGATAAATCCTTCGTCCATCGATAAGAAAATAATCAACCATTTATCCACAGTGATGAGCTCTTCCATTCATCTCTACGTATGTCAATTCACTGTCTGTGAATAAAAAAGAACTCTTGCCCTGTTTCTTTTTCACTTCCTGCTGATCTCTTCTTTTCACTTTCTGTCTTACAACATTTCTTAAAGAACATTTTTCTTTCCTCGTTTGCTCGTCTTTTTAAAAAATGATAAATTAGTCCACACGTAAAATGATATACTGATGATGTTTGGTGCATGTCGGGGGCTTTCAAGTTCTCGATCCCACCCACACAACTCATTGACTGAAAGAAAACAAAACATAATCGCCCTTCTGCCACCAATCCAATCAAACTTATCTTATCCAAATGCTAAGGGATGGATGGATGGATGGATTATATCTCACGTTAATAGTTTATACATATATAGAGATCATAATAGTCCACAAAAAGTAAAGTCAGTGCGTGCGATTACAAACCCCCGTCCCCTAATCTTATTGATCCCATGACCCAGTGATCGTGATCGTGACGATGATTAACCGACGATCAAATCGTACTGCGACCCGAAACAAACCTCGTTGCATGTTGCCTCTGCCCACTGGTAAATGCCCTGGTCAAAGTAAAGCCCATCATCTTGATGAGGATGAACAGCTTTCTCCTCCTCCTTGATCTTCATCACCATCTGCTGGTTCTCGTAGCTGTTGAAGCTTCCCGGGTCGGGCCCAAAACCAAGAAACATCTCATCTTTGATGGTGAAGGGTTTGAAGCGCGTGTTCCCGACAGAGTTGACCATGCCGACCGAAGAGGAGGCCGCTGCGCCTATGCTGTAGTTGCTAACGTAGGCATGGCGAGAGTAGACCTTGGAACATGGGGACAGCAACTGAGGTTGTAGTAGTAGTTGTTGGGAGGATGGAGCCGGAGTAGCCAAATGAGGTCGTGGAGGAGGCGGGGGCGGTGCCGGGGGTTGCGGCGTCCTGAGGGAGTTGGGGAGCAATCCCTTGAGCTTCTTCTTCAGCTTGGTGTTCCAGTAGTTCTTGATGTCATTATCGGTTCGGCCGGGCAGCTGTGCCGCTATGATTGACCACCTAATCCCACATTTAAGGCATTGTAAAAACCATGAAAACTTTTTAGGTATCCATGAGGTCGTTCGAGTCAAATGGCGATGCTCCAATTGAGTTAAGCTTACCTTTAGGGTACTAGTTATGAATGTAAGAGGGAGCTTCAGTTATTGTTTTACCTGCTACCGATGGCGACGAAGAGGTTGAAGATGATCCTGTCCTCCATGTCGGAGAATTCCCCATGCTTGATGTCCGGCCTGAGGTAGTTCAGCCATCGGAGCCGGCAGCTCTTGCCGCATCTCCTCAAACCTGCCAACGATCCCACAGTTCAGTCTTCTAAGCAAACGGTCGACAACCACTAGCACACCTCGTCTTCTCGAAGACTTACTGGCTTTCTGGGGGAGGGTGATCCAATTCCCACCGGTGCCGTGGCTCTCGATGTAGTCCCTGAGCTTGGCGTCCTCCTCTGGTGACCACGGACCCCTCTTCACGTTCGCCTTGTCGCAGCACGGCGCTCTTCCCATGACCTCCTAGAATATAATTCCTCTCTTTTTCTCTCTCCCAGTCGAATGGGGAAGTTCTGCTGTTCCATGGGCTCATCATGTTATTGTCCTATTGCAGGTCCATTTATAGGTATATACAAACAATCACAAAAGTCTCGGCATCTCTTGAAACATTTGAATAAACAATGAGTTTCGTCCGCATATAAAAATATCGACATTTTCTGAACACGTTTCCATTGTGCTGTAACAAGTCAAAAGAGAGACAAAAAAAATATATACTAATAATAATAATAATAATTGCCCAGACATTGCATCTGCTTCTTACTTTCCATGTCTGTTTCCGCCCCTCGACTTTTCACATTAGGGGGAAAAAAGTCTCTGGTCCCTGTTGAAAGAAACGAGTAAGTCGGGGCAATTAATAATTTAGATAGGGGGGGGGGGGGGGGAGGGCTTTGAATTTTTGCAGCCCGGAAAGATTGATTTGATGTGTAACTAAAAGTTATTGCTTAGGGATGGTTGGAACTGCTCCAAGAGTAAAAACCAACAAGTAAATAAGAATAATTTTGTGTTGGGGGCATATGGTTATGTACAAAATTCATTTATTGATGTCAATTCTTCGTGACTAAGATAATGCTTAGTCTAGCATAATCATTCAAGTTTTATTTCGTTTTCATAATGATTCTAAAATCATCAAATGATACCTGCACTAATAATTTAATCGATTGAAACACCAATCTATCTTTTGAAAAGAAATATGTTTAATGAAAGATGTTGCTGGCTTTAAAGTAATTTGCCCTTATATGATTATATCCGAACGAAGAATGAATGTATTGGTGATGTGAAAAACTCTACCTCACGCCATTTTTCTGCTACCATATAGCTTAGAACACCATGTACAATTATCACAAGATTCAAGAAAAGCGGTCGAAAATCCAATCAAAGTTTTCCACCAGTCGAATGCATTAAAGGTTGTATTTTTAGAACGGATATAACAACTCCCCTCCAGATAGTTTTCTGACTCATTCTTAAAACTCCTAAATCGCGAACTAGGATATAGTTAGATTTTTTTTTTTAATTGTTCAGTATCTTGGTGGGAAACCTCCATACTCCTCGGGACGTCAATGACATGGTTATCAATCGCAACATAACTTTCCCAAGAAAATGTCGGGGTTTGGGAACTGCAATCGGGACATATTATAAAGTGTCCGAATTGATTGAACATGTAACCGTATTTGGTAACTTCAGTATGTATTGTGTTAAGATTTTATAGCTTGAAGTCAGATATATCGCGATTTGGAGTATATTAGATTCGCTCGTGAAATATATGGAAGATAAGAGAATATATCTCTTGAGGGAGATATATTGGATGATATTTAATTATATCACGAATATATTTACCTGCCAGATTTCCGATATACGTGGGGCCATCTACTATAAATAGGTGCCAACATACAAAGCGAATGAAAAGAAGAGAGAGAGCAAATCCTAATAGCATAGAAGAGGGATACACGAGTACAAAGAGTGCGGCGGTAAAGAAATGGTATGTGTTGGAGAAACACGGAAACACTTCGGGGTTATTTCTTACTGGGAAAGCGGGATTTTACATTCGAGTAGGTTGAGGGGGTTAGAGAGGGTCTCAACCTAAAGTTTATACTCCATTGAATATAGTGAAATCTTCTTCTTCGCCCGTGGACGTAGGTCGATTGATCGAACCACGTAAATTCTTTGTCTCCTTATTTTTCATTAACTTTCGATCGACGGCCAGATCCGGTTCAACACGCTACTGAGGGCTTTCGCATGCGCCAACAATTGGTATCAGAGCTCGGTTGTGCAGATTCGAGATCCATGGCTAGTGGCAAGTTCGAGATCGAGAAGTTGGATAGGAGCGTGAATTTCGGCTTGTGGCAAGTCAAGATGAGGGCGCTATTGGTACAGGGTGGATTGAAGAAGGCTATTATAGATCAGTCGAAGAGCGCTTCGAAGTTGACTTCTAATCAGTGGGAGGAGAAAGATGCTAGAGCGTTATCGGCGATTTAACTGTGTTTGTCCATCGAGGTTCTGACAAACGTGCTCAAGGAGACGACAGCGGCCAGGCTTTGGAGTAGGTTGGAGAGTCTGTATATGATGAGGACTCTGAGCAACAAACTCTTCTCAGGCAAAGGTTCCTCATGCTCAGAATGACGGAAGGAATCTTTGGATTTGGAGAGGATCGGCGACAAGAATGATGAGGAGATCCAGGCGATGTTGTTTTCATGTTCACTGCCCGCTTCATACCAGAGCTTCAGGGAGACATTCTTATATGGGAGAAGTGTTCTCACAGTTGACGAGATACGGTCTACCCTTTTATCAAAAGATTTGATTGATAAAGAATTGACGGATGAAGCAGGGCGATCGATGGTGGAGGCATTAATAATAAGCAGGACCGGATCCAAAGGTAGCGGCGATGTAAGATGCTTCCATTATGGTAAAAAGGGACACAAAGAAAAACTGCAAGATGTACTCATGGCTAGCGAGGTGCAGACTGCTGAAACCGAGTCAGAGAGACCATCAGAAGAGGATTGGATTATCGACTCAGGGAGTACTTTTCACATGAGTCCTCATAGGGCGATGTTCACTACATACTATTCCACTGCAGGTGGAGAGGTACGCTTGGGCAATGGTCACAAGTGTAATGTTGCAGGTGTGGGAACGGTTCGACTCAGAATGAAGGATGGAGCTGTGAGAGAGTTGGCAGGGGTCCGACATGTACCTGACATCACGAGAAATATTATTTCCGTAAGTGTTTTAGAAGCCAAAGGGTACGAATTTTCTGCTTCAGGTGGAGCCCTCAATGTTCGCCAAGGAAGGTGGTTGTGGATGACTGGAAGTCGATTGAAAGGCTTTTATGTTATTAGAGGTGCCGTTGCTATTACCACTGTTGGGTCTTCTGGAAGGCGTCATGAACCTTTCAAGAGGAGTAATCAGTTATCGGAAAAACGGGGTAATAGGTCACGAGCACGGAGAAGCAAAAAGATGTGAGTAGTCAAGTTCGTCGTGGATGGGCTTGGATGTTCCGTTGACTAGGCTTGTTGGAGCCTGGAGGAGAATAAGGGAGATATTTATGGTGAGTCTCGGGGGAGACTAGTACATGGAGTGACAATTCCTCAGATGTTCTGTGAACTTCGGCTCAAGGTGGAGTTAGTTAGTATTTTGTGGCCCGAAGTCAGATATATTGATATTTGGAGTATATTAGATTTGCTCGTGAAATATACGGAAGGTGAGAGAATATATCTTGAGGGAGATATATTGGATGATATTTGATTATATCACGAATATATTTACCTTCCAGATTTCCGATATACGTGGGGCTATCTACTATAAATAGGTGCCAGCATACAAAGCGAATGAAAAGACGAGGGAGAGCAAATCATGAGGGCATAGAAGAGGGATACACGAGTACAAAGAGTGCGGCAGTAAAGAAAGGGTGTGCATTGAGAAAACATGGTAGATGGTCTCAACCTAAAGTTTGTACTCCATTGAACATAGTGAAATCTTCTTCTCCGTCCGTGCACGTAGGTCGATTGACCGAAGCACGTAAATTCTTTGTCTCTTTATTTTTCGTTAACTTTCGATCGATGACTGGATCCGATTCAACACACTACCGAGGGCTTCCGCATGCGCCAACGTGTTGTTATTAAGGTAGCCTTTAATTAGGGAGCGGGAAGGACAAGCACCACGACGGGTTCTGCCTCTGGCAGCGAGTACGCAGGCGGCACGTGAGGAGGGAGTGGAGCTCAGGATTTACCTCTCCCCATGGGATCGGCACGTGGCGACTTATCGGAAGACGGGGGAGTACTATGAGTTAGTTCAACATGGGGCAGATGAGGGCAGTTTCTCACCAGGTGAATGCCTTTTTGTTAGCTCGCGTGTTGATTCAGTTGATCTTCTGTCGGGAACAAAGGGATAAGAATTCGCTGGAGATGCCGAGTTGGGGCCGGCCATCTTTTCTGATGTGGTCCCGTCACTCGGCAGGTTGGGGACGAGGCCGGTTTTGCTGGTTCAACCTCCTGGTCTATGATCAACGGCAGTGCTGTCACAAACAGTGGAACGAACTATTAGTAAGCCTTTTAAAATTGTTATTATATCCACAGATGGTGTTCTTGCCCTATCTCGATCTTATGTTGCGTCTGCTGCAGATGCATGAAGAGCAGGGACGCCGCTGTCGAGGACTGGGTGGCACCCGAATGTGATGTATCTGTCAGGCCTGGCCGGTTTAGGCACGCATCTGAGTCCCCCAAGTCTGGAAGACAAGTCCTCGACATATACTTCAAGTCTCTAGGCAGGAACAGTCACTTGCTACTAAACATTCCTCCACACTCTTTGGTACGTATCTCGGAGGAAGACATCGTATCCCTCCAGGAATTCCACGAGCTGCGCACATCAATATTCTCAAACAACCTTGCCCAGATTGCCCTTTTCAGTGCCAACAGCATCCGAGGCGGCACACAAGGTGACCAATTCTCCCCGACGGTGGAGAGCACTGTGTGGAAGTGGGTGGCCAAGCTCACCGGGTCGTTCCGTCGCAATGTAAACATTCTTCCACCGTATTGTCCCGGTCCAAACAAAACAAACCTCTAGAGGATTTCGCACTTTCGACAATCTTTCATCCAAGTATCGGGACAGGCCCATGTTTGGGCTCAGTCCAGCCCATTTTTATATGAATTGGGCCAAGCCCAAAATCCCCGGTTTCATTGTCCATTACTGCTTGACTCAATTTATCGGGGTGGTTTCAGGACCGATGAAATCGCCGACATAGGATGAAATTGTACGAGGAAATAGTCCAAATCCACGTCCTCTGCAACAAACCCAACCGACCCGCCATTTTAGGACCCGCCCAACAACTTCCCCCTTCCACACACCACACACTCCCAAACAACAGAAAACAAACAAAACCTCGTCTTTTATTCCCAACTGTGGTGTTTCTGGTGTTGTGATTCATTTGTCGGGTTAAGGTTTTTCATTTGTCGGGTTAAGGTTTTCATTTGGGAGGGGGACGTGCAGAGGACTCTTCATCAGACGACAGCAATGGACACCTTCCTCTTCACCTCTGAGTCCGTCAACGAAGGCCACCCCGACAAGATCTGCGACCAGGTCTCCGACGCCGTCCTCGACGCTTGTCTTGAGCAGGACCCCGAGAGTAAGGTCGCCTGCGAGACCTGTACCAAGACCAACATGGTCATGGTCTTCGGGGAGATCACCACCAAGGCTAAGGTCAATTACGAGAAGATCGTCCGCGACACCTGCAGGGGAATCGGTTTTACATCTGCCGACGTGGGGCTGGACGCGGATAACTGCAAGGTCCTTGTTAATATTGAAGAGCAGAGCCCTGATATAGCGCAGGGCGTGCATGGACACCTCACCAAGAAGCCTGAGGAGATTGGGGCGGGGGACCAGGGTCATATGTTTGGTTATGCAACCGATGAGACCCCTGAGCTGATGCCGTTGACGCATGTCCTGGCTACGAAGCTTGGGGCGAAGCTTACGGAGGTAAGGAAGAACAAAACCTGCCCGTGGCTCAGGCCCGATGGGAAGACCCAGGTGACCGTGGAGTATCGGAACGATGGGGGCGCCATGGTCCCGTTGAGGGTCCACACTGTTCTGATCTCGACCCAGCATGACGAGACTGTCACGAATGAGAAAATCGCCCAGGATTTGAAGGAACACGTGATCAAGCCGGTGATTCCCGCCAAGTACCTCGATGACAAGACGATCTTTCACTTGAATCCTTCTGGCCGGTTCGTCATTGGTGGCCCACACGGGGACGCTGGTCTCACAGGTAGGAAGATCATCATCGACACATACGGTGGTTGGGGTGCTCATGGTGGCGGTGCCTTCTCTGGGAAGGACCCGACCAAGGTGGACCGAAGTGGGGCTTACATTGTTAGGCAGGCTGCAAAGAGTGTAGTTGCTTCAGGACTCGCACGCCGCTGCATCGTGCAGGTTTCCTATGCAATAGGCGTTCCCGAACCACTCTCTGTCTTCGTGGACACATACAAGACAGGGAAGATACCGGAAAAAGACATCCTGGCTCTGATAAAGGAGAACTTTGACTTCAGGCCCGGGATGATATCGATCAACCTCGACCTGAAGAGGGGAGGCAACATGAGGTTCCAGAAGACGGCCGCGTATGGACATTTTGGCCGCGATGACCCTGATTTCACATGGGAGACGGTCAAGACCCTCAAACCCCGCAAAGCTTAAAGGGTCTCTCGCCTGTTGATCTCCTAGATCTTCGCTCTATGCTTCTCTAGATAAAGGGCTGGAAATATTTCGGTTCATCTTGACGAAGATCGAAATCTGCCGGGCAACGAGTGACCACCAGACAGGGATTTATTGTTTCATCCACCGTCCTCTGGGGGATGTCATTTCTTTTGTTTGCTTGTCAGTTGAGATTATGAATAACTAATCAAATGCAATCAACATTACCTTTCCCTATTCTCTTTCCGCTTTCTTTGGATGTAAGTGTTTTGCTTGCATATTCGTGCAACACTATGGCGGAAAGATCGATCACTGTCTCGATTCTCTGAAGCAAATGATTTTCTATTCAAACCGGTAAAAGTGTTGTTGATATAATCTGGATTTAATGATGACAAAGTGTTGTTGATATAATCTGGATTTAATGTTGACAAAGGTTATGTATTGCTAATGTGCTATTTAAGTGTACAGAAGAATAGGTCTTCGGGTGTAGAAGCTGGTCTCTGTTATCTGTGCAATACGTAAAAGAGTTATGTGAAGAACTTCAATGGGGGAAACGATCTAGCCATCAGAAATGGTGTTCTTTACAGAATGGTATTTCTGTAAGTGACAATTTCCTTATTGGAGATTGTTCAATATGCTAGCACATAAGATATTTATCTCATAGGTCCTTATTGGCATCACGTCCAGGTTCATCATGGAACCATGAGTTGTTTTAGAAAGATTTACTTTCTTAACTAACGTGATCCTATAATTATGGAATTTGGCAATGACCTTATCAGGTTAAGATATCCCTATATCGTGAGAAAATATTACGATGGGAATGTTTTCATATTATGGAAACAAATCAATCCAAATGCCAAATTCGTATAAAGAAAAGTTCTGATTCTGCTGTCGCAAAAAACAGCTTGAAGACATTATCTCTAATTGGGTGATTAATCTGGTTTATTATTATCTGATATTACTAAGGATAATGTTTTGTGTTCTTGGAAGTTTTCCGACATGATCGTATCATGGAGAAAATGGCAAGTGGTTCAACTAGCCGTTGGTGATTGATTGGGAAACTCCTTTCTACGGACAAGCTTAAATGCAAGAGTGAAGCCACAGTTTCAACTTGTCGTTCTACCTGAAAGCTTACCAGAATCCTTGTGTCTTCACCGTTGCAAAAGCTGAGAGCGTCCATTGTGCATTCACCGAGCCGATTCAGAGAGAGAGCGTCTTCTGTAGCTGCAGACTGTTTGTGCTGAAGTTGTTAATACTATTTTGTGCAGATTGTTAGTCACACAGGTTGTGTGCAAAGGCATGTGGTAGCCGTTAAGCCACGTTAGCAGGTGGTAGCCGCTAAGCCACGAGGGCATGCGGTAGCCGTCAAGCCACGGGCTCAGTGAGGAGCCGGAGTCAGACACGTTACGTGCGGGTTGAGTTAGTCACGTGTGTACGTGTAACTTGTTAGTCACATTTCTGACAGAAGTGTGTATCCGTAAAGTCCCTTGTTTTAAACGTAGTTAATACACCCTAATTGGGGTGAGCGCTAGGAGAGTGGACGTAGGCATTGTTTGTCGAACGATTATAAATCTTTGTGTCACACACATAAGATAACCAATCTCAGAACTGGGAATCTGTCCAGCAGATCCAGTCTCTGTAGTCTGACAGAACCAAGCTTCTGTCATAGAAAAAGTTTCAAAACTCTTAAGCCACTAATTCAACCCCTTTCGTGCAATCCTATACCAACAAGTGTTGGTAAAAACATTTACATGTTGAATTTCTTGCCCCTTTTCGAAGCAGCATACTGCAGACAAACAATCGATATCCAAATTTTAAGTATGGAGTCATCTGTCATGCTCTTTCCGGAGTGATCTTCTGGAGGTGCTTCTGACTCGAGAACACGCCGATTCCTTTCATCCAGCTGCTCAGCATCTCGAGGGAAGCTTTCGGCTTGTCCATGGGGACCATGTGCCCCGCGTCATGAACCTGTTTGTACGTTCACCACCAACAACAACGATGACGACAAGAGTCATTGTGATGGAGTTCTTTTTTTGGAGGTTAAGAACGATGATGGATTGTCGGGTTTGTGATAAAAGACCTTCAAGAAAGTGAGCGGTCCGTGATTCTTGAGAACTCCTGCTTCTGTGCCATCGATCACGAACGAAACATTAGCAGCTTGTTCAAAATCCTTCTGGCCCGACCATCCCATTGCATGAACCCACCTCGAGTTCCCTGTCAGAGGTGAGGAATGATATGTTAGTTTTTAGTTTTGATAGAAAATCCATCTGGCAGAGATGGTGGCAAATTACCAAGCCAGTTGCAGATAAGGTCGTATTCTCCGGCGTATATGAGCGTATTGATTCCCTGCTCAAGTAGAGCCGGGATCCCTTCTTCAAGGTTCTGCATCCAATCGGTCAACATCGCATCGTACACTGCACTGCTACAGGACACAAACCGAATGTTCCCTACTCCCAAAGCATTCCTGACATATTGCTGGTTCAGGAACTTCTCCAGGTTCGAAAGGTCATAACATAATTGACCCACGCACTGCTTCCTGATGTCGTAATACTGAAGAAACATGAAGAATTAGGTGACGACGATGAATTTGGCAATCTTATCGAGGATTTCCGACAGGGAAAGCAGTTAGAGCAATGTCTTACATTGATGTTGCCGGCAATGCTTATGATCTTGCTGAATATGGCATTACACTCTTCGAAGGCAGACTGACAAGCATCTCCTCCCTCACTGCCTGCGACGGAGAATCGCCTATTCGTGAGAAACTCAAACCAAGTCCGGCAAGAAATGGCAAACCATGAAGAAACTCACTGCAAAGCTGTATGGACTGTCTGCAACCCGGGAGCAACTGATTGATACTGTCGTAATCCATCTGCGTGATCAAATTCATGCCCAAAGCATAGTCCGTGTATGCCCCGTACTGGATTTCAGGATCCGTCAGCCCGTTCCCGATCGCAAACCCCTGCAAACAACCATTTCAAAACGACTTCTTTAGTTAAATACCACAAGCCCGGATCAGATACCACGGAAGCACGATCCCCTGACACCTTCAAGTTAACATGAATGCCTTCCTTCGCCTTGTTTCCCCGGTTAACTCGATCCGCGAATGCAGGAATATAGTGCCCGGCATACGATTCCCCGGTGATGAAGAAGTCATTTCCCACATAATCAGGGTGCTTCTTGAAGAACGCCTGCAAGAAGTTAAACAAGTCCTCGCTGACACCAGTCTCATTGTGGCGGAGGTCGCCCTGATCGGTCGTGTAGCTGAACCCGGTTCCGGTGGGTTGGTCGACGTAGATAATATTCGATACCTACGACATAGAAACGAGATACATTTTTCACACATGACATAAGAAATCTATCTAGAAGAACAACGACGTCGTCATATGCTAACAAATCAAGGGTGGGTCAAGACAGCTTACCAAATACGTCAAAACTTTTGGGTTGCATTGGTTCTTAGAAAGAGTGTCGGACAAGTCGGGAGGGTTATCGTCAAGGAGTGGAGAAGAAAAGACTTGGGCGAAAATTACAAAAACATGCCGTGAAGGGTGAGATATTTTATCACAACTTTATTTTCTTATTACATCCATTCACGGGCAATAATGTCGTGAAGGAAGAGAACAAAAAGGGAATGATGTTGACTTAAACAAACCCTCCCTCTGGTAAGAGAGATGTTTGACTCCAGTTCAATGGATTGAATGTGTCTATAACACTTCGACTGGGGTAATGAAACGGGGAGGATGATGAGAAAGGAGAATTTACCTTGTCCCATCCGAAATCATTCCATGCAAGAGACAAGTTGTTGGTGATGTGGAAGGGGCCATTCTCGTAGAACAATGCCAACTCACTGCTGCAACCCGGCCCTCCCGTCAGCCATATCACCACTGGGTCTTTCTTGCTGTTCCTAGACTCGAAGAAGAAGTAGAACATCCTTCCAACACAAAACCACACGAAAGCGATTTCCCGAGGAGTAATTAGTACTACGTATCATCATCCATAAGGGTGCTCTCCACTGTTTTTGTTTTGGCTGTTTATGTACCTCGCGGCTTTGGTGTTGGGCAGCTGGAAGTACCCGGCATGGTGTCCGAGGTCAGCGACCGTGGAGCCCGAGTCCCCGAGCAAAGCCAACTGGAGCTTCTTCTCGACGAGGCTGGATTCGGCGAGGGATGGGTTGGGGACAGATGTCGGCCGGATGACGTTGACGGCTTCCTCTGGGAAGAGGTTTAGAGCCCGGATGAGGGTCTCCGCCTGGCCAGAGTAGGGGCGAGTCGCGAGGATTCTGGCGGCGGAGGAGAGGTGAGGGGTAGCTAAGGAGAGGAGGAGGAGGGGAAGGAGGAAGAGGGAGGAGGAAGATGTCATTGTGTGTGAATTTGGACAAAAGAAGAGGAGCGAGCCTTTGGCTCGGTGCTGTTTATATATGTATATATTTGATACCGTCTGACACGCAAAGAAGTTTAGTGGGTGGATTGAATTTGGGTTTTACTTGTAACCGAGGAATCATGGGTAGTGTGATTTTCAGACACATAAAAGTGCTTCCACACGCACGCAGAGGCCTCGGACCAAAAAAAGACCTCCTGTAATGTTTAGTGCGTGTGGTAAGTAAACAAGGTAAACGCCCCAAGGAAAGAAAAACTCTATAATTAGAGAGAGGGTGGGGTGTGGTTAGGAAACCATAATTGTCAATCTCTCTGTCTACTTTTTATGCTAATCGCCCCTTTTTTTTAATTTTCTTTTTACTGGATCGATGTGAACAAACAGGAAAGAAAAAGAAAAGAGAATCCCCCACCACCCACGCCCACTCATTGTTGTCGGGCGGGCATCAAAATCCAAAAGAAAATTATTTTGGTGGTCCATGTGCTTAATCAACTCCTCACTAACCCCCCCAATTTCGTTCATTACCCTTAGCCAAACATCATTCCATTTTAAGGGAAATTTTTATTATTACTATTATTTAGTAGTAATAGAAGGAGGAGGAGGAGGAGAAGAAAGGTGACGCTTGCGGGGCCGAACTTTGGGCTCGTGTATCTGCCCGGGAGTGAACATGGGCCGTTCAACTTATCGGGCCTGTGGAGATGAGTGTGAATAATTAGGCCCAACATTTTGTACCCTCCGACAATGACTTGCTTTTTGTTATGTAATGATTTTTGTTTGTGTTATTTCTTTCTTCCTTTTTCACGGAACCAACAGAACAAAAGGTAAATCTCTGATTACAATGATAGAGAAAGTTACAAAATGTTTTAAGCAGCAATAACAAGTTTCCCTGTCAGCCAGCGGTTGAGCATCTCTAGTGAAGCTTTGGGTTGGTCCATTGGAACCATATGTCCAGCATCATGAACCTGCGTATCCCAGCATTTTGATTTGATAGCATTAACATGTATCCGAGGAGATGGAGATCCTGCATATATATATATATGTATGTGTATGTATAAGTACCTTTAAGAAGGAGAGCGGACCATGATTCTTAAGAAGTCCTGCCTCTTTGCCATCTACATTGAACGGAGCTGTAGCCGCGCCGACGAACCCCTTCTGTCCTGACCACTCCATTGCGTTGACCCACCTCGAGTTCCCTGGTTTCAGTTTTTTCGGTACGAATGGTTCCCGGTTTCCGCTTCATTATGCGAGTCGATTCGCAGAAGGGTTTTTTGAAACAAGGTTGAACGAAGACTTACCGAGCCAGTTGCAGATGAGGTCATACTCTCCTGCATATATCAGGACGTCGACTCCGGCCTCCAGGAGGGCTGGGATCCCCACCTCCAGGTTACGCATCCAGTCGTTTGACATGGCGGAGTATACAGCTGAGCTGCAGGAAATGAAATCAATGTCCCCGACTCCTAGGGCTTCCTTCACGGTCCTCGAGTCGAGGAACCTCTCGAGGTTCGAGAAGTCGTAGCACAAGGAGCCCTCGCACTGCTTCCTGATGTCGTAATACTGCCACACGAAAGAAGAGAGGTTCATATTTGTGGCTGTTGCTAATGATGAGAGCAAAGTTGCTGAGGGTTCTTACATTGATGCCACCTTGAAGGCTGACGATTTCGCTGAAGATTTGGTTGCAGATTTCCTTGGACACATCACAAGCATCTCCGCCTTTGGTATCTGCATCTCAGGAATCACGAGTCAAACTTAGATCCCACCATCACATAATATACTGGCTAGCTACCCGGAATGGAAGGAAATTGACAAAACAGCACGAAGATATTACCGCAAGAGTTGATGGATTTCTGGCATTCCGGAACCATTGTCGTATTGATCTCATCGTGAGTCGACTGGTCAATCAATTTCATGTCCAATGCATAGTCAGCATACGCGGAGTACTGGATTGCAGGGTTGGTCAGGCCGTTCCCAATAGCGAATCCCTGAAAATGTCGACTATCAATAAAGAGATCTCGTCACATGGATTCATTCTTCTTCTGTACCTTCAGATTGATGTGGATCCCTTCCTTTGCCGTGTTCCCCTTTTGAACACGAGAGGCAAGAGCGGGAATATAGTGTCCAGCGTACGATTCCCCAGCGATGAAGAACTCGTTCTTCGCATAGTCCGGGTGTTTCTTGAAGAACTCCTGCGGTTACAAATTACTTTTAAATTCCAACAACTTGGTGAAGTCCTGATAATAATGGAAGAACTCCTGAGGTTACAAATTACTTTACCTGTAAGAAATCATACAAGTCGTTACTGACACCGGTCTCATCATGGCGAATGTCGTCTTCGCTGGTAGTGTAGCTGAATCCCGTCCCGGTGGGTTGGTCAACGAATATTATGTTCGACACCTGCAAGCCCCGTGAACCATCAACATGAAACAGATTTAATCGAAACAACAACAGTGGAGAACGTATTCTTGCATCAAATACTTGTACCTTATCCCAGCCGTAAGCATTCCACGCGAGAGTCAAGTCGTCTGCAATTTTAAATGGTCCGTTCTCATAGAACAAGGCCAGTTCGCTGCTACAACCTGGACCACCGGTTAGCCATATCACAACAGGGTCTTGCTTGCTGTTCCTAGATTCGAAGAAGAAGTAGAACATCCTGCCAAAATAATCACCAAATGAACTGTTGATGCAATGCACTTCCTCTCGTACAAAACAAAAATTGGGGGTCTCCGTGGTAGTCCGTTACCTGGCGCCTTTGGTGTGGGGGAGACTGAAGTAACCTGCATGGTGACCGAGATCCTTGATGGAAGAACCCGAGTCCCCGGAAAACAACAAATCAATCTGCTTCTCTACGATGCCCGACTCGAACGACAAGGGATCCGCAGCCAGAATCCCGACGGTCTCCTTGGGGAACAGGTTTAGGGATCTGATGAGCATGTAGGCCCGTCCTTGCGTGGAGAAACGAGGAGGGGCCGGGGTCTTGACATGACCGATGCCACGTATAGCAGCGGACGGGAACGGAGTGGACAGCGCGAGGAGCAGAGAAAGGAGGAGCAAGGCGGGGAAGGTTGAAGGAGATGCCATGGCTTGATTGCTATTAGACCTTTAGAGAGGATTACGACTATTATGTTTTGTGACAATATATATATACACACACATACATATAGTGAGAGAGTATAATTTAACATTCAAATTAATTGCCTTGTTTGTATTTACGAGATAGCAGTCATATTCCAAACCTCGGAACATTAATTCGTCGTGGGTTACAATGACCACGTACAGAAATCATGACCCATCATGAATCGAATCTAGACTTAACGCATACAATGTGAGGAATATTAATTTATGACTACGTGTGAATAGTGCAAGATGCATTGCAACAGTCTGAATCATGGCTTGATAAATATTTGGGGTGTGTTGCATTGAATTTGATTAAAATTCAAGAACTAATATAAAAGTTCTTATTAAGGCCAAGGCCCATTAAACCTCTTTGGCCAGGAATGACTTTGACTTGCCACTAGATGAAAACCCGCGTGGCTTCATCCCTCGTGAATTTAAGGGGTGGCAACGGGTAAACAGATCGGGTTCGTGTCCAAATACGATAAGATACGGTATAAAATATATTTATCTAAAATACGACTCGTTAAAGTTTTTCTGTTATCAGAGTAGATCCAAACACGAACCATTTTATAACGGATAAACACGAAACGACATGTTAGATACGAAATAATTTAGCATAAAATAGACATAATATTCGAATTACATGACAATTTAATGAATAAAAACTAAAATAAATCAATAAAAAAATTCCAATAAAATTATGAAAATAAATAATTTGGTGTTCAAGTTAATATAACGAAAACAAATTTAACTATATATTATGATAGTGCACTTGTAGATGGATTTTCACTTTCTACAAAAAATTTGTACTCATATATTATAAAATAAAATTATAAATTATTTGTCAGAAAATGAGGCAACACACCAGGTCTTATATAAACCATCGAATTATAAAGTGAAGAAATTACATGGGAACTTACGTAGAAGGGGATGACTATTGATTTGGGAAGACACCTGTTATACCCGTTAAGACTAGATCCATACGCTAAAATTACAGGTCGTGTTCAAAATTGCCACCCGTAGTCATCATTACCCACCCATGATTTCAGTAAGCCTTCTCTATGGATGAATCCCAAAACAGCCACGACCACAAGGCTGGCTTGGCTTGGCTAGGCTTATTCAGGCCCATTAGCTCATTCTGTTAGTAATATCGGGCCGATCCAAATGCCGAATTTAGTATACAAGTTCGACGAAATTCCATTCTAAAACTAATTATTCGTGGAGGAAGTAGTTCGCTAGGTTTTATATACTTGACTCTTCTCTCTTTCCGATAGGGATTGAATTTGTACTACTGTGATGTAACACGTTCGCCTACACATCCACCAAATGAAGTTCGTCAAAACATCGACTTGGCAATCCATTATTTATTGCAGGTCCACCCTTTTCAAGCTTTATACCAACTAAAATAAGCAAAGAAAGGGATAGAAACGTATCTGAGAATGTGCTGCACCCCCAAGATCTACCTATTCGAAAACAGACTGTTTCGATTCATAAAAAGAAAAAACGACTCAAAAGTTTGTCAGGTCTCGCATCAGTCAAGCAGGGGATGCGATAACAAATTCCGAGTGTAAGAAAAAGGGGGTCCTAGGCAACGGGGCGCGAAGTTCGCTCGGGAGGAGGAGTCGACCAACCAGCTCAGCTCCCTTTTGTTGACAAAACAATAACCATCTCGTTGACAGCCATTGGATATGAACCAAAGGAAAGGTAACAAAATGGAAGTGGTGGACTACATTTTTTTCTTGTTTGGAGAGGGAAAACTTGGACGGCATGCAGCACATGCCTACAATGAACATTTTAGTCCAACCAAATGAGGGCCCATGAGAATGTTTGGTTCCTAGAAATTCAGTTTACTACCACCCACTTCCACTTCCACTTCGTCTAGTATATAAAATGACAAAGTGTACCTCTTCTTTCGGCTGATGATATGATTGAGCTGCTGCTGCTTCTACTACACGGGTTTTACTTTTACAGCATCACTTCTTAAGCGAACACAAGTGCCGGACAGAGCAGAATGGAATGGCACCGTCTAAACCTTTCTCATCCATGTGCTTTTTTTATCTCCTGCCGTCCGAGGCGAGTGGTCTCCCTTCGGCTGTAGCATTTCGTACAGCTTTTAGTAGCAAAACAATGATTACCTCCAGGTAGTCATTTGGAAAAATTACCTAATGAATGAATGATAAATTCAGACATCCCTCTTTCAACTGCCTGCACTAGTAGCAGCCACGCCACAGCCCTGAGGTAATTTAAGAGAAAGGCCACTTCGTTTCTCCCGGTTTTAGCGCATAATTCCTGCGTCAATCCTATGCTTAGAGACCCAAACAGCTTCAGTGGCTGACAGACAGACAGACAGACGGCCAGACTCATCGTATATACATTTAGAGAGCAAGGAGACGTTGGCGTGGGGATCACAATTTGGCCTTTTTCTCATCTTTCTTCTTTCGTCCAACCTCCCCTTGAAAATTAAACCCAAACCTTCTATGTGAAATCTCCCCAAAGAATTCCATACCACCAATTCCCTCGTACATCTTTCCTCGGGCCTCTCCAGTCTAAGCAACATGGAGGATGGGCCACTCTCGCTTCCCAACCAGACTTACCATGGCCAACGGAAGGTAAATGTCAGTCTGACCACACTAGTACAGTTCTTAATTTAACCAGAGTGCAACACTAGAATCGGTTACTTCTCTCGCCTACATATCCCCTGTTTAAGCTAAAAGCTCGTTGGAATATCTCATGGTGCATTTTCCTGCCATCGTCATTTCAGAGCGTGGAGGGTGTTACACTAAGAGGGGGGTGAATTAGTGTTAATCTCCAAATTCGGATTTTAACGCTTTTTCGTTTTACCCCGCAGCGGAATGAAAAGCTTCTGTTAAACAGAGCCTGTAAGTTTCTGTAAGACAGAACGTTTGATTGTGTACGCAAATTTGTTTGATGGACACAAGGATTTTTATAGTGGTTCAGCAAATTGCTTACGTCCACTCTTCACCCAGATATTTGGATGGTTTCCACTCAAATGTATCTCAGTACAAATTACACAAGTGATAGTAACTAAAAGTAAACCCGTAGGGTTCTGTACAATAGAGGCTTGAGTGGCAGAACACAGACCAGAAGGTTCTGTGCCGTAGAGGCTCGTTATGTAGCACAAACCCGAAGGTTCTGTACTATAGTAACTTAGGCTCAATACAGACCAGAAGGTTCTGTATCGTAGAGGGTAAGGCACAACACAGACCAGAGGGTTCTGTGTCGAAGAAGGTAGGCACAACACAGAGGGTTCTGTGTCGAAGAAGGTAGGCACAACACAGAGGGTTCTGTGTCGAAGAAGGTAGGCACAGCACAGAGGGTTCTGTGTCGAAGAGACTTAGGCACAACACAGAGGGTTCTGTGTCGAAGAGGGTAGGCACAACACAGAGGGTTCTGTGTCGAAGAGGGTAGGCACAACACAGAGGGTTCTGTGTCGAAGAGGGTAGGCACAACACAGAGGGTTCTGTGTCGAAGAGGGTAGGCACAACACAGAGGGTTCTGTGTCGAATATGTTAACCTTCTATAGCACAGATCAAGTGATTCTGTACTAGAGACGTCAACCTTCTATAGAACAGATCCAAGGATTCTGTATCACAGAAGGTATAGCACAGACCGTAAGGTTCTGTACCGAGTATGTCAATCCACAACAGAAGGTTCTGTATAGGAAAATGACTTAGTTGAGAAGCACAGATCTAAAAGATTCTGTACCAAGGGTAGTCGACCTTCTACTGAACAGACCGTGAGGTTCTGTAGTAAAAGTGACAAGTAAAATGTATGCACAGACCCGTAGGGTTCTGTACTACAGAGGGTTGTACAGACCGTAAGGTTCTGCACTAAAGTAGATTCAGACCTGAAGGTTCTGCTCTACAGGAGGTTATACAGATCCGAAGATTCTGTACAACAGAAGGTTGCACGCATTAACGTGACTAACTAGGTAACCAAATGCGCAATCCTCTTAAGGAAAACGACTTCGTGGCGTACCCCACGCGAGCACGTAGCGGACCCTACGCAAGCGAACAGCAACCCCTGTTCAAGGATGGATTTTCCCTCCGGCGGCTCCACACGACCTGCACGATCTCCTCGAGATAGCGACTATGTGGCGTACCCCACACAAGCACGTAGCATACCCTACGCAAGCACGCAGCAGACCCTGCGCAAGCTCGTGGCAAACCCCACGCAAGCAGACGGCAGCCTCCGTCCTAGGTTCCTGCACACAGAGTTCTACACAACAGAAGCTGGTCAGTCCCTCACCTTCTGTGCTCCCGAGGTTAAGCCCTTCTCTCCGGCCCGCTGCACGTTGCCCACGTACACACGCTTCCAACAACGTCTCCTGCAGCTTCCAGCCGAGTCCCTCGAGCCCCCGAGTCACTCTCCCAGAAGGCTTCACCAACGATGCAACTTCCGCCGGTAGTGCTCCTCGTGTGACTAACTCAAAACGAATGAAAGAATGAGAGAACTAATGAAATTGAAACAAATGAAGCTCACGCTCTCTCTGGACAGAATGGGATGGATGGATTCGTTGTTATATGTTACAATGGGAGAGAGGGCGTGACTATTTATACACAAAGCCTAAGAAGAAAACTTAAATGGGAAAAGATAAAAACGAAATCTGCAAAACAAGAAATTAAAAGTTAGTTTACATAATAAACAGAATGATATACACGTGCAAGCATTCAGAAAATAAATCAGAATAAGATCATGATATATTTTCCATGAATAGTGCACCACAGAAGGTACCACAGAAGGTATCGCAGAAGGTTCTGCTTGATAACCTTCTCCAGATGGAAACAATCGAAGATTTGTTTCCATTGGGGTAAATGTTCGTTCCATCCTGATAAAGACACACGTGAGAATGTATCTGGACAGGTGGTAGATGATTTGCATCCAAATAACGTTCGTAAGTTGATCAAGTAAGCTTACAGAAGCCTATGGATCAAATAATAGAACATTTCCATATATAGAAGATACATTTCCTTCTACAAGAAATATTATCTCCAATATAATTATTTGAAAATCAAATCAGGGTAATCTGATCAGATAATTATCATAATCAGAGAATGTGTATTTCGTAATTAAATAATTGATTACAAAAATAATTCTTACAAGAAGTCCTTAACAAGAGAAGCTTCTGTAGAATAGAATGTTCAACCTTCTATAGTACAGAGGGTTAGGCTCATCATCAAAGCCAAGAATGTTCGACCTTCTGTGGCACAGAGGTCTGGCTCATCATCAAAACCTTTTCCAACAATCTCCCCCTTTTTGATGATGACAAAACATTCATCGTTGAGGGAAATATGTTTGCAAGAACTCCCCCTAACTCCCCCTAAATAGATGAGAGTAAGAGTCTCGCGTTTGTACAGAACCATAAGGTTTCTGTGAAACAGAGCATAGAAGCTTCTGTTATGAAGAAGGTTGTACAGAGCACAAAGGCTTCTGTGATTCATACAGAGCGTGGAGCTTCTGTATATAGCCCGACAAAAATGATGGTATTTCATTTCTGCACTCCCAGCAATAGTGACTTTAAAAAGATCACGAATCGCATTCCCTGCAGAAGGTTGCGATTATGAGCTGTATCAGTCTCATAGGCTTCTATACCGTAGATGGTATAGCCTTCTACGACCCATAGAGTTATAGAAAATCAAAGATTTTTCTATAACCAATACAGAGCTAGGTACTCCCCCTCAACACAATTTTCTCCCCCTTTTTGTCACATCAAAAAGAAGATGAATGTAGGTTGAAAAAGAAGAGTAAGCTTCTTGCAGAAGGTATGACATAATGTTCATGACCAACGTGCAGAGGGTAGTTTTAATTCTTGCAGAGGGTAGAACAGAGAGTTCAAAGACCATCATGCAGAATGTGGTGCAGAAGGTGTGACAGAAAGTTCAATACCATACTGCTCAAAGGAAATGTGTCCACGAGGTGGCACTTATTACAATCTAGAAGACCACAGAAATCAGTTTTTGGTCTAGCTAGAAATGCATAAAAGAGAGAACATCAAGAGATTTCATTTTTCCTCTTCCTCCTCAGAAGGGACTGCATCAAGATTATCACGGATAACCTTTGCTTGACGTTCCAGCTCGCGAGTCAGGTTCTCTACCATTTTGCGTAGGATGCGCATATCTTCCTCATTAGCCACAGCCTTCTGCTGGAGGTCCTTGAGGAGAGCAGTTTGTTCCAGGAGGATGGTCATCTCAGCAGAGGACTTGGGCTGTCTCTGTGCTGAAGGAGCCTTAGCTGCAGAGGCAGACGCAGAAGGTGCAGTAGCAGCCTTTCTGGACATTCTGGCAGACAGAGGCTTATCCTCATCATCCTCAGTGGTGTCCTGTGACTTCAATTTGAGAGTCCAGGTGGAGCCCTTCCTTACATAATGCATGCTAGCTATGATCTGGTGCCCAAAGGTACCAACCTTCCATTTCTCTTGGAAAGTAGATGCATCAGTAGAAACACGGGCAAGCTTAAGAAGGCCGGCAATTACCTGGCCATAAGGCAGAGCCTTTCCTGTGGTATTGCAGCAACGTTTCATGTGCGAGAACACCAGCAAGCCAAGGTTGAAAGGGATTCCCTTCATGATGTGAGCCATCAGTGACGCATCAATTGAGGTGATGGTGTCAATGCTCCCGGTCCTTGGTAAGAGGCAGAATAGCACAACTCGATGCAATACACGAGTCTTGAGTTCCAGCTTTGTGGACTCCAGGTATTTGTCCGATTGGACTCTTTCTCCCATGATGATGCTGTAGGATTCCTCCTTTCCAAGATCTGACAGTGGGTCATATTCCTCACAGCCAAACAATTGGTTAACATCATGTGCAGAGAAGACAAGCGGAACCCCTTCAATCACTGTTTTGATGAACTTGACATGAGGTCCTTGTTCATGGAACGTAATGTTACCATAGAACTCTCTCAGGCGAGAAACGGCCACCTCTGCATATGTCTCACAGAAGTTTTTCAGACCAACTCTCTCAAGCAATGGAGCAATGTCAAGATCATTTGCCTTAAACCAATTAAAATCAATGCGCTTGAAGGCAGCGAACTGTCGACCAGCAGCATCACATTTGGGCAATTTTGTATCGGCAAGCACAGTTTCTATCTCCTTTCTAGAGACTAGAGGGTTTACCGGAAATATGAAGGTATCCAGCCCCTCAGCGAAGGTGTCCTCGGGAACAGATTTCTCCGGGGACTTGGTTTTCTTGGCAGCCACTTTGACAAGTGAGGTGCTGACCGTCTCAGGCTCTTTCCGTTTCAGCCTAGTCCGAGAGGATACACCTCCTGACTTGATGGCCTCATGGAGGAGCTTCTTTCCAGAGGGTGCTGCAGGCTTCTGGGTAGCCTTCTGTGCAGCAGAGGCAACGCCTTTCAGCTTGAGGTCAGGGGAGACAGAGATGACAGGAGCAGGAGCTTCCTCATCTGGTTCCTCTGATGCGTCATCGACAAGGGGCACTTCCACCTCCTTATCAGACTCAGCATTCTCCTCAGGAGTGGCGACCTTTGATGCATCAATGTCATCAGCCGCAGTAGAACCCTTGGCAGAGGGTTCAGGGTCAGGGAGTTCCTTTGTCGCAGCGACCAGGGATCCCTCAAGTGCTTTCTCTTCCACTTGGATTTGGGCTTTTTCAAGTCCCTTGTCCTTGGAGAGCGGTTGCATGTCATCGTGGGTCTCGACAACAGCAGGAATGGTTTGTTCCTTCGCAGGAGAGATGGGTTTCTCCGGCGAGGAAGGGGATGGAGTCCCGCTCGCAGATGGTGCAGGTTTCTCCGATCCAGAGGCGCGAGCCTTCTTTCTTCCGGCCTTAGCCTTTTTCCTCAAGGATTTTGCCTTGGGTGCCATGGGTGATGAAGAACGAAGGTCTGGGAGTTTTAGGGCAAAAAGAAAGGGGATGCGATGATCTGAAGGTGGTGAAGAAGAAGGGTGACGGTTGTGGGTTTTTAAGCTGACACAAAAAGGCGGTTTATGGGAATAAAATATTTTTCCCGCTCAAGTGATCTATTTGAGATGTCATGTCAAACTGTCATGCATCAGAACACGGGGGAAAGGAAATTTTATTTCCTTGATTCGATTGTGTGAGGCGAATGGCTTTTCAAGGCAAGAAAGACATCGTCACCTTCTGTTAAAGCTTCTTCCACACCGAAGAGCTAAATATAATGGATATTTGTATCCAAGTATAATTTATTAGGATTTTAATATTCCTAACAAAGAAAATTTTGATCAGAATAAATATTTTATTCATCAAAATCTTTTATTGGATGATATATTATATCTCCAGATTTAGTTTGAAAGTTACCTAAATTGAAGTTTAGGTAAGCATTTCATAAGACCTTCTATAAGGTAGAAAGTTTAATCAACTCTCTGTAATGAAGTGTACAGACAATTGTACCTTCTGTTTAATAGAGGGTGGATAATTCTACCTTCTATAAAGATGAAACGAAGGATTATACCTTCGGTTGTTTGAAGTGTACAAAGGTGTACCTTCTGTATGATAGATGGTGGATTTTAACCTTCTATTGTATAGAAAGCTAAATATACGACCTTCTATAGTGAAGTGTACGACGTTGTACCTTCTATAGTATAGAAACAGAGGATTATTCCTTCTGTATGAAGTGTACAAGTATGTACCTTCTGTTTGATAGAGGATGAAATTCAACCTTCTATTATATAGAAAGTTTAATATTCTTCCTTCTATAGTGAGGTGTACGAATGTGTACCCTCTGTAGTGTAGAAACAGAGGTTTGCACCTTCTGTAATAGAGTGTACACTTATGTACCTTCTGTAGTAAGTTTCTGAAGTACTTACTTAACTTTTCGTTGTCTTATGAAAGACATTATATAGGATGGCATATACCTAACTCGCTTCTGAAAAAGAAAAATTTTTCTTTATCCAGAGGTTTAGTAAAGATATCAGCCAATTGGTGTTCAGTGTTAATGTATTCTACATTAACAGAACCCTGTTGTACATTATCTCTCAGAAAGTGATGTCTGAGTTCGATATGCTTCGATCTCGAGTGATATACTGGATTCTTAGCTAGGCTAATAGCACTAGTATTATCACATTTGATCGGTATCTTTGTAAATGAGTGACCATAGTCCTCAAGTTGTTGTTTCATCCACAGGAGTTGTGCACAGCAGCTTGCGGCTGCTATATACTCAGCTTCTGCAGTGGAGAGGGCAACAGAAGTCTGCTTCTTGGAAAACCATGAAATCAACATGTTTCCCATGAGCTGACAAGTACCACTTGTACTCTTTCTGTCCACCTTACTTCCTGCGAAGTCTGCATCGGAGTATCCAGTGAGATCAAAGTTTGATTTCTTAGAATACCAGATGCCAAGGTTTACAGAACCCTGTAGATATCTAAAGATCCTCTTGACCGCAGTCATGTGAGATTCTTTAGGTGCTGATTGAAATCTAGCACAGAGACATACACTAAACAGTATGTCAGGTCTAGAAGCTGTAAGGTACAGAAGAGAACCTATCATGCTTCTGTAGAGCTTACTATCCACTTCTTTACCATTTTCGTCTTTGTCCAATTGAGTATTTGTGCCCATTGGAGTAGACAAAGGTTTCGTGCCTTCTAGGCCGAATTTCTTCAGAAGCTGCTTAGTGTACTTTTCTTGATGTAAGAAAGTACCTTCTGCAGATTGCTGAATTTGTAAACCAAGGAAGAACGTGAGTTCTCCCATCATACTCATCTCAAACTCGCTTGTCATGAGTTTGGAGAATTCTGCACAGAGCGTTTCATCAGTTGATCCAAAGATAATGTCATCGACATAGATCTGGACAACAATGAGATGATTGCTTCTGTGTTTGAGAAAGAGAGTAGTATCTACTCTTCCTCTATTGTAGCCCTTTTCGACAAGGAAGGAGCTAAGTTTCTCATACCATGCTCTAGGAGCCTGTTTAAGGCCATATAGAGCTTTGGAGAGTTTATAGACGTAGTCTCTATGTTGCAGATCCTCGAAACCAGGAGGTTGACTTACGTAGACCTCTTCCTTGATTTCTCCATTGAGGAATGCACTTTTTACGTCCATTTGATACAACTTAAAGTTGTTAAAGCAAGCATAGGCTAATAACATTCGTATTGCCTCTAGACGAGCTACAGGAGCAAACGTCTCATCAAAGTCGATACCCTCTTGTTGAGAGTATCCTTTTGCAACGAGCCGAGCCTTGTTCCTCACAACAATGCCTGACTCATTTAGTTTGTTCCTGAAAACCCATTTAGTCCCAATGATGGAACGGTTACCAGGTTTAGGAACAAGTGACCACACTTTGCTCCGTTCAAATTGTTCAAGCTCCTCTTGCATAGCAAGTATCCAATCTGGATCGTTGAGAGCTTCATCAATATTCTCTGGCTCTTTCTGTGATAGAAAAGCCGAGTGTTCATAGAAGGCATTTACAGAACTTCTAGTCTGTATGCCTCTGTTAAGATCTCCTATAACTTGGTCTATAGGATGACGTCTTTGATAAAGAGCAGGTGCTCTAATATCACTTTGTTGATCATTATGAGAATGCTCTTCATAATTATCATTTGTTTGTTCAAGATCATTTTTAGATTCATGAACAGAAGGTTCACCCTTCGCTTTCGTAGAGGGTAGAGGTTCTACAGCATCTTCTGTAGGTTCTTGAGATATAACATCTCTTGCAACAATAGTAGGAAGGTCATTAATTTTTACATTAATAGACTCCTCTATAGTAGAAGTTCTTTTGTTTAGAACTCTATAAGCTTTGCTAGACAAAGAGTATCCGAGAAAGATGCCCTCATCTGTCTTAGCTTCGAACTTTCCTAAATTGTCCTTAGAAGGTCTCAAGATAAAACAAGGACTTCCAAAGGAGTAGAAATAGGAGATGTTCGGTTTTCTCCCCCTATATAGTTGATAGGGAGTTTTCTCAAGTATGGGTCTAAGTAGAACCCTGTTTGATATGTAGCAGGCTGTATTAACAGCTTCTGCCCATAGGTTCTGTGGAGCAGAGCTCTCACACATCATGGTTCTAGCCATGTCTATTAGAGTTCTATTTTTCCGTTCTGCTACTCCATTCTGTTGAGGAGTATAAGGAGCAGAAAAATTGTGATCGATACCTTGTTCGTCACAGAAAGTAGCGAAGTCATGGTTTTCAAACTCAGTACCATGATCCGTTCTTATAGCCTTTACAGAAGATCCAGTTTCATTCTGTAATTTCTTAGCTAGCTTAATGAAGGTTTCAAAAGCATCGCTTTTGTGAGTTAGAAATTTAACCCACGTGTATCTAGAGTAGTCATCAACTACAACTAGACAGTACCTTCTACCGCCGACACTCTGAACTCTAGTAGGTCCGAATAGATCCATATGTAGAAGTTCAAGAGGTTGAGAAGTAGAGACTTCATTCTTAGATTTGAATGAAGACTTAGTTTGTTTTCCAAGAGAACATGCTTCACAGAAGCTGTCATGCTCAAAACGGATATTGGGTAATCCCTTAACCAAATCCTTTTTCACAAGCTTGGATAACAATTTGAAGTTGGAGTGTCCCAACCTTCTATGCCATAGTAGGCTTTCATCTTTGACTGTCAGAAGGCAACTTTCTGTAGTACAGAAGCTATTCTGAGTCAAGGTGTAGATGTTCCCTTTACGGTTCCCAATGAAGCGAACTTCATTGTTTAGGACTCCGGAACACTTATCTTGATCAAAAGTTATTTTATAACCTTTGTCACAAAGCTGGCTAATGCTCAGCAAATTATGTTTGAGTTCTGTAACCAACAGAACCTCATCGATGACCATGGAGTCAGAACTTCCAATGGTACCTTTGCCAATGACAGAGCCTTTGCTATTGTCACCGAATTTAACCGACCCTCCACATTGTAGAGTCAGTTGAGAGAATTTGGATGGGTCTCCGGTCATGTGCCTGGAGCATCCACTATCCAAATACCATTCACTTTCAACAGTTTCTGTTTGAAAGCAGGTATTAAGTTCATTTTGAGTTTCTGTGTGAGTTGTGAGGCACATTTGTGCTTCCTCATCATCAGAATCATCAAGTTCTGCCCAAGAAGCTATTGCTTTCTTGAACTTGTGTTTAGGAGAAGGTTTCTCCTTTTCTTTAAGTAAAGGACATTCTATACTGTAATGCCCTTTCTTTTTGCATTTATAACATGTGACCGATTTTGGGTCCATGTGATTTTGGCTTTTCTTATTAAAGCGCTTTTTGGAGGCGAACCGCAAAAGGCGTTTAGCTATCATTGCGAGTTCATCATCCGAATCAGCTTCTGCTTCATCATCTGAACCTTCTGTAGGTTCTTCTTATGCTCTGAAAGCTACAGGTGCTCTCTTTATATCAGGTTGAGAGGATCTTTCCATCTCATACGAGATTAAGGAGCTCATCAACTGATCTAGTCGAAGAGTAGAGAGGTCTTTAGCTTCCTCTATAGCCGTTTTCTTGGCTTCCCAAGATTTGGGTAGAGTACGCAGAACCTTTCGAACTAGCTCAGAGTTTTGATAGGTTTTGCCCAAATGAGTTAGGGCATCAACTAGGAGGTTGAGTCTCTGGAACATTTGTTCTACAGATTCATCAGCCTTCATAGTAAAATTTTCATATTGGTGAATTAAGAAATTCACCTTAGTTTCTCTTATCTGGCCTGTCCCAATATACATGGTGACAAGTTTGTCCCAGATTTCCTTGCCCGAAGTGCAAGTTGAAACTTTGACGAATTCACTTTCTGACATAGCATTGAACATCAAATACTTTGCCGTTTTAGTGAGTCGTCTGATCTTAAGGTATTCCCGTGTAGGATGACCTTCTCGATCAAATTGTTGGTTCTCAGGTATAGAAGGTGGACCATCTTCTATATAAGACCATAAGTCTTCGTCAATAGCATCAACAAATGCGCTCATACGAATTTTCCAATAGGAAAAATTCTTACCATCGAAAATGGGAGGATTCCCAACATGTGGTTTAGGCACATTATAGTTTTCAGCCATGTGTTCGATTCGTATAGAGTATTATGCTTCTATAGAATAGAACGTTGACGAATAGAACCTCAACAAAGAAGCAAGCTTCTGTTGGGTAGAAGTCAGTCGTCAAGTTAACAAACAGGCCTCTGTTAAACAGAGCACGAGTGTCAATATGACAGAACTGAGAATTTACTTTCAGGTGGCAGTTGTTGAATTCTCGCAGAGCAGCAAGCTTCTGCAGAACAGAAACAAAATGCCAAATGTGATATTTACAGAAAGTATGCTTCTGTAGAATGTACCGTATGCTTCTACAAAGTAGAGCAACAAAACGTTTCTCACAGAACAAGGTGCTTCTGTGGAACAGAGGTTAAATTCTGATAGAGCGTAAGCTTCTACAGAATAGAACCAAGTAGATTTTCACAGAGCTTAAAGCTTCTGTGTAATAGTGGGTTGATTCTGATAGAGCGTAGGCTTCTACAGAATAGAACCAAGTAGATTTTCACAGAGCTTAAAGCTTCTGTGCAGTAGCGGGTTGATTCTGATAGAGCGTAGGCTTCTACAGAATAGAAACAGTCACAGAGCTAAGAGCTTCTGTGGAGAAAAGTGTATAGCTGGTAAGAGCTTTTCAAGGATCTTACAACAAGCTGTTAAGCCTCTGTTGAACCTGCTCTGATACCAATTGTTACACTAAGAGGGGGGGGTGAATTAGTGTTAATCTCCAAATTCGGATTTTAACGCTTTTTCGTTTTACCCCGCAGCGGAATGAAAAGCTTCTGTTAAACAGAGCCTGTAAGTTTCTGTAAGACAGAACGTTTGATTGTGTACGCAAATTTGTTTGATGGACACAAGGATTTTTATAGTGGTTCAGCAAATTGCTTACGTCCACTCTTCACCCAGATATTTGGATGGTTTCCACTCAAATGTATCTCAGTACAAATTACACAAGTGATAGTAACTAAAAGTAAACCCGTAGGGTTCTGTACAATAGAGGCTTGAGTGGCAGAACACAGACCAGAAGGTTCTGTGCCGTAGAGGCTCGTTATGTAGCACAAACCCGAAGGTTCTGTACTATAGTAACTTAGGCTCAATACAGACCAGAAGGTTCTGTATCGTAGAGGGTAAGGCACAACACAGACCAGAGGGTTCTGTGTCGAAGAAGGTAGGCACAACACAGAGGGTTCTGTGTCGAAGAAGGTAGGCACAACACAGAGGGTTCTGTGTCGAAGAAGGTAGGCACAGCACAGAGGGTTCTGTGTCGAAGAGACTTAGGCACAACA
Source organism: Melastoma candidum (assembly GCA_023653495.1). NCBI lineage: Eukaryota > Viridiplantae > Streptophyta > Magnoliopsida > Myrtales > Melastomataceae > Melastoma > Melastoma candidum. Next base: position 9,269,478 of record CM042886.1, read on the forward strand.
CAGAGGGTTCTGTGTCGAAGAGGGTAGGCACAACACAGAGGGTTCTGTGTCGAAGAGGGTAGGCACAACACAGAGGGTTCTGTGTCGAAGAGGGTAGGCACAACACAGAGGGTTCTGTGTCGAAGAGGGTAGGCACAACACAGAGGGTTCTGTGTCGAATATGTTAACCTTCTATAGCACAGATCAAGTGATTCTGTACTAGAGACGTCAACCTTCTATAGAACAGATCCAAGGATTCTGTATCACAGAAGGTATAGCACAGACCGTAAGGTTCTGTACCGAGTATGTCAATCCACAACAGAAGGTTCTGTATAGGAAAATGACTTAGTTGAGAAGCACAGATCTAAAAGATTCTGTACCAAGGGTAGTCGACCTTCTACTGAACAGACCGTGAGGTTCTGTAGTAAAAGTGACAAGTAAAATGTATGCACAGACCCGTAGGGTTCTGTACTACAGAGGGTTGTACAGACCGTAAGGTTCTGCACTAAAGTAGATTCAGACCTGAAGGTTCTGCTCTACAGGAGGTTATACAGATCCGAAGATTCTGTACAACAGAAGGTTGCACGCGTTAACGTGACTAACTAGGTAACCAAATGCGCAATCCTCTTAAGGAAAACGACTTCGTGGCGTACCCCACGCGAGCACGTAGCGGACCCTACGCAAGCGAACAGCAACCCCTGTTCAAAGATGGATTTTCCCTCCGGCGGCTCCACACGACCTGCACGATCTCCTCGAGATAGCGACTATGTGGCGTACCCCACACAAGCACGTAGCATACCCTACGCAAGCACGCAGCAGACCCTGCGCAAGCTCGTGGCAAACCCCACGCAAGCAGACGGCAGCCTCCGTCCTAGGTTCCTGCACACAGAGTTCTACACAACAGAAGCTGGTCAGTCCCTCACCTTCTGTGCTCCCGAGGTTAAGCCCTTCTCTCCGGCCCGCTGCACGTTGCCCACGTACACACGCTTCCAACAACGTCTCCTGCAGCTTCCAGCCGAGTCCCTCGAGCCCCCGAGTCACTCTCCCAGAAGGCTTCACCAACGATGCAACTTCCGCCGGTAGTGCTCCTCGTGTGACTAACTCAAAACGAATGAAAGAATGAGAGAACTAATGAAATTGAAACAAATGAAGCTCACGCTCTCTCTGGACAGAATGGGATGGATGGATTCGTTGTTATATGTTACAATGGGAGAGAGGGCGTGACTATTTATACACAAAGCCTAAGAAGAAAACTTAAATGGGAAAAGATAAAAACGAAATCTGCAAAACAAGAAATTAAAAGTTAGTTTACATAATAAACAGAATGATATACACGTGCAAGCATTCAGAAAATAAATCAGAATAAGATCATGATATATTTTCCATGAATAGTGCACCACAGAAGGTACCACAGAAGGTATCGCAGAAGGTTCTGCTTGATAACCTTCTCCAGATGGAAACAATCGAAGATTTGTTTCCATTGGGGTAAATGTTCGTTCCATCCTGATAAAGACACACGTGAGAATGTATCTGGACAGGTGGTAGATGATTTGCATCCAAATAACGTTCGTAAGTTGATCAAGTAAGCTTACAGAAGCCTATGGATCAAATAATAGAACATTTCCATATATAGAAGATACATTTCCTTCTACAAGAAATATTATCTCCAATATAATTATTTGAAAATCAAATCAGGGTAATCTGATCAGATAATTATCATAATCAGAGAATGTGTATTTCGTAATTAAATAATTGATTACAAAAATAATTCTTACAAGAAGTCCTTAACAAGAGAAGCTTCTGTAGAATAGAATGTTCAACCTTCTATAGTACAGAGGGTTAGGCTCATCATCAAAGCCAAGAATGTTCGACCTTCTGTGGCACAGAGGTCTGGCTCATCATCAAAACCTTTTCCAACAGAGGGGTTACAACATTCTCTGTTTTGTGTTGCTCTGGAGCTGGAGAATACAAGGCAAGCAGTTCGAGAAGAACTAAGGAAAAGAGACGAGCGACTATCCACCCTGAAAGGATTGCTGGATAAAACCGTTTCGGAGAGGAATGAAGCCGAGAACAAGAGCAGGAAGCTATTTCTAGAAAGGTTCCTCATGCAGCAACTAGCAGCAGCAGGCCCTATAAAAGGAATTTCAGAAATAGAGGATGGACCGAGAAGAGGAATTGATCCGAGAAATCCCTTCTCATTGTCTGATTGTGAAGAAAGCACAGTGTCCTGCCCAGGAATTCACACAGTTCATCCGCAGTTTCCGGCAGCTCAAACTTGCGAGACAGACTCGACAGGGTTAGTGCGAACAAAGCCTTTGCCAGAAAAGGGTAAGCTTTTGCAAGCAGTGTTGAAAGCTGGTCCGCTACTCCAGACCCTTCTACTAGCTGGGCCACTTCCTCAATGGAGACGCCCGCCCCCGCCACTCATGTCAACTGATATCCCACCGGCAAGAATGCCTTCATTGCCACGAGCACTAGCACCGCCCACTGAATTTATCCTAAAAGATATAATTATTAACACAAGTAGTGCCACCTGCAAAATCATTGAAGACTACACTGCAGCAACAGGAAAAAGAGCACTCTGCGACACCCACCAGCTCCTACACAAGAGAAGGAAAGTACCGTAAGAGTTGTTCTCCACTAACCAGCAGACATCACGAAGGGGAAGGCAATTTTCAGCAGCCAAATGTGCTTAATGGAAGAATATAAAAGAAGCAAAGCCCAGAGAGGTGGCTGACTGGGGTTATAGAGATAATGGAATGGCGGAAGACAACATTCTAGCTCCTTTATCCTCAGTAGCTGAAGTTAGATTTCTCATTCGTGAATGGAAGACTCTTGTTCCTCTGTAACATTTTTAAAGGTTCATATGAATCCCCAACCCCTCTCGATTTCCTAACACGACGCTAACTACTCGAGCAGGGTAGAATAATTTACACACTCAAAACTTTGAATGATGTCGTCAAAAACTGCATTCACAGACTTGTTAGCTCTTGTCAAAAACTGCATTCACAGACTTGTTAGCTCTTTTGAAGGCAAGCATTCAACACTGCAAAAGATAAAAAAACTGAACTGGGAAGAAAGGGCATTGCGAAATCTCTTGAATTGGTGCAATAATTACACATGGAATGATTAAGATACATAAATAAGTTATCCGAGATTTGATTTTCCGGTTATCCAGAAAAACAAAACTCCCCCCACATCAACTGGGAAAACTAGTAACCTCTGTTCCTGAAATCAGTGAATGGCAGAACTACTACAAACAAGGAATGTATCCATACTAAAGCACAGTTCTCGGAATCAAAATTCATCTGGAGAATCAGCTTGCCCTTCCATAGTTAATTCCTACAGAGCATAATGAGAGCTGCTATCCTATATGACAATAATGAAGAGCCATTGATTCTCGATCGTCCTCCACCTCATCTTCATTGTTCTGGTGATTATGTTTTTGTGCACTGTCCAGCTCCGCAATCTGAAATCGGACAATGACATACCGAAAATCAAATTAGCCAAGTTCAACATTTAATTAGAGAATTCACCAACATGCATGCTACAGTCTCAATTAGCCCCATAAAATGTATGCTCAATATATTAGTTTAAGAAGACTGAGAGGTCACCTCCTCCACTGATGTGGCCTGTTCAGGCGCTTTATCCTCACGGATGCGAATTAATCGGGGGAATCGCAGTGAGATACCCTTCAAACAAGAGCTAATGATGTGATGATATAATTACATTTTTCTATCAAAAGTCGAGAAAAAGAACAGCAACAGGTCTTTAGAAATAAAGCAGCTTCTTCGAAGCAATGGAATGTGCTTAACCTTGTCAGCATCCACTACGCCCATTGCCAGCACAATGAACTGGACTTACGGTTAAATCTGCAGCTTCGACCTTCCAAACCTGTAATAAACATGCATATGGTCACTAACTTCCTGTATGGGAATAAGATCAAGTAGAGGCTACAAATGTAAAAGAGGACACATAAAGCCTCCGAACAAAAGAAATAAAAAAAATAACACAATTACCTCAGTGGGCTGAAACCACACGTCGGGACTGAATGACTCCGAGTATCTGTAATACGACTGAAAGGGACAAGGAATAAGTTGTAGCCAAACATCTGCGTTGTTAGCCGGCATGTGGGAAAACTTTCCCTTGAAAATGCACATCAGAGACAGAGACAGAGAGGCCAACCCTGGGCTTTGAAATAACTTTCAACCTCTGTTGGCACTCTGATTGTGACGAAGAGGGGTGAATTTAATCTTTTTAGGTTGAATAGAACTTTATCGACAAACTCACATAACTCTTACAGTGGAAGACTTAACTTCTGTTGATTTACAGAAACTTAAAAGGCAAATTGGAATACAGTGTTTTATAGTGGTTTGGTGAATATACCTACATCCACTTTCGGTCGCTTTCACTAATACTTGTAAATAGTGATTATAATTGTAGAATGTAAAACCTTATGTGGTACAAGAAAATAATTTCTTTAACCACGGGGCAGTAAGACTAGCCTAACCAATGCAAGAAAATCTTTTGTTGAGTTTGAGATGAGTCTATGTCGAATCACAATGAAATCAATCAGACTTGGCGAGCACAGAACCTTGGCAGAAAGCTTCAGTCTTCTGTGACGCAGTAGCGAGCTGTCCCTTCTGTGGATCTACGATCATACTTGATGATGCTTCCACCACGTGTTCGGACGTCGTAGAATGGACTTCTCTTTTTGTATTTTTAATATAATTTGCAAAACAAAGAAAATAACAGTCTACAGAAGGTTACAGTCCCTCACCACTTGCGCCTGCTACAGAAACCTTCTCTTGGACCTGTTGTATGCCCACCCGCCGTTATGGACAGCTTCCCAATCCAAATCCTTCAGTTTCGTAGCCACCAACGCCTACGTAGTGGCTTCACCAATGCACACCTGCTGCAAACAAATAGACAAACAGATAACAGACTACGTAGTCATTCTCTCCGACCAACTCTGTACGCCGACTCGCCAACCAGCAACCCTTCTCCCCAGGCCCTGTTGCACGCAGTCTGACGTTACGGACAGTGTTCCGATCGAGTCCCTCGGATCCGTAACCACCGGCGTCCCCGAAGCGGCTTCAACCCGCTGTAGTCACCTCTTGCGAAAACTCTCGCCAGAAGAATTCGTCCTGCACACTCACACACACGTTAAAGCACCACAATAACGTTGTAGGAATTGTCAAGACTTACCACGCTCAGTTAAAAACCTAAATAAATTGTTTTTCTGTTTTTCTTTTGTAGTGGTTGTGTTCTTCTGTTATTAAGGAAACTTATTTTTCTAAAAGCAAATTGCGACCATATTTATTCCTTTGATGCATAAAATAATTGGGAACAAATTCCTTTTATTTTTGCAACAATCAAATTATCCAATCACCAGATATTGCGTTACATAAGGTTGGAGCTAAATTTTGTCAACAAACTTCTATAGTTTGAAAGAAAAAATATTTTAATTCCAACCTGAGAATTTTGATTATAGGCTCGTGCATTTATCCATTAGGGACTTCCAAAATTAATTTCGTTTTAATTTGATGTTTTAATCCCCATATAGAAGTTCGGCTAGAATAGAGAGACAACCTTCTATTGATGGAAATAATCAATCATTTATTTCCAAAATGAGATAATTCGTTCCAGACAGGTTTGACATTGTATCTGGACGAAATTTATCTGAAAATTTTTTTTGAAAGTGTTTTCTAAATAACATTATCCGTTAACAAAGGTTAGATAGAAATTTCCAAAAATAACAAAATAATTTCCTTGATTAGAAAAAATATTTTATTTTTGACATCCAATCATTTGACTTTCCAAATAACTATTTAGTATTAATTTAAATAATATTCCTAAGAATATTCCTCATTTGAATTAATAAAATAATTAAGATAATCAATAATTAATTAATTATTAAAATATCTAATTATGGAAATATTTTCTAATCATGTCATTTTTTCTGAAATGATCATTGGAGGATGAAGAAAATATTTTCATGATATTTTTCCTTTATTAGGAAGCATAACATCGTTACAGGAAGTTAAAGCTTCTATAAAGTCATAGCAGGTCAAACCTGTTGTGTGACACATCATCAAAACCATATCAACAACCTCAGACTGGAAGAATCGTCTTCAAGCATTGTTTCGGAAAAACCCGCGACTATATCACCAACCATAAATAGATAACGTTCACCGTAGTTCGACGCAGATGCAATCACATGATTTAAAATCGTTTTTGCCTCACCAGTTATGCATATGATCTGGGACTCCTCATTGTTACTGTCATAACCAGCAAGGAGAAAAGCACCATATACACCTTCCATATAAACAAGGCCTTATGAGTTCCTCTTTACACAAAGGCGACAAGACAAACAAGGCATTGGCAGTAAGCAGCATTTAGAAGCATTCCGATTGAAATATCGCTTTCACATCAAGAAACCTCATAATTTCTTCAACGTCATTGGAAACTATCGCCGTTGAAAACTAAAAGAGAATCCAGGCAAATGAATCGTATAGGTGCGGTAAATCAAAGTAAGTTATGACATTTACCTTTATTACCTTCTCGAACGCAATTCCTTACGCCATAATAGTAAGACTATGTTAGTATGGTTTTGATGATGGCATCCAGAAGGTAAGCTTCTACTACATTGCAGAAGGTTAAACTACAGGGACAGTTTGTTTCGTACCTTCTATCACCTAATCATTACCACGAATTATTTAAATTAATCATCTGATTATTTAAATAAGTTCATATGGTATTTATATTAATTAAAATGATTATAAATCATTTTGATTACGATTTAATCTAGGGAAGAAATCACTCTATATCAGCAAGGTTCTGCTGATTGATCTGGAACTATCAACGGTCAATTAATCCTTCCTCTGACATTTAAACACGTTTAGATCCTTTATGAATCATGACAAAGGACAACCCATCTGAATATGGACGGTTTCCACACGTGTCTGTATCCAAAAGGTCTGCCAATCAATTTTGTAAATCAAGATTATCTAATTTTCATTTACAGAAGCCTGACTCATCTTATCTTTCAAAATTTGATGTAAGCCCTATCCCTTAAGATCATGAACACAATCATGACCAGATGGCGTGATTGATCTTCAAGTGATATAGAGCATATCTCCCAACGGGGGAATGTTTTATATGGCTGATATTTTGTTTTCATGACTTGCACAGACTTCTGTCAGCCACTGTACCTTCCGTAAATATGTAATTTCTATTTTGTATAAGATAGGATCATTGGTTAGAAAGAATATTAGAGGACTTACGTGTAGAGTGAGTGTAGTGTAGCCTGAGAGACTTGCGAGTTTTCGTTCACTTTGGGGTTGAGCATTCGGTTGCAGAAGGCTGGTGTCCAAGGTACAAGCTAGACCAAACGTGAGTGAGGCTGCGAAGGATCTGGCTGCACTATGGCATGGTGGACATACATCAGGCTTAGAGAGAAGTCGAGTTGGGGTGTATACATGCCAAGGCAAGCAGAAGAAGGGCCGTGTTTGGAGGAATCTGGTGAGGTATTGGTCTCGGTTGTTTTGTAACCGGTTTGCTCTTGTGTGCAGAAAGCAGGTGTCCATGGTGTAAGCTGTGCCGAGCATGAGTGAGGTTGCGAAGGATCTGGCTGCATTGTGGCGTGGCGGACATGCATCAGGCTTAGGGAGAAGTGGGGCGTATACGTGCCGGGCAGTGACCAGAAGAAGGGTCGCGTCTGGGAGATTCACGGTGAGGCACTGACATTTGTGTTTCTACAGAAGGGAAGTACCTGCTGCAGGGTTTGGAGAAGCCACATGGGTGCTGTCTGCTTTTGGAACTCTTGGTGAAGAGCCAAGCATCGAGGAAGCCTTGGTGAGGAGCCAAGCAAGTTTTGGAACCGCCGGAGGGAAAATCCACCCTTGGACAGACAGACTATCCGCCTGCGTAGGGCCGCTATGTGCTTGTGTTGAGCTACCACGTTCTACAGAACCCCAACCACAGGGATTGTGGAGTTAGTCACTGTCTTTAGTGCAGAACCTCAACCAGAGAGTTTCTGGGACTCTAGATCTCTGTGCACGACCCAAAGGACTACTGATCAAAACCCATCTGGTTTCTGTGAGTAGAAAAGTCGAAGGGCTATCTGCATCACCTTTTATACTACAGAAGTATCCCAGTACCTTATGCTAGTATATCCTTTATAAAAAAAGTGTACGCACGCCCTCCAGTCTAGCACACGTGCTACAGTTCGGACGACCCGATGATCCGTGTCCGCTCCCCCAAGACCCAATCCGGTTGACGTCACGACTCGAACGTCTGACGCTGCGAAAGGGAATCGGGTTGGGCACTCCCTTTGTTCCCGAATGAGTCTGCGGGATATTTCGCCAACCGTCTCCAGTTCTTTGAAGGCGACGGGCGAAAGGCTGTGTCAAAGCCTCGTTCGTGTCGCCTTCCCTCATCCATGATAGCTCCATAAAAATGATTATTTTTTAACCTAGGTAAACTATACGGAATCGCCATAAATTTATTTTAAAGACTGTTGAAGTTGAAAAAAACAGTTGGTACGAAAATTCCTATTTACTAGCTCTTACATCTAAACATGCGAAGAGTTGACGTTTGCTTTTGGTCAACGGACGTTGGACCCGATCCAAGCATAACTTCGAACTCATGTCATTGTTTTATGGGCGTTGAACCTGATTCAGGCGTTGGACCCGAATTTATGTTTGTTGATTTACACCAAGATGTAGTAATAAACCTAAGTTGTCTAACGACATGCGTACAAGCACAAATAATTATTGAGATAAAAAGGAGCGATGAATGATGGTGACTGGGAACCTATACCCTTGGACCCGCAGCCCGTTACAGGTGGATATGTAATTTGGTTCGAGGAGGCCCGCATCTCCCTTATGTACCTGAAATATCGATTGGGGCCGCTTTACTTCAGATCGATGGTTTTTTTAGGCCGCGGTAGATCCAATTAAGGGTGATTTGTTACACGCACCTTCAAGCCTTTAGTCTTCGAAATTCGTCTTGTCGAATTCCCGTGACGCTCGGTTGATTTTCATGCAAATCAAACCACAAAGCTGTGATCAAAAAATTCTAATTAAATATTTGAAACAATTAAAATTTAATATGTAAGTCGGAGTAAGGCTTACGAGGCATCATGAAGTCCGTCCTTGGTCGCGATTTTTGTTGATCCATGTTAACTTGTTGGTCGGGATGTATGGATTGGAACGCCAATTTCCCGAATGTGATCCTCGTTGTATTACTTCTTTTTCATGCAAAAAATAGGCAAGTGGGAAAACTGATAAAGCATCGAAAGACATTATAATAATAAGAACACTATGACGGAACAAAAGCCACGGTGCGAAACAACTCCAACATCAGAATTGAATAACAAGAATCGTTGACGTCAACTAATATGCTAAGAATGCTATATCTGTAAGAATATTTTTGGCCATGAGCAAAAATCGAAACCGCATGTTAAGTGTTATAAGACATGTCGTGACGAAAATACTATTCAATTTGATCAAAACATTTTTAGTTTGAGAAGGAAAAATATTTCGAGTTTCAATTCATACACACCTCAATAGCAATCGGTGAAAGCAATTCCAAACATCTAGAAATAAAATAAAATAAAGCACCATGCACCGATTAATTTCAAATATAGAAACGGGATAATAAACCTGATAATCCACAAACAATAACGGGGGTCAGGATTTACCGCTGGAATTGAAGCGATTGAAAGGAAGGGAATCCCTAATCTTCAAAAATCCAGCGTGGGTCATGGGAGTTCCTTCATCCGGAGACCCACTGAGAGGAGATCGGTCGTGGGGTGTGCTCCCGAAGTCAGGGCTACCGTTGAAGCGAACCAACGCCGCGGGTGTTGACATCCTCTGCTCTTTTGCCAAGAGCAAGATCCAAACCCAATCTGGTGCTTCTCGGGTGGGGAGGGGCCACTGCTTCGCCAAAGCTTCTGCTGCAACCGTCGGAGATGATGGTTGTCGTCGTTTCTGAGGTGAGTTGGGGTTGAACTGGCCACCAGCCCATTGCCTTCCGTTGTTGCCGTTGGATGTCAGGTTGGGGCTCGGTTGTGCGGCTGGTGAGGGCAGGAAGCTATGTTCGGTCGTTTAGATCAGGGAGAGTCGCCGCCCCTTACAAAAATGAAAGCCACTCCTTTTTAAAATGAAAGTGCATGAACTGATGATAACGATGAGATCAGGGAAGGTATCTCGGGAGGGCTGCTGTTTCTCGAGCTCCCCGTCCTTCTTTACAGTGAAGTGATGGTGCCGTGGCGCCGTAATGTGGTAACGTCACCTTTTCTTCTTCCTTTCAACTTCGTGCATAAAAGTAATATAGCAGGTCTATTTTTCTGCCAATTTCTATTCCCCAGGTTGCTGTGTGTGTGGGATCGTCATTCTATGCCTCTTTCCTCTTTGTCGAAGTTGCTAGGCTGTGGAAGGATCCAAAAAAGAGGTGCTATGGTCGTCCTTGTTGACGAAGGAGCGGATAAGTTCGAATCACCCCCTCGAGGAATGATTTTTATAAGTTTGTGGCTCTATTTGCGCTAAACAAAGGATAAACCTCCTTGTGGGTTCATAAAAAAAAAAAGGATTAATTCTAATCAATCAACAAATGAATGCAAATTAAACTTGGTTTATAAAGTGCCACCGATGGTGTTCGGTGAACATTAAAATCGATTTATACCCGATACTACCAACATCATAAACATGTGTAAAGTTTGTTAGAATTAGTCTAACGAGCGTCGATTAAAACTTAATAAATGTGGATTAGTATCGTCGCGAAATTAATTGATTTTGTGGACCGTTTCAGCTTTGAGAATCCACCGAATACATGTATCGTGTAACTCATAATTTGGGGTTCTACAAAGGGTGCCGATGGAATGGAAGCCATCTATTGGGGATCAACGCGTTGAGAATATCTGGCTCGAACACGGGGTTTGGACTTTAGGTTGAATATGTGGTCGTCACACAAAAATAAAGAAAACGGAAAACGAGTTGGCAAGAATCAAGCACTTACAGATGTCATTGGAAGTAAAAAGATACTACAGGAGCATGAAGTGGTTCCGAGCATTATTGACCCAGTGAGATTATACTGTGACAACAATGCGGCCATAGCGCAGGCCAAGGAGCCGAGGTCTCACCAACGATCCAAGCACGTACTGCGGAAATATCACATCCTCCGAGAGATTGTTCAGAGGGGTGACATGTTGGTTAGCAGAGTTGATACGAGCGAGAATATCACGGACCCACTCACAAAGGCCTTACCTCTGCAGAAACATGAGACCCATGTGAGGAGCCTAGGACTTCGAGCCCATAGTGCTTGGCAATAGTGTAAGTGGGAGATTGTTAGTGTGTGCACTTATGTGCCAAGACACTTTAATGTATTTGTGCATAAATAATTAATAAATGCGAGTATTTGTCATTGATTATTTTACTTTTCTGCACGTAAAATTATTAATGATAAAATCCCACAAATTATTAAGTATATTAATCTGAAATAATCCGTGATCGGATAGATGTTTAGATGGGACATGGACATCTAGATTATCGCTAAGTGTAACTGAGGTCAAGATAAACTAAGGGATAATGTATCCAGGTTATACTTAGGGGTACTCTGAGATTAGGGTTACTGGATACGACCCGTTTAAGAGGATACCACATATTAAACATCATTGGTCAATCCTTTTTATGAACGAGTGTAACTGATCTTTTGACTTGAGATCTTCATTTATTCTATGCGTGGAGTTTGCGCACTTTGATGTCGTCAAAAGCAGTCTTTAACCGGATTGTGAGTAATATGATTGTTGGGTGTGTGACAAAGCGTAGAGGGAATAATGTTGAGTCAAGATAGGATTCATCGCTCTTTTGGATTAGAGAGTTAACATCTAGGCCACTTGGTAGGGATATTAGTGACTCTAAAATCCATGGCCATGGGAGGAATGTTTTACATTCAAGAGAGTCTATTATATCTTGATAATCAAGTAAAACAATTAATTCGGCGATGATGTATTTTGCGCCGAATTAATTGGGATGTCGGTTAGATGAAGAGATTGAATTACACGGTAATCGGTTCATAGTGGTTTATGATTTATAATCATTATCCTAACATGTTTGGGTGACTAAAAACTGTTGCTAGACGGTTACCTAAGTTTGTGTATGGATATACACTGCCTTCGTGTATATGACCTAGAGGGTCGCACGCATAGCACGTCGACACTGACATTGTATTATTGATTATTTTAGTGGATAGTAAAATTGATCATTTTATTATTTCAGAATTAGAATTAATTGGATTATTAATTTATTCTGAAATATCGGAAGCAAATAAATAGACCAAGATCGAATATGGATTTATTCGGGTCAAAAAAATTTATAAAGGATGTTAAATAAATATTTATTTACTTATTTATATATTATATATATGAGATACTTTATTTATTAATAATATTTGAATTATTAACGTCACATGTTTGCTTGATTTAATATATATTTTTTAATAAAATCAATTAATTGCCGGTTTACGTTTTAAAAATGAGGATTAATTTTAAAACGGAAACTATCTTTAATTTGTAGTCATAAATGCAATGTTACGTTTTAAGAAATTAAAAGGGAAAGAGTATGTCGATTCATTTTGATGGAGACATGAAAAGAATCAGAAAGAAATTTCCTTTGGTAGTTTGGGAGAGAAAAACACAGAAAGGAAAAGTCCCAATAGATATACAGAGAGTTTTCTGAGCTTCCGAAAATTCTTTATCGATCCAAGAGGCTAGCACCTAAGGGATCGTTGAGAGATTCGTGATCGTGTGCGCGTGGATACCGCTAGATGAGTCACACATGGCGCTCTCGATCTATTGTTCCTGATCACGTTTTGTTTCGCCGAAAATTCCAATGTATATTTTTCGGGTAAGAATATGTTATTATTTATCTAAAATTTATACGTACCATGAGATTATGTTATTATTTATCTAAAATTTATACGTACCATGAGATTTTGTTATTTTTGGGCATAAAAATTTATAATATTTGTTTCCGCTGCGCCCTAAAACGTTCAGGAAGTGCGGTTAGGGCTCCTCCTTTTTGGGCCTCGGTGGCGGGGTTTGTGTAATGTGATGACGGTCTTGTGTTGTGTGCATGGTTAACTGAACGCATGCTTTTTGATCTGTAGTTGTTGTAAAAGTCGTGTTTCGAATGAGGAAGAACCGACCACTCATATAATACTCAGCAGAAGTGCAAGAATGTTGTAATGAAACGCCAGAACATTGTACTAGATAAAATTCCTTTGCCCTAAATCTTTGGGTGCCCATCCCTGGTTCTTATTGGGGCTGTTTGTAGTTCAGGGGCTACCTGTAGAGCATGATGTGGGGCTCAGGGTGACGGATGGCGTGGTGTGCCCATCTGCAGACTCTGCTGAACTCCAATTCAGCGCCACTCAATTCTGCAACATACCTCATTTCGCTTTTTAACGCCATTTACGTACAGCATACGTCCATCATTCACTAACAAATCAATAACACCGAGCCTTAATCCTAACAAAAGGACACACGGACTGGGGGAAAACCAACGAGAACTTCGGGGGACATGATCTTCGGCAACTTCAGGGGGGAAGCACGGCATGCCTGCCGCAAGAAACAATCCTGGGAAAGGTCAATTGTCGCCCAACACGACAAACGCGAAATCAAACCGTCAAACCTAGATCAACGGGAATACTAACCGATACTCGCAAGTGTCGTCGAACTTCTCAGCCCATCCTCGTTTCCTCAAAACAAAAAAACTGCGGATTTAATAAAAAAGGGAGTCCCTGAAAATCAAGATCCAACGCCAATCCAGGGGGCGGTTAACCGAAGGGAAAGATTGATCCGGAAGGTGTACGCTTTGATCCCTCGACTGGTTTGTACGTTGGATTTTCTTATGCAAGGTTGAAGGGTGTCGTCGACTCTCTCGTGGGGGGGGGAGGAGTATTCGGGTATTTCACGGTGGGACTGAGCCGAATAAAGCCCTCCTCGGGGACGTAGATGTAAATTCACAAGGGACGATCGACAGGACCACATAAAGGGCGGATATTCGCACGTGTTTCAAAACCGGCTCCCTTGGTTACTTGAGTCGGCTTAATTAGATAGATATTCTCTCTCGTGTAAAACTTAGTCATCATCTGTCCCGCTAAAAGGTTTTAGCCCAAATCAAAAGACTGGGTTATTCACCTGGGACTCCCATTCGAAATATTACATGTAATCTGAAAATAACCCATGAACTTTTCCTTACAGCCAGAGAGGAGAGATTCCACGTTATTATTATTCTACCACGCATATGACCGACCCATACGACAACCATACAACTAATTTCTTCTTTTTATTTTGGGAAGGGATTTGATTTTTTAAAAGGGAAGGAAAAGGAATGAAAATGCCAAAGGATTATAAGTTGCCCTGTGTGTTGAGAAACCAGGCTGCCCAGCTGATGCTCCGCCCCCCCATCATGCCCCGCAGCCACCGCCCATCATGCCCAACGGGAACGGCAGGAGAGATAGCCACCGCGGCCGGTCCCGACCAGAGACTTGCCGCCCCCTCTGCTTCATCTGACACTGCGGCTCCGTGGTTGTTCGCTGATGATGCCTCTATAAATAGGGGAGGAGAGAGGAGGGACGTGGTTCTTTTTTTGGCAGAGGGGGGGAGGAGGAAGAGAGGGTAAAAAGAGTATATAATTAAGGATCTTCCATGGGATATGCCCGAGAGCACTTTCCTCTGGGGGGTTTGGAGAGAGAGAGAGAGTACGAACGAACAATGCATTTTTGCACTCTCCCTTTCACATTTTATTTAAAACAAAAAAAAAGGTCCAATAGTTTGTCCTTTTTCTCTTACTGTTTTATTTCCCCCTATACTGTATGCCCACCGCCATTTAGCCCTAGGAACGTGCGAGGCAATTCTTCATGTCCCAGGAGATTATATTATATACACACGCGCGTATATAGATCGTGATTATTGAACTTGTATGACTTACCTAAGCAATTTTTTGATCGATTCACATGGGATTTTACCGTCTTAGGGTTAGTTTGAAAAAAATTAGGAAATTCCTAACTTAAGAATTTTATAAGTTTTTCAATATTTCTTAAAAAATAATTTTTTTTCAAAATCATAAGAACCAAAGGTTACTGTTTCATATTGCGATTTTAAAATATTTGTTACTGTTACAACCATTCAATTATTCTCTTTTCCAAAAGAATGTAAATCCAGACAAAAAACAAATAACATTTGAAGTTGTCCACGTTCAGCCCACTTGAATAATAACATATTCATCATCTTTCTTTCATATGGACGAGTAGGATGGAATTTAAAATTATGTGTTTTGCGACAACTCCGGAGGACAACCCAAAAACTAATTAACGATAAAAAATATTATGATGATGTTTATGTTTAGCAGGAGGTTACCAATACACATGGTGTCACCTAACTTTCAAATAATTTCACCTTTTTTTTTCTGTGTATTGTTTATTAACGTCCACTCCTTGGACAACTAGAGTGCTCGCATATTCTTTTGTCCGGGGTTCCTCACCATGCACTAAACTTTTTATAAATTCTTTGTTTTATCTCGTTATTTCACCCACACATGCATCTCAATGATAATTATTTCATTTTGTCTATCATTATTATTATTATCAGTATTACTTATATGTTACAAAAATTCTGGAATCTCTAATTTGTTCCCATTATATTATTTAGGCTAATTTGGTATATGAATTAATTAAATATTGTGGGGTTGCTCCAATCCTTTCCTGGGATTATTCAAGAAACTCCAAAGAGGGACGAAAAATTAGCAACCAACAAAGGAAGAAAAATTAAATATTATTTCAATCGAATGCTTACGACGTAAAGACAAAGTGTAATGATCCCGACATGCTTCGATCACTTGACTTTTTCCCACCGCTATAAATTCTAAATCTCCGGTTCATCATACACACCACACCAGTCAGGAGCCGAATTCGTCGGGGCTTCGTGAAACCCATGGCTAAGGACGACAGTACCTCTCGCAGCCGCAATCGGCTCTGTCACGGCTCCTGAGGTTGGCCGCGATGGTCTTTAGTGGGGCTCATAGTCGTAGCATGATTGGTGGTTCTCTTTGTCTGGCTCGCCCGAAGAAGTTGGTGTACTTGGTCGAGGACGCCTACATCACCGACTACCACCTCTCTGGGAAATACATCAATGCCAGCTACAGCTTTCACATGCTAGCGCACAACCCGATCCGGAGGGTGTCGGTGTACTACGACTCGACCGTGGTACATTTAACCTTTATTTTCCTGATTTAATTGACGGCGTAATGCCTTAGATGGTTGATAACCCGGAGTTATGTTACAGGTCAGAGTGGAGTACGAGGAACAGGTAGCGGCGACCGAATGATCGATCCGTTAATCCAGCCGAAACGTAACGTGACCGACCTGTAATCCAATAGCGGGGCACGTGCAACTCACGTGACTACAACTCCCACCCACCTCCAAATCAGACCCCCCGGAACGGAACAACGGTGTCGTTTGGAGTTTGCCGTCCGGGGGATCACAGTCATGGACACGCGTCTACCCGTGATTGGTCATCGACTACGTTCATGGTTTGTTCCTAGACGTCAGTGTTAAGGCGGGGTGGTGGACCTTTTTCCATTGTTCAGATTCGCTATTCCCTTCCTCCCTCCCTCCCTCCCTCCTTGCCCTTTCCCCGTTCACATCCCCGCGGGCAATTTTCCCCCCAACCCGGCCTCCTCCCTTTTCCCTCCCAATTCAGCAGGTACTAAACAAAAATCTTCCCCCTGTTCGCGCACGGAACGGATCACGTCGGAAATATTTGGCAATGGACTCACAGTAGTTGTATTGTGGTCGCCAGTAAGAAGATGCACTAACTTTATACAGAAATAATGCAAGTCTTACAATCTTTAGAGAATTAAAAGAAAAGGGCTTACAGCCATTAAAAATGAAAAAAGGAACACGATGGTGACGATGTAGGATCTTGTAACGGCGGAGAACACGTGACGAAGGCCTTGGAAGCTCGCTCCGTCGGTGGTGGTCGCTGGCGGAGAGTTGTGACGAAGGCCCTACGAGCTCACTCCGTCGGTGGTGTCGCTGGCGGGGGTTGACGGCAAAGGCCCTACGAGCTCACTCTGCTGGTGGAAAGGGAGTTGACCGATGAACCGGGTCGAGGTGTCTAATTTCCTAATGGTGACGAACAAACTTCAGTGTTTTGGCTGTGTATGGTCGTGTCCTGTTTTGAAAAATCCCTCTGCTATTTATAGAGGATTTGTACGCGATTAACGCGTAACAGATAGATCTTTTTACAGATCGTGTTATAGATCGTGATCCCTAATGTCGTGAGAGTGTCTCAACAACCCCCTTGATATATGGGATCACGTTCCTGGATATTTAAGATCAGTTACGATCTTTAACAAACGTGATTGAAAATGAATAAATTTATTCCAACCTCGTCGACTTGGCTGATCTGTACGGACTGCGATCGACTTGGTCGACTTTATCCAGGATTCCGTCGACTTGACCCTACTAGTAGACCTAGCTACTGTTGAGTCATCTTGATTGGCTTTGATCATCATATTCCTTCATCGTGAGTCGACCTAGTCGACCCCGTTTATAAGTCGACCTAATCGACTTCGTCATAAATCGACCTAGTCGATTTCGTCGTGAGTCGGCCTAGACGACTACGTCTTGGGCCGACTCGGAGTGTGACTTGAGGGATTACTGGGTTTCTGTTCTAAACCCAGGCCCAAAATTAATTGCCATGTCAACATAAGCCCCCCTTTTATGCTGGGTTGGCTATGCCGACTCAGCAGAAATCATACCCTATATAAAGGAGAGTCATCGTCCTTTTCCCGCACTTTTCTTCCTTGCTCAACACTTCTCCATCTTCTCCAAGAAACCAGAAACCCTCGCTTCCCGGAAAACTCTTCGTCTCCCTCCTTAAAACTCTTCCGATCCTTAAAAAGATGTCGACTTTTAAGGCTTTCGAGGTCCATAATCAGCGTGCGGGGCCAACCGGACCCGTTCCGGTCGCAGAGGATCAGGGATCGGGCGTCACCCTCGGACCTATCCTGCCGGAGCATCTTTTCCCGGGGACAGTGCCACTCAACTATCTCGTCACCGAGAAGCCCATCCCGATTTGCCATCCCAACTTCGTCGATCCCCTCAACTGGGAAGGTCAGGGATCCTTCCTGTGTTTTCCTTCTGCATCTAAATCTGAGATGGTGGAATGGCTCGAGATGTGGGAGGAGCACTTCACAGAGAGGTTTAGGAATCAGAAGATTCTGAGGTTCTTTAGAATGTCCGTAGCAGACAAGAACTGTGATCCTAGAGTTTGCTCGGCCATGCTGCCTTTCTGGAATTCTGCAGTCAATTGCTTCTATTTCCCGGAGGGTCCCATGTCTGTTACATTGGCAGATGTGAAGATTTTGACCAGGTGCAAAGTCAATAGCCTCCCTGTTCGTCAATACTCCCAGGCAGGCGATATTAATCCCAAGGGCGCCCTTCAGTACATGGAGGTTTTAAACAGGCACTTAAAAATGGCCTCAGCAGGCAAAGAGCCAGATGAGAAGTTGTCGACCGAGGGTTTTGGCGCCCGGGAAGAGGTCGAGTTTCTCAGCACCTGGTTAAGCAAGTTTGTCTATTGCTTCCCTGGGAAGAAGGTCAGCCACACTTCTTATGCAGTGGCCAACTTTCTGAGGGAGACCAATGAAGAAATCTCTTGGGGCCCCTTCATTTTGGGTCTTCTTTACCATGATCTGGACAGAGCGACGACTCAGATCAAGCCATTTCCAAAACATCCAGCAGGAGGGTTGCTCTGGTTAGTTCACCTCTGGTCGGCTATGTGGATGCCAGGATTGACTGGGTTCAAGGGCCCTGCTTCGCCCCTCGAGTCTGCCTATTATGGGGAGACCATCTTGGAGCAGTGCTGCCAGCGGAAGGATCAATGGCTTATGACATCGATCACTGGCCACATGAAGCACATCGTCGACTTCGGCAGGGCAGATCGACGCAACTGGGCACCCTTTCCAGACGGCAAGACATTTGCTCAGGAAATTAATCTTCAAGCTGCTCGTGGCTTCTGGAATGGGGTATTGACCCGCAGGGACCTACCAGTTATCTTCGACGGCTACCTGACCTTTGAAGCCTAGAACCCTCAGCTGTGTGCAAGGCAGTTTGGGTTCATCCAGGGTGTAGCGGTTCCACTTGCTGACCCTACCGGTGGCTTGTGCGGGGACAGGATGAAGAGAATTGTGTGCAAGCCGATCTCCCCGAAGACCCTCGACTTGCTCAACAGCAAGGCGCAGCTCTCCCAGATAGAATTCCCATCTGGTACTTCTGCCTGTTTCGCCACACAATTCTTCACTGTGCTGTGGTCGACTACTTATGAAGAGCTGCGGGCTTTGATGCATTTCTTGGAGGTCTCCAAGGAACCTGATTTTTACATAGGCGACGCACATATCAAAGCGAAAGGTAAAGACTTAGCTTTACTTTAAGAGTATTGGGTTCTTAGTATTAATCGCGAGCTTTCTCCTTTTCAGGATCAATGATGCCTCAGGGCTCTGAAAAATCCAAGCCTAAGGCTCCCCTTGCCCCTGCTCCTTCTAGGCTTAAGTCGACTGGCAAGGGGAAAGCTAAGGTGGCGAGCCCCAGGGAGACAGCTGCAGGTGATCCCTCTAAGGCTCGACCTAAAAGCGCTCCAAAGCGCAAGGCGGTCGAGGCAGGAGATCTTGAAGAGATGCCTCTATCCCAGAGGAGGAAACTGGTGAAGGTACCAGCCTCAGTGGCAGCCCCTCTTCCCAAGTCGCCGACTACCGTAGCGGCGACTTCTTCTTCGAGGTCGCCAGCAGCGGTGGCCCCAGTGAGTTCATCATCTGCTGCGGTGCCTGCGACCTTAGTGACGGTCGGTATCGCTCGAGGAGCGACTACAGAGGTATGACTCTACTGGTTCTAATTCATCTTGAGCTTTTGTATCTAACCCGCACTATATTGCCTAGGGCGAAGCGTCAACCGGAGGTGGTGACCAGCCTACTCCGGTTGTATTCGAGACGGGTGCAACGGCTTCGACTGCCGAGGTGAGCTCGACTCCCTGCTAGGATATATTACTCTAGTTCATATATGAACTTTAGTTTTATCACACTCTACTCTAGGAAGAGCAGGCTCCTGACGTCTTGCTACAAGAAGGAACCGCTATGGTTTCAGTCGATCCTTCAACTCGGTCGACGCGGGAGGGAGCACCACCTCAGTCGATGCGAGAGGAGGAAGAACAAGGCGTTCCTTCTTCTTCAGCCCCCACTCCTGCACCACCAATGGTATGTGTTCTTCTTTCACACAAAGCATGGCGTTGTTATCGCGATTCTAACCGTGACACTTCACAGGCTCGTCCGAAGAGAGTGAAGACGACTGCTGGTCGCAAGAAGGCTCCTACTCCCTCTACTTCTTCGGGCGAAAGTTCTGAGGATTTACTACCTTCAGAGGTAAGTATTCGATTGCATGGAGGTGTTGACTGTTCGGGATATTGTGTCTTAGCAACATTTCATTTCTTATTCTGCAGGCTCCTGCTGCAGCGACCTCAACTATCGACCCATGGGTGAAGCTTCACCAGGACATTGAAGAATTCTGCCAACTTCTGCTCATTGACCCCTTAAGCGTCGACGAGTTTGAGAAGATGCAGAAGCTGTTGAAGGAGATCGAGACATCCCCTCGGGTTACGGACGAAATACTGGGGGCCTGCAAGAGCTTCAGGTCGACGTATTGGACCCGCTGGAGGGATTACTACGCCGACCTGCTCACCTACGACTTGACCGACTCGAAGATTCAGTCGATCAATGAAGCTCGAGGGCAGGCCTCTAAAGCTGCACAGGACGCCCGCCAACGTTTGGTCGATGTGCAAGAAAAGCTGACCGAGGCAGAGAGACAGATAGAGTTCTACACGAACCTGAAGAATGACCTGACTCGGCAGCTTGCGTCGATCAATACTCAAGAAATCGAGGAGCTGGAGGCCAACGCTGAGAAGGATAGAGAAAAGGTCGTCGACCTTTATGCCCAGCGAAACAAGGTGAACGCGAAGCGACGAGCTCGTAAATCCCTTGTCCTCGATTTCAGAGAAGTTGGCGGGTTATGGAGGCTAGACTTGTAATCCAAAGAACAACGCAATTCCATTATTTTTGCTTTACTGAATAAATCCAGTACCTTGTGTCTCAAATGAATTTCTGCCCGCTACACTCACTTCATTCTTCCAAACAGCGTTGCTGAAGCCTAGCGCGATTTTCTTAGGAATTAAGCACTTCCCAGATTAATGGAGTCCTTTGTCTTAGGATTTTATGATGAGCCTCCCAGATAGTCGCGCGGTAGAATTTAAGATATTTACCATTGACCTTCAACGGATGCCTATCCCCTTCTCTGGTCATAAGTCGATACGTATTAGATGAGTATGTCTCGCACACTTCATATGGACCTTCCCAATTAGGAGACCACTTACCCAGGACTTGGTCCTTTGATTTAAGAGGTAGGATCATCTTCCATACTAAGTCACCCACTTTGAAGCGCTTATGGACAACCTTTTTATTATAGTGCCTAGCAATTCTTTGCTTATGTACCTCGAGTCGATCTACTACGTCGAGTCGCTTCTTTTCCAATTCTTCTAAAGCGAGGTACATTGCCTCGTCTTGCAAGTCAGGATGAGCTACCCTGAGCGACTTGTATCGAATTTCAATAGGTAGGACAGCATCTTGCCCATATACTAGCGAAAAAGGGGCTTCTCCTGTGCTGTCTCTCTTGGTGACTCTTAGAGCCCACAAGGTGTCTTGTAATAGTTTGTGCCATTCTCTTGGATTTGCACCAACCATTTTCTGAATGTTATTCTTTATGAGCTTATTAGTAGCTTCAGCTTGTCCATTCGACTGGGGGTAATAAGGTGTCGAATTAGTGATTGAAAAGCTGAACTCAGCAGCAAATTCACGCACCTTCTCATTATTGAAAACGGTGGCATTGTCTACTACAATATTCTGGGGAATCCCAAATCTATAAATGATGGAAGATCTGAGAAAGTCGATCACCTCTTTGTGGTCGATTTTCTTATATACTTGAGCCTCGACCCACTTAGTAAAGTAGTCAGTAGCGACTAGAATGTAGGCATCGCCTTTACTCGAGTGTGGGTGAATCTCTCCAATTATATCCAGGGCCCAAGTCCTAAATGGCCAAGGTTTAATGACTGGGACTAAGTTGGACGCTGGGGCCCTTGTTACCGGACCATGTTTTTGACACTCTTGGCATCCCCTAGCCATTTCTATGCAGTTCTTTAGCATTGATGGCCAGTAAAAACCATGTCTTTGGATAGTCCAAGACATTTTGGTGCCAGATTGGTGAGACCCGCACAAACCCTGGTGAGTCTCCAACATAATTGGGGTCGCTTCGTCTAAGTCGACGCACCTTAGTAGGACTCCTTCTTTGGTCTTTCTGTAAAGTACCCCATCTATAAGGGTATACGACAAAGCCTGAGTCTTGATTCTTTGGCTCGCCTTTTGTGTTGGGTCGGAGAGGAAGTCGGTGATTGGCCTCCTCCAATCTTTATCGCTTGTCATTATGTTCAGAGTGAACGCGTCGCCTTGGGGAGCTAGGTGGGAAGCTATTTCTGGGATACAATCGCTTCCTCTTTTGGCCTTGTACCCTGAAGCCTTTTGGGCTAAGTCGTTAGCGATTGTATTTTCCTCCCGGCCTACAAAGAGGAAAGTAATTGCTTCGAACCGCTTGACTAGCCTTCGAGCGACTTGATGATAGGGTGCGAGTTTCTCTTGACATAGAGAGTCGCCGTTCATCTGGTTAATAACCAGTTGAGAGTCTCCCATTACTCTGGCTTTCCTGGCTCCCAAGGCTAACAATTCCTTCAAGAGCGTGATCAACGCCTCATATTCGGTCGCATTGTTTGTATGAGTCGCCGACAAACGATATGCTAGGCGAACGTCCTTTCCTAGTGGCGAAAGTATATGGAGGCCTATGCCTACGCCGGATTTTGCCGAAGATCCATCAAACCAAGCTTGCCAGACATCCTCAAGGGATTCCTCTTGATCGATTAATGTAGATGGATCGTGGTTTACTAAGAAGTCGGCTAAGGCCTGCCCTTTCACCGACTGTTGAGGTTTGAAACGCAGATCGTATGCGGATAGGACCAAGCTCCATTTACTAATTCTTCCAGTCAATAGGGGACTTTCGAAAAAGTATTTTACGATTGGAGACTTGGCAATAACATGAACCTCTTGGGATCCGATATAATGTCTCAGCTTCTTAACAGCATAAAAGACTGACAGGCATAACTTCTCCTTAATTGTATAGCGCTTTTCTGTAGCAGTCAATTGTCTTGACAAATAGTAGACTGCTCTCTCAGTTTTGTCCTCTGCCTCTTGGGCTAACATGGCACCGATGACTGATCAAGTCGCTGCCACGTAAAGCAGATAGGGCTTTCCTATCCGAGGAGGGGCAAGCACAGGCGGTTTCATTAAGTACTCCTTTAAGCCTTCAAATGCCTTTTGGTGTTCGTCGCTCCACACAAAATTTCCCTTCGCCTTTAGTAAAGTCGAGAAAACTTCTGTCCGTCCAGCGACGTTACCAATAAATCGCCTTAGATAATTGACCCTTCCTAAGAAAGCCTGTAACTGCTTCTTATTACTCGGAGGGTTCAATCTTTGAATGGCGTTCACTTTGTTCTGGTCGACTTCTATGCCACGTTGATGAACTAGGAACCCTAGGAAATGTCCTGCTCTGACTCCGAAGGCACATTTGAGAGGGTTTAGTTTGAGCTGATGCTTTCTCATTTGAATGAAAGCATTTCTAAGGTCATTAACATGTGACTTCTCATCTTGTGACTTGACCACTATATCGTCTATGTATACTTCGACCGTTTTGCTAATCAAGGCATCAAATATAGCGTTCATGGCCCGTTGGTAGGTTGCCCCAGCGTTTTTGAGTCCGAATGGCATGACTACCCATTCGAAAATGCCTAAGGGACATCTGAACGCAGTTTTATGGATATCCTCCTCGGCTAGGAAGATTTGGTTGTATCCTGAGAAACCATCCATGAAGGACATAATTTGGTGCCCTGCAGTCTTGTCGACTAAATCGTCTGCGATGGGCATAGGGTACTCATCCTTTGGAGTGGCACGATTCAAGTCTCTGAAGTCGATGCAAACCCTAATCTTACCATTCTTCTTAATGACAGGAACTATACTGGATATCCATTCGGTGTACCTCGATGTCCTTATATATCCGGCTTTAAAGAGCTTTTTGACCTCCTCGAATACTGCTTGAGTGACTTCACGAGTCATTCTCCTCGGCGCCTGTTGGACTGGTTTAAATCCTGTTTTGATTGGTAACTTGTGTTCCACAAGTCGGCGATCTAGGCCAGGCATCTCAGTGTAATCCCAAGCGAAACAATCTTTAAACTCTTCTAGAGTAGCTTTGATAGAATGGAAAAGTTCTTTATTCATTGAGGAACTGATGAAAACAATTCGAGGGCTTGATGCCTCGCCTAAATTGACGCCTACGAGTGAGTCACATGGCATCATCAGTGACTCACGACTCTGGACACCACCTAAATCGGTGTCAACGTTATTACATGACCTAGCTTCGAAATTGGCGTTGCCTATCTGGCATCCTACTTTCCTAGACATCCTAACATGCTTCTGAAGTCGCTGTAGGATATCAGCGACTGCATGACCTTTCTCCTCACTGTCCATACATCCCTTCGTGCAGGAGTCTATCGGGCTCCAACTCCGTCGCAGTGCTCTCTTGGCTCTTAGGCGCTTCTCCCTTGTTGCCGCTTGGGCTGTTGTTCGTCTCGCCTCCAACCTTGGTCGTGACTACCTCCTGGAGGACCTCGTCCATGTCTTTGTCTGTGAAGTCGGGCCCCCATCCTAAAGGTCCGACTGTGGGGTCTCCCAGCTTGTAGCGCTGGTCCAGAGTAAGGTCCTTGACTGTCTTACACGTCTCTGCATGCAAAATACCCTTGTCACAACAGGAGTATTCATCAGCCTTAACGATTTCTATTTCGGAGTCAAGCCATAAGATCAACTCCCTATGCAAAGTAGATGGAATCGCGGCGGCCTTATGAAGTCAATCGCGCCCTAAAAGCGCATTAAATGAGGGGGCTATATCGATTACAAAGAAAGCAGTTTCCTGCTCGTGTCTCCCGACGCCTAGGCGCACGGAGCATATGCCCAGGCACTCGGATTTTCTCCCGTTAAAGCCACTTACAGCTACGTCGGTTCGCACCAACTCGCTAGGCTTGTATCCAAGTAATCTAAACTTGGCAAGGGGAAGGACATTGACAGTGGCGCCATTGTCTATCAAGACTCGGCCCACTAAGACACCATCAAAGGTGGCTGAAATGTACAGCGAATGCATATGCTGTTTCATGCGATCTGATGGTTTCCTCAACCAGTGTAGAGGGAAGCCAGAAGGAAATGTAGTGACTTTAGAGTCGAGAGTTTTACCTTCCGGTGTCTCCGACTTGTTGTTGCAGGCGAATTCCGCAGGGAGGGTAAGAGCGTTACAGCTCACAAGGGGCCCTTGCTCTGCGTTGAAGTCGCAGGGCTTATCTCCTCGTAGAGGAGTGTAATCGAAGCTCGAGCCTGGGTCTTTCGAGTAGTCAGTAGACTCGACCCGCTCGGGTTCTGCGACTTGTTTCCCTGTGGCGTGGTTCCCGCCAACGGGTGGCATCACAGGGGTCATTCTTGGCTTCTTCTGGGCGTGACTTAGACGCCTTTCTTTTCTCTTTTGAGCCCTTATGGGAAGCGTAACCTTCCTTTCCGCCTTCTGCCATTGAGACGAAGGGTTAAGCGCTTTGACAAACCTTGGTTTCTTAGAACCAAAAGGAAGTCGACTTACCTCCACAAACCTTCCGTCGGCTGGGTCATATCCTACCTACACAGGGTTAACTGCCGGCCTATTCAAAGAGGGCTTGTTAGGGTTCGAGTTACCTGAACCCTCAGGACGGACTGCCTTCACCAGCATCTCCCCTTTCGCGGATAAGTCGACGAGCCGCAAGAAGTAGCTAACGCAGCATGCTGTGCAGAGCTGGGTGATGAGTATGCGGTTATGAGCGATCAACTTGCACTTTTGGCACAGCAGCTTTTCGTCCAGGAATTGGGCGATGGGTGGCCCCCTTCGCAGTTCCTGAGGATCAACCGTCTGTGAAGCGTAGCGGGGCCTGCGATTCATGGCCTGCTGAGGTTGGTCCGCTCCCTTGTGTTCCTCTACCGGCCTGATCTCCTTGACAGGGGTAGTTCTAGTGTACCCCTGTTTGATGACCCTTTGGCCAGACGAGTCTATGAACTCCAGTCGCCGCGCCGGGCGTTCTGTTCCCCGGGCGACTGCCTCTCCATTCCCCTTGTGACCCTGGGGGCCTCCTCTTCCTCCTCGTAAGGCCAATCGGCGATCTGCGCTAGGAGGGCTTTTGAGGGCGTGAGAGGATCCTTGGGGAGTGTTCAGCGACATTGCTGCTTCCTCGAACGGGGTCAAGTCGTACCACTCCTCTGTCTTGTTGTCCAGCAAGTACTTCTTGAACGTGTGGCACCGATCCGTAGTGTGAGTGTCGTTCAAGTGCCAGTGGCATAGCCACTTCTCCCTTCCTTTGGGCAGAATGAAGACCCCGTGCTCAGCCAGTCGCTTCATGAGGGCATTAGCCACCAAAGTCTCGCCGGTTGCTTGTACGTCCTGCGAGGGTACAGCAGAGTCATTAATAACTTCTAAGAGATTAACCTCGGCGTCAAATATGTCAAACGTATGAATAGCGACTTCATCCCCGAATGGATTATTATCCACCACGGCGACTTCGTCGACCTCGGGAAAACGGAGCTCTTTAGACTCTATTAAATCCTGTATGATATTCCTAAAGGACAAACAGTCCTTGGTAGCATGGGTGAAAGACCCATGCCACTTGCAGTAATTCCTATTCTTTTCCCTCTCTGTCTGAGGAACTCGATGGCCGGGCTTAAGCCTAATCCTTTTCCTTTGATGAAGCCAGTCGAATATAGCGTCGACTTTGTCTGTGTCGAAAGAATATTTTCTTTCTTCGGCATTCTTTTGGGATGCCTTGGCTTTGGAATTCTTCTTAGTCAGGGGGTCGCATATAGTCGACTCCCCCTTGACAAATTCCGCCACGTCGACTTCAAAAGTGTCGACTTGGTAGGCTCGAGTCAGGTGGGCTTCCTCTGTAAGGAGCTGATGATACTCAGTAGCCCTCCTCGCTAAGTCATACAGGTCAGCGAAGCGCTCGCCCTGCAGCTTTTTCCGGAACGGGATAGTCAACGCATTTAATGCGAGAAGTAATTGATCCTTCTCCGGCATGGGAGGTCTACACCGTAGTAGTGCCTTCCTAAGTCTCATTAGAAACTGCCCTGGGTGCTCTCCGTTAGCCTGCTTAAGGCGCATTACCTCAAACATCGACATGGGGGTGTCCAGTCGAGCAAAGGTCTTAACGAATATAGACTGCATCTGAGTCCACGAGGCTACTGACCCTGGCGGCAAACTCGCATACCACGTAAAGGCATCTCCCGTTAACGAGTTAGGGAAGAGCTTCAGTTTCCAAAAGTCGTTCCCAGCCGCCTCACCAAGTTGGTGAGTGAAGCGAGCGACATGCTCGAGTGGGGTCATTTCATCTTCACCCGAAAAACGAGTAAAGTCGGGCACCTTATAACCTCTAGGTAAAGGGAAATCCCTGTCGACATACGCAGGATAGGGAGACCTGTACAAACAGGCATCGTCTCGCCGAGCTATTCCGGGGACGACTTGCTCTATAACCTGAGTTATGGCCTCCCTCAAATCTGGGGGTACCCCGCCTACTGGGGCCTGCGCCGTAGGTCGAGTCGACCTTATCGGGCTGTACGGAGATCTTTCCCCCATTGTCTGATTCGCTGGATTCCTCATGTAGAAGGAAGGCTCCTCCCGAAAATTTCCACCTCGGGATCCAAGCTCATAGGGGTCTCCGGTCGCGTCGACTACAGGTTCTTTTCCGGGGCGATGAGACGGAATAAAATCCTCCCCTCGATCTGTTTCCTCTAGAAAGTCCTCTGCCTCATTCCAATACGTATTCGTTGGTCGATTACGTGAAGAAGAGGGTCGACTAGGGGGAACCAGATTCCCGGGTTCAAAAAGGGCATTTGTCCTTATCTCAGATGACTCAAAAGTCACGTTACGTGGCCCTTGAGCAGTTCGTCGAGCGTCCGTCATGAACGTGGACTTCCTAAAGGGGGTTTCTCTCATACGAGGTCTTACTCTTTCCTCATTTCTCGGGCCAGAAAGACGCCCCATTAGAGTTTGGACGTCCATTAGAATATCCTTCATATCAGTCAACTCCTGACGCACATCCCCCAGTTCCTTGTGGAACTCCAGTCTTGAAATAAATTCGGACGGGGTATGTGAATCAAAAGTGGACTGGTTTGTAGCGGCCTGGCCTCCTAGGGCCGGCGCTGACAAGTTCATTCCCGGGGGAAGTTCTGATTGGTTTGTGGCTGCCTGGCCTCCTAGGGCCGGCGCTTGCAAGCTCATTCCCGGAGGAAGTTCTGACTGGTTTTCCCCATCTAGGGGATTGTGAGTTTCATGGGCGGTAGTACTTCGAGTATTTCTCGGCATGTTCTCCTACTCCCACTGTGGTCGCCAAAAACGTGTTCGCGCACGGAACGGATCACGTCGGAAATATTTGGCAATGGACTCACAGTAGTTGTATTGTGGTCGCCAGTAAGAAGATGCACTAACTTTATACAGAAATAATGCAAGTCTTACAATCTTTAGAGAATTAAAAGAAAAGGGCTTACAGCCATTAAAAGGGAAAAAAGGAACACGATGGTGACGATGTAGGATCTTGTAACGGCGGAGAACACGTGACGAAGGTCTTGGAAGCTCGCTCCGTCGGTGGTGGTCGCTGGCGGAGAGTTGTGACGAAGGCCCTACGAGCTCACTCCGTCGGTGGTGTCGCTGGCGGGGGTTGACGGCAAAGGCCCTACGAGCTCACTCTGCTGGTGGAAAGGGAGTTGACCGATGAACCGGGTCGAGGTGTCTAATTTCCTAAGGGTGACGAACAAACTTCAGTGTTTTGGCTGTGTATGGTCGTGTCCTGTTTTGAAAAATCCCTCTGCTATTTATAGAGGATTTGTACGCGATTAACGCGTAACAGATAGATCTTTTTACAGATCGTGTTATAGATCGTGATCCCTAATGTCGTGGGAGTGTCTCAACAACCCCCTTGATATATGGGATCACGTTCCTGGATATTTAAGATCAGTTACGATCTTTAACAAACGTGATTGAAAATGAATAAATTTATTCCAACCTCGTCGACTTGGCTGATCTGTACGGACTGCGATCGACTTGGTCGACTTTATCCAGGATTCCGTCGACTTGACCCTACTAGTAGACCTAGCTACTGTTGAGTCATCTTGATTGGCTTTGATCATCATATTCCTTCATCGTGAGTCGACCTAGTCGACCCCGTTTATAAGTCGACCTAATCGACTTCGTCATAAATCGACCTAGTCGATTTCGTCGTGAGTCGGCCTAGACGACTACGTCTTAGGCCGACTCGGAGTGTGAATTGAGGAATTACTGGGTTTCTGTTCTGAACCCAGGCCCAAAATTAATTGCCATGTCAACACCCCCGATCCATTTTGGGATTTTCTGGTTATTCATTTGGCTGCGGATTCGGATGATTTGACTGGATCTTTTCTGGGAGCCCCCAGTGGGATTTTGTTGATTGGGGGGACTCACTGTTGGATTTGTAGTTGATGATGATAAATGAAGCTTGTTGGCTGATGCAGAGTGATGCAGATTCTTGGTCGCCTCTGTTTTTTTGTGGATTCCCTGAAGATTGATGGGTTAGGAGCATGGCTGTTGCTGGAGTACAGAATGTTTCGGTGATTGATTCTTCCTTACCAAGGGGTAGGGTAAATCACGGGAGGGAGAGTGGCCAGGCGCCTGTTATTCTGCAGATGCTGCGGGAACTCGAGGATGAGCATGCAGGGGCGAGTCAGGAAGATGGGGTTGGGGATAGATTCTACCGACAAGTGAGTAATGGGTCGAGTATTGACTCTTTGAGCAACGATACTTCTGATGGTCGAGCTGAAGACCAAGTGAGTTCGACGGGTGAGTTGACTGGGGATGCAATGGGATCGGGTCATGGCCAAGAATCCATGTCGCGAGGAGTAAGCTCTGAACATGGCAATGGCCTTGATCAGGAGAGATACTCTAATTTGGGGGAAAGTGAGAGAGAAAGAGTGAGGCAGATTTTCCGTGAATGGATGAGCAGTGGCTCAAAGGAGCGCACATCAAATAATTCAAATGTGAACGGTCGCTTGAGGTCCGAATGGCTTGGTCAGAATGAACAAGGGAGGGTTAAGATAATAAGGGAGTGGGTGCGGAAAACAAGCCGGGGAACTCCTCTTGGTGAAGACCGAGAAGACCAAGTTGCTCAAATTGAACGTGTTCTTGATGTGTCTGTAATAAATTAGATTGACACGTGAGTTGAAAGTTCACGAAGGGCCATCCGCAAAGTATGTGGCGGGCAATTTCTGGTAGACATGCTGAAGCGAGCCGAAGTTGGAAGACAACGAGACACTGAGGGGTTGATGGCTAAGCGGCCAGTTTCACAGTTTGCTCATCGCAACCGCATTCAGGTACCTGGGGGAACACGATACATTTTATGTTATTTTTCTTTAGTGCTATGCTGTTACTTTGCCTAAAGCATTCCTTTTTTTTTCCTGCTGGTTGTTTTGTGGCCAATT
The DNA here is from genome assembly GCA_023653495.1 of Melastoma candidum. NCBI lineage: Eukaryota > Viridiplantae > Streptophyta > Magnoliopsida > Myrtales > Melastomataceae > Melastoma > Melastoma candidum. The sequence continues at coordinate 9,300,233 of CM042886.1, forward strand.
AATTAACATAGTTATCTGAGCCTTGAATGCATCATAGCATGGAGTAATTCTTGAACCTGGTTTATACAAGGTATTTTGGACTATTTAATTACTATGAGTTGAGAATGATAGCACAGGAACCAGGGGAGTTTTGCCTTCTTGCGTTCTGCTGTCTGTGAATACGTTTTACCTTAACTTGACATCCGTCGGTCTGGAGCTACGCTGTATCATCCTGCGGTTGAGTCTGCCAGTTAGTTAGTAGTGCTGTTTTTCCCTTCCTAGAAGCCCATGTCTGATCCCAACTAATTCATCTTCACTTTCAGTCACTGCTGAGAGGTAGGTTCTTGCGCAATGAACGCCCATGCATGAGCGAAAGGGCATGTGGATCAGCTTCTGGTGAACTGGGGTTCTTGAGGCAGAGGCAAACAGTATCAGGATTGAGGTACAAGCACTTAGGATTTTATATTCATTTTCATCATGATACAACAGTTTCGACATTATTTTTTCTTTTTTGGAATGTCTGATTTTTTTATATGGATCTTAATACAGGGAAGAATTTTTATCTAGAATGGATAGCTCTACATCCGGCCAAGCAGGCAGTGACCAATTTGATTCCTCCTCTAATGGTGATAGCCTCAACGAACACCAGGGCCTGGTTAATACACCTGCATCGGAGCGTAATTTTGGCTGGATGGAATTCAATAACTCAGTAGAGGGCAGTACTGAATTATTAGACAGTACCACTAACTCAAGAACCATTGCTGAGGTATCAGAAGATAGAATATCTGCTTCATCTGCAGGAGAGCAATCTGCGTGCAGAATGACTTGAGGGTCAGACAAGAACAGAACAGCTCAGATAACTTTGACTCTTCTGGCGTGGTCAGCGAGGGAGATACAATAACGCCTGTGCATAGTGGTGGAGCAGGCTCGAATGAAATCCTTGGTGTTGTATCTGAAGGAACACATTTGGTTCAGGGAGCAGGAGTTGCTTCTGATCATTTGGATCCGGCAGGAACAGAACATTTAGATTTCCTCGATATGTGGAAGAAACTACACAACCTGAAGATACTACTTTTGGAGTTCATAATCCTTCCCAAGAAAATCCATACCCTGTCGAAGTCAGAGAATTACCTGGAGTTGCCCACCCTTCCCCAGGTGATGCCGTTGTCGATATTACTGAGGATTCATCCGGCAGGGAGGCCAGTGGAGGGCTTCAAGGGCCAACCACAATCGAAGTTGATGGCGACGATGTGATATTGGAGGATGAGAATATTTCGCACCCATTGCTGGATCAGATAGATGTGCCTTCCTATCAGCCGTCTGCTCCAAATGGAAGATTTGGTTCATTTAATATGCCAGAAGATGATAACGTGTACAGTGGGGAACTGAGGGAGCTACTGAGCAGGTAAGGTTTTTCCCCTCTCTTTTTGAAAGCTTATGAAGATTGAAAACGGTTGGCATAATCACAGTATTCTGATGCATTTTTGCAGCAGAAGCGTATCTAATATTCTTCACAGTGGGTTCCGGGAGAACCTTGACCAATTGTTACAGTCATATGTCGAAAGACAAGGTCAAATGTCCAGTGAGCGGGAGCTTCATGGAAATGCTCCTACCCCCGAAACTGCAGAACTGGAGCTAGAGCAGCTAACTGGTGATGATGAGCCACAGTTCAATGTCGTCGACGAGCCCCAAATTTCAATTTACCCTCGGTGGGATCAGGGTTTACACCATGATTGTTGGTCTCCACGGAACTTCCATCAACGACTAGGAATTGTACGGACCGTCTTTCGCGTTTGCAGGAACCTGCCCAGATTTTATTTCTTCGATCTATGCTCTGGCTCCTGACAAGAGTTCTTCTTGCAATTCAACAGCAAGACTGGGACATCATCAACGACTTGAGGGTTGACATGGCTCGGTCCCAACAGAGGATGAATAACATGCAGAGGATGCTGGGGGCCTGTATGGACATGCAGCTTGAGTTGCAGCGGTCTATTCGACAAGAAGTATCTGCGGCTCTAAGTCACTCGGCCATTTCTCAAGGTCAGCTGATCTCGTCCATCCCAACACTAAAAGAAAAGAAACAAGACCTATAAGATCACGCTTTCAATGTGATAGAATGAGGCAGACGGTTTTCTGCAGGGGCGTGTGACAGTGGCTGCAGAGAACAACAATCCAACTGGGATCACGTGAGGAAAGGTCTCTGTTATATCTGCTGCGAGAAAAACTTCGATTCGTTGTTGTACAGGTCAAGGGCTCTTCCTCTCCATTATGGCTTATTTCCTAACCTTCCATTCCCGATACAGGACATCTCTCGTTTGTTGCAGGTGTGGGCACGTGTGCACGTGCTCAAAATGCACGGACGGCTTGGTGGACAGCTGTCACGGGAACAAGACGAGGGTTGGTGCCTGTCGTCTACAAAAGTTTGAGCGAGGCTGCTTAGACAGCGTCATGGGTCGGAGTGTATGAACAACAGCGAACATAGGTGCGTTCGTTGACACTTGACTGATCAAGTGAGGTCCGAGTCGGTCCTCGGACAGTGAAGCTGGGCACAAGGTGCAACGTAACCAAGATACTCAGGCGCGGAGGCTTGAGGGATGTTCGTGGGCGGTCTCATGAGCGGTGTTCGTAAAGAGGCACGAATGTACATGGACCTAGAGTGATATGGTTCGTGGATTGTCTTGGTCTCAAATGTATGAGAAGCCAAAAGAGTGTTTGGGCGCATCCGTTGGTGAAGGGGCATCATGGACGGACGTGTCCTTTGAGAGGGCAACGTCCACCCTTTAAAAGAGGTGACTATTAGAAAAGTGCATGTCTTAAGTGAGAGATACCTTAGGACAGTCAAGACAATTGAAATGAGCGTATAGATTAAGAAAGAGGCGACCCCAAAGGGCATTAGAGGGCGGCCACATTCTAAGCGACACCACCCTTAGGAATTGTTGTAATGCTTAGTGAATAGTCGCGATCCCTGTATATGGAAGGACTTGTGAAGGTATGTAGGCATGGAGGGATTATGTTGTATTTACGAGAACGCTAGATAATATAATTCAGTGTTTTCATCAAAACAAAGGGTTTTGTTGTGTGTGTTTGGGTGGTGAGTCGTGTTCGAGGACGATATACGATGCCCACGAGGTGATTTACTTGATAGAGCATTGTAATCATGTGACAATAGCCGAGGGAAGTGCCCCACGTGTCAGGCGCCTATTTCATCTTGTAGTATTTGTAATTAAACAAGGAGGACGATGAAGAAGTACAAACAAAAACTACCAGCCAGAAATCCCGCAAAGTCCTCTGGTTCGGGAAGGCTGCCATGGATTCCCCAAAGTCTGATTACCAAGTTAACGAGCACCCTCTTTCTTACATGCTTGTAACTGTTGTAATGAATGACGTGTATCAATATAGTAAATAAATATTTGGTCGTTCAGACGCGTAGGTGGGGGCTGTATCTGCCTGTAGGTGAACTAAACATCCGAGATGATGACGAAAGCAGTGAAACTTTGATGTGGTAAAAAGGTCAGGTTTGGATTGAAATAAGCTCGTCTTGGTTTTCGAAATAGAATTCCAGACCAATATAATAGAAAGAAAAAAATATTATTTAAAAATGATTTTTTTAGTTTAAAAATAAAAAGAAGAAGAGAACAAAAATAGAACGAAAACACGTCCATTTCTTAATTTATTTCTCTTTTTATCTTCATTTTATAATTAAACACATCATTTTTTTAAGTAATTCATTTTTTAATAATTATATTTTTTCTCCTTTTCATTTTATACATTTCAAAATTTTGAAAATGAAAGGGGCTAATTTTATTTGAGAATGAAATAAGTGAATGGATTGGAGACTTTGTCAAGGATTGAATTGAATCGTTCAAAAAAAATTTGAGGAAGATGTCACGATTTCACGTTTTCTTTATTTTTGAATGTATTGGTTCACCCAACAAGGAAGAAAACGAATATCCCCTGTTTCTCCAAATGCCTTATGTCTGAACGACCAAAACGAACCAAGAAACCAAATCCAGTTCAACAACAACAATCAAATTCCGCTTCTCCTCGTCCTTCCCCATCAGCAGCAACCCTACCGAAATCCAAAACCTGCCGGAATTCCCTTTTCTTCATCGGGATTCCAGCTGTCTCGTCCCTTGAGTTTTGCTTGCTCTGTTTTTTGGGAAATACAGGGGAGGGGAGTGTTCGGGTAATAATGGCGGCGAGGATCACGGCCTTAATGGCAGCAGTGGCTTTTGTTTTGGTTTTGGTTTCGTCTGCCACGAAGGTTTATGGGGCATTCCCTGCCAGCCTTACGCTGGGAAGGGTTTTTCCCGTTAAGGGTAGCACGAGGATCGAGTTGAGGAAGATGATGGCTCGCGACAGGGCTAGGCACGGGAGGATGCTGTCGTCGTTGGAGGCCGTTGATTTCCCCGTCAAGGGATCTTATGATCCTTTCACCGTTGGGTCAGTATGGATAAGTCTCGATACTCTCCCAATTCCATCTTTCTTCTGATGGCGAGTCGGAGCGATTTCGATTTCCATGGCTGTAGGATTGATGTGGATTGTGTTTTGTTTCTTGAACAGGCTTTACTACACGAAAGTGCAATTGGGGAATCCTTCCAGGGACTTTTACGTCCAGATTGATACCGGAAGCGATGTGCTGTGGGTCAATTGCGATTCCTGCAGTGGTTGCCCCAGGAAGAGCGGATTGCCTGTGAGATACCCCCTCAATTCTTTGTTCAATGTTTGTAGCGGACGTTGTTTGATCGTTCCTATCCCCTGTTCTTCAGATTTCAATCAATCAGTTCAATCCTTCGAGATCAAGTTCTGCCTCTGTGGTGTCTTGTACCAGCCAGATATGCACGGATGGGCTCGTGTCGTCGGACTCAACCTGTTCAGGTTCGGGCTGCAGCTTCTCGTTCCAGTATGGGGATGGGAGTGGCGCAACAGGATATTACGTATCAGATAAGATGCACTTTGACACAATCCCAGGGGGGAATTCCCAGTATGCAAATTCCTCTGCTTCCATCGTCTTTGGATGTGGTATGACAGTCACAGGAGAGTTGACCAAGTCGGATAGGGCTGTCTCTGGGATTTTTGGGCTGGGGCGGCAAAGCATGTCGGTCGTATCTCAGTTGGCCTCGCAGGGAGTAACACCCAATGTATTCTCGCATTGTTTGAGAGGAGATGGTAAAGGTGGAGGAATCCTAGTTCTCGGCGAGATTGTTGAGCCAAATATTGTGTATAGCCCATTGGTCCCATCACAGTACGTACTTAAAAGCAGACTCGGGCAGTTTTCCCACGCTTAAATAGATGTCGACCGGATTCCACTTTACTGATAAATTGCCTCTCTAATTTCTGTAGGCCTCATTATAACTTGAATCTGCAGAGCATTTCAGTGGGCGGTCAGAAGTTGGCGATCGATTCTACTGTGTTCTCCACATCGAACGGCAAAGGGACTATAATTGATTCAGGGACCACCTTAGCATACTTAGCCGAAGCAGCGTACGGTCCGTTTGTCACAGCCGTGAGTCACCCCATTGACATCAATCAATGAGAAGATATCACGCTGTAATCAATCAGTCTTAACTGTCCATTCATCTGCTTAATCAGATTACTGAATCAATCTCGTGGTCTGCTAGAGTGTTTTCTTCCCAGGGATCCCAATGCTACATGATCACGTCCAGGTTTCCAGCTCGTTTCGCCTGTCGCCTCTCCTTGTCCTCGAACTGTCTTCCCATTTGTATGTTAACGTGATCACGGCCACCCTAAACTTTTGCAGTGTGGCGGAGGTCTTCCCTCAAATTAGCTTGAATTTCGAGGAGGCTACGATGATGCTAGGTCCTCAGGACTACCTTCTGCAGCAGGATTCAGTTGTAAGAATTCCGGTTAATCACCATTATTTGTCATTTTTTCCACGGAAGAAATTTCCAGTTTCCAACTAATGATCTTCATGGTGTAAATCTTTCAGGGAGGAGTTCAAGTATGGTGCATGGGAATTTCTAAAATCTCAGGACAAGATATGACAATCTTAGGAGGTACGGTTTGCAGAACAAAGACTTAAATAATTGTTCGTACAATCGGTTTCTTTTATATCTGTAGTTTGAAAGGTTAAATATTTGGCTTATTTTACTGCAGATCTTGTTCTGAAGGATAAGATAATCATCTACGATCTCGCTAATCAAAGGATCGGATGGGCAAAATACGACTGTAAGTTACGCCGAGTCGTATCTTTGGCAAGTTATGAATCGTCGATTACCCTAATGTTCGACTGTTGCTTTGACGTCGATCAGGTTCCAAGTCGGTGAATGTCTCCACCACTATTAATACCGGGAGAAACAACTACGTCAACACGGGGCAGTCGGGTGACAACAAGAGTGCCATGCATGGGGCATCGACACGGCTCTCTGTAATCGCAGGCGCCATCCTTTTCTCAGTTCTATGGGCCACTGCATTCTCATAGCAGCGTTAGCGAAATCTAGATTCATCATCCTCACCTTGGTGTATTGTCATTGCGATTTCCCATCGGGAGGCAGCATTTCTCGTTTACACACGGGAGGATTCTCCCTTGTATCTATTTTGGTCAGCTTTAGGTGTAGGTTTTACGCGTCGTTTCATTAGGATTATGCTGCAGCCACAGCTTTGTAAAGCACCATCATACAGAAGGAGGTCACTGATATTCTTGAGATTCTTTTAACAAATGGCTGCAAGGAAGAATCAGCAGGGTCGTCCGAGATCACACTTAAATTGCCATCACCTTCACCGCTGACTACTTCATTTCCTAATGGTGCCAAATGAGGATGATCTGCCGGGCTGCTTAACTCTTTTGACTGAACTACAGTGTGAGACTTTTTGGTGACAGCCAAGCCAAATTCCCAGTCGAAATCTCGCAAATGGAGCTACAATTGAAAATGCCAAAGCAATGCTGCTCGCCATCTTCCAAACCAAATGATCTGGACTTTCCAGCCTACCTAGCAGAAGGAAAACAAAACAAAAAAGGAAAATCAATTGGTTAAGCAAGAAGGATACCGCTCACTCCCAGAAGAATGAAGTGCATGACATCCTTGAACTTGTCTGGTTCTTGTTTTCTCATGCTTTCCAGTAACAGGCCCAGCGAGGGTATGGATTATTTCAGGAAGAGATCATCAATAATTCCTTCTTATTCAAGTACAGTTTACATAACTAAAAATAGAAGTTAAGCTTTCAAAATTGGACAAAGAGAAGACAATCCAACAGAGTATAACTCGAGAACGGGGAAAGGGTACAACATTGCTGCTCTAGAGGTGCTGACTGATAGGTGCGCTAAGGTGCTTCTAAGTCGTTGTTTATCATCGCATGCAAATCGGAACCAGGTGGGGACTGGAAAATCCAGCGCAAGCAACTAATAGGAAACACTTTCCACAGCTGGAACTTCTCCAAAAACAAGCTCCTGCAGGAAATAAACAAAATAAATGCGTGACCCCGAGTTGCCTTCGACTTTGCTTCAGTACGTATCTGTGCTGGTAGACAAGTCTGATATTACGAGGATGTTCTTTTGGATCGCACTGCCGGCCCAGAACATGAGATCGCATCTACTTCTGCAAGTTCAAATGCTGTCGTTACTGCTGCATCCTGCATTAGAGTTGAGACGTCGATTATCTTTACTGTTCTTCTCGTAGTGTCCCAATTCTCATCTCTCTACCAACGCTTTCCTTCTAATTCTCTTAATTACTCGTTCTTTCTCGCGACAATAGTCCGCCGAGCAACGTAGACAAGGAGTATAATGCTGATGACAGATCTGTTGTCAGATTACTCGACTGTTGCGAGAGACACATGAAGGTAACGAACCCGCTTCTCACTACATGAAAACGAGTAGATTGACAAAATGCAGCCGTGGTCGACGAATCGCTCTGGTCTAATCCTGGCAGGAAATGAGAGGATGACTGAGTCTACAATCTCCCATTACAAAAGCTTATGGGCTTCCATTCCCAAGTGTCCTAACAGCATCAAATGAAGACAAGTCCCCCACTTGAGTGAAAAAGGCGAAAGGGGCAGCCAAGCCAATGGCATCTGACATCTTTTCCCGTGATAAGAGTAAGTGTCGGCACATTAATTGACATTTAATGTCCCCCCCCCCCCCCCAAAAAAAAAAAAAAAAAAAACTTGTGATGATGTTGATTTCATTTTTGAATTGTCGGCTGATCTGTGCCTCTCTGTCTCTCTATGAGGAAACAAGAAATACTGATAATTGCCATTGAAAAAAGGGGTGGTGGTGTGGTGTTTATAGAATGAGAATATTTGTAAAACCAAACCATCATCGACAGGAGAGGAGACAAAAGAGGGAGGGAAAGAACAGAAAAACCACACACATTTAAGACAATCAGACGATAACGTCCATCCATCAAGAGTCGCCAGACTCTCCCTCTTCTCCCTCTTCTTTTTCTCTCTCTTCCATCTCTTTTCCTTTGTTGCAATATTCTTCTTCTTCTTTCCCTCCAAAACCGACGCGACGCTCGAGATTCCTCCAAAGGGAAGAAAAAAGTTGCGAACTTGGTCGTGAAAATGGTTTCAAGGATCGATCTTGATGGGAACCCGATAAAGCCGCTGACGATCTGCATGATAGGAGCCGGAGGGTTCATCGGCTCCCACCTATGCGAGAAGCTCATGAACGACACCCCTCACCGGGTCCTAGGACTCGACGTCTACAGCGACAAGATCAACCATTTGCTCCAGCCCGGGGATGGCACCGTTCTCCCCTGGGGTGACAGGATTCAGTTCCACAAGCTTAACATCAAGCACGATTCCCGCCTCGAGGGTCTCATCAAGATGTCGGATCTGGTATTACCCAGCTTTATCTTGCCTTTTCGGGTGATTTTCTTTTTCTGGGTTAATTTTTGCCTGTTCATGCAATGTCGAGAATGTGAACTCGTATTCGTGTGATTTGCAGCTCGTGTGCATGATTGGTTTGTTCTTGTTTACCATAGAAAACCTTGATCTTGCTTTGGGTTGGTAATGTTGTTGCTTTTCATTAAATTTGATGCGATTTTGAGATGATTCGCGGGGTGCTTATGCTCCTTACAGGTGATAAATCTGGCTGCGATCTGTACTCCGGCCGATTACAACACCCGGCCTCTCGACACGATTTACAGCAATTTCATTGACGCGCTTCCTGTGGTAAACGACATTGTTTGTGGCTTTCCTTTTGGTTTGTCGGTGGACAGAAAAAGTTCTTGATGTCAATGTCTTTAGCATTACCGTCTTGCGAGATTCTCTGTTTATTTCTGGAACAAATCAGGACTTGATTTGAATGTATGATTGTGATGGAATCAGGTGAAGTATTGTTCGGAGAATGGGAAAAGACTTATCCATTTCTCCACATGCGAAGTTTACGGGAAAACCATTGGAAGCTTCTTGCCTAAAGATCACCCCCTTCGTCAGGTGAAACTCGGCTTGCCAATTAATGCTTTTTGCTTTATGTATCTATCGAAGTCGTGATAAACTGAAAATGATGGCAATGTTTCTTCATATTCTTGATGTATCTGCATATTTACTGAAGATGTTTATTTCACATTGAGTACGAATAAACCAGACACACACAATTTAGATTGCACTCATCTTCTCTTTATTTTGGTGTTATGTTCTCGCCAATTCTTTTGAATGACTTTGCCAGTCTGAAAGTGCAAGACACGGGAGGGAATGATTGTTTTCATTTTATAATGATAGGATCCATCATATTATATTCTCAAGGAAGATGCATCTCCCTGCATCTTTGGCTCAATTGAAAAGCAGAGATGGTCGTATGCGTGTGCAAAGCAGTTGATCGAAAGGCTAATATATGGTAACCCAATTTACATATCTATCCTCAAGTTTTGTTTCTGGTCATTTTAATTGCATGATTGACTTGACTGACTTCTCTATTTGATGCATTTTTTTTCAGCCGAGGGAGCAGAAAATGGACTTGAGTTCACCATTGTGAGACCCTTCAACTGGATCGGACCTCGGATGGACTTTATACCTGGCATTGATGGCCCCAGTGAGGGAGTTCCGAGGGTTTTGGCATGCTTCAGTAATGTGAGTCCAATTCTTCTGAATTTTTTTTATTTTATCTAACCCTTTTCCTAGGTGAACTCATTGTCACCGTTCTCTATCTGCTTTCCTGCAGGCCTTGCTTCGCCGTCAACAACTCAAGCTTGTGGATGGTGGTGAATCTCAGAGAACTTTCATTTACATCAAGGATGCTATTGAAGCTGTTCTTCTGATGATTGTGCGTTTTGCCATTTCGTCATTTTTCTCCATGGGATTGTTAAGGCCGATTCTGTTTGATGTTGAATGATGCAATCTCTCTTCACAGGAAAATCCAGCTCGGGCAAATGGCCATATTTTCAACGTTGGCAATCCGAACAACGAAGTTACAGTCCGTCAGCTCGCAGAAATGATGACTGAGGTTGGTTACTTTGGTCAATGCAATTCCCTTACATCTGTCCACATACTTTTCCAGATTTTGCAAAATTACGTCATCTTTGCTCTTTCCAGGTGTACTCTAAGGTGTCAGAGGAGCCGCCCCTGGATGTTCCTACTGTTGATGTCAGCTCAAAAGAATTCTACGGCATGGGATATGACGATAGCGACAAGAGAATCCCTGACATGACCATAATTAACAAGCAACTGGGTAGGTTGCGCCTGATTTCATTCGACATCCCTTTTGGCGTTCCTCGGTTGAGTGAATTCATTCCGGATTGTCGTGTGATGTTCTTCTACGTGTGATGTTCTTCTATGTTTGTCTCCTGAAGGTTGGAACCCCAAGACATCCCTCTGGGACTTGCTCGAGTCAACCCTTACATATCAACACAGAACGTATGGCGAAGCCATCAAGAAGACCATGTCAGAAGCAATCGCATCCTAAGTCAAGCCCCACCGCCGCCGAGGATTTCAAGGCTCCTGGCTGAATCAGGTCTACAAACATACTTTCGACAAAGCATAGCTAAATTACTAAACAGGTTGATGATAGTTATACTTTAGTTAATGAATGCATATGCCTCTCCGAGTGTTATTGGCAATTATATACCTGTAGGAAAACTTGTATTTCATATCATTAGTTTTGTGCGACCTATCACGCTCGTCTCGTCGTCAACTTAATGTTCCATGATTACAGAGGAGGTTATGTCCTGGCTTTGATCATGCGGGGAAATATAGAGCATTACGAGTTAGCTGTAGGATGTAGTTCCAAATGCATTCTCGGCCCTCACCCCTTGGTAAAACCGGCCGGCATGGCCTCGCTGCGACATGGATTTGTCAGCAGGCTCTTGTTGATGGAAAGTGGACAAAATGGTTGGAAGGTCAAACCCGATTTAACACGCATCCGAGGGACACTTACTTCATGATGTACAGTCGACACAATTGGGGGATATGGGAGTTTTAGTTGGTTGATCCAATTCGAACTGGATTTTGGAGATCTAAAATCAACGATAACGATCCACTTGAAGTCGAAGAGGTTGATATGGTACGCGAGCTTTGTTTCGAAATGATGTTAGTCCGAAAAATATATTTTTAGTAATTTTTTATTTTGGACAAATAATGCCAAAAACGGTGTATAAAAGGCCGAGTTTGATTTTTAAATAACTCGATTTTTATAAGTCAAGTTCTCTGTTTACAAAACTAGTACGACACTGAGAGTTGTCCTATTTCGCTAAATAGTTTCTCGTGTAACATTTACTTTTATTCAAATTTATGTGCTCTTTTACCTCAAACGTTGCTAAAGTTTTCATTCATACCTCAATATTTTTAAGTTTTGTTTTTTAATGACTTTAATTTGTAAAATATTTTGTGAAAAAACTCGGACAAACTCATATAGTTTTTGTTCATTTTCCTTAAGAAACTCCATTTTTTCGCTGAATACGAACTCGAATTTTACAAAACCCAATTCGAGATATTATTTTAGAAATTTCGAAAGGGGCAATGAAAAACATTTTCGAAAAACCTCCGAGGTATAAAGTTCGTTGACGCTGGCAAGGGATTGAATACCGTACAAAAAATTGTTTGTTTTTTCTTTCATTTACCGTTCTTGTAGAAAAATTATGGTGCTTTCTTTGACGTAAACCCTTGAAGGGTTTTATTTGCAGATTTTGATAATTACATTATTCCATCCAACCAAACGACAGCGTTTGTAGTCCAACGGTTAGGATAATTGCCTTCCAAGCAATAGACCCGGGTTCGACTCCCGGCAAACGCAACTATAGCATGCATCTATACGATGTGCTTGCTGTTTTTTTATCACACTATGATTAACCACGCAACTTACTACCATACAAACATTAGAAAAAAGGGGGTTCACCTATCAGAAGCACATTTACTTTCCATATGTTATATAATCCCATTAGATTTGATCGTGCCGTGGCGATAAGGCAGCAACTGCCCGATTAGGGCAATACAAAAGAAAAAACCGAAGTTCTCACGGGAACTCTTTTTTAACAAATCCACGGAGCCTATGATAGACAGCAATACATCCCCTCCTCTCCAAAAGAAACCAAAACCCATCCCCACCTCCATCACACCATCACCTCAACCCGGTCAAGTCTTCTACTTGGCGCTGTGCTTGGCAGCAGAGTGGGACTTCAACGCATTGTCCGAGTTGAATGTCCTGTCCGGACAGAACGATGGCATGTTAATATAATATTTGAAAGATGAGCAGAGGGAGAGGAGGTAGTAGTGCCAGCAACCCTACTTGCTGCATGTCTTGCATTGGAATTGGCCAGCAGATTTCTGGGGGTGCTCCTTGGTTTTGCCAGCCTGCTTCGCAGGGTGAGGAGTTGCTGTATGTACACCTTTCTTGCCATCTAAAGTGCCATGACAAAATCAGACAAGACAGAATTGGGTAATTTAAGAAGAATGATCCCAGTCGGCATGATATGAAGACCACATATCTTGACCCTACTAAATAAATTGAGGCTTTCTTGGCAAGGACTTGAGAATAATCACCTGTCTTTTGTGGTGTAGATACCTTCGCCTTCTTGCTTGGCGTTGGAGTCTTGGCAGCAGCTTCTGCAGGTCTTTTCTTCTCAGGCTCCGCCTAAAGGAAAATCTCACGTAAATTAAGAACTGAAGAAACAGACAAAGCAGGCAACCATGCAATAATCATTTAACCATTACCTTCTTGGGAGTCACCTCGTCCTCATCGCTCTCATCGTCATCGTCATCGTCATCGTCATCAGAATCAGCTTCGCTATCATCGCCCTGCGCCACCCAACGTAATTAGAAAAAGCTTGGACACACAATAACAATAGTACTGAAGGGAAACAAATATGGCCCAGAAAGATTAAAAAGGAGAGAACTTGCCATAGTAAAAGACTGTATCACAACTGTAACAAAATAGAGAAAGAACAAGAAATAATGTTTTTAAAACAAAAAATAAAGCTACAAGACAGGCATCCTGTCCTGGTTACAGGGAAAGATGAAAAGAAAATTTTATCTCTCCCCACAAAAATTTTAGTTTTAGGTGCTCAGATTAGAAAATGAATGGATGAGAGATTTTCCTCATGGCATCTTCAGATTAACGAGATATAAACATGATCTCATCATCATGGCACCTTCAGAAAATTTAGACCGTCCTCAGGCAAAACAATCCAAAATCTTTTTGCCAAAAATCCAAGTTTTGTTCTCAAGGGCAAAGGATAGCTTAAACACTATGATGTCCCATGTTGTAATCAATGAAAAAATTAAGTAAAATGATGAATAAATTAAACTACTGCAGAAAACATCCACATACACGGAAAATAAAAAACAGAAATGAAATTTCACAAGAACAAAGCGGTTTTGAACTACATCTGACAGTCCCTTTACTAAAAAACTAACAAAAATCACTGTCATCGGTAACAAACTTCAAAAATTTAAGACAACTTGATCAATACCTCATCAGAAGAATCATCCTCGTCATCGTCTTCATCACTTGCATCCTCATCAGTCTTAATTGGCTCCACAATGCTCACTTTAGGCTTCGGTTGCTGGTTTGGTTTAGCAGCAGCTGCCTCAGGCTTGGACTTAACAAGTCCTGCAAAAAATTATTCCACATGCACGCAGGACAAAAATGTGAGGCGGGTGAGTTGATTCCATAAAAATGTTACGCTTCCCCAAAGGTAAATACCATTTTCTGAAGCAGACACGGGAAGTTTTGCTTCTTCCTCACCATCAGATTCTGCACGAAAACGGAATACTGGACATCAGAACCAGAGACCTGAGAGTAAAAGGAAGATAAACAGAGAAGCTCATAATACTCACCATCGTCAGAGAATTCTTCAGTGCCAAGAGGAACAAATCAGAATTAAGGAAACAAACATTATAGAAAAGAAACAAAAAAAAAGCAATTATAAATAAAATAAAGAAACAACAGCAAAAGGATATTCATCCTGCACAATGGACGTGTACCCACAGAAGTAAACGCTCCCATTTTTCCAGTTGTGCGACAGCTCAAACTCCTTTTCAAACACCAAATCGAAAGAAAGCTGAGGGATGGTCTCAGGGGAGAGTGTCCCGAGCACAAGCTTCTTATCACCAAACTTCACATGAAGGGGCACAAAACCACTTCCTTTACCACTCTTGGACTCTCCAAGGGATGCCTGAGGAGTGTTCAAAAATACAGCGACGAAGAGAATAAGTTAAAAAAAAAAAAAAAGAATTCCAGATTTCTCTCTAAGGCCATAGTAAACAAGAAAGGCATATCCAGTAAAGGAAAAGTCAAGCAAAATGCAAAGGAATCAGACCTGAGAGAGGTGCAGAAGTTTTCCGCCGGTGTCAACCTTGAGAGGCTGCCCAGCCTTCACCTCGACACCTGTAAACGGGAAATATAAGTCAACATCAACGAAGATCAGGGAGTCTATCATCCAAGCGAGTTTAATCGGAAATATGCACATTCCCAAAGGTCGAAACACAAAAAACACTACGATCTACGACAGCAACAGCAAAAGAAGAAATGCTCGAAAACTTCCAGAAAGGAAACCCGGCGCACAATTTATCAACCAAAAACTTCCAGAAAGAAACCATCGACGAACAGCAAAACACCAAAACGAGAACAGGAAAAGGAGAGACGGTACTCCGTGGACAAGGCGAAAAACGAGATGTTACCCCAAAACTCCATGGGAAGGGCCATCGGGTCGAGGAGAACTAGGGTTTCCAAATGGGTGGAAGCGCCAAAACCCAAAGGGCAATCAATCACTGATCGTGGGTTTTAGGCCCCGGCGGGTATTTATATTAAGGAGGGTCGTCGTATCTTCGGGTAGGGTTTTCTTCCTTATGGGCCTCGTTATCGGGCCGGACATTCTTTTGGGCCTACATTACTCGACCCAATAATAAGGGAGTGGCATTTGTGTGTGTAATAAATGAATGGATGGATGCGACCCGAGTAAAGAGGATGAAGATGAGGTTGTGATATTGACGTTGAATGAAATCGATGGAGTTTGGATTTCGGACAGGTTTACGCTAAAAAAAAAATTATATACTAATCAAAATTCAGAGCCTCTAAATCTTAATTTGAAGAAACGGTTTTTTATTTTTATAAAAAAGTTGTTAATTTAAATAATCACAAATTTTACTTAATATTAAAATTACAACTTAAAACATCAACTTAGAGATGATATTTTAAGCGTTTTGAAAACACAATTTTCCTTCCCACTTATGAACCAGATGCCCATCCATGTTTACTTATAAATATAATTATTAGCATTTGTAAATATGAAGTTTTTTTAATAACACAAAAGAAGCAAAGGACTGGAGGCTGAAATAAGCACATCATCACATTCCAGGATCACTCATTATAAACAACTATGGATATGATTATGGACAAATTACAAACAGGGGAAGATATTTATCTTATATTCACTCCTTAGTTCCTATCCATCACTCACAGCAACAACTCCATGAACCTCAGCCAGTCGAACACCGGATTCTCCTCTTCCCCCCATCCCGAACCCCGGCTGCCGCGACTCTCAGGCAAGCATGTCAAGCCCCCGTCCGTGTTCCGCTTCTTGCAGAGGAAAAAGTTCCTCGATCCCAAGTTCATCAGCTTCTCCTCCCGCACGATACCTGATCCAATCCACCACAACACCACCATTATATTCTCTCCCAAAAGTTCTTCTTGGTCGGAACAGGAAGTCCGATAGACGTACTTTCTAGGCTGAACTGCGAGTAATGGAGGTCGAACACAGCCGGATCCTTCGCTGGCGGCACGGGCCTTCGTCCCTCCTTCACATACTGGGCCACAGCCGTCACGATCAGATCTTCGGCCGTCGACTCAGGTTTCATGACCACGTGCACGGCCCCCAGGCTTCCCTGGATAGTCACGTTCATTAGTAGCTTCGTCAGCAGCCGAGGCCTCTCGTCCGTGCCCACCTGACTCTCCCCTACAACTCTCCTAAGGTTGTCGACAGTCTTCGGCCTCTGCAACCGTGTTGCCGCCGCCATCGCTCCCTCAGCCACGCTCCAGCCGTTGAACGACGACAATTTACCGCCGATCAAGCTGGCACTGCAGCCGCCGCCGTTGCCACGGTTCCCGCCTTTCTCCTCAACCGATCCCATCCTCCAGTTACCGCCGTGATTGCTCTTCGAGTTCGGCATCCTGTAGGAAGTGGCCCAAACTCGGAGCAGTTAAAAGTGAGGGGGAGTCAAGTGGGGGTGGCGGGGGTAGCTTAGGCAGTGGAGTTCCCCGCCGATAACATAGCAGATCACGTGACGGAGCGGTGGAAACGGAGAGGGCAGGGGAGAAGAGGAGGGAGGCTCATGGGAGAAGGTAGGGAAAGGCCGTTTTAGCGGGGGAGGTCGGTCACTCCCCTCATTTATAGGCGGAGGTTTGATTTTTCTCGTGAGGGTAACCGGGGGGAGGGGTAATAGCCGGTTGCAGGTGAAGTCACACTGACTGAGACTATCTTACCTGAAGCATTTGGATTATTGGACGTGACGGTCGTCCAAGAGTGAGAGGGGGGGGGGGGGGGGTGTTTATATTTCGGAACCCAATTTTATTCAATTTTTTTATTATTATTTTGATGCAGGGAGTAGGTATTGGATCGGCTTATTTTGTAGATATTTTGTAGAGGGGATAGGAACAAGCAACAAAAACCAAAAGGCCAAACCCACCCACCCACCCACCAGACAAATTCCAATGGTGGCAATTCCGGAGGAAGTCCTATCACACTATTATCATTATTATTATTATTATTATAGGGGTTTTTTCAAATTTCAAATAATACGAAATAAAACAATTTACGACACGTCGGCAGAATACATGACCACCGCACAAACGATAAATTAATTAAGTAAATATAAATTCGTCCATACTAAAATTTTTTTAAATTTTTTTGGGAGTACAAACACCAACTTACTGCATCAATCAACAAAATATTTTACGAATTTAAACGTAGGAAAATAATAAGGGGGAAGGTTCATGAATTTGGAGGCAATTCTATGTATGTCTGTTTCCTTTTCCTGGTTTGTTATTTTGCTCTGGGGTTGGTTGCATCCCCCACCCAAAATTCTACATCCCTTCTGAATTGATGGACTAACTCCCAAAAATTCTTATCCTCCACACGCACATACACAAACCCCCACACAATCAATAAATACAAGTCGAGAGTGATGTAGGTTGACGTAGCTTTTGCTCTCCCGGTTTGCATTCCCCTGTTCCAGCAGGAAAATATTTCCATTCCGAGAGCCCCCCCCCCCCCCAACCCAAAACACACCATTATTATATTTATACCTTAATGGGCCGTAATTTTGGGCCCAAATAATAACAAGCCCATTGGTCCTCCGCACAGGCCCAAACAATCATCCTCCTGACCTGACCTGAGCTGAGCTGGATCGTCGGGCGTGTCGTCCTCGTCCTTTCTCGCTTCACCGCCGCCCCCCGCCCTCTCCCCTCCGAAGACCACCTTTGCCTCCTCCTCGACGGACTTCCTTTTTGTGGGGGTAACCCTTGGCATCATCCTCATCTAGGGCTGATTGGTCTTTTCTTTACCTTGATTTGCGTTTAGTGCTGGCGGCGGAATTTCTAGGTGGAAGGGCGTTTCCCCTGACTCGATTTATGGAGAGAAGCTTGTTGGCCATCGGGCCGGTAGGATGCTGGAATGTGTATTTAGGAGCCTGTCGTTTAACAAGCTGAATGAACGTCCCCGGATATCTTGCAGCCTTGGGGACTGCAGCCCTGTATTTGTAGCTACGAGCCGTGGTTATGCCACGCGTGTTGCCCACTCGGAGAAGAGCTCGCGAAAGATGCTCTGGTATCTGAGTGCTTTGGTTGTACCGATGGTTGGGAGCAGTTATGCTGCCGTCCCGCTGTATAGGAGATTCTGTCAAGCTACAGGGTACGGATGTACTGTGCATCGGCGTGAGGTAAGGGAGGTTATGTAGTCAATAACTCTTGCTCGACTTTATTCTCATTTTATTAGATGAATTTCCTCGTAGAATGATCCGTGTAGTCATTACAAGAACTGTTGCATTGTAGAGCTTTGAGGAAAAGATTGCTCGGATGCTAAAGATGCAACTGTTACCTTGAGGTGTGTCTATTTGTTTGTTACTCGCAGGCATATGTTTTCTTGTAAGTAATATTTAATCCTGGCTGTGTAACTTCAGGGAAGTTACTGTTCAGTTTAATGCCGAATGAAATTCCATGGAGATTCACTCCCACACAAAGAGTGGTTCTAGTGCTTCCTCTCCACCTTTGAGAATGATTTGGTCACATAATCTTATGAAGCGGTATCCCTGGCTTGTTTGGTCTGGGAGGAGTCATCCCCGGAGAAAGTGCTCTTGCATTTTACACTGCAGAAAACAAGAGCTCTGCGCCAATAACTGGAGTTTCCACATATAATGTCACTCCCATGAAGGTAGATAGTAACTGATTGACTGAGCTGATGGAAAGCCCAAATTTGCTGGTGTTACGGACAATGGTAGTAATGTTTGCTGAAACCATGTCTTGTCTGTCGTGTCCTTCAATTTTAAAAGAAAAGGTTTCTACTGATTTCACAGACAGTTGTTTACTTCAACAAAATTCAACGCTTCTGCTTCAAAGAGCAGCGTCTCCTTCCTGAGAGCAGATTGCGGTGCCAATGAGTGTCAATATCTTCGTTCATGGATTTTTTCCTAAAGGGTTAACTATATAGCAATGTTTTCCTTTTGCAGGTTTTCTTTCACATTGATCCCTAGTTTTAGTCTGATCCTAGAATGGTTGAAATAAATAACATAGTTCTGTCCTATGCATTTTTTAAAGTCCAGGTGGCTGAATGACTTACACATTGGTTATAAGTTTTTTTAAGTTCAGGCGGCAGAGATTGAAACAACGAATATGATGTTGGCTTTGCATTTCAAGTACCTGAATTGATTTATCTGATGATAAGAGTTGGCTCACTTCCTCGAGCACATGCATGAGGGGATTGAAGAGGAGATCGTGTTGAAGAGAGGTAAAGCCCTGCACGTATTGTTTAGCATAGAGACTTGAATGGGATGAGAACAACCCCTATATGGTGAAGCCAAACTCTTTCCCAAGTTTGATCCCACTCAGTTGTTCAACTTTACAGAGTGATGTCACTATAAGATTTGGCCTGCTGCATTATCAAAGGTAGTTTGTGCCTTGTGTAGAAGTCATCAAGTTGGGACCGAAATTGGACATGTGATGTATATTCAGGGACAACAAGGCCGCTAGAGCATAAGCAACGTGCCGGCGCTATCGAGGTCAGTTGCTCAATCCAATTTCTTGGACGGGATTCGGGTTGGTCATCTAGATCAGTTCCTTGTAATGGAAAAAGTTTCCTATAGCACAAATGGATTACTAGAGTCACTCTGAACCAAATCAAAATCGTAATGTGCAAGTAATAAAAAATCAATCATAAATACTTATCTGACTGGCTGCATTTTTCCATTTCGACGCATATCGCTGTCATATTAGGTCTTCCTCCTCCGTCGATCTTGTTCAACTAGCTCGTTAGGTAACAACTTCAAAAAGGAACTCATGGCGCAATGATGTTAACCTGTTCTTGCTCAAGTGTCCTACAGATAAATAACATGAATGGCGTTTGGTAAGTAATTCAATCAGCAAAGAAGTGGGGCTCAGAATATAGTGACAGCTTTGAATTGGGTGGATCCAAATGTGAATTAGAGTTATAATCATAGGCAGTTTGGTGAAAAAGGGTCATGCCTGTGATATGCCAACAAATGAATAAGGATGGTTACAAGTCTCCAAACTTTGCACTTCCAACCTATATATACAGAAGGCAACCCTTGTCTGAAGCTCACACCTCGGCACACTCCCTAATACGCGCTCACTGTTGCACCCAGTTTAGAGAACGGCATGGAGAGGACACTGCCGAAGTCCCCCCCAGAGTCCCCAGAGAGGACACTGCCAAAGTCCCCTCCCAAGGTCTTGACCTCGCAATACGTAGGGCCACTTTTCAACGTGCGTTTTCGCGGACAATATTTGTAAACTTAAGTAATCGGAATCTCACTCCGGAGTCTGATGTTCGTATGCATGAGAATGTTTACGTATATTAGTTGACGGATCATCGATCATGATGCATCAAAATGGTCGTAGCTGTCAAGCCCTCGAGTGTGAACATTATCTGATAAGTTAGTTAACGTTCCATCGTTTGCAGGCCAAGGAGGAAGTAAGAGATCTTGGACCAAAGCCTCGATCCCAGAAGCCTGTGACGAAAGAGAACACCAAACCGGTTGACGTCAAGCTTCACACGCAACAGCGAGCGGCAAAGAGGGCGATCTTCAACTACACGGCACGTCTCTCACATACCCATCACTAGTACTCATAGTAACCTGTAAAAAGCATGTCCTTGCAACTGTTAAGCACGCATGGCAAACGGTGAGTGCAGGTGGCCACCAAGATATTCCTCATGGAACAACAGAAGAAGCGGGAGGAGAAATTGCAAAAGGTAACCTTCCTTTGAGAGCATTTTTCGCGTGGAAAATAAAGAGTGACAAGGATTGTTTCGGTCTGCAGATGTTAGAAGAGGAAGAGGTCAGGATGCTGAGAAAGGAGATGATTCCCAGAGCACAACTCATGCCTCTATTTGACAGGCCCTTCTTACCCCAGAGGCAAGAACACTCACTTCTCAACGTTGTTACTTCTTAATCTGGCCAGAAGATTGAATCCCCTAAAAGGCAGCTCCACCGTTCCTATTATTCAGGTCAAGCAGGCCGCTGACCATCCCGAGGGAACCGGGTCTCGGCCCCATGAGCAACAAATGCTGGACCGGCATCGTCTCCTGCAACCACTTGGGTTTCCATGGATGCCAGGCCTTCAAGGCCATCCTATAACTAAACCACACCCATTTTTTGTCAATCTGTTTGAATTCCGAGATCGTGTTGCTCCATTCGCGCGTTTTGTAACAAATCATTTTCGAAATCAACATCCCCATTTCAGAATCAACAGCGCAGCTTTCGATTTGAGGACCCATTTCACACTTCACCACTTTCTCCGGAATGGGGGAAGAAAACATACACAACACATTTAGACATTCGATAAAAGGAACAGTAGATCAATGGTCGGATTATTACATCTAATAATGAGAAAGAGTAAGAGATTGTTGCATTGATTAACAAATTAACGACGGTCGAGGATCTTGGTAAAACTATCAGCCTTCTCATCACGTGGCGGAATATATTTAACGGCAATCGAACCATTGATGTTGAACTATATTAACGGCGAGTTATGTGACACATGATCAAACATTACTCTTGATACCATGATAAAATCAAATGACGATCCTTGGATTTAATTAATACATTGTTACAATACAACCATATGTCCAAAAGGTAGTTAATCGTTCCTGCACTGTGCTCTCTTCATCCTCTTTCCTTGGTGTTGTCTCAAGGTGTCCAAAAAGCTTCCCCGTCGTCCGTCCGTCCACTCTGTTGAAGGCAACTTCCAGCAGAGGAGGTTCCCATAGCCTGTGCTGCAGCCCGCAGTTTCCAGCCATCCCCGTTTGTCGTTCTTTTACTTTTTCGTGAATTCATAGTGTCTGTAAGGACATACTCTGTTGTAAATCATCCGTGTATGCAAACTGTCTTGTTGTGTAAGTACAGGAAGACCAAAAGAATGATGATACGAGGCGGATAAAAAGCGGGAAGTTTTAGTTGGTCAGCGTGTCTACTTGGTGTGTACTCTTGGATTCGAATTTCTTCTATTAAAAAAAGGTGAGGAGATGACGAGGATGGGAGGAGTGCCGTTTCTTGATGTTTCTAGACTATGATATACAAAAACTCTACTCACCCAATAGGGAGGGAGGGAAGGAACGCGCCATGGACCCGGGTGGGGGGGGGGGGGGCGTGTTGTCCGAATACAAAGTTTAACCGACGAGGGAAACCAAAAAACACAGAAACACTATACACCATTGCCCGCGTGATCAGAACGGAGGCGGATTACTTCTCTCTCTTGCCGTTGAACAACATTACAACACTTGCCGGAGATGTCCTCTGCTGGTATGGTATGCAAGGGGTGGTGGATATTCGAGAAGCCGCAGACAGTTTTAAGGGCAGTCGTCATAGCCCCACCCATTTCACCCATCTGAAGAACTTGCCTACCCTGAAAGGGAGCTCGTAGTCCTTGGTGACGGCAGGTTCTCTCCTGGCTGCCTCGGCTTCGGACCACACGTACACCCCGCGCTCTTGCTTGCTGCCCGGGACCGTATTGTCCAGAATGATGGCCACGACAAATGCCACAAACATGTTCATTGACAGCAATGTGTTCATCACGTAGTTCACCTGGCAAGGACATCCCGGGTCAGAGGAAGATGGTTATCACAGACAATATTTGAGGGTTCTAACAGATGAGACATCCCCAGGTAGCTTACCCCGGGATTTGGGGTGCGGAAGGGACCGTGGGAGGCTACAGTATAAGTTTGATAGTAGCTCGGGACCAAGACGTTGCTATTTGGGGAGATGCCGTATTGCTGAAAGTAGGCAGGTATAGAAAGGGCGAAGAATAGAGATAACCCGACTATGATGATGTTTCTTGAGCTTCCGGCCTCGCTGTATCGTAAATTTGACAGGCCTAAAGCCGCAAGCATTGCCCACATGTAGCAAAGAAGCGCAGCGACCATGACAACTGGGATCGAAGCAATGAACGCACTGACTTTACCTGCAGTAGAGAAGAAGTTAATGCCATGCATCTTGGCAAAAGCATTTGAAGAACCACGTTTGGAAGAGGGTTCTCGTAAATCCCTACCCACAAGAGACAAAATGATAACAATGCATGCTCCGACTTCGACTGCCCTGCGGCTACCCATCTTGGTAACAGCGATGGTGTGCACATTCTCAGTTAGTGTCGAAGACCCT
This sequence comes from Melastoma candidum, assembly GCA_023653495.1. Taxonomy (NCBI): domain Eukaryota; kingdom Viridiplantae; phylum Streptophyta; class Magnoliopsida; order Myrtales; family Melastomataceae; genus Melastoma; species Melastoma candidum. The sequence goes on from CM042886.1 coordinate 9,323,486, forward strand.
GTTCCTGTGCCCCATAAA